>CM021100.1:401161638-401291564 GCA_007115665.2 Sequoiadendron giganteum | reverse complement strand
ACAATATTTTTAAGGAGTGACGCTCACCATATACAACATAATTTTTTTTCCATGAAGGATAAAATTCTATTTTTTTCAAGTTTAGATTTGTAAGTATGATATCTAGTGCTTCCAATTGGTCTCATAGTTTCTTATTGATTTTTTTTCCTTAATCAAGTTTCAAAGTCAAATGAATTGCAATTTAGACATAGGCAGACCGTATACAACCTAATGTTTTTTGTATGTATCAAAATTCAATTTTTTATTTTTGTTGGATCAAGGACTTCAATATCTAGTGCACTCATATTTTACATTTTTTTTTGATAATCTGCTATTTTTCTATATATGTGGAACAAAGAGCTTGATTTTTGGTGAAAAACCTATGTTTAATAAAACTAAAAAAACAAATACATAATAAAACCAAACCATATTAAAATTATATTAATTGGATAGATCATTTCGAGGACTAACATCATTTAATTGGGTCTGTGAAGTCTCCTCCATTTTCATCCTCAACCCGAGATTCAAAGTGCAAAACTCTAGACTTTTTTGGTGCACTTGAGGCGAAGAAGGGGGGAAAAGGGGGGTTTGAGTGAACCCCCTTTCCTTTAGCATTTTCTTTTCTTTTTTTTGAATGGGAAATGCAGGGTCAACATTTGATGGGTTCGCTCAAACCCTAGTTTGAGCAAACCCCTTTTGGGTTCACTCAAACCAAATAGTTCGTTCAAACCCAAAAATATATTTTTTGCATGGGGTCATTTTTTGCAACTTTTCCTTCCTCACTTGAATTGTAAACCACTTTTATGGGTTTACCAAAGCCTAAAAGGATTCCTAATAACTTGGAGCTCTCGATTGATTCAGCCTGGAATCTATTTGAGACTCTTAATACTCTAAGCTCTCTCATTCCTCTAGACCAGAGCAATACTCATTGGTCCCCCCAAGCTTGGTTGGCTTTAGCTTAACTTTGATGGCTCAACCAAACGTAACTTGAGTCAAGCAAGTGGGGAAGAGGTCATTCATGATCATAATGGGAAAATAATTTTGGCTTATGTAGTGAATCTTGGTGTTTACTCCAACTTTGTGGAGGTGGTGGCAACGTTCTATGATAGTTATATTGTCACGAATGCTAGCTTTTCTAACTTGGACATTGAAGGAGACTCCAAAAACACCATTCTTTTGCTGACTAGGATGGATAAACCCTGTTGGTCCCTCCATGACCCCATTCTATCAACTTGCAATCTCATGATTACTATTGGGAATTGTAGATCTGCTCACGTGTATATAAATAGAAATAAAGTGGCAGATGTGCCAGCTAACCTTGACACTTTTACTCCAAATTTAGTTATCTAGGATAATATCTCTCATATATCTGGGAATGTGTGTGAATTAATTTATAATGGTGTTAAAGTACTACAAAAAAGAGATTGAGTTGAATCTCTTGTCAACTCCCTTCATCATCTACCATGGATTATAACTATAGAAAATTACCCTTCCTAGGTAGTCTTTTCATAAGCCTTTCTATTCTCAGCTTTGGTATTCTTCTTGAAGTTTTTACATAACTCTTTCTCTTGCTCTATTGTTTTTGAATTTTTCCTTGGGCGGTGAGCTAGTCCAAGACAAACCTATTTCCAATGAGGTGTGGAAGTAGGATAGGAAAGTTTGGACTATTATTCAATGAGGTAAATTGGCCTTGTATGTGGAGGGCATGAAGGGGCATGACCCCAAGTTGTCTGTTCAGTTCAAAAAATCTTGGAATGGGGGCATCATCACCATTGGTGGGTGATCCTTCTTTGTGAATGTTGAGTTGATTTATGAGGTGACATGGATTTCGTTGGATAGTTCTTGCATCCCTCAAAAGCCTAAGGGGCACTAGAAAGATATGGAGAAATTTATGAAAGATGGCGAAAATGTTAACAAACTTCAAAATGGTTTCAACAGGGCCGACCACCCTAGGGTTTGGAGTAGAATTATGGAGGTGCCTATGAGGTATGCCATTTTCATCATTTTCATGTCCATGTATTTCCCATGCTTAACCATTTCTGCTATAATGTCAAGATGAACTTTGATTTTCTAGATTTTCTCTTCTCTTGAACAATCCATTAAGAATGTCCAAGGTAAAAGTGAAAATCTCCGCATTCACTAGGGTTTATTTTTTTTCCCTTTTAATCATTATGAAAATCTTTTATCCTCCCTGATCACTGTCAAGAGGAACAATTTGGTCATTTACAATCTTACTGACCCCTTGTGGGTTCCATTTCCACTTTTACTTTGGATGAAACCCCATCCACCACTTGTAGAATCACTAGGGCTTAGGGAAAAACCCCTGCCAACAAGGAAACCCCTCCCAACCCTATTAAATGTGTTTCTTCTTGAAACCAAGAACCCTATTTCTACCTTTGGCTTTGATAAACCGTCTAACTCAGATGATGAGTCCTAGGAATAGGTACCCTTGGCAACTCTCCCATACACTCCCATGTTCATGATGAGGTGTCTCATGTTCCCAATACCCATCCTGCCATTAACCCTTATAGCTCCCCAAAATCCCCTAAACTCTGCATTAATTTGGAAGGGACCTTTATTGAACCCAATTTGGGTAAAGATATTTGTGCCTCCTGTGTTCCCCTCCAACATAAAATGAATGAAATTTTGGCTACTTTCAATGTCCAAAATGACATCCTAAAATGGATTTTTGGGTCGACTCCTTGTTGCAAAGGAAAAAATCTAGGTGTTGGAAAACAAGGTGCTCAACCAACAAGCTTCATGGCCAGGTGAGGTCAACGATGGTGGGCATTGGGATATGCTTTCCTCCATCACCAAATATTTTGATAGATGAGATAATTGGGATAAAGAGGTGGATGAGCTCAAAGCCCTTTTGGATACATGGAGGAGGACATAATGAAATTGCAGGAGGATATTTCCACTATTCACAAAAACCAAGACAAAACAATGTAATTTATCCAAGAGATTATTGATTACAACAAGGAGATTGTGAAGAATACCACAATGACCATCCAGGTCTTTCAACAAGAACTAAGGAACATTCATGGAGAAATGGCAGCTGGGGGTGGTCTTGATGATATTCATGTGCAAAAAAAAGGCAAGATGGTGGGTAGTTCAGCTCATGCCACTAATAAGGACACCCAACCTATTCAAAACGGGCCCTTGTAATTCAATGAGAAACTCAACTTCCTAGCTAAGGAGTGGTAGGAAATTAGTGGTCTCAAGTGTTTGGGAGACCGGTAGCAATTTCGTTCCCTTGCTAGTTTTTCTCTATGCGTTGTTTTTGTTTCTCTTGCTAGTCGGTTAGTTGCTACTTTTTTTTTGCTTCCTAGGTGTTTCACTTCTTGTGAGCCCCTTGTTTTGCCTCTATGAACATTTTTGTAATGGGTATGGGTCCTTCTTGTTTTAATCTAATCCAATCATATTGTTTCCTTTATTTAGTCAATTTTATATATTTATGTGAGGGGTGATCTTTAAATATATTTAAGTTATTATTAAATTTTTGTGTATAACTCTAATTATTATATTTATTTTATTTTGCATGAAATTTATTGTGGAGATGTATGTTAAACTAGAATGAAGCATGAAATAAACTAGAATGAAGCATGAAATATGAAATTAAAGTTATTTGGAAACTTATTAAAAATATAGGGAAGGATGGATGTCTCTTCTTGGTACTATTCCTTTGTAATCAATGTCTCCTTTTAGAAATTTGGAAAAAAGAAAAAAGAGTGTTTCATGAGTAGCATATTAATATAATGATCTAAATATAAATATTGTGTGTTAGAAATAAAGAAAGATAGGATGTGGGATGTGTGTTACATACAACCAAAATAAGATATATGTTAGAGTGGAATAAGGATATTCCATATGGGCAATGACAACAATAGGTTGCTAGGGTCTAACCTATAAAATATTAAAACAAATAAAATCATAATATGTAAAAAAATATAAATCTCATAAAATATTTTAAAAAATGTTTATATTGATAATAAGAATCACATGGTTCTTTGAGTTGGCAATCTCCTCAAGAAAATATATTATAAAATATGATTCCTAGATGATATTTGATTTATTAGAACATTAATATATCCTTACAAGGAGTGACTTACGAGGTACAACCAATGAGGGATCTAAATCCATTCAATACAATATTAACTAAATATCTATACTATTAGTATTACAATTCTCACAACAATATAGGTTTAGGACATAAGGATTTTGAAATACTCTCTTATTTTTTAAATTCTTGATCTCAAGGTTTGAATTTCTAAAGTAGTTGATGAAGCTAAAGGAAAATTTCCTAATTGGTATCTTCTAGTTCGGGTCAATACTATTAAACCAAAATTTCATGATGGAGTAATTATGGATTAAGGATGTTATTTTCTTCAAATTAGCTTCATCTTGAGGATGACACATCTTTGTACATCCAATTTAGGATGTTCACATAAATGTGAGAACTATGTCCAAGGACCTTCTTAGAAATCAAACATGGAAAATAGGAAGGATCATAAAGGATGGAAGGAGATCCAATATGTAGGCCCCTTTTCCTATTTAATATACTATTTAAAAGGTTCCATATAATTTTGGTTCTAACTCCTTCAAGTTGTTATGGTTTCGGGATGGTTTGTTTATGGTTTAGGATGCATTAATACGATGCAATTTATTTTAATAGTAAAAATACACTTACATTAGTATTGGTCATTCTACTATATTATATTGTTTTGATTTATGGCTATGTTTTCCTTGAGAATTAGGATAAGAGACTCCAAAGTGTGGAGAGTTGATTCAACATATTACACCATGGAACTACCTAGAAAGTAGGAAGTGAGCAATGATGGAGGATGGCCAAACATATATTCATAGGTTATTATTTTAGGGTGAAATAATAGTTATTGTACCACTAGTATGTGAAGGGTAGTGATTTAACATAATATTTCTATTGTTAAATAATTGAAAATAGAAATAATATTAGAACATAATGTTATTAAGGGCCATACCCTTATTAGAATAGAGACAATTTTTTTTCTCTATTCAAGATGAAAAATGATCAATTGATTGAGGATGATGATGAGAATAAGCATACTAGTGATAATAATAATACACATCTTGATGATAATATTGTTAATAATAAGAAAAATACAAGGATTGAAAATGGTGTATGTTGATGATGATAATTCGAGTAACTTGGATTAAGGTTTGCATCAAGGTTGAGAATCAAACTATTGGATATTTTTGGATGTTACACTAGATTTCGTAGTTGAATTGCATGGATTCAGATTGCATGTGTATGGTTGGATTTCCTTGGAATTTACTTGGGTTGTGGGAGATTAGAGGAAAGCTAGATTAGATTTTATGGTGTCAAGGAATGGTTGGAGTGATTAAGATGTGAGGCTTGGAACTAATGATATACCTTTAATTATAAACATGCCTTATAATTATGAATGAAGTATGCATTACCAATAATTAAGTCATTTCTATTAACAAAGTAATATCAGTACTACATAAAATAGTATAAAATATGAATCAATTATTGTAGACACCTAAATTTTACCATCTCTATTTGGTCAAAATTTCCCTTTATTTCATCCACTTCATCTTCCTATCCACATTAATTAAATAATAATATTATTAATTAATTAATATTTGTGTATCCCTAAAGTCCTCTAAGGTATTTGATTATTTAATTAAATACTTATCCCTTTTATCCCATTCTTCCCTAAATTAAATAAATAGACCAATTTTTTTAATTTAGTCATTAGGCCACATGAATTAAAATTATTTTTTAATTTGTCCCCTTTCTCTCTCCAAATGTCGCATCCTCCATACTTCACTCCCTAATCTTGATTAATTTTCCTAATCTTTGATTGGGGATGTGCACACTCCTAATCCATGATTAGGAGGTGCCATGTATCCTCCATAATTTGTAAGTTGCACTTAATCCCCTTCTATTAGTCTTATTAAAGCTCACTTGTACAACCTAAATTATTGATTAATTAGCCTAATCTAGTCCTAATGCCATTCATGGAATATCCCTAAGTCAACCCTCATTAAAATATTTCTCCTTTTGGAGAAGCTATCCCCATCTCCCAAGGAAATTTTAATTCCTTTTTATCTTTCCAACACCTCCCCATGAAATTTTAAATTCCATTTTATTGTCCCAAGGTCTCTAGAGGAATTTTTAATTCCTCTCTAATCCCTATGGGGATTTTAAAGGGAATTTTAAATTTTGTCTTGTCACATCCTTCCCATGAATTGGGAGGATGGGACAAGCAATCCCTTTTCCACCTTAAACCTCAAGTATGTCCATATCATCATCCACCTAACTATCACATTCTCCCATCTAATGACAAGTGTCATAATTTGTGGTTTGAGATGTCTCAAGACATCTCAACCCTTGATCTCCTTTTTCCCTTCAATATTGACTGGTCATTCATCTCCCCTCTTGCTAATGACTAAAATACTTAGTCAATTTTGGATTCAACCAACTCAAGAATTCAATCTCTCAAGCCTTCACACCTCCATTGCATCCATATCTATTTTCATTCCATTATGACCAAAATCAAGAAACAACAAGGTATTATGTTGCTAGAATCATGAAAGGAGCACACATCGCATCAAATCTTTGGGGCAAGTGCAATATCAAGCTCAATGTGGGTAATATTTTGTGCTTTTATTTTCAGCTTTGAGCTTCATCATAGCCCTTAACTTAAGTGTCTTTTGTGTTATTTATTTTTCTTGGTTTTTATATTTCATTGCATTTTGGTTAGATTAAAAACTCAACACACAATTATGATTACATTTAGTATAATTAGGCCAATGAGTCAATTTTGTAAATATAAAATGTAAGTTGAAAGTTTAGTGAACTATATTGATTATCCATAATAGTGTTGAACATGATCCTCTATTACAATGTCATCAAAACCTATAAATTACATACTTTAATTATTAAATTAATTTAAAAATTAAATATAAAAAAATGTTAGAAAGTCATTTCATATTTTATTTACCATCTCTAGCTTGCATTGCATCCATTGTTGTTGGTGTTTGGTTAACATCAATAGAAAATGGTAACCTATGTAGCCCAGTGTTTTGTTGATCATATAAAGCTACAATGACATGTTCATTTAATAAACCAACATAGATAAAGCATTAAGTGGCAATACAGTATATACAATCAAAATAATTATGAATTTCTTAATTACCTGGAATTGTTTGTTGAATTGTATCTGCTATTTATTTGATTAAGTGTAAAAGAATGGTTATATTTCATTTAATGAATGAACACATTTAATAGTTAGAAAATTACTATCTATAATTTGTATTTCATCAGTTTTTGTTTGGTTTAGATCAATAGAGAAGGGAAATTGACGTCTTCGATTATTCTCTTGATCATCCAAACCTACAATGACATATTCTTAGCATGTGATATAAGAGCAAGAATTATTGATATATAAAATACTATAATAATTTTGAATAAATGTACTCACTATTTTGTTTCCTGATGATAACCCTTTCTTCTTGCATTGCTATGCTTGAACGCTTGGATACCCTTCTCTTCTTTTGCTTCCTACCACCTATGGAGGAGAATTGAAATTATTCATTCTCCTCAACTCTTTCATTCAAGTCTTGATGAATGTAATTTCCCCTTTGATGAATAAAATAAAATTTATGCATTTTTATTGGACTAAACCATGGTGATATTTATCTCATAGGCATATCCTCCAAGCTACAGATCAATATAAGTTTGGAAGAAGTAAGAGATGCTTGGAGATCTTTTCTAAATCTCTCAAGACATTGACTAAAAATATGTTTCTCATTTACTGTAGTTGGTAAATCCAAGAGTATTAAATTTAAATAATCAATAGATTTTTGGAAGTTATCATTGGAAGCATCAGATGATTTACAACCATCTATAATAAAAATAATAAAGATTAAGTCCAAAAGTTATTAAAAAACTTTTAATATTTCATTGTTAAAATAATGATCTATTGAAATTCACCAATTCTTTGGTCTTCGCCAATGAAAACCCCAATCACATCTTGATCTTCTTGTGGAATATAATCATCTATGATACAAATAAAAAATAATTAAAATTTAAGAACCGTAAAAACTCAATGGATATTTTATTATAAATATCATATCAACATTACCAATGGTATTATTCTCATGACTAAAAATTCCTCTGACATCATCATGATCGCCAAGCAATGGAGTAAAACCATCTATAATTCAATAAGACTGTTTTAGTTTGTTTTGAGAAAAAAATAAAATAGTCATTAAAATATAAATATAATACTTAAATGCTAAATGGCTCTTACCAACAACTTGATCTTGTTGAACACACCAAGATATTGAGAGGATGGGGGGTGAATCAGTACCTTCAAGACTTAAACCCTTTAACACAATGCAAATTCAGTCTTCTAACAAGATCAACAACCCCTAAACAAAACAAATCCAAATCAAATCGACAACAATAAAAGATAAAGAAATAAAAAAATGCATGAGATAACCCTACATATACGTGTAAAACCTAAGAAGGAAAAAACCACGGTGATAAATCTTACAATATATGAATAAGATTACAATTAGTTTTAAGGCTCACTACCTAAAGAAGTACACTGCTCCTCAAAGGACTTATAGGATAAGGTGCATAACCTTAGGGAAAGATACAAATGACTTGTAGGCTGAGGTGCACAACCTTAGGTGAAGATACAAGGACTTGCTGAGGAGACTCACTATTTCTGAGCAGGATACATGAAGTTTTGAATTTACAACATATGTCAACAATACACTCTGCTAATTGAGGCATTGGAGCACATCTGATTTATCTTTTCCACACTCAAATTACTTATTTCATCATTCAACACACACTTCTTGCATTTGATTTTTTCTTTAATTTATATCCTCCACAAGTAAGGAAAACATCAAAATAGGTCAACTAAAACATGACTCAAATAATGACCTGAATAGGCTAGCCACAAAACATAATTGTGGTGAAAGCGGTCCTATCTAGGAGATAGAGAGGACCAAAAAAAAACTTATTATATCCTCTAATATGATCCTAAACATTGAAAACACCGACACACAACATCCCAAGTCAACAACAAGGAAATATGTAGCATATTACCAGCTGGCCCAAAACACATCTTTTAATATAATTTACTCAATGTGGTTCTCAACAAGATAAGGCAAGACCCAAAGTCATCTTAGCACAACATTAATTGTTGGCACACACCCCTAAGCACATAGTGCAAGCAAACGATCAAACCTTGACAGCTAGGCATCCACAAATTACCTAGAAAACCAACTCAAACAATATGAAACATTAAATAGATCAACCATTGATGTGCAAATCACAAAGAGACATTCCATGAACATCTAGAAATACTTCCATATACTTCTTTCTCATTGCATGTAAAAAACAATTGTCACAAACCAAATAAAAACATAACACTTCATCCTGAAAGGCGAAAAGACATAGTCATGAGATAAAACATTTACAAACCAAATTTTGGTAAACTTCATCACATGAAAGCTGAATTGAGACACTGCACAAACGCTAGAAGCACGTCCACCAAGCTGCAAGAATAAAAAAGATAATGCAGAGAATGTGAAGCATTTTCCAGACTAGTCCTAATAAGCGACCAATTTTCCAACCTACTATAAACCAGAGACTTCCTCAAAAACATCGGTGACCTAAAAAGATGAGTAAAACACCCAAAAAATTGAATCCCAAACTGCAAGACCATATCTTCAAAAGCAGAGGAATGCAAAGCATTCTCCCAAACAGTCTTCAAAACAACTTCTTAAATAGTAAGAACTTTTACCAACATTTGAAGATCAGAACTTCCTATAGTAGTAACTTTTGCCAACATCTGGAGGCCATAACTTCCTTGTAGTAACACATACTTCCTCAAGAATAACACGGGAGAGCCAAAATTAGTATAGTCTTACTGGAAATACAAGTTGAGATAATTTAAATGTTTTTACCCTCTTATGGTCTTTTCCCTCACAAGAGTATGTCTTGTGTACATTGCTTCCCTAGCCAACTTATTTTTAAGGTCACAAAAAGCTCTCTCCTTTCTTGGAGTCTCTCATAATTGTACGTAACCTGGTTGGGAGAGGTCTAATCAATTCTTTGTTGATGTTACGTGGTTTTGTTTGAGCAAAGCTAGTTTTAGCTACCTGTATCGTGCATATCTTGAGGAGAGAATTTTCTTTTCATGTCAGGTTGTCAGAAATTTGACTACCACATTTGGTTGAGGTGGCAATCATAAATGTTTCATAGTTTTGTAGGAAAGTCCTTGAGAGTTTAATATCAATCATCTTTGCACTTCAAATTTGGTTCAAGGATGATTTGTATAATTAACATGTATAAATTCGCATTTTAGTTTCTATTCTATTATTTTTTAAGGTAAGTATAGGCATTGCATTCATAGTGTTTGAGTTGGTTGTCAGTGCATTGAAGCTGAAAAATTCACCATGATTAATTAAATATATTTGGTCCAAACAGTGCATCAAATTTTACTGTACCAATAAATGTGAAGCTAAAATTTGTACAAGGTGTTGCATGTGATCTAAAGTTTATCTGTATGTTTAGCTTTATTTTTTTTTCACGATTGGTTTAGGATCATTTCATTCATTTTTTTTTTTGATATTGGAATTCCATTCTATTCAAAAAAGTTAATTTAGAGCTAAGATTAATGTCAGGATGTTTTCTTTTTGATGTATTCCTAGAGAAGACTTTTAGGCATGTTGTTTTTTTTGTTCAGACCCTCCTATCTCACGAAGATTTTTAGGTAAGATTGATGCATGGAATGAAGGGAATTTTATCATTTTTATCTTAGCAAGTCCTTTGTCAAGATACTAACAATGTAAAAAAACATAGTAGTAGAAGGGAACAAATTAGTATCTAGGAAGCAATCTTAAAACCTCATTTGACATACCTCCTTATTGAAAGTCTATTGTAGTTCTCCCTCCAAATTTATACCCACTAGTCAAGGAATTGGTGACAAAGAAAACACCAACATGGATACAAATTAAAAAAAGCTCAATGATTGTAGGCTTGACCCCAATTTGACTAAACCAATGTTTTTTCTCAATTTGTCTACAAGTCAAAAAACAAAACCGCCCTACCAACATTTGGCAAGAACTTTGCAACATTGTGACCTTGTTTTATATGTTTTTAAATAACAATAACAATAAAAATAACAATAACAGTAACAATTACAATAACAATAACAATAACAATGACAATGACAATGACAAAGACAATGACGACAACAACAACAACAACAACAACAACAACAACAACAACAACAATGAAAAATGTTTGTGAATAAAAGAACAAATATTTATTCCCCAAATATGCAATTTTACATTTATTTCCAAAAGTATGCGATTTTACATTTATTCTCAAATATAACTTTACATTGTTCTCAAAGATGTAGAATTTACATTGATTATCAAAAGTATGCACTTTTACTTTTATTCCAATAAAGGCACATTTTCACATTTATTCGCAAAATTATATGTTTACATTTATTGTGAAATATAATTTCACATTATTCTCATAGACATTAAATTTTATGTTGATTCCCAAAGAGATAATTTTACCTTGATTCCCAAAGGGATATAATTTTACCTTTATCCACTATATTAAGATGCTACTCATGAAACACTCTATTTTCTTTTTGTAAATTTCTAAAAAGGCATTGATTATAAAGGAATAGTACCAAGAAGAAACATCCATCCTTCCCTATATTTTTTTTATAAGTTTCCAAATAATTTTAATTTCATATTTCATACTTCATTTTAGTTTTACACACGTCTTCATAATAAATCTCATGTAAATTAAAATAAATTAAAAATATAATAATTAGAATTATACACAAAATTTTAATAATAATTTAAATATACTAAAAACCACCCATCACATAAATATATAAAATTGACTAAATAAAAGAAATATGTTTGTGAATAAAGGAACAAATATTTATATTCCCTTGACTATGTAATTTTATATTTATTTCTAAAAGTATGCAATTTTACATTTATTCTCAAATACAACTTTACTTGTTTTCAAAATATTGATTCTCAAAAGTATGTAATTTTACCTTTATTCCAATAAAGACACATTTTCACATTTATCCTCAAAAGTATATGATTTTACATTTATTTTGGAATATAATTTTACATTATTTTCATAGACATAAATTTTCATGTTGGTTCCCAAAAGAGATATAATTTTACCTTTATTCCAATAAAGACACATTTTCACATTTATTCTCAAAACTATATGATTTTACATTTATTCTAGAATATAATTTTACATTATTCCCATAGACATAAAATTCTGTGTTGCTTCCCCACATAGATATAATTTTTACATAAGTTACAAGCCCTAGAACATGGCGTCTGCTTTTCCCTTCTCAGATACTATCCATTTTTTTTATCAAATGCAATGGACCTGCTTCAATCCCTTGTTGATTTGGAGGTAATTGTAAACAAATGTGTAAAGCCTCAAGTATTGGATAATGATGAATTGTTGCATGTAGTGCAAGGTTATAATTTTTTCATAGGGGATGGGTTTGTTGGAGGTCTATTTTAGAGAGAACATTTAAATCATCGTCAGGGTTATGTTGAAATTTTTGAAGCAGTAAGGCTAGGTCTGCAAATAAAGAATGATGGTATTCTTGTCAAGGCTTTGAGGAAAAACAACAACATAATTGATGCAACTCTAGCCTTTGACATAAAGGAGAAATGTTACTCTCTATCCTTTTTGTGTGAACATGCTCCTCATCTACCCGCAATACCACCAGTGTTAGAGTTGCCTTCAGAATTAGCACTGACGACGATAGTAGAAGCTAAAAGGGAAGACACTGATGTGTTCACTACAATTCTAGGCATCGAGGATCAACATGGTCGTCTTGCCAGAGCTTAGATTCAACATGAGGGGAAGGATGATGAAGAACCGTTCGTGGGTTATGATTTTTTTGCTAATGATTTGGGTTTGTAGGGCTTGCTTGAGGGACAAGGTGAAAATTCTGTTCAGGGTGGTGATCAGATGGAAAAGTGATCGTCAGAGATGCCAAGGTTTTTTGGTTGTTTGTCTTATGCTTAGAATCCATGGATATGCGAACGTGTCGCCATTGTGGCTGCTAAAATATGCACGAGGTCAACTTTTCATTTGTAGTTTGGGTTTCAAAATTTTGTAATCTGGGAATTTGTACCGAATTGTATATAGTTGGGGAATACTTAGTTTTTTAGATAGGGTATATATAGTTTTCTTTGTCACAGGTAGTCGGTTCTCTCATCGACATTTTGAGGCGATCTTTTGCTAAAATTAGTAAGATCAGACCTTTTGTACGAACTTGTTCTTTTGGGGCTATAACCAGAGGTTTTCTCACTGGCTCTTTCCTGTCGGTATGCCCCCTAGAGCCAGGATTTTGTAATACCTAACTATTATACTATTAAAAATATTGTGGTCTACAGCTCTTGCTTAATTATTATTATTTTTTTTTACATTATTCCCATAGACATACAATTTTATGTTGATTCTTGAAAGAGATAATTTTATCTTGATTCCCAAAGAAATATAATGTAGATATAATTTTACCTTGATTCTCAAAGAGATATAGTTTAACCTTTATTCACTATATTAAGATGCTACTCATGAAACACTATTTTCTTCTTATAAATTCTTAAAAAGAAGCATTGATTACAAACGAATAATATCAAAAAGAGACATCCATCCTTCCATATATATTTTTATAAATTTATAAATAATTTTAATTTCAAATTTCATACTTCATTCTAATTTTAGATACATTTTCAAAATAAATTTCATGTAAATAAAAATATGATAATTAGAATTATACACAAAATGTTAATAATAACTTAAATATATTTAAAGATCACCCCACATAAATATATAAAATTGACTAAATAAAAGAACAAATACAATTCTACAATTTATGTGAATGTAAAAATTATAAAATTTACATTTTTGATATTTATTCTCAAAATATTTGTAATTTTACCTCTATTCCAAAATGAATTTCACATTTAGCTTTGATGCTTTCATTAAAATCAAAACACCCGCATGCAGTTTATTCCATGACAAGAATAACATACCGGCATATGACTTTTACATGCGAGTATTCTCTTGAAAAAACCAATAATTTTATCTAGGGGAGAGGACCGAGTAATTGAGCATGTTTCAATAGTTGTGATAGTTGTTTATATAATGTCTAATAGTAGTTGTTTATATAATGTCTAATAGTAGTTGTTTATATAATGTTCAATTGTTGTGACATGATTACCCTAACTTAAACAAAATGTGTTCCTTTGATCTAAAAATAACCAATCATGTGATGCTGATGTGGCATCATATTTGATGATGTGGCCCTAAAACGAAAGTTACAAGCACAAGACTTGCCAAGTAAGTAGTTGTAAGAAAAATGAATTGATTTTGAAATTTTCACGTAAGATTTTGAGAAGCGCAAAGTTAGGATGCACAACTACTGGGTCCTCTCCCCTATTTACTTCTGCAAAATCTTATGCATATTCTATTCATTTTTTTATGATTACAGTTTTTAGAGCCAAAATGTGTAACCCGCGTTTCCCTTTACAATACAATTGCTAGAATAAGATTTGTATTTTTTAACATTGTTGGAATTAAATTGGAAACAGTGACTGCAGATGCTTTCAAACTATTTTTTTTTCAGTGACTCAAGTTTTATGTCAGTTAACCTCATTCAACACTAGTTACACTGATGTTATGGGAAGTGGCATCATCCATGTCATGGATGCATTCTCCAGGCTAGATAGCTGAAGGGAATAGGATATGTATATTTCGTATTGTGAAACAAGTTAGGCATCTCATCTAGGATATGTATAATTTGTATTGTGAAACGACTTAGGTGCCTTCCAAAGATATGTATAATTCGTATTGTGAAACGACTTAGGTGCCTCCCACATATTGAGTGAAGTAAGATATGCACATTTCGTATTGTGAAACGAATAGGTACCTCCTCTAAGATATGTATAATTCGTATCCTGAAACAACTTAGGTGCCTCCCACATATTGAGTGGATATGTATAATTTGTATCGTGAAATGATTTAGGTGCCTCTAAGAGATGTATAATTCGTATCGTAAAACGACTTAGGTGCCTCCCACATATTGAGTGGATTTGTATAATTTATATCGTGAACCGACTTAGGTGCCTCTAAGAGATGTATAATTCGTATCGTGAAACGACTTAGGTGCCTCCCACATATTGAGTGGATTTGTATAATTTATATCGTGAACCGACTTAGGTGCCTCCACATATTGAGTGGATTTGTATAATTTGTATCGTGAACCAACTTAGGTGCCTCTAAGAGATGTATAATTCGTATTGTAAAACGACTTAGGTGCCTCCCACACATTGAGTGGATTTGTATAATTTATATCGTAAACCGACTTAGGTGCCTCCCACATATTGAGTGGATATGTACTAGGCCTGATTTATACTAAGCCCGATTTAGTGCCTCCCACCTATTGAGTGGATATGTACTAAGCTATCTATAAACGCAAAAACAGAGAACCTGAACCTTTCCTTTTTTTCTCAGCCAAAAACAAAACCCCCCTTCATTTACCACGCCTCAACACCTTCAACATCCGTCGATGATTCTCTCCGAGCTCAACTGCGACATTTTGCTGTCAAAGGTGATGAGCCGTTCCTAGTACCCGACCTTCCAACTGAAATTCTCTGTGCACAAACATTTCGCTCTCAATGACTATTTGAGATATTCAACCCTCTGGCAATTTTCGTGAGAGAAAAGGCTTCCTAAATTTTTACAAATCACTTTTTCTCCACAAAAATTCATGATAATTTACAAAAATTACGATCTCCGATTTTAAACATTGAATTGAAACTGTAGATGTACTTACACAAATGATTTCCACTGATGGTAAAGCATATCGGCATAATCATAGATTCAAAAAAGAAAAAAAAAACAGATTAAAGCTAATAAGGAATTACAGACAGCAAATTACAGCTGCAGAATGGTAAAAGAGCGCACAAGGAGCAACAATGAAACTCTACAACGAATTTTCATTGCATTATGAGAATGAGCATATAAAAAGGATCTGAACTACAAATTACAGTAATACACTTGTTTGTTAAGCTCTATACAGCCGACTGCCAAAGTATTACGTTGTGAGATCGAGGAAATGAATATACATGAAAATAAGAAACGAGTGAAAAAACACCTCTAAATATTTAGGAATGCCCCTGAGCTGGAGACAATACATTACTGGAAGCCGATAATATTTAAAATTGGCATCCATGGAACCTGCAAAGGCCAGTCGCGCATTATAGGCGGTGTAGGAATAGGCGGAAACGGGTCGGGAGGTGGAGGGCATGGAAACGGAGGGAAATCTGGCGAGGGAATTGGTGGAACATCTGGAGGTGGCATTGGTGGAACATTTGGCGGAACATCTGGAGGCAGACCTGGAGGAGTAAGTGGCGGAACGATATCAGGCGGCGGAGAACCAGGAGGATATAGTGGCGGATCTCGAATGCCAATGGTTCTCAGCGGCACTTCTATGGGCGGTTTTATGGGATAGGATTTTTCCTTATCGGGTGGTGAAATTTCCGGCCGCGGAGAGGGATCAACATAGGGGACCTCGGAAGGCCAGGAAGGGTCAGGCGACGGGGGAACATCTGGTTTGGAGGGGACTTCTGGCTGTAAAGGCTCAGGGGATTCTGACGGCAAGGGTGGTTCCTGGGGGGTAGTTGCCGGTTCACCGGGGATTGGATAGGAGGGATTGGGGTTAATTTCTCGTTTCGGGGTATCGGGCGAATAGGCCAGGAAGACAAGGCGTTTCTGGCTAATTGGCAAACGGCTTACCGACAAGGGAAGAGATGAGGGTTTGAGGCAGGGGAAGAAAATTCTAGGGTTTGGTGCCACTGCAAAGAAGTCGCGCCGATGGCCGATGCTTCGTCTGTGGCAGCTGAAAAGATTTGTCTGTAACGACGATGGTTGCCTGAGTGTAGTGGAGGGCAGAGACGCCATTTTCAGCGTGGACTGAAGCTTTGTTAGCCTGCACGCCATTTGCTGCGTGAATGAAATTGATTTATGTATAATTGGCAGAGGGGATATATTGTTTGGGCGAAGGAAGAGCGTAGGAAAATGATATTAATGCTGGACACGTCTGAGAAATTCAGGCCAAGGTGTCGGTGTGATGGACGCGCAGAAGAGAACAGAACGGGGATTGGACATGTATGCAAATGGTCTAAGCAGCCACCGCCATTGCTGCACCTCGCAAGCAAAGGTTTCTCTTTACTATGTGTTTTTTAAATTATTTTTTGTTTGGTTTACACGTTGAAGGGTTTTATTTTACCAAACCACAAGAATCTTCTGGATCGTGTTAAGTTTTTCCAGAAATTAATAGTATGGAGTGTGGAAATGCATGTATATAGGGGAGAGGACCCAATAGTTGTGCACTCTAACTTCGCGCTTCTTAATATCTTACGTGGAAATTTCAAATCACTCCCATTTTTTTACAGCAACTTACTTGGCAATTCCCCTGCTTATAACTAAGGTTTCAAGGCCACATCATCAAATATGATGCCACATCAACATGCTTTTTGTCAAGGTGTCCAAAAAATCCCCCCAAAAAAGTGAGACCAATACTTGTGCATTCACAGCATGTTTTATTGAGCGTTGATCTCGAATCACATGATTGGTTGCTTTTTAGATCAAAGGAATACATTTTGTTTAATTATGGGTAGTCATCATCAACACTAACAACTTTAAAGTCACAACTATTGATCCAATATTGATAAAAATATTGGGCATTATATAAACAACTACTATCACAACTATTGAAACATGCTTGGGTCCTCTCCCCTATGTTTACAACTATTGAAACATGCTTGGGTCCTCTCCCCTATGTTTTAAAGTGTAAAACAGAAAATGTACATTTTTTTTTTTTAAAGGAATGGTTGATTTCTTTATTTCATTTTTATTATGTTGATTTCCAGAAATTAATAGTATGGAGTGTGGAAATGTTTTAAAGTATAAAATAGAAAATATATAAACTAGCAATCACATCTTGTGTGTAATGGATACGCCCAAGATATATTAGTTAATTTTGTGTCAATTTTGATTATAATGAATTTGAAACCTTTACTTTATTAAAAGTCCACGTTGTATAAAAGAATATTTTGATCTCCTTCATATTAATTGTGATTCAAAATGAGTGCTATCATAAAGTATTAGAGCCTTGCACTTTGTTGAAGGAGCTTCAGATGCAAGCTTGTCCAGTGTATTTCTCATTTACACTGATAAATGTGGCTTTGATACCACTTTAAAGAATTTTTTATATGGAATATGGGTAATACTGTAATCATATGCCAAGTTTATTTATTTAGTTTGAAACTTTGCATAGACTTCTTTGAATCATTTTTTTCAACCTAAACTTTATTTTTCATTACAAAATAATCAGCAATCAGGTTGTGTGATTATTATAAAGTTTACCCCTGACTATAAATAATAGGGGAAAGAAAACAACTGAACTAAGCACCCTTTATGCAGTTTTTCAAACTGTGTAATAAAGCAAAAATAAATGTTAAAACCAAGTGCCTAAAAGTCAGCAGATCAACCTAATGTAAATAGTTGTTAAAACCTATATTTTTTTCCTTAAAAATAGACCTTGACTGAATTAAATGTAGCACTCCAAATTATAATAAAATCTGCCCAAAATATAACATAATTCAACTATCATGAAAGCTCAATCATTAGTGTTGTTATGAAAGTGTAATCATCAATGCTGTTATGAAAGTGTAATCATCGGTGTTGTTATGAAAGTGTAATCATCAGTGCTGTCATGAAACTAAAATGCTTTAGTACAACATAATTCAACTATCATGAAAGCTCAATCATCAATGTTGTTATGAAAGTGTAATCATTGGTGTTGTCATGAAACTAAAATATTTAAGAACAAAGTAATGATATTTATATGTCATAGCCGACATTGAATATTATAGGTGGAAGAAGATAAATAAAGAACAACTCTTCACTGAACACCAATATATGAGAACTTTTTCCTTGGCTGACAAGCAATACTATTATTCCAGTACATAAAATAATATAACATTAATCACTGGCTATAATTATGTTTGTCTAGCAAAAAATAATAAGTCAACTTAGTATACAAATCAATACTAACAAGAATCACTGTTGTGATAGACTCAGTCATCCATCGATTCTCCTCAAGAAGATGACCGATTACAATGCAAGCACAAAGAAGAGTAACCATTAAAGTAATTACAACCACTGAAGAGTGATATGATGTGTGTGTATGTGTTCATTCATACATGTACATGTTATTGGTAAAAAAATGTAGTAGCTATGTCCAGGGCAGACTAAAATAAATTGATTTGAAACTCGAGGAAAAAGAACACAAAATTAAGGCATCTGTGAAATTTGAAAGGAACCTTCATCTCTATTCATGGGAGAGGTCCATAAGCTTTAATGATAATACTTGGAAGGAGGCACCCATACCAAACTTCATATTAATCTTCCTTCACTTCCTCCACGTGCCCATGTTGGTATGCTTTACACTAGACAAGTAAATTTTGTGTCAATTGTGGTTAAAATGAATCTGAAAGCTTTAGTTACTAAAAGTCCACGTTGTATAAAAGAATATTTGGATCTCCTTAAAATTAAAGCATAAACAAAAATTGTTACTTGTAATGTGAAATTGTAGAAAAATTGAAGTACTTGTAATGGGAAATAGTATAAAAATTAAAGTACTTGTAAGGGGAAATTTTAAATGGTACATTAGTAAGCACAAACAAAAACTGTTACGATGCATCAAAGAAGAGAGTATGACAAATTTAAATTAAAAGATAATATTTGCTACAAATATCAGTTATATGCAGTTTATATTTGAGTAAAATGGGTGGAAATTTGATGACCAAATTAAGGTGGGAGCTCTGTATTTTTTGTGATGGAAAATAAATCCAACATTCATATGGATATGAATCCTTGTTCAATGAATCGAAGAGGGTTGGTTTCAAATAGGGTTGGGAATATTGACGAATACAAGCTGTGCGAGACTTCTAATGAATCTGTGAACCCAACCTTGTAAGAGTTGTTCTTTTGGAGCCTCTTTTGCAATCCATCCAACAAAATGGAACATTAGACCTATACCAAACTAAAATTAATTAAAAAATGAATATTTTTAAAAGAAACTTAATTGGATAGTTGGCAGATCTTTGTAATTCAAGAACAAATTTAATGTACTGGTATTATATAAGGTAATTTAAAGGAAAAACATAGTTAAATTTTATAATAAGCTTTGACCATACTCTTTTTATATTTAATAGAACTGTGATTAAAAATAACTCCATTCAATGGATACATACCATACTATTGAGAGAAACATCAATGAGGATAATCAAGGCATTAATAGTATGCATACTTCCCATCAACTGCCAAGAAAAGATCAGAAAGAGTTTTAAGTATGAACATTGATGAAAAGTTCAGTATATACATTTTTGAAAGCCAATCTGATTTATAAAGATTATAGAACTTCCCAATTTATCATATATTTTGATTAAATAAAAATAGTGAAAAGATTAAAGAACTTCCCAATTTATCATATATATAAAACTCATAAAGCTCATTTACTAAGCAAAATATCATATGCCCATTAAGATATATAAGAGCTATCTTTCTTGATGACCATATCATAAAATATTCAGCTAAAATACACCATCCCTTTACACTTATGTGAAGGAAAATATCCCATGTAAAAGCCCATTTGAAGTCTTGCCTTGTGAGAAGCTTTTTTAGCTCATTCATTTTGAAATATTTGTCTTTGTTTGAAATCTGTTTTGTTGCTTTGACAAGCTATAATGGTGAACCTTTACATTGTTTCAGATATGGAATTATGGTGTGAGAGTTTTTGATTTTTTTTTCAAATGCTACAAGTTGCGGTGATTTCACTTGCTTGAAAAAAATAACTTTGGACCTTTTGCTTGTGTATTATGATGTGAGTTTTATATGTAGTAATATAACTAATATTTGTAATATCAATATGCATTTATCAAAATCTCTATTTTTATTTAATCAAAATATATGATAAATTGGATCAAAATGCATGAGCTTTAGCCTAGAACAAACATTTGAAATTCCACCAATTAATCTACTAATCTGAGTATCATTAGCTGAATTTCTAGATAAAAGCATGGTTCAGTATTTACCTACTTCTAGGAAAAAAAACTTCTTCCACCATTGTACACAAATGAAAAAAATAGCTGGATACCTATATAGATTAGTATTTTACTGAGCACAAAATCAATTTTTTTCACAAAATCAGATTTTTCACAAACAGGCTCTAAATTCAACAAAGAGGGCTCAATTTTTCAAAGCATCAAACTAAGTGATTACAATAACTAACCTGTAGAATACTCATGAAAGACCCCTTCAATGAAAAAAACCATATAGATGAAAATTTACTACTACAAACTGGAAGATTTACTCTTATAGGCATTACTACAAACAACAGGATTAAACACCACTAAATTTAACAAGGTGGGCCATTTTGGCTAGCTTCATTGGCAGTCATTGGCCAAATTAGTAGGCAGTGAAAATTTTCAATAAAGTGGAATTATGGGTGAAAAAACCTCCTTTAGATTCCAAAATTTATGCTAATAAATGTGAGGCCAGTCGTGAGATCAAAGGGGTGGCAAGTGTAGCCTAAGCATTGTGCGTATCAAAATAAATACTAGATTATGATTCCCAAGGTCATTGCATGGAAAGGGGTAGGGGAAATAAGGACAGGGAGGCTATGACCCATATTCACTGGATGTTTGTGACCCTTTGGAGGTGTTTGATTCCGTAGTTTTGAAGGAGATGGTTGGTCACAACACAGATTTTATGAGGGATGTATTTAAAGTAGCTAAACTACAAATCGATTGGAAGGAAACTCCTAATGCTCATGTCTTCAAGGCTAACCTTCCTGGTATTTATTTATTCACTCTTTGACTGTCGTGTTTTGCTTGAAGAAAAATTCCCTTTACATGGAGAGAAATGACAATGAAAATGGAATGTTGTAACTTTGTTTTACTTTCAGAAGTAAAGAAAGGGGAGGTGAAAATAGGAGTGGAAGGCGATCAAATTATTGAAATAAGTGGATAACGTAGGAAATAAGAGGAGCAGGAGGCAAAGGAGAAATGTTATTATTGGTGGAGAGGGAGGTTCCTGAGGCGTTTCAGGCTACCTGAGAATGCAAATGTGGATGAGGTGAAAGATGGCATGGAGAGTGGAGCAATTCTTACCCTAAACCCATGGAATGTTGTTCAAGAAGTGAGGGAATGGAAAAAAAGGGAACGTAGATGAAGTGAGGGAAGGCAAAAATGAGGAACAATTAATAGAGACACTCATTGGAAAAAACCCATCTCTCCTAAAAAAGTCACATAAACCATAAAAAGAAATACCCAAAAGCCTTATAAGAAAGCATTTATTACATCATGAAGTTATCCATAAAGAAACCCCCTCAAGAGAAGAAGCCAAAAATATTGCAAAAATCGCTACTAGAGTCTATGAATGGGAAAATCTCTGTTTCTCCTGGTGAAATCAATAAATTTGAAAATCATATAGATTTATATAGTATTGTGCATCAGGGTTTGAAGTTGTGTAGAAATGGAGGAAGTTGCAAATGGGGGCTCAAAACCCTCTAAATTTTTTGGCATCGACTAGGAAATAAACATAGAAAACTTCAATAAAAAAAATCATCTAATTCTAGGGTGATCCCACAATAGTGGTGAAAACTTTTGTGGAGGAAGGGAAAAGTCGTTTTTTCCCTCTACACAAAGTGAAGGGGTTCGACCGAACCAAAATGTTCGGCCGAACCCCTTTGACATGTGAGCCAGAAATATTAAAATAAAAGGGTTCGAGCGAACTAGGGTTCGACCGAACCCCCTTAATAGGGATTTAAAAAAAAAAAAACCCAACATTTTCCCAAACCCCGTGAAAGTTTTTCATTATTTTATTTTAGTGTAAATAGGTTCGGCCGAACCCCTTTAAGGATGTTCGGCCGAACCCCTTTAAGAGGTTCGACCGAACACCCTTTTTCCCCAATTTCCTAAAAAAAATGATTTTTTTTGTAAAAAATTGTCGTTCAAAGCTCAATTTGAAAATGAAAATGTAGAAAAATTCAGAAACCCAACTAGATAATGATAGTCCTCGGAATGAGCTATTCGTCGAATATAATTTTAATATGATTTGCTTTTATTATGTATTTTATTTTTTAGTTTTATTAAACATAGGTTTTTCATTGAAAATCAAAATCTCTGGTCTGCACATGTGGAAAAATAGCAGATTATCAAAATAAAAATTTTAAAAATATGTTGAGGCTGGGTATTAATGTCCTTGATCCATTAAAAATAAATAAATTGAATTTCGATTCATATAGAAAAAGTTATGTTGTATACAGTCTGCCTATGTCTGAATTGCAATTGGTTTGACTTTGAAACTTGATTAAGGAAAAAATATTCAATAAAAAACTATGAGACCAAATGAAAGTGCTAGATACCGTAGTTACAAATCTAAATTCAAAAAAATTAGAATTTTATCCTTCATACAAAAAAATTAATGTTGTATACGGTAAGCGTCACTTTTTAAAAAAGTTGTTTTCTGGAAAAAAACCAGTTTTTGTGGGACATGGAAAAAAAAGTGCAATCTGATTCCAAAAATTTTGAAAAAAATATTTTTAGAATCTAGAGACAAAATGTGATGAGACTCTAGTTTGCATCATTTTCAAATTCCTCACGGTTTAGCCGCTACAAGAGCCCGAAAGTGAAGATTTAGTTAAAAATAATAATTGCAGTGTCCAGTTTGCCCAAAAATTGTAAACCACTATTGTGGGATCACCCTCTATTAATTTGGATTTACTTTGTTTCACCTTTGCTTGGTATTGGCTTGTGTTTGTATTGGGATAATCTTGTTTTAGTTCACATGATCTATCCAGTTACTGATGTTGAGTAATCTCCACAAACATTTTCTATGATCTTAAGAATCTTAAGTTCAGTTGGTCTAGGCTAGGAATACGCAGGGGATTGCTTGGAGCATTCTTTTCAAGGCAGGGTGCAAGTCCAGAATGACTTTATACAAGGAAGATAGTTGCAAGCTCTCAAAGCACAGATTCACAAATTGAAAATGAAGAAACATGTATTTCACAAAGGAAAACGAAATAAAAATGGATAAATAAATCAATTATTTATCAACTAACGACCTAGGATTTCTCGGTAGGCATGAAATTGGGATGAAGATTGGCAATAATGCTCTTACTCTCGAGATCCCAATTCTTGATGTACTATTGTGTGGCGATGTAGAGTTAGTACTTGTTGGGGCTAAAGTAAAAGGCGTTGATGATGTCGTCAACATAGAGGGAATAAAGCCTCTCTCCCTCTACAATATCCTAGGGCATTGTGACCCCATCATTCCTATTGCTAACACAAAGTGAGCCATCAGGAGAGACGGTGACAATGCTCGCATAGCCGCCATGGCCTACAAGAGTGTTCTTGAGCTTGAGAGATTAGAAAGGTTGATGTTCTATGTAGAATTAAAAACCCATAAATTCATCATATCTTATATGGGTAGGGCATGTGCATAGTTCATAAAACCTATAAGATTATGCGGAAATTGTGTCCTGTTGTCAACGATGCCGCTGAGAGAAAATGGACAGAGAAACCCTACCATAGCAGAAATTTATTTAAACAACGTGAACCAAGAACCATAGTAAATGCATAAAATGGTTGAAAAATGATGAACGACTGAGATTTGTTACATCGTAGTCCACTACCTATCACTCAATATGCACAGTTGGACACCAAAAGTGGTGGGAGAAGCTTGGCATAAATATATCATATTGAAAAATGATTCTTGGAGGGCTAGGATGTTAAAAGAACTTCTTTAGTCGCTGTTCAATTTTATTTATTTTTGTTTTGCTTGTGGCTTCTGTGTTTTCTTTCTGCTGATGGTTTGGTTGATTGCTGTTTAATAGCTTGGGTTTTTTGTGGGGCAAATTTATTGCTTTATCTTCATGTTGCCTTACCTTTTCTTTTGTAGAGGTTTTAGGCCCCTTCACAAAATCTGTTTTACGCCAATTAAAAAAACAATGACTTTTGGAGGGATGATTTATTTCTTTATTCCACTTCTATTATGGTGAAAGCTTAGTTTCATGGAATCGAAAAGTTAGCTTCATGGAATTAAAATGAAGTATTAGTGAACATGAGATTTGTAGTAGTTTATAAAAATTGAGAATTATAAAAGATAAAAGTGTTTTTATTTTTAAAATATATTTTAGTGTTTATATGATGTATTTTTGTTAAAAGTTAGTATTTATTATATATTTTATTTCATTTTAAATTTTGTTTTATAATAGTTTGGATCTCAATCTTTATTTATTATTTTTATCATTATTCAAGATTATAGTTTTTTTTGAAAGAAGAAGAAGAAAACAATATTATATAGAGAAACAATGAAATTAGTTGAAGATAACTGTAGACATCTAAATTTGACCACTTCCACATGGTCAAAATCATCTACTCTATTCGTCTATTTCGTTACTAATAATTAAATAATTTATTTAATCAATATTTCATTTTCTGCCTAAGGTTCCTAAAGTATGTAATTTTAAATACTTTACCTTACACCTTTTTCTTCTCTAAATTAAATAAATATGTCAATTTATTTAATTTAGTCACTTTCAACCTTTTTGATTAAAATCAATTTTTAAGTCCTCATTTTCTCTCTCCTTGTCACATTCTCCATAATCCTCTTTTAATCTGGATTAAATTAATTAATCCATGATTAAGATGTGCACCACTTAATCAAGATTAGTGTCACATCCTCCATAATCTCCCACTTACTTCTAATATTTTATTAATTATCCTAATCATGTGTTTGCACAAACTTAATCAATATCATTAGCCACATTTAGCATGCCTTTTTTAGTCAACCTTTTCATTTGCCTTTCTTAGGCTTGACTTTCTTTCCCATGTGAATTTTTAATTCAAATTTTTATTCTTCCAAGGCTTACCTTATCCCCATGCAACTTCTAGAACATTAGACTTGTCATATCACTCACATGTGGTAAAATCCCACCCTTTTGGAAACCCCCTCTTATCCATTAGATTCTCTCAAGCATGTGAATTTTTAATTCACATTTATTTCTCCAACCACCTTCTCATTCCCCATGGAGATTTTTGAGGAATTCTAAAATTCCTCAAGTGTCTTTTTCACTTTCATTTGGGGACAAGTTCCTTTTTGAAAAAATATTCTCATTCCCCAAAGTACTTATAAGGTACTTGTCATTCCTCCACATCATGTACCTTCCTTCCACGTCACTTCCACATCATCTCATCCTAGGCCATCTCACATTCCACATGTCAAGATGTGAAGGTTTGTGAGTCCTCAACTCACCATAACCCTCCATCTTGGCCTTGTTGGTTTAATCTCAACCATTGAATTCTCTAGAGAATTCATATCTCTCTATAAATACCCGCTCTTTTCTCTCATTTACAACACTTAGCCGTTTGCACTTTTATGCTACCAAATTGCCCACTCAACTTGCAAGCATTATCTTAGCCATTTAGTCAAGTTATTTAACCATTAACACTTGCATTTATTAGATTGCTCATCTTGCATACACCATTTTCATAGCCATCCAAGGAGCATACAATCATATAACATCAAGAGCCAATCAAGGGATTTCAACAGTACAAAGGTATAATCATTTGCAATCTTTATTTCATTTTTTTTTTTGTGTTATCATTCCTTAGGCTAATCTTGAGGTTTACCTTTTGTGTTCGTCCATTAGTGTATAGTAGTTGTTTTGCATCTTTAGAATAAGATAAACATTAAGGGATCACATTTTTGGCATGCCCGATGGAACTCACAAACGGGTCCTTTCATTTTATGTTTGCTAATGTTAAGTTTGTTTGCAGGAACAGGTCGCAGAGGGGTGGATTTGCCGTGGAAAAGTGTAGATACACCCTCTTGGTTACTGGAGAAGTGCATATATGCCCTCTTGTTTACTGCAAAAGTGCATATATGCCCTCCAGATTACTGCAGAGGGGCAGATAAGCCCTACTTTACATTTTGTTTTCTATCAGTTTATTGCAGAGGGGTGGATACACCCTAGTTTACATTCTGTTTTTTAACAGTTTACTGCAGAGGGGCGGATACACCCTAGTTTACTTTCTGTTTTCTAACAGTTTACTACAGAGGGGCAGATACATCCTACTTTACATTCTGTTTTCTAATAATTTATTACCGAGGGGCGAATTTTCCCTGATTTGAACACTGTTTCTAACATTTGACTGTAGTGGGGCGGATTTGCCTAGATTTGAACACCGTTTCTAACATGTGACCGTAGTGGGGCAAATTTGCCTTGATTTTGAATATTGTTTCTAATATTTGATTGCAGTGGGGTGGATTTGCCCTGTTTTTCATGTTGCTTCCTGCCATTTGACTATAGTGGGGTGGATTTTCCCTATTTTTCATGCTGTTTTTTGACATTTGACTATAGTGGGGCAGACTTGCCCTAAACATAACATTTGAGAAGGTAAAAATAGTCATTTTTAGCTTCGTTTTGTCTCAGTTTTTCACTGCTTTTAGGTTCTAAGCCCCTAACCTTGTTTGTTTGTGGGTATAGTTGGGGTTTTTGCTAACATTTTGCAACATATTCTCATAATTGATGAAGAACGGTGGTTAAAACAACTAACCCTTGCTTGCAAGGCCATCTGTTTGTTCAAATTTTAAAAGTTTTCCTTGCTGTTTTCATCTAGGCACATAATTTAATTAGGGGAAAGTAAAATTTACTACTTGTTGTCTCTGTTTTTGTGTCATCCAAGGGGGCACTAGTTTGTTTTCGCTTTCCCTTTGCACTTTGTGCGATCTTGGGGAGTAGTTGGAAATGATTAGTGTCTTCTTTTTAGAGGGACCTACTTGGGGATTTCATTACCCCAAGGGATGATCCCAACCACATGAACCGGTGGGGTATAGAAAGGGGGGAGAGCCAAAGTTGTACCCCAATCCAGTCATGTCGTGTCTAGTAGAGCATCGAAGCTAGGGTGATACCTAGATAGATGTGAAGAGTTGGTCCTAGCCCTTCAGTATCTCGTTGGGATTCCGGACTCAGGCTTGTGACGAGCTGGTGTTCACAGTTTGGGCCTCACGTACCGAGAGTATATTGAGGAATCCTTAGAAGCCTTGTGCATCCTAGATTAAGACCTTTATTGTCCATACCCTTAACACTAATCATAGGATTGTGCTTGTTTAAAGTGTCTTCTTGTGAGAAACCAATAAATTTTTGACAAGTTAGTCCTTTCCATAGTCATTCTCATCCAAACCAAGTCCCTATTTTCCATAGAAAGGCAGATACGCCTTCCAGTTCATAGCAGTGGGGTGGATTTTCCCTGCAGTTTACTACAGAGGGGCAGATACAGCCCCATGAACAATCAATTTCACTCCGTTTGACTATTCCAAGCCTACGTTTAACCACTCCAAGCCTTCGTTTGACCGTTAAACCATTCCAAGCATCCATTTGACCATTGCAAACATTCATTTGACAATTTCAAGCCTCCATTTAACCTTTCTAAACTTCCCTTTCTCACTCACATTATTCATTTCACAATTTGGGGAACCCGCTCCACTGTTTTACCATGTATGACCTAAACATTTGCACTTTCCAAAAAGATCACTTCAACATCACTCTCATCATATAAAAACCATCAGGACATCTTTCATTTGCATTCTTCACCATCTTTCACTACAAAATCCCTTAAACCTTGTCTTAGGAGTTATTACCCGAATTGACCAAGGCGTTTGAGTTTGATCATTATCCTACATATCAATCATTGTCTTCAACCTAATCAATCCACTTCTATCCTGAGGTAGATTTGTGTTGAAAGTCAACAATCATCGACCCAAATCAATCCATTTCCATCTTGAGGTGGATTTAGCACCATAATCAGCCCTTTAATTCGATCAACCAATGTATTAAGTCACCTAGGGTGATTCCTGAATTGGGTTTAGAATCCCTTCCATCAATCAATCCTAATTCATCATCCAATATAAAAAAACTTATCCAATTGATCCAAACAATCCAATCCAATCTATCCAAACCCAATATCATCCAATCAAAACCCCATCATCCAATTAAAGTTTAATAATCTAATCAGAATCTAATCATCCAATTTGAATCCAATCATCGAATTAACCCTATCCAAGCCCATCACCCAATCAATCGATCTTTATCCAATCCAAACAATCTTCCATCGAGGATATCCTTACATATAGTTCCATATAATCCGCCCATAGTTCCTTTGCATGCCCATTCAAACTAGGTCACAAGTCAAGAAGCAAATGACACAACAACAAGGTCAAAATCCCCAATTGAACACGTCTCAAGATCCTAATAACAGGGCAAACATCTCCCAAAATCCCACTAATGGTGCGAATGCCTCTCAAAATCCTAATAATGGTGTGAACATCCCCCAAGACTCTCATAATGGTACTTCATCACAATCCAACACCGAAAATAGAACAACTCACTGCATGGTGAAGAAAGTATGGTCAACCAACCCAAACTCACACTCGAGGAATATTTTAGTAACCCCACCAATGTACAAATGACAGATCGCCTACTTGAAAAACATGGGGAAGAAATCCAAGCCCACCTAATTGAAAAAGGTGTCAAACCTCCATCGAGTGTCAACCTATCCAAATATAACGCTTCGATACCTAATATATCCCAAAGTTCACAAAACGCACCAGGTGATTCATACTTCCCCAATATGCCTCCAGTAGAGGGTTGGTATCAACCTGAATTCAACAATGATGTCCTTTACCATGTTAACAATCCCCCGCATGCCACAGTCTCAGTCATGGGGGCTCCTCAAATATTCGACCCCATTAACCCTTTCACCTACGACATGCCACAAATTGTTCCACAACGTCCACCATTAATGCTGACTGCACCACCCCTTTCAAATCAATCTCCAGTAAACGTCGGGGGCAACCCTTTCGTCATCCTGCCTCCACTTCCTGGGACCATGAATCTACCACCGCAGCCTCCTCAATCTAATATATCATCCCAATTACCTCCACAAGGTACATACCAACCAAATATCACCGTTGGTACCCAACCAACTCCTTTGCAAAACACCTCCACATCATCTCAACCACCTTATCAACAACAACCCCCATGTAATCCTTTGATTTCATCACAACAACCACCACACCCATCGCAAGGTAATCCATCTCGACCTCCCATCCCAACCATATCCCCGTTGCTTGCATCTATTTTGCATCCACAATTTCAATCACAACACAACATCCCATCTCAGCCCATGCAATAGCTGACATCACATCAATCATCTCCCCAACACTATTTCTATCATAACCAACAACAATTCCAAAAAAAAACACCCTATGTGGCCTCCCAACGGTCACAACAGTATTCCCAGTACCAACAGACCAATCCACAACATTCCCTTCATTCTCCTCAACACTATGCCACATACTCTTATCAGACCAATCCATACTATATCTCGCAATAGCAGCCCACACATTGACAAACATCCTCAACACACCAGTAGGGGACCCCGCCATCTCACTATCAAAATTCATATATCAACCTCCGAACGGTGTCTCAATAGGAACCTCTATCATCCTTCCATACATATCCATCCAACCCATCTTTGACTCCTACACCACCGATTAATGCAGATCTATTGGAAATCAAAGCTACTCTGAAAGATCTTCAAGCCGAGATGGGTAAACAATCCTTCAAATTTGAAGATATATGTCGCTATCCATTCAAACCCTCCATCTCATTGATTCCCTTCCCAATTTTTTTTGAAATACCCAAATTTGACAGATATAAGGGAACCAAGGATCCAAAATCTCATCTACAAGATTTTTATGCCTAGTGTCAAGAAATTATGCATAATGACAACTACTTGTTGTGTCTATTCCCGCGGAGCCTGACGAAGAATGCCCTAGACTGGTTCATGGGTCTAAAGTGGGGGTCCATCAAGTCCTTTGCAAATCTATCAGAGAAATTCATTTCCTACTTCTCCTTCAATTTAGAGAAGGACACCGATACCTTGGACCTCCTCAAGGAGAAGCAACGTGAAGGTGAAACCTTTGCTAGCTACCTCCAAAGGTGGCGTGCGTTGGCAAGCCGAATGAAAACCCCTCTCAAAGAAAAAGACATGGCCACTCTCTTTGTTGAAAACTCACATCTCGACATGGCCCATAACTTCAAGCTACATTGTGTCACCACCTTCGCCGAGGTGGTAGAGAAAGGACCCATCCTTGAATGAGCCCTTATTGCTAGAGGGCATGTTAAGATACACAATCATGACAAAGAACGATCATCCAAAGACAAGTCATGCTACTGGAATAAGAACAAGAATGCTGCTAATGATGGTGTCACTGATACCAAACATGTTCAAGTAGCTAATACCTCTCAGAGGCAACAACCTACGTCTAATCAACCATTTTCCCAAAACATCATAATAGTACCACAGGGGCACCTCGCCCCCCTTCGTGCAGTCGAACCGGAACAATCAAGTTAACAAAAATTGCCAGTTCACTCAACTAGGTGAATCTTTAAGTACCATCCTCAACATACTCCTACAGGAAAACTATTCGATCATCTACCCAGTGACCAAACCCTTTGATGAGTCCAAACCAAAACCCAATTGGTATAAAGATAATGAATATTGTGACTTTCACAAAATGATAGGGCAGTCCACCAATAAGTGTCAACGTCTAAAAACATATGTCCTAGATCTTATCAATCGAGGAGATATCCAAGTCGATGCCAATCAAGATTCATCATCCAATGCTCAATTATAGATTTACCAAAATACCTTCCCTAACCATAATCAAGGCGTAAGCATGTCCAATAACAACCCCCAAAATAACTGTACAAATAACATAAGTTATAAGAATGCACCCTTCAATTACGATGACATTGTCCATTACATTGAGCAAGTGGAACCCTACGTATCCATGATACATGTCAAAGCTAAAGATTCCCAATGTGCTGTTGCTACTCAAAGAACCTGCATTACTATCCCTACAACTTCTACATCCGCCTAGCCAAATCCTATGAGTTCACAGTATAACATTCTTGATCACTTAGGAAAGACTCCTGCTTAGATCTCCATTTTGGACCTACTTAAATATTCTCCAGTGCATCAAGAGATCTTGAACTGAGCTTTATTGGAAACCCATGTGCCTAACGACATCGATCCCACACAATTCCAAGCTTTAGTGGGACATTTGGCTCTATCCTACCAATTACACTTCAGCCAAAATGACATGCCTAACATTGATGCCAACCATAACCGTCCCTTACACATTGAAGTCCTAGTTGCTCATCATAAAGTAAAAAGGGTCTTGGTAGATAATGGCTCTGCTCTTAATCTATGCATTCTAAAGTTCATAAAGCAGATAGGGTATACTCAAGTGGATTTGAGTAATCAAATCATTACAATCGAGGCTTATGATAATGTAGAAATAGATTATGAAGGAATTATCAGTCTTCCCATCCTGGTTGGACCCATGGTTCAATACACTACATGTCACGTCCTTGATCTGGACTTACCATACAACCTCCTCCTCAGTCGTCCATGGCTCCATGCCATGCAGGTTGTTCCCTCCACATATCATCAATGCCTAAATTTCCCAGTCAATGGACATGAGTTCACCATTTACGCTGACCTGCAACTATTTGAATACTGTTGTTCCTTAGAAGCTTCATTTCCCCATTTGCATTATTGCCTTGGAGTTAAAATGGGGGCACCTCAGTCATCATCTTCCAATTTGCCATCCACCATAACAACCACTCCATCAACCACCACTAATTCAACCATCACTAAAGTCCAGATCATTGAAAAAGGTTGTGGTGAATATGAAATGCATACAACTCTGAATGAGGCAACCATGCCACCATCACCACACACATATGGTCAACTGTCACAGTCTGTACCAAAGGAAGAAGACAAGACCATTACCTTTAGTGCCAAAAAAATCCTCACCAACACTTTTCGGTCCCTTGGTCGAAGGACAAATGCACCAAAAGATGATATTAGTCAATGGGTATATCGTGAAGAGCCCCAACCAGATCCTCCACTTAAGGACTATTTTTAGGAAGCATACCCTTGGTCCGCTAAATTCACAGAAAAGCATAACTATCAAGGTGGGGGTCTAGGCAAAGAAGAACAAGGGCGACTGCAACCTATTGATGTACCAAAGCGTTTGCAAAATTTAGGCCTAGGATATGACAAAAACCAAAAAGGCCCAACAACATCATCTAATGCCTCCAACAGTGTTAGTATGGACAATGGTCTCTTAGAAGACATAGGTGAAGAAGAGTCCATCATACATGTGTACGATGACGTTGATCACATGAACCTTCCATCCATGTTTGATTGCCTATCCGTTTTTACCATTAGCCTTTCCGTCCGTCATCCCGAACTTATTGATTGGGACCTATGTGATAACGCACCTGTTAATGTCTCCTTGGATACATATGTCAACCTTATGGGATTGGGGGAAGATGAACACTTTAGTTGCAAAAGTAAAAACAAGAAAAATAAAAAACGGTCATCTAGTGAAAACCTCCCCAAGGCGGTTCTTGACCTAGAAAAAAATAAAATAAAGGACACATCTGACAGTGAAAACCTCAATGAGGCGCTAGAGGATGGAGACATTCATCTTCCCCTTGTGGGAACTCGATTACCTACAAGATCATCCATCCTGATCGAAGAAACTCAAGAAGTCAATCTGGGTACTCAGAAACCCCAAAGATCACCTACGTAGCCAAATCATTATCAAAACAAGAATATTCCACCATTATCCAGCTCCTCAAAGATGAAGTTATCAAATTTGCTTGGTCGTACTCAGACATGCTAGGTTTGGACCCTGCGTTAGTAGTTCACCATCTGGATGTTCGCCTAGATGCCAAACCCGTCAAGCAGAAACTCAGAAAGATGCATCCGCAGGTAGTGCTATTAGTCGAGAAAGAATTGGAGAAATTACTGGATGTTGGCTTTATCAGACCCATTGACTATTCTGGCTGGATCTCCAACATAGTGCCTGTCGCTAAACCTAACGGTGACATTAGGATTTGCACAGATTTCTAGGATCTCAACAAAGCCTGTTCGAAAGATGACTTCCCATTGCCCAATATCGACATGTTGGTCGACATCACTGTAGAACACAAGATGTTGTCCCTTATGGATGGTTTCTCTAGCTACAATCAGATTCAAATTGCACTTGAATACCAACACAAGACAACTTTTACAACGCCTTGGGGTACCTTTTGTTACAGTGTTATGCCCTTTCATCTCAAGAATGCGGGGACAACATATCAACGAGCACTGACTGTCATATTCGATGAACTCATCCACATTATCATGGAAGATTATGTTGATGAATTTATAGGAAAATCCAAAACCAGAGCAAAGCACCTTGCCATTATGAGTGATTGAAACAATACAGGCTAAGACTGAATCCAAAAAAGTGTGTGTTTCCAGTGTCACATCAGGGAAATTGTTGGGCTTCATAGTCTCCTGAAGGGGCATCGAGGTTGATCCCGCTAAATTAAAAGCTATCTTGGATATGCCTCCACCTCAAAACTTGAAACAGTTAAGGAGCCTTCAAGGAAAGCTACAATCTATCCGTCGGTTTATAGCCTAGCTTGTAGATAAATTTCAGTCATTCACCCACCTTCTGAAGAAAGACACCACATTCAAATGGAGTCAACAGTATCAGTTGGGTTTTGATAAGATCAAAGAGTACTTGGCCCACCCGCCAATCTTGATGCCACCTATTCCAGGGAAACCCCTTCTGCTATACATCTCTACCACTTTAGTTACATTAGGGGCATTGTTGACACAACATGACAAGTCCTCAAAAGAGCGAGCAATCTATTACATTAGCCGAACACTGGTCGGTTATGAATTAAATTATTCACCAATGGAGAAAGTATGCCTCACCATGGTCTTCAGTACACATAATATTAGACATTATATGCTCAGCCATCTTGTCAAATTAATAGCAAAAATTAATCCACTGAAATATCTGTTGTCCAGAACCACCTTAACTGGTCGTATGGCCAAGTGGGTCATGCTCTTGAGCGAATTTGACATAGAATACATGGACCGAAAAGCCATAAAAGGACAAATTATAGCTGATCAGTCGGCCGATGCACCCCTGGTAGATGCTTACCCATTGGTTACCGAATTCCTAGATGAAGAATTCTTTGCAGTAGCTGAAGTACCCACCTGGATGTTGTACTTTGATGGCTGCTACACTCATAATGGATCGGGGGCAGGAATTCTGTTTGTTACTCCTCAAGGTGATTACATCCCGAAGTCATTTAGGTTAGCATTCCCGTACACCAACAACATAGCTAAATATGAAGCCCTCCTCACAAGCAGGGAAAAATTTAAGAAACTCCCCCCTCGGCGCAGGTGTAAAATCCTGGCGAATCCAGTATACTTCCCGATGAAAAATATTATTTCTATTGGTGATTTTTTTCATTTTACAGGAAAAAAAATCCCAATTGGTGAATCTTTTATAATCCTTGGAAGTTACTGGAAAATCTTGGCGAATTGCAATTTTTTTTAATAGAATAAAATATTTTTCATTGGCGAATAAAACCATTTTTCAAACCATAATTGTTTTTCCATTGGCGATTAAAACCTTTTTTCAAAGAAAAAAATATATTTTCATTGGCGAATTAAAAAGAATCTCAAAATAGTAAAAAAATCTATTGGAGAAATAAATAGATATGCCAACGAAAAATCATAGGGGCCATTCGTTGAATGTTCGATGGATGATTGTAGTTGCATTCCGGAAGTAAATCTCTGAAGCACTAGACTTGCGATTTGAAACCTCCGAAAAAACAGTATAACCGTTAGATGTGGACATGTGGCGAGATCAAGGCTTATCGCTCATCACTCATTCTGTCTTTTCAATGCCTCGACATTGTACATTTCATTTAATTGAAATTCTCATTCTTTTTGAAGAAAGTGTGGTTGTCGTACTGCTAGAGCAGGTAGTGGCGACGATGAATGCCATATGTGATATGAACATCCAAAGCAATTTCTTGGACAACTCATAGCTTTAATGGAACAAGATTTGTAATGATTTCATATCATTTGAACTTTGAGTGATTTTGACAGCTTGTCAGCTTGAGGTAGAGTTCAAGTTGGCACGTAGTAAGACGTCAATCAAATTAGAAATTTTAATTATACAGGCTGGTAGCGGCACCGGTGGCCCATAAATAGGGATAGTGATTCAGTGATTAGTAGATAGTGCCATACGAGTTTTTATTTTCTAGGGTTAATAAGGATTCACGAAGAAGATGATGCAGTATTAGGGATACTGTAAATTCTCCTACCTACAATTATGTAGTTACAAAGTAATCAGTAAAAGACGAATTTCCTTCAAGTTCAGAATGGGTGGAATTGGAAAGAAGTTGATTTGGTTAACCTGAATTTTCAGATGGGTTTTGAACCAGGATGAGGAGCTCTGATGGAGATAAGTGCTATCCCAATGCATAGAGGCTACAGGTAAAAGATGGGAGTAGATTTGTTTCTCCTCTTGTATTCTAACAACTCCCATTTCCCCAGCATGGCTAGCCAGGCAAGCCCCATGCATTTATTTTCAAAGAGACATTTATATTACATCTTTTATATGACTCTAGTTCTCGAAGGGGATAAGTACATTTTGTATCTTCATGGCTCCCATTTCCCTAGGACTAATTGGAACCCCCTTTCCCCAACATGGTTGGCAAATCCACTAGTAGAAGCTTGGAATCATGAATTTATTTTTGAGAGCCACATTTATTTTTAGAGATAGATGTGTAGTAAGTTTTTAGCAGCAAAGCTTGGAAATTGGAATCAATTTTTAATCCATTGTAATGAGCAACAACTTGGAATTAATTATTAAATTTTGTCTATGTAAATTACTAAAGTGACACACTGACATATGTTATTTATACAAAACAGGAGCTACAGTGCTACTCATCTATAAAAAGATATCTAATAATGTGACATTGAAATTCAGTTGCAATAAAATAAATAGTTGTGTTGTGTTATTCTTGATTCCTTGAATCTTCATTATTCATTTACATTTAAGAGTAAAGAGTTGTTTTCTGAGTTCGGAACTTCAGTGTCTATTAATAATTTAATATATTCAAATCATTTTTTTCTTCTTCTGAGAAATTAAGTAATATACTCTATGCAATATGCACTTGAGAATTCATGGTTATATTGGGCCATCAGGGGAATGGAATCATTCGTTCCACCGATGTTTATGTGTTACAACGATGTGCTTACTTTTGTTGACTCTATCGGTATATCGAGGAGTGCACCTTATGAGTTATGAGTCTTCGCCTTCGGGCCATCGGTGGGGCTATGATGGGGGTTCCACCGATAAAGCATTGTTAGGCCGATGCCTATGGTATTGACTTTAAAACACTGTTAATTTTTTAAAGTTAATATCATAAATTAGTAAATTACTCAAGTTTCAAGTTCAACCATTGGATGAACATTTGATGTATGGTTGTAGTTACATTCCATAATGAAATGAACAAAGCGATGGCCTTCCCAATTTAAACCTTCGGAATTACCCTATAACCGTTAGATTTAGAAAGATCAACGGTTAAGATTATGACAATAGCAAACAATCAATATGAAAATTTTATGACGGTTTGGTCATTTAAATGCCTATCAAAAAAATTGTTTAATTTACTATTTTTTATATAAAATCTTTTATAAATGGAATATCTTGAAAAATTAGAAAACAATGATAATTATTAGTGATAAATATAAAAATCTACTATTATAATTAACAATTAACAAAAGTTTCTAAAATTGTATTAAAAATAAATCTTGTTAAATATATTCTAAAAATTAAAAATAATTATGTTTTATTTTGAAAAGATTCTAAATTAATATATATATTTACAATAATATTATAAATCACATATATTAATATAAAAAATGATAGCTATTAATATTATAAAAAAATCAAAAGTTTCTAAATTCATATTAAAAATATTCAAAAAAGTTATATTCTATTTTCTTTTTATAATAAAAATTATAAAATGATATATATTATAAATGAAAATACTATATAATAATTTTTTACGGTTTAATAAAAATATAGCAAGTCAAACTATACAGTCTAATAAATTTTATAGCTATAATATACGGTTTAAAATTGAAAAAACTGTCAAATATTTAATAGACCATCAAATTCCAAGCCTGCTGTCAACTGTCAAGTGATTAATGTTTATTTTAAAGTTAATATCATAAATTACTCAAGTTTCAACTGTTGGATGAACATTTGATGTATGGTTGTAGTTGCATTCCATAATGACATGCACAGAGCGATGGGCTTCCCAACTTAAATCTCCAGAATCACCCTATAACCGTGAGATTTAGAAAGATTAACGGTGAATAATTTGCAACTTATAGACATAAGACGTGTCATTCACTTTAATGTTCCAATTTCGAGAAACAAAGCATTTAAAACACTTTGTACTGCTAAGTGTCAACTGTCAAGTGATTAATATTTATTTTTAAACTTTAAAGTTAATATCATAAATTACTCAAGTTTCAACCATTGGATGAACATTTGATGTATGGTTGTAGTTGCATTCCGTAATGAAATGTACAGAGCGATGGGCTTTCCAACTTAAACGTCCAGAATCACCCTATAACTGTTAGATTTAGAAAGATCAACGGTTAAGAATTTTCAACTTGTAGTCTTGTAGACCTAACTCCTAAGACGTGTCATTCACTTTAACATTCCAATTACGAGAAAAAAATCATCTAAAACACTTTGCACTTTGAAATTGTACAGTGATTTTTAAAGTCTTCAATCTTCAGATTGCTCATTGGCCATTGCAGTGCACCACCCTGTTTTGGATTCCATAGTTCCACTTCCAACAATGCCATTCTAGTTTTCAAGCGTCGGGACTCATAATCTGGGTAAGTGAAAGAATTCCCGCGGCTACGTTTCATCGTTCGACATTTCTTAAAATCTTATTTTGTCAAAGTTTGAAGTTTGGTTTTAGACTTTAGAGACTCAAGAATTAATTAAAATTAAGGAGGACTAATAGGTATTACTTATTAGGGAATTCAAATTTCACAACTTCACATTTGTACAAGCATTTCTACCACCAGTACCACTAGGGAAATGCCGATAAAAAAATACATTATGCAGAATTGCTTAAAACCCTAGGTTTCATCGATAGGTACCATGATATTTATGATCCTGAAATCTATGGTAGGCGTACCTCAAAACTTAGATTTTCATCTCAGATTAATGTTGCAAAGCAAACAAAAGTTGATAGTATCAGTGCACTGTGGGTAACTGGATTAGGGCGCATGATGTTACATGAAGTTTTCCCTTGCCCAAAATTTATCATGGTATGTGCCGAAAATTATAATGATAAGAAAAGAGAAATTGTTAATAAAGATAACCAAGAAGAATTGTTATCCATTAATGCAGAAGAACTTGGAAAAGTGTTGGGGTTTACAACCGAAGAATTTGGAAACCACCACATTGACCTAGAAAAGCTTGCTAGTGATTATGAAGCAGTGGAAGAAAGGCTGAAAAATGATTTCTTAAATAAAATAGTTAAGGATATAAACAAATTGAAAGGTGATCATAAGCCTCCTTATAATTTGGATTTTTTTAAACCATGGATTCAGGATACTATTTCCATGCTAGCATTTTGCCTCGGTCTGGATAGCAATTTGGAAGTGGGTGCAAGCCTCCTTGAAATGGTATATAATATCCATTATGCTGATGAACATGTCAAATATAATTATACTCAACACATTGTAGAATCCATGCATAAATAATTTTTAATGATTAAAATAGGTTCCACAAAGACATTTAGGTTCACAACCTACTTGTGCTATCTTTTTCTATTCAAATTTGGAGGAAATTTTCAGACCAACAAGCTTCAGATTCAACCCTACAGTAATGCAGAGGAAAATAAAATGGCTCTAGTATATGAATGGACCACTGAGATAAGGATGCATGATTCTCGAAGGAAGTACAGTCATTTTTGGCTCCATTGCATCAAGTAATTACAAATAATCCAATGCCTAGATTGCCTATGTCATGTAGAAACTACATGCAACTAGGAAAAGAAATATAATTGGCTGATTGGTACTTAATGGAAGAATATACTATGCTAAGATTTTATGGATCAAGAGTACAACCATACAAACTTCCAATACATGTGACAGAAAGGGTTTTTGCATTGGATTATGTAAGGTAGGTGTAGAGTGCTGATGAACTACACTTTCTTAGTTAGCAAAAGAAGACCTTATTTCCTTCTTTACCTTTTTCATGTGGAGGGTTCACATTCGAGAGAAAAACATTTAGTGTGGCACATAATCTTTTGATTTTTTTTGAATTTGATGCTATCTGTCACTGGCAGTATGATCCATGTGATATCATTAAATCAATGATTATGGCCAATAGGAATGTTGCAAATATAATTCAACATCAAAGTAAACCCTTGCTTGAAAACTTGAGAAACAAGGATTCTTGGGATGAGGTCAAAATAACAATGGAGAAAAGTGCTGCTGAGAATGGTATTTACTTTGAACAATTGTCAGCAGAAATTATGGCATTGCATCGAAAGACATTTAGGAGATACAAATTGTTTTATGAAAAAAGTGACAAACCATCTAGTAGAGTAAAAATTCCAGGTTCTCTAGAGACGGAAGTTATAGATAAAAAATGGTCACGATAAAAAATTACTTCCTTTTGGTCTATGAGGAAGGACCTAGGTGATCCAAGAGCTCTTGCAGAGTATGATGCTAACAAAGAAGATGAAGAGTTTAGCAAATTGTGGAATATAGAGCATCCTAATGAACGTGATGAATCTGATGATGATATTGATAGGGAAGAAGAAGAACAAAGCCATGCCAATTACAAACCTGGTTTAAGTGAGGCTGCAAAAGAAGAATATACTTCAACATATACTTCAAGAGCAACCATACTTCAAAAAATTAGTTATGAAGGTGGTCCTTTGGGGTCCAAAGGACAAGGCCCTTGGACAATACAAAGTGTTGAGCATAGAAAAATAGTTGATAAATCTGGCCTTGGGCTTGGAGGTGAAAAAGTAGACCAAGGGGATACAAGACAAAATCAATTTTTTAGAGCTTCTAATCCTCATCCTCATAGTCAGATACAATCACAACTAGGACATGCCCTTGGTGGACAACTTAGTGCAACTGGGAGTGCCATTGGTGGTGATGGTATGGGTAGTAGTACTAGTAGTGGTCAACATGTGCTACAACAAAAAATTACTCACAACACCAAGAGGAAAACAATAAAAGATACCATAGAAACACCAGGTGACCAAGGCAATCAAAAGAGGCAAAGGATTTTGACAGGTCCAAGTCACACTATCAGTGGATCCACCACAAAGGAGTTATTTCCAGGCACTCCCCCAATTCCAGTTAGTGTGGGTGCGACATCTTGAGCAACTCAAAGTACTCCTATTCCTTCGCCATTCAAGCATTCCATTGTTCCTGCCTCCCCAAGTTATGATTTCATTGAAGAGTTTAAAAAGAAATCAGACTTGAATAAAAAAGAAAAGAAGCAACTGACGGAGAGTGCGTCTGCTATAACTTCAGAGCATGCAACAACCATGGTATTACCCACATTTGACACAAATAAAGAAATCATGGAGTACACAATTTTTGTTCCCACAGTTCAAAACAAACCAACAAATTAGATGGATCGATCTGAATACTAGGTAACCAATTTTCAATTGGATTTTTCTGGCCTAAAAAATATTGAAAAAATTAATGTATCGAAGAAGAACAATGAATTGGTGTACACATCATTGCTAAAGCAAGATAGAGAGAAGAAAAGGTTGCAGACCCAAATAGAAAAGTTACAGGCAGACCTAGCAAGTGAGAAAGCAAAGAGGAAAGCAACAGACAAAAAAAGCAAAGAATTAGAAAAAAGAATAATAAAATCTGCCTCTACATCTACAAGCAAAGAGGATAAATCAAATGAGAGAGAAGTGAATGACCTGAAGTGAAGGATAGATGAGAGAAACAAGAAATATGATGAGGAAAAATCCACTTTAGAAAAATTAAGACTAAGCATTGCGAATGGAAATGCACAGTGGGAACAAAAATTGGATAAATAGAGAAAAACAATTGAAAGATTGGAGACAGAGCTGATGGAAGAAAAAGAAGAAATTAAGACTTCTCAAAATAAGCTTTCTGCATTTTGTAGAGATACAGTGAGGCATATGAAACAAAAGATCTAGGATGAAATAATGCAAAGGTTTGATCATTTGTGTGACATGTTTCAACTAATTGATGCTATCAGACAACATTATAAGAAGCTCAACAAATATTTAGTGGACAACAAAAAGGTGTTGGAATTAGAGAAATTTGCAGATCAAGTTCTACAAACAGTCTACAAAGCCAGTGACAATGATTTGAAATCAAAAGGGATTACTAATCAGATTGAAACCTCAATGAAGTTGTCATATATCATTGAAAAGTGTTCGAGAATGTGTGGAACAAAGGAATATTTGCATTTGGTTGCAGACAAGATGAAGGTGGTGGATGAAAAGGTATGGAACTTCATAGAGCTTGGTTTTCCAGAGGATTTTGACACAAATGAGCGATTCATTGGAAAGGATGGTTTCAAAAAGAAGATGGAAGGTGCAAGGAAGATTGATTTGGATCAGTTTCCTTAGAACCCACAATGTTAACTATTTGGATTCAATCAGAACACTGATAACCTTGAATGCAAAATTGGCTGAAGAATTCAAGACAGGTTCCACTTCTAATTACAATCATGAAATGTTAACAAAACTTCAAGTCAAACAACATCAGTTAGAAAAAATGGAAATTCCACCTCCTGAAGAGTGGAAGTTGCTAGAAAAGGTGATATAGTGACTTGATTTTTTATTTTCAACCTTTGATAATATGAGTTTCCAAGTTCCAACTCAGCTCTGTGTAGACTTGTCTTTGGGCATTGGCAAGATTTTGCATTGCCAATGCCAATATGTACTTCTTTATGTGAAATTCAATTAAAAAGCTCAAATTCAGACTTTAGTAATGTGATGATGTTCAATTATCTATATTATTTATTTTATCATTTGAACTACTGATGAACTTGATAGAACTTCTAATTTTTCTCTCTGAATTCATCTTTGTCTTGACCTTGTCTTGGTCTGTCAATGTGTCATATTTTATGGGAAAGAACCTAAGGTTGGGGTTTTCATTTTGGTTTTCATGAAAATACTAATGTCATATGTAATACCTTGGGTGAAAATCTATTCGGATGTTACCTTTTTTGGGTGGGTTTTGTTGGTGTTTTTCAACGTAAACCAAGTTTGTCTCCTAATCTACCTATGTAATTGCCAATTCCAATCAAGGGTAGCTCGAAGGACCTGGACCAACTGATGAGGATTTTAATTGTAACTTCCTACACTTCAGGCTCTACAAAACCCAGGAGGGTGGTCCCCATAATGTGTTTATGATGTCTACACCGAACTCATAAACAATAATTAACAATTAATAGATAATCCCATCGAATAGCTCAACAAAATAGGATAATATTGAAATGAGCTGGCCTTTCACCAATAATATCAACTACTTGGAGCATGGGATGATTACAACATTATTTTGTAACTTATGATAGTCATTTTATTTGTAATTTGGCAGCAAGCTCTAAGTAAAGACATACATACACAGGACTTCAAAAACTCATACAATTTAAACTAGTGCCATATACCATTGGGGAGTCAAATTCACAAACATTTAAAATTTAACAACAGATTCAAATACATAGCATATAAGATCCCTGGCAATATTGCATTACAATAGTGTCAATCCATATCCTAACCCAATACTTACTAAATCCCTTTACAAACATATCCATCCATGATTCCATCCAAGCATTTTAATTAATTCCTTGAATTAAAGCCAAAATAGAAAACATACACACCAGAGCAGTGAGATGAACACCATAATCCTTGATTATACTATTCAAAATTATGATATGTTTATACAAAGGAGAGACATGAGCTCAAAATATAACATCATAACTCAAATGTTAGTACTGTTGCGAAACATCAAATCTTCATAGACCTAAAACCCCATTATCGAATAACCCCAAACCTAAATTGTATTAATATTGAAATAACTAGTTCTTACAATCTGTTCTGCAACTATACCTAGACTCGACCTCAAAATATCTGACTTGCCAACCCCTATTTCTGGCCTTGAAATCCTTCTTATAGAAAATGAAGGAGCAAACAAGCATCGAGCCAAAAATTACACATGTCATTGGTCAATTGGACCGCTATGTGCCAATTCAAAAATATGATTAAAACCACTGAGTCCCAGAGCATCTTTCCATTGATTCCACTCATTACATAATAGCCGCTGCATTAGCTATATGTCAAAACTTGCACCAAAATCCGTCACGGAAGCAAAACCATAGTCAGTTATACTATAACTGCTGAGCTGTTAGTTGCCGATAATAGACACTATTTTAATCCTCTTTGGTTAAGTACTTGTCCACCCATTTCTGGTATTCCTCATCCGTTGGCTAGTTAAAATTCACCACCTCGATCACCCTAGTATCGTAAGGTGTGTACTTCACCACAACCTGGTTAGCCTCTCTCTCAAAAGACTCTAAGAATATGCTGGTATTAATTATTTTATCCATACTTCTCACCAACAAGTCATAGTTAGATTCATCACAAATCAGTTTGATTTGTGCATTAATAACCTCTTCTGCCCTATCTTGCCACTATTGCAATGTCTTAATATTTCCCTGTGCATCTATTATATCTGGAAAAAAAGTATCATTCCAGTCATCAAAACTCTTTACCAGTTCTCTAATTTTTCTACTCAAATCATCAGGTAGGGCCTGGAATCCCTTCAATGATTTCACAAAAAAATGAGTAGGCTTCAATGAATGAGGCCTATTATCTACATCAAACCTGGAAGCCTTAAAAATAACATCTAAATTAGTGGCCTGAGGGATCCACTTCTCAACCAAAGGCATAACTACTTCCCGATCTTTGTTAATGTTTTAAATTCCACCCAAGAACAAAGAATACAAAGAATGTACAGATGGCAATCTACAATCAACCTTATCATTTAGATGCCTCAAAATGGTGTCAACCACCTCATTGTGTTTAGCAATTGCATCATCCTCACTTGCCTTTAGGGCAGCCTGCAATTCTGTGATTTTATTAAACATTTGCTTTTTGGTAGGATCCACAGAATAATCAACTTCCTCTTCAACTGGCTCTGGTGCAGGGCTAAGAGCAGGTGTCTGAATGGGGGACCCAGGAGTAGAAATGATTGGGATATTAAGGGGAATTGACCCTGAAGTAGTGGGTAGTGATCTGATACCAGGGGCACTGAAGGATTCTCTTACCTACCCATATTTTAGTCTATCTACTTCAAACTGTAGCTCAACATTCCTCTGTTGTATTCTACTATATTCCCCAATTATTACGTTGTATTTCTCCGTCAGACTCTTTTTTTCAGCTTCCTCCCTTTCAGCTGTCTTTTGGGCCAATTTGGCCACATTCAATGTCAAGCTTGTGGCTTCTGTTGTTGAGGTTTCATAAGCTCTCTTGATGATGAGCCCTCCCCTTAGACTTGGGCCAATATCAGCCACATTTGGTTTTCTACTTGGGTGCCAATGCCTATATGGCCAGAGTTTCATATTCCTCACTAAAAGCAGAGTCTTGCAGAGCTGCCTTAACCTCTTCCTCATTGTTTTGCATAGGATGCTTGGACTACATGATAGCATTGAATTCTACAACATCATCTATGTCCCATTCAGGGAGAAGTAAGACATCAGCCTGAGTCACAAGTCTCCTTCCTTGCTCAGGAGTAATGCTCTTGAATTCATCCATTAGTTCGGCCTTAACTTCATCATCGTTCTCCTGTTCAAACCTATCAGGTCTTGACTCTCTCCTTCTCTTGCATTTATCCTGATATTCCTCTAATTTCATTCTCCAAATTAACTGTAAGAATACATGAGTCTTCACGAAGGCATCATCATCTAGGAATGCCTTGTAGGCCTCCATCCCGACATCCTGTACACACTACCCCTTTATATCCATATCAATTAACACCAATTGTGTTGATCTAGGAGGAGAAGGGATACCAACCTGGATGTCTTGATCAGTTATAATTATTTCATCCATCAGAGCCTCTTGTGTTTTCTCAACCCTTTGCCTCTTTAGGCCTTGCTCTGATAGTAACTCTACAAGATCATTTCTCGGCAGTGAATCTAGGTCCACAATCTTTATCCCTCCAGGTTTCTTGATCCCTTGACCCAGTTGTGATGATGCTTGCATTATTTGTTTTCCCCTTTTATCTCCTACCTCCTCATCATTGTTATCATCTCTCTTCCTCTTGTATAGAGGCATGTCCTCTGGTGGCTAATAAGTTGGCCTTGTTTCTTTAGGCCTCGCCTCCGGTCTCTGAATTCCCAAGTCCACTTCCAAATTGACTTTCTTGGTTTTCAAGGTGCTCATGATATCTTTGAAGTTATTCATTAAGAAATCTATTCTTTTGTGAAATGGAGTGAACTCCATCAGTGGATCATATTTTGGATCCATTTTATGCACCATAGCCAACAGTTTCCCATAGGCAATCCTTTTCTCTTTATTCAATTCCTGCCTGCTCAAATCAAACTCATTTCTGATTAGATCCTCAGGAAAATTGAAAACATGTGCAAATTTTCCACCTTTAATTCATTGCCTGAATAGGGCAAAGAATCCCTCGGGGTCATGCCGCCTCTTAGATTCACTCTTCAAATGATAATCATTAAAAAATCTTCCAAAGTGGACCCATCCTCCCTTGGAAAAGACAAAATCTGAAACAACAGTATAATCAGGGAACAAAGTCCCTTTTCCTTTCTCTGTCAAATTATCCTCATGAATGCAACCTAGTTGCCACATGACCTCGGCAAATCCCATCCTTGATGGTACATTATATGGGAGAATGTGAGGAGCTCCCTGGAAACCATAAACCCTTAGGACAGTGCTTACGGGGTATAAGATGATGTCACCCCAATTGTGGCACACCTTCAAATCAGGTTTCCTCACTTTGGGTCAGAGGAAATCATGCAAATCCTCAGGGACCCTTGGCACATTTACCACCAATGTAGCTCTATGTCTGGAAGCAAAACAGTTATCAAACTGCACAAAGCTAGCACCTCCCCTATTGCAAGAAAAATCTGCACTCCAAACCTATACTGGTAATATTTCTCCATTCACTTCTTGCCTAAACTCCATTTTCTCTGAGAAGAAGTCAACATTCTTGTATAGGAACATATGTATTAATAGGGAGTACCAAAAGAAAGGAGAACCAGTGTCCCCCATATGCAGCTTCAACAAACCCTCATGTATCATTTCAGCAAGAAAAGATGCATAGTCGTACCCTGCAGAAAAATTGGGATGCTGAATCTAAGCCCCCATAAACATATAAGCAATGGGCATTACAGTATTAGGGCTGAAACCTAACATCTGGAAAAGTGAATAAAATGTTGCCAAGAAGTGATGAGTAAAACAACTCAGCCTGAAAGGTTCCTTATCAATTGGGCTGATGTGAATCGTTGAACTGCCTGCCTTGGCTAAATGAGGAGGAAGCAATTTTGATTTGAAAAGAGGCTGTGACCTGGCATATTCCTGCTTCATTTCCTCAAAATCTACCTGAACTAAGAATGGGCTATATTCACTCAAATCGAAAACCTGTCGAATCTCATCTGCATTTATATTCAGTAGAACCCCACCATCATTATCCCTGATAATCTTTGTAATAGGATCATATCATGCTGCCACTGCTCTGAGTAGGTCAATATCAGGAAATACATTTGGTACAACTAGTTTCCCCATATTGCACCTCCATCCATTAGAGAAAGGATGAGGCACATTTCGCTGCCCATACCATCTCCTAAAAATTTCTAGGCCCGTCATTTGGACTCTAGCATCTACAATATTATAGGTTTTACACCTTAGTCCCTCGCCTAAGGATTTCCCATTCATTAAAACCAAACCCCTCTTCTTGTCGTTCGTTGATAGCGGGAATTGATCGAGGAAATCGTCATATAAATTCCTTTGCAAATAATCAATATGGCCAGAATACTTCTTTGATGGTGCCATTTCGAATAACCAAGGCTTCTCCTAAAATCAAATTCTTGAACAAACTAGGGCTACCCAAAATGAAATTACACCAAAACTTTGCAATTTCCCACAATTCAAAAGAACTAGTAACCTTATAGTCTTAATCAACAAGACCCTTGACCAACACAATACAACCCTCCACAAAAAACACATTCAAACAGAAACCGTGGCATAGAAGGTAACTCACGGGATTTCACACCTTGCAGAAAACCAAACCTTGCTGTAATTGCTTGAAAAAATCAATCTCTAGGTTTGGACTGCTTCAAAAACATTTGAATGCCTTTGTGGTGAAGATAGAATGGAATTAACTACTTAAAGCCAATGAAAAATGGCTAGTAGATGTCTCATCTGCCATTAAATCTCACTTGCATGCCGCACCAATGACTTCAATCGTATTTGATGCAAAGTTAAATCCTCACCGTCGATCTCTTGTTCTTGTCAGATCATCAATGATCAGATGACCATCTTCAAAAGGCTGACAACATCTCCATGTCATTATTGAGGGCCCACCATAATACACAACACCAAAGGAATACACGTGGCATCTGCCCGTGATATCGCAATCACTAAACACCTTTCACTTTAGGATCACGCGATGGCGGGCAACCGTTGATTCTCTCCATAGGCGATCATGATCATTCACAACAGTGAGCAGCACCAAAACCTATCCGTCGAACAACTTTTCATCGAGGTTAAAACATCGCCGTCGATCTCGAGCATGTGCATCTCACATCTGGTTTAGTAACCCCCTCTATAATGTACTAAAGTCTAATACAAATATTAAGCACTTTATTTACTCCTTTTCAGCATCGACAATCTAGGACACGTGGCGCTCGCCTATGATATCACAATCACCAAGCAACCATCGGTGATGTCATCGTGAGATCGCGGGGAACGGTCAAGATCAACTGTAGGGAGATCGACAGTCCCTAAAAATAACCCCTGCAAAATAATACAATTACTTAAAATTAAAGAGGGGAAGGGGACACCACCTAGGACAACGAAAAACAATGGCTCAAAGTTGTTCTAAAACAAAGGGCACGGTCCGACCCAAACTTGAGAAATAAAAGGTCAGGAAAAATATTTATCATTTTTATTAAAAGGGGCCCAGCCTAGATGATTCAATGGGTCATAAGTTGTTTTGAAACCACCCTAAAAAAGGTAACGTCAGAAAAGACCCAACCCAAAGATATACATTATATGGCAGGTTACTAAAGCGGCTGCGAGATGCACGTGCTCAAAATCAATGGAGGTGTTATAATATTGATGAAAAAGTTGCTCGACGGTTATGTTCAATAATGGTAACTGTTATGAATGAACATGATTGCCGATGACAAAGATCAACAGTTGCCCGCCATCACGTGATTGGAAGATGCGAGGTGTTTATTGATTGCGATATCACGGGCGAGCGCCACGTGTATTCCTTTGGCGATGCATAGTGTGGTGGGCCCTTCGTGCTGAGATGGAGATTACATCAGCCTTTTTGAAGGTAGTCGTTCGATGCTCTGACGAAAGTGAAGGATCGATGGTTGGGATTTGAATTCGCATCAAATGTGATTAGAAACTTGGAGCCTTTGGTGCGGCATGCAAGTGAGCTTTAATGGCGGATGAGACGTTTTCTGGCTCAATTCGATCGACATTAAGTAATTTTCATTCGTTCTATTTTACCACAAAGTTATAACAGATTTTGGTTGTGTCTTGATGATAGTTTTAGGCCACTTTTGGCGCAAGTTTCTTGAGGTTTGGCGGCTGGCCAGTGCATCAACCATTTTCTAGCGGATGGGAAAAACAAGAAGATTCTCATGGGACTCAGTAGTTGTAACAAATTTTTGAAATATCATAGGGGGGTCCAAGTGACCGATGACATGTGTATTTTTGGCCCAATGCTTATTTGCTGCTTCATTCTCTATAAGAAGGATTTCAAGGCCATAAATACAGGTTATCAAGTTGGATAATTTTAGGTCAAGTCTAAGTAAAGTTGCAGAGCGAATTGTAAAGGGCCCGTTGTTTTAGTGAAAATGCTGTTTTAGATTTTGTGTCATTTTGTAGTAGGTTTTAAACTCATTAGAGTTTGATGTTTTAGGACAATACTAGCATCTAAATGGAAATTACTCATTTGGAACTCGTGTCTCTCCATTGTATAAACATATCATTATTATTAATAAAATGATCAAGGGTTATTTTGTTCATTTCTAAGTTATGGATGTTGAACTGTTAGTCTGTTAGCTTCTGTTATGTTTTGACTAAAAATCTTGATATGATTCATGAAGTGCAATATAATATAAAATATCATGGAGACTTGGAGTGCAATATAAAATATTAAATAAAATATCCTGAACTTGAAGTGCAATGATTCACAATTGATTTGAATACAATATAAAAACTCATCAATTACTATTTGGAATATGATTCATGGAGTGCTTGAGTGCAATATAAAATAAGATTATAAGGTATCATGAACTTGAAGTGCAATGATTCACAATTTTCATTTAATAGAATATAAAATATCATCAACTAAAGTTTGGACTTTGGAAACTGATTCAAGAAGTGCAGTAAAAATACCTAAAACCTACTAATTCTCTTCCATTTCCCAAACAAAGTCAGGGTCCTCAAACCGATGCTCATCTTCAGATAAAGTAAAAGAGTCATCTTGATTCGGAGACTACTCTGCACTTTGTTCGGCCTGTGTCTCAAAATCAACATTCATTATTTGATTTGTGTCAATTTCAATATCATTGTCATCTTGATCTATACCAGGCCGACGACTTTTGAAATTGGAGAGCCTGTGTTGCACAACCCGACCCCTCTTCTTTCACATGTGGACCTCCAGATTGCGAGTGCCTTTTCAAAAGGAATTTATTTGACATTATATGCAGTTTCTTTCATCCTCAAGCAATTTTCCAAATTCTTGTCCAGTTTGTTTCTTAACTTTGATTTCAAAAACCCCAATGTACTGAAAACTCTCTCATCCTCCACCAACCCCAATATCATTGTTTGACATAAATCAACAAGTTTGAAATATTCTGACATCGAACCATGCAATATTTCACTCTGACCTAAGCTTGTCCAAACTTTTTTTATTGATTCCGGTTCAAAGGCCTTCTCCTTGCCCATGGAATCAGACTATTCCCTCATAGCTATTATAAAACTCTGACATTTCTTTCTAAGCTTATTTTCATTTAAAATTCCTTCTATTGCCTGCTCACTGTATGTTACCTTTTTCAAAAACTGTTTGATCTCGATTTTTACTTGATCATGAAAATATTTTGGGTTATCTCGGTTTACCCAAAATTGAGGATACACAATACCCATGGCTTCAAGTATTTCATGTCGAGGGAATCTTTCACGAATCTCTGAGGAAAGATATTTTGCAATTTCCTTCAAATTATCACTAACATATTTAACAATGTCATTAAAGTCTTCCTCGTTAACAAGTACTTCTTTTCTAGAGCGCTTGGCTATCTTACAATGGTACATTGGTATCTCATATCCACGTAAAAAAATACATAAGTGCCCACTTGCATTAAATTGTAAATAATTATCAGGATTATTCAAATCAGTAATTTTCCACCACATCAAATAATTTGCGCCTTCTTGTGTTAGATCTAGATATAGATGATCAAGGGCCAAGCATGTAAGTTTACGTAGATTGGCATATTCATAAATATACATAGTTCTTTCTTGGGCTTTCTTCACAAGATTGTTCATCTCATCCAGCATGGGGAGAAGACTAGCTAAAGTCAAGAGTGTCTTTATATCGCTTAACCTATGTAAGAGTTCAGGAGCTTTGTCTACTGTGCTGTGATGCTCGTACATCAACCCAATCAAGGATTGATATTCTGAAAGAACTTGTTGTGCTGGTCCATGTAGGGAGATCCATCTGGTATCGACATCCTTGAGAAGCTTGTTTCTAGGTGTTATTCCCTTAGCAAAATGTTGAAATTTAAGGAAACATTTGGGACTTCGACAGAAGTATGCATGGATCTCGTGAACTAGATTTTCAACTTTTGATACTGTTGGAAACTTGCTTACAATTTTAAATGCTAAATTCATTCTATGGGCCATGTAGTGAATGCCAAGCATGTATGGTGCACAAGTAGTTTGTAACTTTGTGTAAAGACCGATCCTTTGACCTTGCATCACTGCAGCTCCATCAAATCCTACACACACCAGCTTTTTGGCAATTGTCAACTCATCCAAACCTGCAATTTCATTCAAAGATTTCTTGACTAGTTTAAATAGATTTTGCGATGTTGAACTGTCCTTCATTTTACAAACACAAAGAAGATGAGCTTGGTGAACATGTTGTTCTATAGTATACAAATGCACACAAACCCAAGAAGTATTGTCTACTGCAGTAACTTCATCTAAAGATAATGCAATGAAATTTGACTCTTTTAATTTCTCCTTTAAATCTTGCTTTTCCATTGCAGCAAGATAGTTTGCCCATTCCCATCCAACGTTTACTGACCAATGTGAGAAGGGAAAGTGGGGAACACTCAAATAAGATAATAAATCAAAATATTCTGGGTAGTCTGTCATAGGATACCCCCTAGACAAAATATGAAAAAGAACACTCATCTGAACAATTTTTGACAGATTTGCTGTTGCCATGGCTTTTCCAAAATGAGCCTCAAGTGTACCTTCACATTTTTTAATCTTTGACATTCTATGGTTATGCTCTCCATAATCTGCAACATACTTAACATGAAGACATTCTTCCTTTGATTTTCATTGTACGACTGATTGTTCCTTTCCGTCTATGATTTGTTTTTTGTAAACTTTGCCGATATGCTTTTCTATAGTGTCAAGCTTTAGCTGCATTGTCTTGTCTCTTCCATATTTCCAACTACAAATCTTACATTTGACCTCTGTTGACCTTTCAATATCATTTTCGTTTGATACCCCCACTGGTTCAAGGAATGGGTACTTCAACAACCAACCAATTTGAAAATTCCTTGTCATTTCCCACTCGTGCCCCAATTTTGCTTTGCCTTTTCTTTTCTTGCTACCAACATCATCCTCATCCAAGTCGATTATCTCATTCTAACTATCCAGGGTATCCCTTGGAACATCTTCTGCGGTATTGCCATCCTCATTCGATACATTTTGATTTAACACAATGACAATCTCACCTTGACGTTCCTATGGTGAAAGAGTTGATGATGTATCTCCATCTTCAATAATATTTGGTGGAAGAGTTGATGGTGTAGCTCCACCTTGATCTGATGGATTAGAATCTTTGCCAATTCCAAAGTAAGACTGTATGGTACCTCCCCATTTTGGGCATTTTGATGGCCTCCCAGTCTCTTCATTACCCGCTTGCTCAGGAGTCTTACCCTTGCTACTCGACATATTGATCTCACTTCGAATAAAAGCTGGAAAAAAATGTCTTCTTGTTTAAGAAGGACATACCGACAAAGAATATAGATCCCATTCCCTACTTAAAATTATGTTTAAGACCAAAGCAAGAATGGAAAACAATTAAAGAAATCTTATTATTATAACTAATAGTCTAATAACTAATAACAGTATGAAGAAATGATCACTCACCTTTGAGTCTACATTTTCAGGTTTCATTGACTTTTGAATCGAGAAGTAGAACCTCAAAACCAAAAAAAATGTGTAAGAACAAATAACACTTTCAATTGTATTTATATCAATCCATATTTGGCGAATTCTGCGGGATTTTGAAATGGTATGTTAAAAATTTGGCGAATCCTACGTGCTTATACAACAATACCTTGAAATTTTCAAGGCAAAATAGGTCCTCATAAGAAACTATTTATAAATTTTAATTGGCGAAATGGGTCTTCACAAGCAACTATTTATAAATTTTAATTGGTGAAATGGGTCCTCATATAATGTCGTATTAATAGTATTGGCGGATACGTTGGTGTTTTATGACGTTCTCCCCGGGATTCTAGGCGAAAATATTAACTGGTCCATTGGAATTGCGTAGTCTATTATGGCGAATTTATTGCCTAAACATGCCTCGTAAAAAAAAACTGTGGGCAAATGGACATGCATTGGACCGATAGTTCGTGAATTCTTGGCAATTTGAACACCCTACGGATACGGTAAATTCGTAAATTTGAATTGCTAGATTCCTAGAATTCGCCAATTGGCAAAGATTCGCCATTAAATTTTTCCCTGCTCACAAGCCTCAGGATTGCAAAATAGTGGCACATAACTCACTTAAGAGTCTTCATTGATTCCTTATTGGTCATTAAGTAGGTTAATGATGAGTTCTCGATAAAGGATGACAAGCTACTTCCATAGAAATGCATGGTGGATGACTTCAAGAAGTATTTCACCAACATCCAATTTGATCAAATTCCTAGGGTACAAAATAAAGCCACTGATGCCATGGATACTATTGGCTCCTTGATCGACTTGCCCAAGGATCAAACAAAATGCGAGTTCCTCATGGAAAAAATCTTAATCCCAACATATGATATCCATGAGACTGAAATGGTGTGTGACATCATGGGTCTTACTTCCCCTTGGTATCAAGATATCTATGCTTACCTTCATGATAAAATTCTACCCCCGAACCTTACACGAAACCAACACAAATCCTTTATCCAATAATCATCTTGATATGTCATTATTGGTGATACGCTTTATTGTCGTGGGTATGATGGAACCCTCCTTAGATGTCTTGATGAGATTGAATCCCATACTGCACTAACGGAAGTACATAGTGATATTTGTGGGGCCCATTCAAATGGTGTGGCTTTGGCTAAAAGGATTCTTCGAGCTAGATATTATTGGCCTACATTGGAACATGATGCCTATGATTTTGTAAAGAAATGCCTTCCATGTCAGCAACACACAGATCTGATTCACGCCCCGGCATAGGACCTGTAGCCTTTGGTGGCACCATGGCCCTTCTGTCAATGGGGTTTCAACTTAATCGAAAAATCTATCCCCCATCCTCCAATGGTCATACATTCATCATTACCACAACTAATTACTTTACTAAGTGGGTGGAAGCAATGCCACTCTCACAAATTACGGGTACTCAAATTTCCAAGTTCATTCTCTACCACATCCTTTGCCGATATGGCATACCCTCCATCATTTTCGATAACAGTAAGACTTCATAAACCAAGCCATAAAGCACCTTTGTGAGAATTTTCATATACAACATTGTTGGTCCACACCCTATTATCCCTAGGGTAATGGTCAAGCAGAAGCAACCAACAAGACCCTCATCTGCATCCTCAAAAAGGTCGTCAACAATACTGACCGCGATTGGCACCTACACATCCACCTCGCCCTTTGGGCATATCACACCTCCATCCATACCCCTACCGACGCCACTCCCTATTCTCTTGTCTATGGTGCCAAAGACATCTTGCCGATTGAGGTTGAAATCCCATCACTAAGAATCTCATTGAATAATCTTATCACTAAGGAAGACACTCGAGTTGCTAGACTCAACCAGTTGGAGCTATTAGATGAAAGACGAATTAAAGCCTACAATCACCTTCAAGCTTATAAAAAATGTCTCAAATATAGCTACAACAAGAAGGTTTGCCCTCATTAGTTTAATATTGGTGAACTTGTCCTTAAAGAAAATCAGTGCACCCAGTAGGACCGCGATAAGAAAGGCAAGTTTGAAGCAAACTGGTTGGGTCCCTATATCATCACCGCAAAGTATGGGTCTGGGGCATACAATTTCGCCACTCTTGAAGGAGAGCCCTTAGAGGAACCCATTAACATCATGCACCTCAAAAGGTTCTACACTTAGATCTATTGAGATATCCTATCTTGCTAGAAAATACAAAAAAAATTAAAAAAATACAAAAAAAAAATAAAAAATCAGAAAATACAAAAATAAAATAAAATAAAAAAAGTCAAAAAGTAAAAAAAAGTAAAAAAAAGTAAAAAAAATACAAAAAAAGAAAAAAATTAGAAAAATAATTCATCCTATGGTGAAAACCACCCTCGGTGGCACCTTGGATAGGTATGGTTGGTGAAAACCTGGTAACAGGCATAAATCATAAAGGGCTTAATCATTATCTACCTCGTGTCCTAGTTATCGCATGACTTCATTCATCCTATCCTTACATCCAATCCTATCCCATCACTCCATCCTCATCATGACCTTGTCCAATTGGTATCTTTTGATTGAGAATTGGACGATTGTATGCTACTCGTAATCTTGGGCTTTCATCCTTAGTTGAGCTTGTGTTGTCATTTTGGTTGTTTTGGTCAGTCTTCATCTAGGATCCTTCATCGTGTCGATCCCCGTGTAGATTTCATCTAGTCATGTTGGTCTTCTTTTGTCCTTGGTCGAACTACGTTTACCCTGCGCTTTCACGTAGGCAAGGATGATCATTTGATTCGCTCCCGGGGCATTTTGACCACATTGTGATGGTCATCCGCCATCTGTCCTCACCGTCCCCTTTTCGCTTTTTGCCATAGTCGATCATCTTTTATCTTTTCCAAACTATGTTGCCCCTGCGTTTCCAAGTAGGCAAGGTTGATCTTTTGATCCACCCTCGAGGCTTTTGTCTGCCCTATCTTGGTCATCCATCAGTTTCCATTAGTCCTCTTTCCACTCTTATCCATGGTCTTTTCTTGAACTACAAGGGCTCCGCGCTTTCACGTGGGCAAGACTAATCTTTGATCAGCCCCCGAGCCCCTAGGTCTTTAGGGTGTGTTCGTCTTTTGTCTGGTCTCTTGTGTCATGTTGTCAGGAATGCCTTTATCCAGCTGGTTCTTCACAAACATAATCCTCTAGTGTCAAAAGATCTGATTGATGACAAAAATCCCACATCATCTAGGTCATTTTTAGTTTAATATCCATCATCGGTCTCAACAGGATGGATCCTTCCTAACAAACCACATCAACCCCATCCATCCTTGTGATCTTATGGCAAATGCCATTTGAATTTGATCGTGATATTTTTATGCTTTTGGATTTTGTTTATTGTTTGGGCTCCATCTTATAACTAGTCAAGATCGCCATGGTCCATCATATTATGGTCCATTTTGCCTAGTCAACGTAGGGGCATCTCTTGATAATTTATTGTTTTTGTCTACTGGGTTGTCCCACGTGGTACCCACTAGGATTCCTCCTCAGATCCCGTGTTATGTGGGGACATCCCTTTGTGCTTGTGGTTATCCTAGTGCCTGGCCCAACCAAAGTCTTTGTTACTTTGGGGTATTGGGATAACCTTGTTTGCTGTGTTTGTTTCTTGCATTAGACACTAATTCACCTTGGTTTTATCCACCATGGTGGTTGGTGTCTTATGCTATATAAAAAATCAATGCTCCAAAAGATGGAAAATTGGATTCATATTCCATTTCATGTCCCCTTCATCCGTCCTTGTTCCTAACCTATGACTCATGATTTCGATTGTGCAAAATTTGATTCCTTTCCACTTCTTTCCTCTCAGGAAACTAATGGTTCTTGACAGGTGGAATATGACACCCACAATACGCCTATCATCTATCTACATCCCCAGGCTAGTCCTCATTGATACTTGTGTTTGCATTACATTTTGTGTGTAAATTCATTTTCCATCCATATTGCACATTACATCATACGTTCATATGCATCCTAAAATGATTAAGTTAAGTATCTTAGGTTCATTTATCCATACATTTCCATAATCACATTTATCCATTACATGCATCACCATCTACAAATACATTGTTAAGTCCATAATAATTACATCATATACACAACAATATTAACATAAATAAATCATCAACATCATGCATACTCAGATAATCCATGAACACATAAATAAATCATCAACATCATGCATAATCAAATCATCCACATAAGCATAAATCATCATATACATGTGCACATATTACATGATCCATCATAAGAGAATAAATATATAACCATATGCATAACATAAATCATCCATCACATAAACATAAGGCATAGTGTCAATGAGAACTATCACATATCATAATCAAAATCATACAATGTCCATCTCATCATAATGTCTAAATCATAATCACATACATATCCCTCACATATATCATCCAATAAGGAACACAATCCAAGGATGTAGATCACATCTGCTCCCTATCGATATGTACTAAGTCTCCATCTTGTACCTGTCAAAAAATTGGTATCCTATCACCTACTCTCTGCCTACCCTACTATGATCTGCCCATGTCTGATCCTTGAGGAGAATCAGGCACTCGTCCTCTATGTGTCGGAGTCCCCTGATAATCACGACCAAGAGTCCCTTGATAACCACCATAGTGAGGAGGAGTTAGCTGAAAGTCGCTATACCCTCTGGTACGTGTTCCTAAAGATTGGGATGGTGCCGACATCTGAGGTACCTACCTGACATCGTGTTCTGTATATGTTGCACCGAGTCTGGAACTGCCTACTCATAAGAACACCTCCACTAGGTCGCCTCCTACATGTACTCATCTCTCTGCCCAGCTTGATATCTAGCGGAATTCTGATCATGGCTGTATCTATCCAGATTGCTGCTAATAGCTCACCGCTCATGCTCCCATGCCTCCTATGCCAACCTCAGCAGTTGTACCTACTCTATGGCCTTGTCCCTCTCCGCCTATGCAACCTATAACTATGCATGTAATCCCTATATGTCTAACTCTGTACCATCCCCATCACATTGCACTACTTGTGACTAAATCTGTGTTGCATCTCTCTCAACACTCTCTGCTCGAATCACTACCGCATCCCTCTACAACTATAAGATCTGCACCTGTCTCCATGTATCATCTCTCTCCACCTAAATCCCTTGAACCTTTCTTCGTGCATCATTTCTCTCCACCTGAATCACCTGAACTTGTCTCCGTGCATCCTCTCTCTCACCCTGAATCACCTGAACCTGTCTCTGTGCACTATCTCTCTCCTCCTGGAGGGCCTGTACATTTGCATACGCTATGTCCCTCTCCCTCTGCACTGTCTCTAGTTGAGTCTCTACTACCTCCACCCTCGCTCTTGCCTCCTCTAGGGATGTCTCTATAGTAGATATCCTCTCCTAAAGCTCTATCCTCTCCCCCAACAGTCCTACCATCTACACCCTCAATTTCTCCATCTCCCTCTAAGCCCGCTAAAGAAACTCCACTGAGACATGCTCTGCTAATCCTCTGGACTCTTGCTATCCCCGCATCTGTGATATGGTCATCATCGCCTATAAATAGTCTCGATCCCAGGTCACCCTGACTAGCTCACCCCATACTCCCTCCATCTCTACTTGCAACTCATCCCTCTCTCTCTCCACATCATGTACCTCTACCATCAACTGACCCACAACAATATCAAACTCTGTCTGTTCTATCTCCCTCACTCTTTGTACCTCCACCTCTGCACTCCTTAACTCCTCCTCCATCACTCGTAGCCTCACCTAGGCCCCCTCAGTAAAACCATAAGATCCTCAACTGGTGTAGCTAGTAATACTGCTAATGGCTCCACCACATGAGCCTCCATGTCCATCACATCAATATCTACCTCCTCTTGTATCTGCTCAACCCTACTCATCACCTGAATCCTTCTCAGCTATCCTCTTCTCCCCACCCTCATTTGTCTCCTTGGCTATCCTCCAGTCCTCACCTCCCCCTTGTACTCCTCTCCATCCACCCGTATCTCCAGCTGGACCCTCCTCCATCATCTACTCCCCGCCATCCTCTCTGGATGTCCTCTAGCCTCAGTCTCCCCCTGTGCTCCATCCTATTGTCGTACGACCCCCGCCTCCTCCTGTTCAACCCTCACCTAAAATCTCCGCCATACTCTGTTGCCTATACCTGTCTACCTAAAAAATCTCCCCTCCACCTCATGCACCATCTCATCCTTGGGCTCTCTCCCATCCTCTGGTTATGCCACATCTCGCTCTGGACTTCTCTCATCCTCCTGTCATACCACATATGTCCCTGGACCTCTCCCATCGCTTGGCCCTACTACCTCCATCTCCTCCCCCACATCCATCATTAATGCAACCCTCCTCCGCTGTCGCCTCCTCCTCCTCCTCTCTGACTATCCTACATCCCTAGCCTCATCCTCTCCTCTGCTCCTATCTCCTCCCATCTCCATCCTCCCCAGCTAGGTGATGCTTGTTCTCCGATCCGAACCCTAAGGCTCCCACAATAGGCACCATAGGTGTAATCCTCTCCCACCCATGAGTGCAAAAATATTGGGCATACCACAGTGTCACTCTTGCATCCTCAGCCCCAACTGCCCTCCCTGGGTAGGGAACCTAACCTACCATCACCCACGCCTCTCTAGCCACCCTAGCTATAATAGCGCCTCCCCATGGCCGCTCTTTGTTGTGCCGTTGAAACATGGTAGGTGTTGCTGGAATATCCTATATTCACCCAAACTGCCTCACAACTATGTCTGGTCGATGAGCCTCCACTATGTGAGGCTAGATCCCAATCAAAACAAATCTTCTCATAAAATAACCTTGATGTATCTCCTCCTCCCTCCATCCCCTAAACTGACGATACATATATGGGCACCATACTATGTCTACCTCCTGCATGCCATCCAACACTCTCTTCCATTCGTCCATCTCTCCATGCATCGCGTACTGCAAAAACCAACCCCTAGCTTCCTTGTACCCCCGAGCAATAGGCTCCTTATCATCCTCATGTCCTCTCCTCACCACTAATGGCCTCATGACCATAATGTGCTCCCATGCCCAAACCTGTAATAGCGTCATGTACGTGACACTCAGCGACTGCCGGTAGCAAATCATATGCATATCTTTGTATAACTGCGCTAATACACATGAGCCCCACGAGAATTGTCCCTCTCCCCACTCGACAATATGTCGAATCACCTCCATAAACCGTAGACTGTAGAACTACCTGCTACGGTCTGACAACAATATCCCGCTGTAAGTGTGGGATTAAGGTGTAAAGCACAAAACACTTCTTAATAAGACATTATATCAAATACAAATCAAATTGAATCAATTCAAAGCAATAATCTATTGAAAGCGTCATATTGTTCTCTATCTCCAAAGATTTATTAAACCACTATTGCTCTCAGATCGTGAGTACACTATGATTGTTAAAATGACAATTCAAAGAATGAGATGGATGATAATGCAATGATATGGAGCTAAATATGATAGTACTAGATGATAAATGAATTAAACTATCATGAATTGACATGAAACAGATAATTGCAGCTATAAGAAGTAGCCATGGTATGAAAGCTTGATTGCTTGATGCTTGATACTTGAACACTTGATGCTTGAATTCCTGCAGAGTAAGAGTGCATAAGTTAGATTAATTGGATCATTTTATTGGTTCAATGAGGTTGTATTTATAGAATTCCTGGCTATAGAAATGCACAGGTAAGACATTGAGAGGCTTGGATTCAATCTGGAGGATTCAATGGTGAGATAAGGAGGAGATTGAGAGAATTTTGATGATTGTCTCTACCCATGAAAACGCCAGGCAAGAGAAGAGGAAGGATTGATGGACGAGGATTGAGAGAAGAATTTGGAATTTGTCTCCAAAACTTCTCGTGAAGTTTCAAAGCATTAATTGTGACATATTTTAGACATTAATTAGACATAGGATATCTAATTCATTTTTGAAGAAATATAGATGGAATATTCCTTATGCCTTAATTCAAATATTTTGATTTATTTAAATTAGTAAAAAAGGAATAAATAATTTAATAAAATGAACTATAGAAGTTGTTTATTAAATTAGACAGAAGAATATGGCAATTAATCCATAAAGTGTTTGATCTTTATTTAATTAATTTAAAGATTGATGTGATAGGATAAAATAGGGATTTGATAATTAAATCAAACAAAGTATTTAATTTTGTTTATTTAATTAAGATGAATATAAGTGTGAACTATATAAATAAATATTTCTATTTATTCAAACAGTAGAGGAAATTAGGATAATTAATCAAATAATTTGTATTTAATTAATCGGATGCTCCAGACCAATTTTAGGTGTATACATTTTGCCCCTCTTCGAAGTGGTGTGTTTACGCATTGCTTCGAAGAAAATTTTTCGGCTACTGCCAGGATCGATGATATAAAAAATAATTTCGTATGCCCTAGACATTGATTTTCAAATAATTGATGATAATATGCCCCCTCGGGAGATAAATTATGATTTGATAATTTTTAGAATTTTTCAAAATTTTATGGTTTTTTGATGATTTGATGATGAAATAATTTATCTCTCGGTAAAATGATAAAGAAAAATAGCCCGCAGATGAATTTCAATTAAATTCATGAATAAAATTAATCAAAAGATAATAAAACCCACCAAAAATACCTTTTCAAAAATTATATATAGTCCAAAAAGTCATTTTCAAAGTCATTTGCACTATTTGAGTTTAAAAAACCTTGTGATAGAGACATTTCAGCCAGCTGGAGCAAGATGCCAATTCCTTACCACACTCACCGTTTCGAGCGCGTTCGACGTCATCAACGGTCGATCGCGTATGGACCTCCGATATATACCCCTTATCCTCTTCGTAATTTGTGCACTTTTTTTTTAATGCATTTTATGTGTTTAGACATTTTTTTTCGTGTTTTAACGCTTTCAAGCCACGCTATAGCGCTTTCACTTCAGTGTAGCGCTTCCAGTTTTTAGATTAGCGCTTGGAGTTTTAGCACCTGCATTAAAAACTCTAGCACTTCCATAGGGTAATGTAGCGCTTTCGTTGATATAGCGCTTAGGATTTGAAATTTAGCGCTTTGATGCCAGATTTTAGAGCTTAGAGAGTTCTAGCGCTTTGATTTGGTTGATTAGCACTTTCATGATCTGTCTTAGCGCTTCTGACAAAGTGGCGCTTTGATAGACTGTTGTAGTGCTTTGATGTGGATAAACAACGCTCAGGGTGAAATAGCACTTCAAATGCCTATTATAGCGCATCGGAGTGCTGAGTAGCGCTTTCGAGATTTAGCGCTTTGGATGCCTGATTTAACGCTTTTGGGATTTAGTGCTTTGGGTGCTTGATTTAGCGCTTTTGACTGATAAAATAGTGCTTTTGGGATTTAGCACCTTGGGTGCCTGATTTAGCACTTCCATGTCAGAATTGAAGATTTTGACCTAGGTAACCTTGATTTCATCACTCCTGATCATGTCCATTCTTTGGATCGGTATGATTGATAATCCAAATTCCTAATGTTGGATTGTGGTGATTTTAAATAAGACTAAATTCTCATGATAGGAGAGAAGAAATCCTATTTGTGATGATCCTCATGATTGGCGAGTAAATGATTCAATATATGATAAATCTCATGATAGGCAAGATTTAGATAATGTTTGATGAACCTCATGATAGGTGAGGTTTGTTGATGTTCGCCTATGAATTTTGATCGAAAATTTATACCAAATTTTTTTGGAATAGACTTGATAGTAGAATGATTTTTGATTTCTTGACATAGTTCACTGATTGTATATTTTTTATTATGATGATAGGAGGATTTGGGTACTCTCCAGATGTGAGAGCGGTTTCCCTGGACCATAGACTTGATACCTCATCTGACACCAGATGAGTTTCAGGTGATAGGCCGATGCGGTTTGACCAGTTTGCTTGATATGCCCCAGATTAGGATTAATCGGGGTCTATTAACTGCTTTGGCTGAGAGGTGACATAGTAACCACAACACCTTTCATCTACCCACTAGTGAGATGACGGTCACACGTGAGGATGTGTGCCATATTCTGCACATTCCGTTCATGGGAGAGATTGTAGTGTATGACTCCCATGGGACCGGTGGTAGAGATGCTCTTCGTAGAGTATTCCAGGATCAGGATATTGTGGGTCCGAGCGTCCAATGGAGGAGGATCGTCAATTCCTATGTGACACTACCAACAGTGCTAGCTGGATTTATTGGAGGTTTCCTTTGCCTTGATTACAGGTCAAAGAGATTCCTCGTTGGCTGGGGCAGGACTCTAGAGAGCAGGATGGTACATGGTACCACATATGTGTGGGGGATGTGCATGTTGGCACATCTTTATCATGATCTTCATTTGGTTGTGTACCTAGGGGCATGTAGCTTATCAGCAAGGATGACCCTATTACAGGTGTGGGCATGGGAGCATTTCTCTATTGTTCGACTATTTCCAATGGCAGATAGACCAACAGGTAGTCCCTATGTGTTTAGATATAGCAGTTGGTATACACAGGCCCGAATGGGCAAGTTAGAGCATTGGAGGTGGGTTTTTGATGACACCGAGACTGTTACCTAGTGTCTGTACCTTGACTGTGAGCAGTGGGACGAGGATGATGCAGTGTCGGGATACCTTTATGATTTCATGTATCTAATTGGCCAGACACCATTTGTGCTAGAGAGATTTTTGCTTCGTAGAGTATATAGATAGTATGGCATCGTGCAGTATATGCCACAGGGGGTAGCACACTATGCTAGGCGGCAGATGGATATTCCTGATTGGGGGCCTTGTTTATCGTATGATGCATTAGTAGAGGGATATAGGGAATTGCAGCCATCACCCTAGGACATGCAGAAAGACATTGCAGAGGCACCAGTTACTGAGGAGTATGCCACATTCCTGGCCTTGGTTCCACATCCTCGCATTACCATTCTAGATGAGCCTGCATCGCTACCAGTAGAGGAGGATGTGGTAGAGGGTTTTGCAAAGAGTGAGGGTGGTACGCCGACAGACAATAGCACAGAGAGTGGAAGTGATGGTAGCAGCAATGATGATAGTGATGGTGGCAGTGGAGGAGACAGAGGGGTAGGGCCAACTATTAGTGGTCCATCATCTAGTAGGCCTCGCAAGAGGTGAGCAGTGAAAATGCCACCTGTGGATCATTAGAGACAGATTGTAGGTCTCCAGACACAGGTTCAAACACTATAGGGGTAGTTTGGTACAGGCCAGGGGTATGCTCATTCAAACCAGATGTAGATGCAGGCTCAGGCTTAGGCACATGCTTAGGCATTAGCGGAGGTTCAGGGACAGTTGGCCACTGTACAGATGCAGGTTGCCAATTTGACAGCCGAGCGAGACAGTGCTTGGTAGATTGCCGAGAGGGCACATGAGACAGTAGAGACCCTATAGAGAGTGGCTGATGACACCTCAATAGGAGATTATATGAGGGAGGTTCTGCGGGCTGGCCGAGAGGCAAAGTTTTATAGAGGCAGGTATCATGATGCTGTGCCTGCTGATCGTAGAGTCAGTTATGCTGCATTGAGATCCAGGCGAACACATACTTGGACAGTCAGTGAGGGTGTGACATAGCCTCTACACAGAGATCCCAGAGATCCTGGTTCTTCCGGGGGTGGTGGTGGTACTGGTTTTGTTGGGCCCACACATTTTGGCAGTAGCAGATTGTAGATGCTATTGTGATTTTCTGTTTTGAGACATGATGTATATTATGATTTTAGCTCATTTTTGATGATGCATTTTTAGATTTCTTTGTATACGTGACACTTGATATATATATGAGATGTAGTTGATGTGATTTTATCACGGTGTATGATTTCCATGTGATGGATGCATTTATTATGTGATGTTTAATGCAAAATGTGATGAATTTATTTCAAATGTGATGATGTAATGATAAATGATTTTTATTTTATGTAATGATTCGATCATAAATGTATTTGTAGAATATATGATACATGGACATATGATGTGATATATGAATGATAAAAATGATGATTCTATGATGGAATGGTAATGTGATCAAAATGTATGGATGGATGGATAAATGCTTTTTATTTTTACATGTGATGATGATGAAATGATGATCTTATGATGAATGATAACGGATGGATGTAATGAGAATAATGACATGACTTACATTTACTTAAATGTGATAGAATGTATGGATGATAAATGATGTGTGGGTTTTATAAGTGATTAAATGAATATGATGTTGATGGATGATAATGCCATTATTGTTTTTATGGTAAAATGAACATAATGTACCTATGGGGTAATTTAATTCATAATTTATTTGATGTATGATGAAATGTGTGAATGATGATATGATGACTCTTACCTTTTTTTGATGATTTTTGGAATTATGTCAAGTATACTTTATCTTATTTGTAGTTTAGATAATCATTGATTAGAATCCTTTATGAAACAAATACTCTATAGATAAATGAAAATGATGAATGCAATCTAATTTTAGCATGCAGCTATATGCAAAATGATTGTCATTTTAGTAGTACCTTTGTGCTTTTTGTCATCATAGAGCTTTATTGGATGTTGAAAGTGAATACAAGCATCAATGGTATGTGTTAGACCGATGACGACCTGAGTACTTCTTTCATGATTTTTGATATTGCAAGCGAACACAAGCATCTAGGTATGATTTAACCGAGATGACCTAAGCATTCATTGCGTAAACATGCAGTGGTTAATCATTTTAATGTGTGAATTCTGAATGTCATCGGTGATACATTTGCATAGCACATCCCCCGATAATTCATACATTTATATGATTAACTTACAGACAACATATAATAAAAACATCATTCTTCTTCCTTGTTCCTCTAGTTTAATACATCATTGAGTTACTCCAAATAAATGATAATCAAATATACAATTTATCCATTGTTGACTTAGAGTTTTTCATTCATTATTCAGATTTTTAGATCATCCATCTTGATTTTGTGATGTTTTTGGATTTTCAAGATTTTGACCAAGGACCTAACCTAGTAACCTATCTTAGGGGTCTCGGGGGCTGATCAAAGATTAGCCTTGCCTACGTTACACACAGAGAGACCACATAGTTCGACTGACACATAGACTATATTTTTGGATGCTGCTTTTTCAGACTTAACGTTTTGACATGTTTTTGGATTTTCAAAGATGAGACGGATGGTTGATGCCTTTTTGACAATGATTGATGTTGTGCGTTGATCTTTGTTTTTGTTTTATGCTATATTGGTGTTTGCCCTTTGCTGAAATTGATGTTTTTGTTGCCCCTAGTGATATCCAGATGTTGCCCCCAAGCTTTGGAGTGATATTTGACTATTTGAAAATGATTTTGATTTGGATGTAAAGATGGCAAGACTACTGTTATGATATGAAACGGTACTGAATACCAGACTAATGATCCTGATATATATCAAAATAGATGGGAAAGATGATCTTAGAATCACATACGACTCCTGTTTCTAGGTTTTCTCCATATGTTTTGATTACACTCTTTGTGTTTTTGTATTTTGTATTTTTCTCTTTTTCTTTCTTTTTTGTATTTCTATTTTTTTTTGTATTTTTGCATTGCCAAGATGCCTGTTTGCCAGGTTTTCATCAAGGAAACCATTTTCAGAGGTTAACTCATGCACTAGAAGATTCAGGCATAGAATTTTCAGAGATGAATACTGTTGATAGGTTCATCAAGCCAATTCCCTTCTGATGTTGATAGCTGATATGGTCCTAATCCATACACTGATATGACGACAAAAGGACCAAGCCAGTTAGGCTCAAATTTCCCTTTCTTCTCTCTGTCTTGCTGATTCTGAATGTTTTCTTTTAGTACCAAGTCACCAACCTGAAAGAATCTTGGTTTTACCCTGTGGTTGTAACTTCTTGACATCCTCTATTGATAAGCCGTTAGATGATTAACAACTTGTTGACAACGCTCATCCAACAATTCCAGTTCTTGCAGTCTAGATACCCTATAGTCTTCATTAGAAATGATTCCTCTGAGTGATACACGAAGGGATAAAATTTCAACTTCAATGGGCAATATGGCTTCTGACCCATATACCAAGGCATATGGAGTAGCTCCTGTTGGTGTTCTGATACTTGTTCTGTAGGCCCATAGTGCAGGATTGAGTTGAACATGCCAATCACGTCCAACATCATTAACTGTCTTTTTGAGAATTTTGAGTATTGTTTTGTTTGAGGCCTCTGCTTGTCCATTCCCTTGAGGATAGTACGATGTTGAAAACTGATGTTGGATATGAAACTTTTCACATAGCTCCTAGACATATTGATTCTTGAAAGGTCATCCATTATTAGTGATAATGAATTAAGAGATTCCATACCAACATATTATGTAGTTCAAGATGAAAGAGGATATCTGCTTCCCAGTGATGGTTGTAAGAGGTACTGCTTCAATCCATTTTGTGAAATACTCTGTAGCTGTTATAATGAACTTGTGTCCATTGGATGAAGATGGATTTATTTTTCCTACCAGATCTAGGCCCCATTGAAAAAAAGGCCATGTCGATGTGAAGGCATGTAGTTCTTGTGCTGGTGCATGAATCAAATTGCTATGAATCTGACACTTTTGACATTTTTTAACAAACTGGTAGGATTATTTCTCCATGCATGGCCAATAATATCCCAAACAGAGGATTTTCTTAGCTAGAGTTATCCCACTCGAGTGAGTGCCACAAATACCCTTGTGAACCTCTCATAGGGCCATTTCAGATTCATTGTGTTCAAGACATCGGAGTAAAGTACCATCAAGACCTCGACGATAAAGTATGTCGGCGATTAAAGTATGTCATGCAGATTGGCAGATGAAGTTTCATTTTTGGTTCCTGAATAGATAAGGAGGAAGGACATCGTTCTTCAGGTAAGCATAGGTTGTTTCATAGATGGAGGTTTTAGTGGTTTCTATATGGCAGATGGTAGTGGATTCTAGATTATTATGGGAAGGACATGATACTTGTTCTACCATAAACTCATAACAAACATGCTTCTCAGGCAATTGTAGTAATGAAGCAATTGTAGCCATAGCGTCCACAACTTTGTTCTCAGCTCTTGGAATTTGATCAAAGTTGATACTGACAAAGGATTGTTTCAGATTATCTATTTGTTGTTTGTAGGGAATCAAATTTTCATCTTTTGTTTGGTATTTGTCATTTACTTGATAAATAACTAGTTGAGAGTCCCCATATACCTATAAGTCCGTGATTTTCCATTGAATTGCTATTTTAACCCCAATGATTAATGCTTCATATTCTGCCACATTATTTGTACACTAAAACATTAATCTATATGATTTTTGAATTATGTGTCCTTGTGGAGAAATGAATAAAATTCCTGCTCCTGATCCTCATTGTGTATATAATCCATCAAAATATAATACCCATTATTGGGGCATCACTGTCAGAATGTTTGCATCTGGAAACTCCATGGTCATTGGTCGATCATCTGGTAAAGGAGCCTCTGCTAATTGTTCAACGATTTCCTGACCCTTGATTGCCTTTCTCTCTCTATATATTGAATGTCAAATTCACTTAATAGCATGACCCAGTTTGCCAGTCTACCTGTTAAGGCAGCCTTACTGAGCAAATGTTTTAAAGGATCGATCTTTGCTATTAGCTTGATTGTATGAGTTAGCATGTAGTGTCTCAACTGTTGAGTAGCGAATACCACCATCAAGAAATATTTCTCTATGAAAGTGTAATTGATTTCATATCCATTTAAAGTCTGGCTGATATAGTAGATAGCATGTTCTTTTCCTTCATAATCCTCTTGCGCTAATAGTGCCCCTAAAGAGATATCTATTGTGGCAATATACAATATGAGAGGCCTTCCTTCTATTGGTGGCATGAGAATAGGTGGTGACATTAGATACTATTTGATTTGATTGAATGTTGTTTGACACCCCTCATCCCACTTGAAAACTATATCCTTATGCAATAGATGATTAAAAGGATGACTTTTGTTCGCCATCTGGGAGATGAATCTTCTGATTGATTGGAGTCTTCCTTGCAGTGATCTAAGTTGACTGATATTCTTAGGAGGTGGCATCTCCATAATTGCTTTGAATTTTGCTAGATCCACCTCAATGCCTTTTTCCGAGACAATGTACCCTAATAGTTTTGCTGATGTGACCCCGAAGACACACTTCTTGGGGTTTAACCTGACATTGAATTTCTCCACCCTGTGAAGATTTTGTCTAGGATATGCAGATGTCCTTCCCTAGTACTAGATTTTTCCAAGATGTCATCCACGTAATCCTCCATGAAGGTGTGCATCATATCATGGAAAATTGTCTTCATTGCTCTTTAATAAGTGGCTCCTGCATTCTTTAGACCAAATGGCAAGACGTTCCAGTAGAAGGTTCCCCATGGATATGTGAAAGCCGTGTTTTCCTGATCTTCTAAAGCTATTTTTATTTGATTGTACCCAGAGAAATCGTCCATGATTGACAAAATAGCATGCCCAACCGTCAAGTCCACAATGATGTCGATATTTGGTAGTGGAAAATCATCCTTCGGGCATGCTTTATTTAGGTCCCTGAAATCTGTACATATTCTAATGCTATTGTTCGGCTTTGAAATAGGTACATGGTTTGATATCCATTCGGCATAGTCTATAGATCTTATGAATCCAACATCCAATAATTTCTTTAGCTTTGTCTTTACCATCAATGCGATATGGGGATGCATTTTTCTTAATTTTTGCTTGACAGGCTTGATTCCTGTGGGCAAAGACAAATGGTGCATGAGTAGATTTGGATCTAAGCCTGGCATATCAGAATATGACCAAGCGAAGTTGATTCTTTTCTCCTTAAAGAAGTTGATGAATTCCGGTCTTTCCTGATATGTCATGGAATCCGCCAGATGGAGGATTTTTGCCTTATCTTCAGTGCCAATATTCATAGATTGTGATGGTTCCACCATGAACGATGATCGCTCATGGTAATGTTCCGGAAGAGTGTCAAATCTTCCATTCTTCAGTTCCTCAAAAATGTTTTCATTGTTAGATGCGTTCTTTATTTTTACTTTTTCCAGATCTAATGCTGCCATAGAATGGTTTTCACCATTAGATCTATTTTTCCTGTTTTCATTTTTGCAACTAGAAGATTTGACACCCTCCTGCTGAGTTGTGTTGTTATGAGTATTACAGATAGAATTTGTACCAGGTTTAGTATGACATAGGAATTTTACGATGGCATCATCGTTTGTAAATATTGGCATATTCAAAGGTTCGATAGGTTCCCAGTCAATGAGTTCAGGATGGATTAATGGCATGAGGTTATCAGATCCATTGAAGGTGATGGATGTAAGGGTTTGGACAACCATTTTGTCATAGTCGTTTATTGGAATATCGAGGTCCATGATGGTACTTTCTTCTAGGTTGTCTAGTTCACTCGAGGTCTGTTCGTCCCCACTCGAATCATCGATATTTAGTGGCACTGGCACGATTGGTCCAGACCCATAGCCTTGGCCCTCCTCATGTGTAGGTGTATATTGTTGGATGACATCAATATGAATATCCATAAAAGAAACATCGAAACATGAATCCCATTCATATTCGTTTGTATCTGTCTCAGAGCTGTTTCTAAGTTGAAGGATTCTTTCCATAGTCTTCTTTTCCAATTCCTGTTTTTCTTCACTAGAGTATCCTAGTCCCAACTTCTCTTTTGTGTGGAGAGTGAGGGGTGTAATAGGCTCTATGATTGCATCTTTTCTTAATCCCACAGGTCCTTGTCCTTCATAACCCATTTTCTCTAAAATAGCTTTTCCTTTTCCATATTTATCAGTGTTGATGTTGATATTTTTGACACTGCTATTTGATGTAGAGGGTTCCTCATATTTGTAGAGCCAATCCAGGATCACTTTGCTGTCTATTTCATCCTCTATGGTACCCTTTTTGACAAACCTTTCTTCAAGAACTGTGACCAGTAATGATGTTTGAGGTTTTATCATAGATGGTTTATCGTATGTACTAGGAGATGGCATTAACTGTGATAGGTTAAGCGATTGCTCCATAGAATATGTTCCCATTCCTTTGTCAGTCAATTGTACTTTCTCTTGAAAATTTTGTGATAAAGATGTTTGCTGATCCGGATTATCTGTTGATTGAATTTCAACAGGACTTTTTTCTTTTTCTTTACCCTTTTTCTCGACCCACTTGGTGGTGATACTTGGATGTTGTTCTTCGTTGGATGATCGTGAACTGGAAGCTTCTCTGTTGTGTGGCACCAAGGTATCTTGGGAGATTCTAATTGTGTCACAATGTTGAGGATAATTGTAATCAGCAGATATAGTCACCTCCTTCCCATTTATGGGGAACTTCAAACATTGATGATATGTCAAAGGTACAACCTGCATTTCATGGATCCATGGTCGTCCCAAGAGAATGTTGTATGTTAACTCTCTTTCCAAGACTTGACATGCTATATGTTTCATCATTGGCCTTACTTGAATGGGTAACATAATTAATCCCTTAGACGATATTTCCTCCTCATCATATGCTTTGATAGTCATTTTTCGTTGAGCATCAATAGCATTATTGGAATATCCTAGTGCACAAATTAACTTGAGAGTGCAAATGTTCAGACCAACTCCCCCATCTATTAGGACCCTCTTGACGCGATGATTATGGATTAGGAATTTGATGTGAAGTGCAGTATTATGGGGATAGTTTAGTGAGACATCATCCTGTTTAGAGAATGACAGACAATGCGGGGTAGTCAAATGCCCCACCATAGCTTGGAACTGGAAAATATTTAGATTCATTGGTACCGTAGTGGCTAATAATGCTTGTTCTAAAACCTCCTTATGTGATGGTGATAATTGAAGGAGTTCTAGTATCAATATTTGTGCAGGAATGTTTTACGGTTGATCGACAACGTTATAATGAGATGGAGGCGGAACCGCATGTGTGGATTCAAATCCCTTCAACATTACCTTAGATTGCCCCCTAGTCATAACATTTGCTGGTTGATGTTCTTGACGGTCTCTGATTTTTAAGACATTGATTTGATTATCAAAATTTTGTATGATTGGGAGAAAATACAAAGGGGTAGTGTTGTTAATTATTGTTTCACTAATGTCATGATCAATTGTATGAGTAGTCTCTACTTCAGATAAACAAAGGATTGTTTTGTCATAGACATGATTGATGTTCTTACCTTTGTAGTTTGAGGATGATGATGCTCCTTTGTCATAGTTTGGAAAAGGATCTTTGAAGGCTGAATGACCATTATTATTTTGGGGTGTTTCCACATATGCTTTGTTGTTGTCGATCAAGTCCTGTATTGCGTGTTTCAACTTTGTACAATCGTTAGTTTTGTGACCTTTGTTATTATGGAAGTTGTAGTAATCTGCATCATTCCACCATGGTGGTTTGACCTTTGGATCCCAGAATCGGGATTCCCGTGCAGTGATGAGTTCACTAGTGACCAATTCTTTCATTGCTGATTCTATCGTTTGGCCTAAAGGCGTGAACCTCCGCCGATTTGAGGGTTTTTGATATGAATATGTTTTCATGATCTCGTTACTTTGCACAACATTTGACTTGATAGTTTGGTCATTGCTTTGATTCCTCGATGTAGATGCTGTTAAGTTAAAAACTGGTTTGACATTTTAGGAATCATTTGTTGTTTCAGTGGTAGTTGTGTTTCGATTCTTTTGCCAAAATTTTGGCTTGTCATTGTTTGAGTATTGATTGGAGGAGTTACTCATGTTATTTTGATTATCATTGAAATTCTTGATAACTCCTCTTTTGACTAATGCTTCCTCAATTTTAAGACCGTTTTCTATTTCTTTTTCAAACATGGGAGGACATTGTAATTCCAGTCTATAACTCATTTCCTCCATTAAGTTGTCAATGAATAGTTGTCACCATCTTTGCAAAAAAGATAAGAACGTTTCCCCTTTGTTTTGTTTTAGGTTGTAAAGATCCTTTATTGTAACATCATGTTGGATGTTAAATGAGTATTGGGAGATGAACTTGTTGAAAATTTCTTCGAAAGTCCTAATCCCTGGTTGTAGTTTTGAGAACCACTCCATACATGTACCCCCCAAACTTCTTGGAAATAACCTCATTAAGTAAGTTTCCTCTTGGGAAAACTCAAGGCTCATTGTTTTGAACTCCTGAATATGATCTATTAGATATGTTCTTCCATTGTACTTGTCATACTTTGGGAATTCGTAGTGTCTTGGAAAAGGTATTAGGCCAACTGTTGCGTGGAAAGGATAAGGACAAATGTCTTGTATCACATATATTTTAGTACTTCCTTTTGTCATATCTTGTATCTGTTGTTGTAATAGTTGCATTTGGGATGTCAAAGTAGCAACTGGATCTGTTGTTTGTGTGGGTTGCAATATTTCAGTCTCACTTGTTCCAGGTGCTTCCTTCAAATGATTGACATCAAAGTCTTTGGGAAGTTTGGCACCTGATTCAACCAACATCAAAAGATACTTCTCCATATCTTGTTCTAATATTTTCTCCATAAATTTATGGAACTTGGGATCTTGTTGAGCTGTTTCTAAATCCTCTAGAATTATTTCATTTTTATCATTGTGGTTCAGATTGTTCCAAGGATTTTCCTCTGCCATTGTTCGAGATGTTTCAAGTTCTTGCTCGTAGAGTCTCTATTTTTGGGACCTAGTGAAGATTGGCATACAAATTGTTACTCTTTTTTCCAAAATGTTGGTCTTCTATGCTGAAAAAAAATGTCAATTAAACTTTTAACAAAAGTCAAATAAGATGATTGATCTTATTGATGAGACTATGTTAAAATTTTTGATTATTGTACTTGGTTTCGTGATAAAGGATGATAGTATCCTAATGATGAAACTTCAGTGTAGTAATCGTTTGTGTATTTTGATTTTGACACTTGTGATTTGCAAGATCTTGTTTCAATTGATAAGATTGGAAGTTTTTATAAAACTTTCTGTTTTCGGTCTCTAGACAGTGATTCTGATAAAAAAGAAACTTGGTTCTGATGAAAACTATGGATAAAATGACAGACTGACTGACTGGTAAAAATTTTGAACTCTTTGTTTTGAAAGTGCTAAAATAGAGGACAGAGTCGCTATTTCACAGAAGCACTAGAACAGAGTTCCAAGGTGCTGAAACAGTTGACAAAAGTGCTATCCTAACAGAAGTGCTAAAATAGTGCTCGAAAGTGCTGCAAAAAGTGATGGAAGCACTACTTTATAGAAGCGCTGAAACAATGCATGAAAGTGTTGTAGATTTTGATGGAAGCTCTATCTTGATAGAAGCACTGAAACAATACATGAAAGCACTGTAGAATTTGATGGAAGCGTTGTTTTAATGAAAGCGCTAAAATATAGACTGTAAGCGCTGAAACAGTGCCCAAAAGCGCTATTTCATGGAAGCACTAAAACAGTGATCCGAAGCGCTGAAACATGATTCCAGAGCGCTAAAAAAAGGACTTTAAGACTCTCTATTGTAAAATTTGATCTAGCCTTGTGGCATACTGTATCATGGATTGTGGAAGATAAGAAGGATGTATGTGCTGACTACGGTTGTGATACTGAGTGAGAGCTCTTCTTTGGAAGAAGGCTCGTGAATAGAGTGGTTCTACTGCGTAATCTAAAGTGTGACCCCTAGGAAAATCGTGATATCTGTCGATGAATGTTCTATGTTGTAAAAAGAGTTTCTGATTTTGATATAGAAAATGCTGTCTTCTCAATTTATCTCGATAACCGAAAGGCTTCTTGGGTTTTGTGATTTTGATTTTTCTCTTGAGAAACGTGGTGGACTTCCACTTTGGGAGCATGGATTTTTTGATCTAACTTGACTTTTTTGTTTTCAGGATGATCTTAAATCTGATTTTAATGAATTTGTGAAAACACAACAAGCAATTTTGAATAATTGTTTTAACTGAATAGATTGTGTATGTTCAAGAGTCATGAATGATTCTTATTGATTTTGACGGGTTGCTTTGACAATTGTACACAAATCAAACAGACTCACACTTAAGGACAAGTAGGTAATTATTACACTCATAACCCACATCTTGAATTGCATTGATGCACACAACCTTGTCACCCCCTAGAGGACGCCCGTGTTTTTGTCATTTCCAGGGGCGTACTCAGAGTTGGATTTCTCATCTTTTGAGCAAATGATCCTTGGAAATTATATGGTGAGTGTCTTGGGGGAAGATTCTTCCCTCCCCTTGCACTGTGAGTATGATAATGTATGGATACTGAATCAGTGAGATACTACTTTATGGTTCGTAGATAGGGCTTCCGTGCTGTGCGACAAATAGATAAACTCCCTCAGGAGACCTCCCAATCTTTAGAACAAAGATTTTGGGGATGGTTATCTTGCTCACTATCGTCAAGTTGGACTTTCATCAACAACTTGCATTTTTATTATAGTGGGTTGGAATCCTTGGCTTTAGGCGTTCCCACTTAGGTTGTTCCCGTAGGGTGAGTACTTTTTCCCACTACGACAGACCTTCTAAAGGATTTAATAAAGCGTAAATAGCATGAATTAAAAGTGAATCTGACACTTTGGTCAACCAGTTAAGGGGAGAGCATAATCCTAATCACCATAAGCACATCATATAAGTTGTTCTGTTTTAAGCCCAAAAAGAAATTTTCTAATCTATGTGAAGGTGTTGCTTCATAGAAATCATGTTTGTTCTTTTTAACTTGTATTGTAAAAATGTGATGACTATCCTAGGATTGATAAATTTAGTTTTAAGAAAACAAAAAGTGGTTACCCTAGGATTGATATATTTTAGAAACCCATAAACGACTATCCTAGGACTGATAAATTTTAGTAAACCTGAAGTGACTATCCTAGGATTGATAAATTTTAGCCCAACTGTGAAAAAAATAAAATCTAGCCGCGATCATGTTGGATCCAGACTAATTTTACAAAAGCGCTGGAATATTGCACCGAAGCGCTAAAACTCTTACCTGATGCGCTAAAACACGAAAGCACCCAAACAGGACACCGAAGTGTCGAATTTTGCCATGGAAGCGCTAAATCACCGATGCGATGAAACAGTTGACAAAAGCGCTAAAGTTGAAAGCACTGAAATTTTTGACAGAAGTGCTGTAGTAACACAGAAGCGCCGAAATAGATCACGGAAGTGCTATAGTTTTCCACGAAAGTCCTATAGTATTTGATGAAAGCGCTAAAAAAAAACACGTCGGGAACCTGCATGACACTTTCCAGAAAAATTGATAAAATTGAGAAAATTGGGGATAATGCCCCATGGTGGGTGCCAAATTGTAAGTGTGGGATTAAGGTGTAAAGGACAAAATACTTCTTAATAAGACATTATATCAAAGACAAATCAAATTGAATCAATTTAAAGCAATAATCTATTGAAAGCGTCATATTGTTCTCTATCTCCAAAGATTTATTAAACCACTATTGCTCCTAGATCGTGAGAACACTATGATTGTTAAACTGACAATTCAAAGAACGAGATGGATGATAATGCAATGATATGGAGCTAAATATGATAGTACTAGATGATAAATGAATTAAACTAGCATGAATTGACATGAAAAAGATAATTGCAGCTATAGGAGGCAGCCATGGTATGAAAGCTTGATTGCTTGATGCTTGATACTTGAATACTTGATGCTTGAATTCCTACAGAGTAAGAGTGTATAAGTTAGATTATCTGGATCCTTTTCTTGATTCAATGAGGCTGTATTTATAGAATTCTTGGTTGTAGAAATGCACAGGGAAGGCATTGAGAGGCTTGGATTCAATCTGGAGGATTGAATGGTGAGATATGGAGGAGATTGAGAGAATTTCGGTGATTGTCTCTATCCATGAAAACACTAGGAAAGAGAAGAGGAAGGATTGATGGATGAGGATTGAGAGAAGAATTTGGAATTTGTCTCCAAAACTTCCTCTGAAGTTTCAAAGCATTAATTGTGACATATTTTAGACATAAATTAGACATAGGATTGTAATGATCTAAAAATCCTGCAAGATTGAGTTCAAACAGTTAGCTGTACCTGCAAGTTAGTTAAACATCAATAATGAAATGCAAAGAAGTTAAAAACACAAAGTAATGCAAAAAATTGGAAAGATCTCACCTATCCTTTAACTCCATGACTAATTTTCATTGTACCTTCTCAAGCTTTGCTGCAATGATAGATTGCCCTTAGATTGTGTGTGAGCAAACCTTTCTAATGCCTAGCCTTAACAAATGCCTTTGAAGGATTTAATGTGATTCTATGCAAACTAAAAATCAATTTCTAATATGCAAGTAATAATAAAATAAGCCTAAGATATGATATTAAATGCCTATAGTAAAAGTATCTCAAGCAAATGAACATGGATCCGAAAATGAGATCAAGATTGTCATTTTATAGAAAATGCAATCTCGAATGGACGGACAAGATGAGAGATTGAGGAATACCCTAGAATCAAAGGTCAAGATTCAATAAGGCAACTTAAATTAGGGTTAGGGAAAAACACCCATAGGTGTAAGTAATATTTAATTAAATGAATTAAATCAAGACTGAATGTGACAGTGGAGATGAAATTAGTAAAAATCAGAAGACAAGAGGACGAGATTTTAGAAAATCAATAATTTTGGAAATTACTTGATTTGTAGAAGAATATTTCCCTTTTGAATTAAATTAATTCAAAATAGAAGATTTTGTGAGGTAATTAGTAATTGATTTTTGAAATTAATTACTAAATGAAGAATTAGTTAAGTATGTGAGATATTTTTAAATGATTTGTTTTATTTAAAAATATAGAAGTGTCACATGCCATAATTAAATAATTAAAATAATTATTTAATTTAGAAGAAGAAGTTGATTAATTAAATAAATAAATGAATTTATTTAATTAAGAGAGGATTTAGGAATTAGTGACACATTAAATAAATATATTTTAAATATATTCATTTAATAATCAGGAGGACATTAATGATAAGGATCAATTAAATAAATAAGATGACTTTATTTAATTATTAGAAGACTTTGAAAATTAGTGACATATTAAATTAAATAAATAAGATTTACTTATTTAATAATCATGAAGAATAAGAGATATTATGAATTAATTAAATAATTATAAATTATTTAATTAATAGCTGAATGTGGGTTAGAAACATAATTAAAATGTTATAATCATGTCATGACGAAGGTAGTAAAAATAGTGCTTGCAAGTCTTGGTCATTTTTATGTGTCTACATTTTCCCCTCTTTGTCATAATGCAGCTTGTTGCATTGTGGCAAAGAAAACAATTCTAGAATATGCCTCAGCGGAGGTACAGAGTGCCTATGCCCCCTCAAGAAAATTTTCGATTTTCAACGCGGGGTCAGAAAAATTTGGAAAATATCTCGACTAGCTCAATTAATGACTAGGAAAGTGATGGTGTGATCCGATTTACAAACAGAGAACGTTAAGGTAGCCAAAATGCCAGTCAAAGGTGGTCAAATGAGCCTCCAGTAGGGCCCACTAGGTCAAAACCCTAATTTTTAGCCTATAAATAGGTTGAAAAGGTCAAACCAAATGTCATTTTCTCATTTGCATATAGAATTTTTTCAGAAACCAGAGCTCTAAGAGACGATGGTGATCCCTACGACTACACACTGTGGATATCGCGTGTGCACATTCCGACGACCCGAGGGTGCAGGGCCACCGATAAGTACCCTATCCAACTTGTCAAATTTTAAATTTTTTGCATTTATGAAGGTAAAATGGGCGGGAATCAAATGCAGTGCGATGCAAACGCTATCGCAAAAGTTGCAAACGCCTTCGCGTTCGCCGCATTTGTTTGCATCACGACGCAAGTGCAACGGGTAACATAGGCCATTTGTGCGATTGCGCATTCGCAAGGGTGAACGACGCAATCAAATTTCACGATGCAATTGACAAATTTGTGATGCATTTGAAGACTTTGCAACACATTTGATAAGGTTGTGACGCATTTTCCTGTTCGTGCTGCAATTGACAAGCCTAACGATGCAATCGTTGTTAGATTACGCATTTGCTAGTCAAAACGATGCATTTGATATATTGCAACGCATTTGTCCTACCCCGAGCTGCAATTGACTGGTTGTGACGTATTTGCGGTCAACGTGACGCTATTGAAGTTGACCAGAGTTGACTTTTGTTGACTTGTGCTTAGATTAACTTTTATGTCCCTTTGACTTGCCAGCAGTATAAAACTTTCCAAAATGTTGCTCCAAATGTGCTAATCCTTGGCCTTTCCTTGTGCAGAGTCGGCTGGTGCCTATCTATACCCGAGAGTTCCGGCCAGCTACTTATGCTTTCCAAGATCGTCTCAGTGATAGACAGAGGCAGCGGCTGATGGCCCTAGGCCTATACCATGTTACCTACATGCCCGTTATTCGGGCAAACAGAGGTTTGCTTAATGCTCTTTGCGAGAGGTGGCATTCTGAGACCTGCTCATTACACCTGCCTACTGGAGAGGCGACTGTGACCTTGGAGGATGTTTATCGCATTCTCCGTATTCCTTTCAGTGGAGAGAGGGTGGTTTATGATCCACATTGAGGATGACAGGTTTTGTCAGAGAGGTACGAGGGTACCGATGGTGCCCAGTTGGCCTTGGATGGTTATGAGATCGGTTGGGACATTGTAGCCGACCGATTTGCCCGATTCGATGCCATACTTATGACTCTAATTGCTAGATTGCTGATCCCAGATCATCATGGTCACAGATTTCCCATTGGATGGGGGGATGTTCTTGTTCGTATGAGGTCACAAAGGACCATTTTTGCTTGGGGGCCATGCTTGTTGGCCATGTTATACCATCAATTGCACAAGGTAGTCTACCTCCAGGGGCACAATATCAGCTGCGGGACTACCTTACTCATGATTTGGGTATGGGAGCACATTCCCATTTTTCGACTGCTAGTACAGATGCAGTAGTTGGGTGATGGGATGCCCTATGTATATTTATATGCCGGATCAGTTAGCTAGACTCGTGTTGGAGATACCAGGTACTGGCGTCATCGGATAGACACGATGATCAATTTTGTTTGGAGACCATACAGAGAGTGCGCTCAGTGGGTAGATGAGGACGGGCACCTATCCTTTTGTAGATAGTTTCGATACCTTATTGGTCACACAGTTCAGACCCAGAGGATTATTGAGATGTACCTGCCCCAGCAGGTACTACAGTAGTTTGGGGAGCAGCAGATTTTGCCAGTAGGCACAACACAGTATGCTCGATCTTCCAGAGAGACCATGTGGGGGCCGCCTATATCAGTTACAGTGGCCGAGCAGCAGGTTGATGGGTTATTGGTCATTCCGTGGGTATGGAGAGGGGGTCCAGCAGATGCGAGGACATCGACCGAGTTTGATACATGGTGGAAAGTTCACAGGCCCATTCCCTTGACAGATCCAGATGGTCCATCGCCCATTGATCGGAGATCAGTTATTCCACGGGTACCGAGGAGAGGTCAGGGTAGCAGAGATGGCAGAGGTGCTAGGGGTAGAGATGGAGGCAGGGATGGTGGAGGCCGAGATGGGGGAGACAAAGGAGGTGGGGGAGATCGAGGAGGTGGAGGAGATGGGAGGGGTGGAGGAGATGGTTGAAGTGGAGGAGATGGGAGGGGTGTGAGGAGGAGGAGGGATGGCAGAGGGCGAAGGCAGCCTAGGAGAGTTAGACAGAGAGTAGGTGGAGTACCATTATCACCTATTCATGAGGAGGGGGAGGAGAGAGAGTCGGAGGTGAGAGGGGGTGAGGAGGAGGCGAGAGTCTAGGAGGCTAGAGGAGGTGAGGAGGAGGCGAGAGCCGAGGAGGCGAGGAGGAGGGAGTGGAGGCAGATCCACTTGTTGGGGGAAATCCTCCTGACATAGATGTGGAGGAGGTCCAGGCTGAGGGGGAGAGAGTGGTGGTGGCTGAGGAGGAGAGAGTGGAGGAGAGAGATGAGGAGGATGAGGAGGAGGATGAGGCAGATCAGTGGTTGCGGGAGCGCATGATCTTTGGGGATGATGAGGGTGATAGACTACCCATTTTGCCTGCAGATGCCATGGTTGACCAGAGGATCACTGATCTGTAGAGTAGATTAGATGTGGCCTTGTCTCAGAACAAGGCCTTGGTAGTGGAGTTGGAGGTCAGTCGAGTTGAGAGATATCAGGCCGTCATTCGGCGATAGGATTCAGAGCGATGGGTTACAGAGTTTGCAGGGTTATGCACGGGACCGACAGGGGATATGGCTCGGGAGCTAGCTAGGATGGTAGAGAGGAGAGGCTGATACAGGGCACAATACGAGTAGGCAGTTCCACCTGACAGATGGGACCCAGGGTTGTCCCGATCTTACAGCAGGACAGGTAGTGGCAGCCGAACACACAGCAACCGGTCTCACAGCAGTAGTCACACCAGTGCTGGAGGGTCTACTACATTAGGGCAGTCCTCAGGCCATAGATCTCATAGCTCTCATAGACATTCATCAGGGCACAACCACAAATCAGAGCATGTTCACCGGTCAGAGCATGGTCACAGGTCAGTGTCTTAAGGACACTAGGCAGAGCAGAGTCAGCCTCCCGTTACTGATCCCTCAGGATCACAGAGTCAGACGCAGGACACCCCTCCTATTCAAGTTACCTTCCACGTGTTTGATCAAGCACAATCACCTCGCGGTTCACCTCCACAAGATGGAGGTGGGCCATCCTAGGACTTGTTTTAGACACATGTATTTTTTTTGATATTCGAGCCTGTGAGCTCTATTTTTGGGATATCATTTGACTCTATCCTGTGACATAACATTTTTCGAGATTATCTATGCGATATAGTTTTGGTGTGGCCTATATGATGTAATGTGTTATGGTATTCTATGTTTTTATGAGATGCTTTATGTGATGTTTTTTATGATGCTATGAGATGTATTTCTGCTTATGTTGATGAATGCGATTATGGATGTGGTAATGTATGTATGCATTGTGTAATGTTGTGATGATGTAATTCCTATATGCTAATGCTGATGTTTTATTTATGATGCAAATAATGCTTTTATGAATGGATGCAAATGATAGTGTTTATGCAATGTGAATTATGGTAATTGATTTATGCAAATGTGAATATGAAATGCTCATGCCATTATGTATGCAGCTTTGTTTTTGTATGTCATAGGATATCATCTGAGAACGAGAGAAGATAAGATGAAGATGGATGTTAGTGTGAAGAAAGATATGCATGTTAGTGCGGAAATTAAAAATCCTTCAAAGCTTTGCTATAGTGCTATCCTAGTTGCTCTTTAATCATCATTGGGTGAAAATGTCATGATAGTCGACAAACACTATGATATGACATAGACCAATAGTGTGCAAGGTCGAACCATCACATGGATCAATAGTCATAGACAAAGGATGATCATGACTCATGCAAGGGACACAATTTGCCCCTAGCCACTTTATCATGACCAACCATCAGAAAAATAAAAACCAATCATGAGACGTCACTGCTTCTCTAAATCCTGATGATAGGACATCCATGAGAAACTAGCCACATGATAGTAAAAATAGACAGTAAAATCATCATACTATGTTGTTGCTTCTCTGCATCCTGAAGTCAGGACATCCTGGAGAAACTAATAGTAGAGTGATAAGAAGACAAGGATAATCATCATGATATGTCGTGGTTCCTAAGACATAAGGAACTAATATCATGATTATTATCAAAAGATAGAAAAAAATTTTGCCAAGTGTTTTAATGTCAGGTATTGTTTTAAATGTTGGGTGATATCAAATTCAGGAAGGACACATCTTGAATGATGTTGATATCTAGAGGATCGATTCTCAGATTTAGGAGAATCCATCAAAATGCCAGATGATGATGATGCTTAGGAAGGACACATCCAAAAGCATAAAGAAGTTGACAAGAGTTTCTCTTCAGAAGGACATATCTGAAGAAGAACCCAAAGCTTTGCCATGATAAATTGTTTTGATAGGATTTTGACTACATGTCATTGCGGACATGCTGAATTGACTGAGAGTGTTGGTGGAACAGATTGCTGATAGATTGATAATGATTGACATAAGACTTGTTTGATTCGAAGATTCGCTTGGTTCGAAGATAGCTTGATTCGAAGATAGCTTGACATGTGTGAGTATATTGTGTCATGAACCCTAATGGACTGACCTAGTGCGGCCTCGGGGTTCCATCAATTGATGGCCTTGTCTACGTCGTGCACTCAGAGACCTCGTAGTTCGACATGACCAATGACGTTGTCCAAAGGACAAGAGTTTGAATCATGATTTTATTTTGACAAACCTAGAAGGACTAACCTAATGTCTCAGGGATTCAAAGATGAATCTTGCCTATGTAGCAATAGCGCAGAGACAACGTAGTTCAGACATGGACAAAAGATTGATTGATGTGATCGATTGAATTGATCAAATTGACTTTGATTTTGGATTTTGAAATTGATTTTGAATGTTTTTATATTTTCTCAAGACGCTTTCTGATTTTTAGGTCTTTTTTCAGGATTTTTTCAGATTTTTATGGTTTTTCAGGACTTCTTCAGATTTTTAGGATTTTTTCAGGACTTTTTTAGATTTTTATGATTTTTCAGGACTTTTTCAGATTTTTAGGATTTTTTTAGGACCTTTTGAGAATGCAAGATCATGTGCGGTACCCACTGTAGTTACATGATAAACTTCTTGCCCCCAGACAAGTCAGGAAATACCCAAGTTCAATGATATGGAGATAGGCAGATGCCAGGAAAAGGCAAGGATATGCAAGGAATGATGTCAACCAAATGTTTAACTATGGTCGGAATTGCCAGGACTTAGGACGGATGTCGTGAATGTGTTAGGTCTTTGTGATTATGACAAATGGACAAAGGTCGATTTGAGTGACAGTAGATGGCGAAGCAATGATCGACTATGCATGGTGCCTATTTGCCAGGTTTTCGCCATGGTACTTATCTAAAGCACCTGTTTGCTAGGTTTTCACTGTTGGATGAATTCATTTCTTTTTACTATTTTTGCCATTTTTTGATTTGTTTTGTTTCACCAAGATGCCTGTTTGCCAGGTTTTCATCAAGGGATGATTTTTTTCTATTTTTCACTTTTTTTTGTATTTTGTAGGTTTTTCAGCCAAGCTCGCTGATGCTATGTGTAGAACTTTCTCAGGTGTAAACTGTTGATAGGTTATGTCAGCTGTTCTCCATTAGGTGTGGCCAACTGATAAGCTCCATAACCAAATGCGACAGTAATGATATACAGACCAAGCCAATTAGCCTCAAACTTGCCAAGCTTTTCACGGTCTGCTTGATTTCTGGGTTTCTGCATGAGAACCAAGTCACCAATTTCAAACTTTCTCACCATGACTCTTTTGTTATAACTTCTGCAGAGACGATTTTGATATGCCTGTAGATGATTTAAGGCATTTTGCCATCTTTCTTGTAACATTTCTAGCTCATGGAGACAAGAATGTCTGTATTCTTCATCATCAATCATTCCTTTTAAAGAGACTTGGAGAGAAGGAATTTTGACCTCGATGGGTAATATGGCCTCAAATCTGTAGACCAGGGAAAATGGAGTGGCTCCAGTAGGGGTACAGATGCTAGTATGATAGGCCCATAAAGCAGGATTGAGTTGTAGGTGCCAATCTCGGCCAGCGTCATTGACGGTCTTCTTGAGAATGTGAAGAATTGTTTTGTTGGACGCCTCAGCTTGGCCGTTACCTTGTGGGTAGTATGGAGTGGAAAAATGGTGTTGGATGTGGAATTGCTCATAGAGTTCACGAACGTCCTGATTTTTAAATGGACTGTTGTTATCTGTGGCGATGGATTGTGGGACACCATACTGGTAGATGATGTAATTTAGGATGAATTTGAATATTTGCTTGCCAGTGATGTATGTGAGAGGGGTAGCTTGAATCCACTTAGTAAAATACTCAGTGGCGGTTATTATGAATTTATGGCCGTTTGAAGAGGATGGATGGATCTTACCCACGAGGTCAAGTCCCCATTGTGCAAAAGGCCATGGAGAAGTGATCGGTCTTAATTCCTGTGCAGGTGCATGAATCAGGTCGCTATGCACCTGACATTTCTGACATGTTCTAACAAACTGAAGAGCATCTTTTACCAATGTCGGCCAGTAGTATCCCAGTCTGGTGACTTTCCTAGCTAAGGTTGGACCACTCGAATGAGATCCACATATACCCTCATGTACTTCTCGTAAAGTTGTTTGGGCTTCATCAGTGTCAAGACAATGAAGAAGGGTGTTGTCAAAGCCACGACAGTATAAGGTGTCACTGATGATGGTATGTCTAGCCATTTTTTGGATAAATGATTTTCTTTGGTTGTTAGACAGGTTGGGTGGGAGGGTCTGGGTTTTAAGATAGTCGTATATGTCTTGATACCAAGGCGAACTGGGACCAACAATCTCGCACACCATTTCGGACTCTAGAACATCATATGCAGGCATTAACAACTGCTCCACTAAGAACTCAAATTGTGAAACATTTTGAGGGATGTCTAAGAGAGATCCAATGGTAGCCATTGCATCAGCTGCCCTATTTTGTGCCCTAGGGATTTGTTCAAAGGCAATCATTGTAAAATATGTCATGAAATTGTCCACCATTCATTTGTACGGAAGCAACTTTTCATCTTTTGTGTCATAATCATCATTCACTTGGTTGATGACTAATTGAGAATCGCCGAATACGAGCAATGTCTGAATTTTCCATTTTATTGCTATCTTGAGACTTGTGACCAATGCTTCATATTCTACAATGTTATTTGTGCAAGAGAAAGCAATCCGAAATGATTTAGGAATTGAATCCCCTTGTGGTGTGACGAAAAGGATGCTAACTCCTGAGCCATGACCAGTGTGGGACCCATCGAAGTATAGCTTCCATGGTAATGCAGGTTCGACGTGAAAAAAGACTCATTAGGAAAATCAACTACCAATGGGTGGGTAGCCTAGATTGGTGCATCTGCAAGTTGATCGGCTATTACTTGACCTTTTATGGCCTTGCGCTCCACATACTATATGTCATACTCACTTAAAATCATGACCCATTTCGCCAAATGACCTATCAATGGTACTCGACTCAGTAGATATTTTAATGGGTCAATCTTTGCTATCAAATGTGTTTGATGACTTAGCATATAGTGTCTTAGTTTTTGTGCCGCAAAGATAACTGCCAGGCATGCCCGTTCAATGGTCGTGTAGTTGAGCTCATATCCAATTAATGTGTGACTGATGTAATATATGGCTCTTTCTTTTTCTTCATGGTCATTCTATGCCAATAATGCCCCCAGTGCATTTATCGTTGCAGATACATTTAGAATAAGTGGTTTTCCCTCAATAGGTGGCATTAATACTGGAGCTATTAATAAGTATTCTTTAATTTTGTCAAAAGCCATGTTGCATTTATCTATCCATACAAATGGAATGATTTTGCGTAGTAGATATTGGAATGGTTGACACTTGTCTACCGGCTATGCTATGAATCGGCGAATAGACTACAATTTGCCCTGAAGTGTGCGCAACTCATTGATTCCCTTTGGTGGAGGCATGTCCAGAATTGCTTGTACCTTTGTTGGGTCAACCTCAATGCCTCATCTTGAAAATATGTATGCTAGAAGCTTGCCTGATGTCACTCCAAAGACACATTTCCTTGGGTTCAATCTAACCTTGTAATCCTCAAGTCGTCTAAAATTTTTGTCTAAGACTTTGAGATGTTCTATCCTTGCCAAAGATTTTTCCAATAGGTCATCCACATAATATTCCATTAGAATGTACATCATGTCATGGAAGATTGTTGTCATGGCCCTTTGGTATGTTGCACTTGCATTCTTTAAGCCAAAAGGCATGACGTTCCAATAGTATGTTCCCCAAGGACAAGTGAATGTTGTTTTATGTTGATCCTCTATTGCAATTCTGATTTGGTTATAGCCTGAAAAGCCATCCATGAGAGATAGCATCTCATATCCTACCGTGAGGTCAACAATCATGTCTATGTTTGGTAGGGGGAAGTCATCCTTTGGACAAGCTTTGTTTAAATCTCTGAAATCTGTGCAAATACGGATTTGTCCATTTGGCTTGGTAACAGGAACAATGTTTGATATCCAATCCGCATAGTCAATTGACCTTATGAATTCAGCATCCAGTAACTTTTTTAATTCTACCTTGTCAAGTAGTGCAATTTGTGGGTGCATCTTGCACAACTTTTGTTTGACCGACTTGATTCCTGGGATTAAAGGAAGATGATGTAGAACCAATTTAGGATCAAGCCCTGGCATGTCAGCATATGACCATGCAAATTTAACTTTTCTCTCTGTGAAGAATTGTTTAAATTCAGGTTTTTCTTCATCTAATAATGATGCCGCCAAGAGAATCATTTTGGGATTCTCTGGTGTAGCTATATTAACTTCTGTTGTATCCTTAATGAGCATGGCCAATTTTTCCTATGTTACGAGGAGAAAGTCCAATCCTCCATCCTTAGGTGCCTCAAAGAGGTTTTCACCTTCGGATATGTCCTTTGTTTTTACTATTTTATTGCCAGAAGGTGCCTTGCGGTTTTCACCTAAAGGCATTTCTTTTTCTTTTTTATTTTTTGTATTTTTGCGACTGGAGGATTGCATAGTCTCCCCGAAGTAAGCTATACAATCTAGATCTATGGAGAACCCTGTTTTGTGATCTCCCCATGGAATGCCTTCTCTTAGCCCCATGAACTCTGCAATTGCCTCATCATTCTAAAATATGTCCATTACTGGTGGATCTTGTTGGTCCCAGTCGATCAGTTGTGGATAAACAAGAGGGATTCCATCGTTAGTGTTGGTAAAGGATGGGGAAGATGTGGAAAGTGTGCAAATTGATGCCTCAAGTGTAAAGGCAAAGTTGTCAATTTCCACTTCCATGTTTGATGCAATGGATGGTCCATACTCTGAGTCAGATGAATCAAATTCAAAATCATAATATGGGATGAAATTATCATCATCGTGACTAGTGGTAGGTATTTCAGAAGTATGGATAATGGGCTCAGATAGGTTAGGCTCATGGGTGGGCTCAGGAATGGGATGGGATGATTCAGGTATTGCCGACAACACCTTGTGTTCTTCTGGGTTCCAAGGAATGCGTACCCATTCTTTCTTTTTAGAATGTCGGTCAATAGGATCAATGTTATATTCTTGGTAGAATCATTCTTCAAAGGAAAGTTGGCCAGGTTCCAAGAATAGTTCATCGATGGCATAGTCACTGATGGTTTTGTCAGATCCCCATTCCCATTCATTTGAGTCTATTTCGGTTAGGGATTCTTTGCTTGTTCTGACACTTTCTGTTGCCGTTACGTCCTTACTTGAAAATTGATAGATACATTGATCGTCAGTTTCGAGTTGGTTGAACCCTAGCCCTATGTATCTTGGTCTTACCATTATAATAATAGGTTCTCATCTTCCACTGTTGTTCTTTCCAAGGCCGCTTGTCCCATCAAAACCTTGGGATTTGCATATATTATATCCTTTGCCATAAAGATGCAACGGTAATGGAGATAACTCTGTTGGGTCTTTGTAGATCCAATTATCCATGTCAATGATGTCTTCATCACCCATATTGCCCCACCATGTAAAAACACTTTTTGGTGGAACGTTGAAAGTTACTTTGGGCTCTACTGCAAAGCATGGTCTACAATAGACCTTAGGTGGCTTAGGTATTGTGGTTATACAATAAGCTGTATTTAATTTGAATTCCCACAACCAAGGTCCTGGATCTGAATATCTTTACTTGGGATGGAAGTCGATGGAGATGGTGTGGTAGAAGATGATGGAATAGATGATTTCATGAGTGTGGATGGATCAATGTATTTGGATGAAGTGGAAGTGGAGGCCTCCCGATTGATGGGCGCCTGGTGCTTAGCAGTAGCTCGCAAGTTGGTATAATATTGGAAAGGATCAGGATCCCCTAGGATGGTGATCTCAGTTCCATCGAAAGGAAATTTGAGGCATTGATGGTATGTTGATGGAATAGCCTTTAGAGCATGGATCCATGGATGACCAAGTAAGATATTGTAGTGTATATCACGATCCATGACCTGGCATGTTGTATCTATGATGACAGGTCCAACCCGAAGAGGAATGGTAATAATGCCTTTAGAAGCGCATTCTTCATCATCATATGCCTTAATGACGATGCTTTTGCTAGCGTCTACACACGCATCAGAAAAACCAAGAGCTTTGACCAATTTGAGAGAGTAGATGTTCAATCCTGCTTCGCCATCTACTAGGACTCGTCCAACCTTATGCTTATGGACAAAGAATTCAATGTGAAGGGCGTCGTTATGCGATGGTTTAGGTGATGTGGTGAGGTGAATTCAGGTATCCAACCATAGTCTCAAAATGGTTGACATCGATGTTGGTAGGGATAGATGAATCTTGCAGTACTTTATTGAGGATGGCCTTATGCATGGGTGAAATACGGAGTAGTTCAAGAATGGATATTTGAGCAAGTGTTTTATTTAACTGCTCAACAATGTTGAACTCTAGTTTTGGGGTGGATGGTCTAGTGGATGGACCAGGTATGGTTATCTTTGGTTGTCGGGTAGAAGGACCCGGGATAGTGACCTTGCCTTTACGCGTAGTCACATTGCATTCTGGGGCTCTTTTGATGTTGATGGTATTAATAGATTCATCTTCATTAGCAGCACGAAGATTGTTGATAATAGTACCATCAGGATATTTGTATGGAGGACGAAAATTGTCGTAGGCCAGATGAATGTTGTTGGCTTGGTTTTTTGTATGCTTTGTGCCAGATGAGGATGCTTTACCATGATCCTGCAGTGGGTTTTTGTGTACGGTATGGTCTGCATTAGATGAAAAAGATTGACCACCCAACTCAATGGTGTGGTTCTCTATGAGATCTTGCAACAGATTTCACAATTGGCGACAAGAGGAAGTTTTGTGCCCTTTGGCATGGTGGTAATCACAAAATGCGTTGTCATCCCACCATGATGGCTTGAATTGACCAGGGTCATACGGTTTTGGCTCTTCCAGCGTTATGACGCCGTTTTGAATAAGTTTCTTCAAGACATTTTCAATTGGTTCACCCAAAGGGGTATATGTACGCCTTTGGATTTTTCGGGGTTGACATAACTGCCTTTGATTAGATTGTGCATGATTATTTTGAAGAGTGTTGGTAGTTGGTGTTGGTGTAGTTACAGGTGCATTTTGATGTTGTACTCCTTTGATTGTGAGTACATGACTTGTTGCATTAACGATTTTTTCATCCACTACACCGTCATTTGTGATGTGTTTATTTTTAACCCAGTATTTTTTTTTGTCATTGGAACTACTTGGGTTATTATTGGTGGTGGTATTGATGGTTTTACCACCATATTTCAGTTCACCTTTGGCAATCAGGGCTTTTTCCAATTGAACCCCCTTTTCAACAAGGTCAAAAAAAGTGGTGCAACAATGTACTTGTAATCCACACCTTAGTGGTCCAAGGAGAGTTTGCACAAACATGGTTACTTTCTCCTTTTCGGGTATTTCTACGAGACATCTGCTTGCTAAGGTTCTCCATCTTTGAAAGAATGGAATGAAAGTCTCTCCTGCATCCTCTTGGGTAAGTTTGCATAAGGAGGCGATGCCAATGTCTATGTCGATATTATAAGCATAGTTTTCGACAAAATTGTTTGCCAATTCGTCCCAAGTTTTTATTCCCTTAGGTAAGAGTGAGAACCATTCTAGTGCATGACCTCCAAGACTTCTAAAAAAGAGTCTCATGAGATAAGTTTGCTCATAAGCAATGTCAATACAACTAGTTGTGAATTCCCTTATGTGTTCAAGGGGGTTTGTTTTTCCTTTATACTTGGGAAAATGAGGGACCACATATCCCTGAGGAAATGGTGGCATATATAAAGTTGTGTCAAATGGATAAGGACACGAGTCAAGTGATATGTATGACCTTTTATTGGATTGTTGCAAGGTCTCCACTTGTGTTTGAAGAGTAGCGAGTTGGTGAGTGAGTGCTTCTACCATTGGATGGTTGGTAGCATCACCTATGTTGGTGGTGGAGGCAATTTGATTCCCCAACTGTTGTGAGATGTGTTGATTGGGAATGGATTGCTGGCGAGCAAAATGAGTTGTGATTAGGCAGTTGTTGGAAATGAGTATTTTGATGAGGGATGTGCTGCTGCATATGGATTTGAGAAGCATAAGTGGGAATATGATATCCTGCCATATTGGACTGGATTTGAGGACCTTGCTAGTTTTGACCTTGTTGATTGCCAAATGGAGCGGAAGATTGATGGCCTTGTTGATTTTGAGCTTGTTGATGCCCAAATGGAGTATATGATTGCGTGCCTTGATTGCCTTGCCCAAATAAAAGATTATGGCCTTGAGAAGTGTTGGTGTTTTGGGTCATAGGAATGCTGGTATTGACTTGTGATGAAGTGGATTGGGTGCCTTTGATGAAAACTCTTTGTTTATTTTTTCCAAATGGGTTAGATGAGTTTGTTGCAATGGCATTTGAAGAACCTAATAGTAGGTTTGCTGATGTATTCATGGAACTAGAAGTAGTTCCAAAGAGGTTTGATGTGGTTGCCCCTATTGTTTGTGAAGGAATGGTGGATGTTTGTTGGGGAATGGATTGTGATGTGGTGTTGGTTTATGAAGATGCTCCCCGAACTGAGGTTGTGTTGGTTGCGGTGGTAGTGTGACCAAGGGAGATAGCATTGAGGGTGTTGATGATATTTTGTGAAGAGACTCGCATGGAAGAATTGTGTGATGGTGGATTGGGAGAAGTTGCTCTAAGAGTATTAAGATCAAATACCTTTGGTAACTTAGCCCCTTGGTCGAGGAGCATAGCTAGGAATCTAGAAGAGTCATTTAAGACTACTTCTTCTACAAAAGCAGCAACTTCTGGATGTTGGGCAGCAGCTAACAAATCTTCTTCAAAGATTTCCCCATTTTGATCCCTTTAGATAAATGGTTCAAGAATACGTGATGGAGATGATGGGATGTTCATCTCACTAAAAGGATTGATTGTGGAATTTCCCATGTCAAAACAAGGATTGTTCGTGGCATTAGGGAATGAATCCATGGTAGTTGTGAATTCGAGAAAGTTGGTGTCTTGTCCAAAGGAATCCATGAGTCTTTTCTTTTTCTGTAGTCTAGTTTCAACCATACAAGGTTTTTCTCAACTTGGGATGATGGAGGAAAATGATCTAAATATGAGACTATGTTTTTGGTTTTTTGGGTTTTCAAAAATGATGCTATGAAAAGGACTTGTGGATGCAAGTTGAATGACATAAATGATATGCAATAAAAGATCCTAAGATGTACTTACTAATGAGAGATCTATAGAGGACAAACTTGGACAAACAATGTTTTTGAAATGATTCAACTTTTGGAAAACCAATGGACCGTGGAAGGACTATAACTAGGACAAAGTGAAATTTCCACACTAGACTATTGAGTGGGAAATAATTCACCAAAGGATTGACAAAATGACAAAGGTAATTGGGTCCAATGATAACCTATTGATGAATGCAAAGTTTGGACAATGAATGCTAATAGTCAACTCTTAAAATCTGCCAAAGTGAGTGTCTAAGGAGGTGGTGAAGCTACCAATGCAATCTAATGAAAGTGACCTATTATGAGCTTAAAATGGTATCTAAATATGCAATTGTTTTGAGGGAAATTTGAGCAAGTCAGAGTTTGGTTTGGACTGTAACAGTGAAAAAAGATCTGATTGACTTGAAGATAGGTTGTGAACTTTCTGATTTTGACAAAAAAGAAATGTTTGTAGTTTTTAGCAAATGCGTTGCAGCAAATGCGGTGCAACAGAGAAAATGTGGCTCACTGAATCGAATGCAGTTCAGGAAGTGTCAAATGCGACACAGTGTTGCGAATGCAGGTTTGTGTTTGGCAAATGCGGCTCAATTTACCGAATGCGGTTCACTAATTGCAAAGGCGGCTCTGTAATTGTCGATTGCGTCTTGATAGAGTGAATGCGGCTTCTGATGGCTCAAATGCAGTTCATCAGAGCGAATGCAGTTTTCCAAATGTCAAATGCGGTGGAACAGAGTGCTTGTGTCGCAATATGTAGTTTTAGGGAAAAAAATGAACACAGTTTGTAGTTTTTGACCAGTTTTTGTGATTCCAATTTGTGATTTTGTAATTTGTTTGAAGATTTTTTTTTTTAAGAATTCTTGGCAAACACAGAAATCAAAAAATATGAAATGCTTGTTCAAACAGACTCACTCTTAAAAAGTCAAGTGGGTCATCCTCGCAATCACAACCCACATCTTAAAATCATGTCGACTCACATAGCCTTGTCACCCCCTAGAGGGCACCCGTGTTTTTGTCTTTTTCAGGTGCGTACTCAAGGTGACAGAAGTGGATACCGAATCCCCTGAGCAAACAATCCGTGGTGATTATATGGTGAGTGTCTTGGGGGAAGATTCTTCCCTCCCCTTGCACCATGATTGAAAGGATGTCTAGTTATTGACACGACTGGCTACTACACTAGGTTCTTAGTAAGTCTTTCCGTTCAGTGTGGCAATGGATATACTCCCTCGAGAGACCTCCCAACCTTTAGAACAAAGGTTTTGGGGATGGTTATCCTGTCAACTATTGTCAAGTTGGATTTTCATCAACAACTTGCTTTTGGTTATAGTGGGTTGGAAACCTTGGGTTTAGGTGTTCCCACTTAGGTTGTTCCCATAGGGTGAGTACTTTTTCCCACTACGGCAGGCCTTCTAAGGGTTGTAAAATTGCATGAAATAAAACAAATAGGTCTGGCTTTTTGATCACCCAGTAAAGGGGAGAGCATATACCTATTATCCGACAAGCACACTAAACAATTGTTCAATTTTAAACCACAAATGAAAGATTTTTTACTCTAGGTGAAGATATTGCTTCACCGAAAACATGAGGTTTATTTTAATCCAACAAAAAATTTAGTGTGGTGACTATCCTAGATTGATAAATTCCTAAATTAAACAAAATGTCTATCCTAGGGTTTATAGATTTAATTCTTAAGTGTGTCTACCCTAGGATTGGTTCATTTTATCCTTAAAGAAAAAAATGATCAAATTGAAAATACTGGCCGTGGTCACGTCGGATCTAGTTTTACAAAAAAAAAATGATCTTTTTAACCAGTTACCTGCGGCTTAGTTTTTGGAAAATACATCAGGTTCACCAATGTAATGATCTAAAAATCCTGCAAGATTGAGTTCAAATAGTTAGCTGTACCTGCAAGTTAGTTAAACATCAACAATGAAATGCAAAGAAGTTAAAAACAAAAAGTAATGCAAGAAATTGGAAAGATCTCACCTATCCTTTGACTCCATGACTGATTTTCATTGTACCTTCTCAAGCTTTGCTACAATGATAGATTGCCCTCAGATTGTGTGTGAGCAAACCTTTCTAATGCCTAGCCTTAACAAATGCCTTTGAAGGATTTAATGTGATTCTATGCAAACTAGAAATCAATTTCTAATATGCAAGTAATAATAAAATAAGCCTAAGATATGATATTAAATGCCTATAGTAAAAGTATCTCAAGCAAATGAACATGGATCCGAAAATGAGATCAAGATTGTCATTTTATAGAAAATGCAATCTTGAATGGATGAACAAGATGTGAGATTGAGGAATACCCTAGAATCAAAGGTCAAGATTCAATAAGGCAACTCAAATTAGGGTCAGGGCAAAATACCCATAGGTGTAAGTAAGATTTAATTAAATGAATTAAATCAAGACTGAATGTGACAGTGGAGATGAAATTAGTAAAAATCAGAAGACAAGAGGATGAGATTTTAGAAAATCAATAATTTTGGAAATTACTTGATTTGTAGAAGAATATTTCCCTTTTGAATTAAATTAATTCAAAATAGAAGATTTTGTGAGGTAATTAGTAATTGATTTTTGAAATTAATTACTAAATGAAGAATCAGTTAAGTATGTGAGATATTTTTAAATGATTTGTTTTATTTAAAAATATAGAAGTGTCACATGCCATAATTAAATAATTAAAATAATTATTTAATTTAGAAGAAGAAGAAGTTAATTAATTAAATAAATAAATGAATTTATTTAATTAAGAGAGGATTTAGGAATTAGTGACACATTAAATAAATATATTTTAAATATATTCATTTAATAATCAGGAGGATATTAATGATAAGGATCAATTAAATAAGTAAGATGACTTTATTTAATTATTAGAAGACTTTGACAATTAGTGACATATTAAATTAAATAAATAAGATTTATTTATTTAATAATCATGAAGAATGAGAGACATTATGAATTAATTAAATAATTATAAATTATTTAATTAATAGCTGAATGTGGGTTAGAAACATAATTAAAATGCTATAATCATGTCATGACGAAGGTAGTAAAAATAGTGCTTGCAGGTCTTGGTCATTTTTATGTGTCTACAAAGATATCTAATTCATTTTTGAAGAAATATAGATGGAATATTCCTTATGCCTTAATTCAAATATTTTAATTTATTTAAATTAGCAAAAGATGATAAAATAATTTAATAAAATGAACTATAGAAGTTGTTTATTAAATTAGACAAAAGAATACGGCAATTAATCCATAAAGTGTTTGATCTTTATTTAATTAATTTAAAGATTGATGTGATAGAATAAAATAGGGATTTGATAATTAAATCAAACAAAGTATTTAATTTTGTTTATTTAATTAAGATGAATATAAATGTGAACTATATAAATAAATATTTCTATTTATTCAAATAGTAGAGGAAATTAGGATAATTAATCAAGTAATTTGTATTTAATTAATCGGATGCTCCAGACCAATTTTAGGTGTATACACCCGCTAATCAAATCACACAGAATCAATGGTAAGGGTGGTTCCCCCAATGAAATACATCTGTCCACATGCAAATTTCCCTTCTATATGGGAAAATCATCCCGTCCAAATAACACTAAGATGGTGTGATCTAACTCCGCCCCTCTGGATACCACCTCGCTCACTAACCACCCCTCTACAGGCAGCTTCAAGATGTGCCATACATTTTCCAGTGTCACCGTCATCTCCCTTGTCGGAAGATGGAAGGTCGATGCAGAAAAAATCCATCTCTCTATCAGTGCTGTCAACATCGCTCGATGAGCTCTCATCACTGAAAAATGTAAAAAATGCAATAATCATGCATGCTCTAGTGCTGCATGGTCTACTCCGGTCATGGCCACAATGGTCACCGCCAGTTCCTCCGAATGTCGCTCATGTGTCCGCAACCGCTCAAAGCTTTGCATCTATAATAATTAACCTATCAAATTCCTTCCCGGCCCCGAGACATTATCCTTTTCTATTTGTCTCCCTCCTCCCTCCTTAGCTCACCCTGAACCGGGGTGGATCTATCCCCGCTCGTGGGTTGGATCTGCCCTCAGCTCGCGGGGCGGACCCGCCTTGGGCCGGGGAAGATTTTCCCCCAGCCTGTGGGGCGGACCTGCCCCGGGCCGGGGCGGCCACACCCCTAGCGGGGGCGGACCCGCCCCTGGCTGGGGTGGACCCTCCCCGCACCGGGGCAGATGCACCCTACCGTGGGGCGGCCTGTCCGAATCCGAGGCAGCGCCACTCCACAGTGGGATAGATTCGCCCCTCCCAGGACAATGCCAACCCTCTCTCTCCCCCTTGTATAAAACTACCTGGCCACAAACCTAAAATTCTAGTCCCTATCCATTTTTCTTCCCCATCCCGATAACAAAACCCACTTTTTAAATTTTGCATAAAACATACAAAATATGTTTAAAATGATTAAAATACACACAAAGGGTTTTGTTGCTAACCTAGCGAGGCACGAAATAATGGATATAAAATCTCTGCACTTCGTCTGCCTGGTGGATGATGTCAGAATCATAATCCTGCGACATCGTTGATCTTCGTCTTCTTCCTCTCCTCTCCTCTTCTCTCAACTACTACAGTGCAAATGAGGTGAGATAATTTCTAAAATTACATTATATTTACTTTTCTCACCTTTTTTTATCGTTTTTAAAATAAGGGGTATTTTTTACCTCTTATTTACTCTTTTTGTCCTCCAACTAATCCCCTACCTTCCTGGGCCACCGTTTGCAAACCGTTTGTCCGTTTGACTCCATTCAAAAGGTAAACCTACTTGATTTTTTGAGCTCTTTCCAAATGCACCCTCCATTTCTTCCTATCGAGAGGTCGTACGAGACCCCTCTCTATTCCCCCATCACCCTCTCAAGGGGGCATACCCTACCCATTTCTCTATTTTCTCTGTCGTAGTCATTCCCTCACAAGATTGGGGCATCTTCAACCATTCCCCCTTTGTTTGGATAGCTAATGTACCTCTCCCTATGCTGTGGCATCATTTTCTGGTTACTTACTCTATAGAGTCATCTGCATTTTCTTTTCTTCGAAACACTATTATTTTAACAATATTTCGAAGAGGGGAAAAATGTAGACATCTAAATTTGACCACTTCCAAATGGTCAAAATAATCTACTCTATTCATCTATTTCATTAATAATGATTAAATAATTTATTTAATCAATATTTCATTTTCTACCTAAGGTTCCTAAAGTATGTAATTGAATAATTAAATACTTTACCTTACACCTTTTCTTCTCTAAATTAAATAAATATGTCAATTTATTTAATTTAGTCACTTTACCTTTTTGATTAAAATCATTTTATAATTCCTCATTTTCTCTCACCTTGTCACATTCTCCATAATGCTCTTTTAATCTGGATTAAATTAATTTATCTATGATTAAGATGTGCACCACTTAATCAAGATTAGTGTCACATCTTCCATAATTTCCCACTTTCTTCTAATCTTTCATTAATTATCCTAATCATGTGTTTGGACAACCTTAATCAAGATCATTAGCCACATTTAGGATGCCTTTTCTAGTCAACCTTTTCTTTTGCCTTTCTTAACCTTCATCCTCTTTCCCATGCAAATTTTTAATTCACATTTATTCACCTGAGGTCCCTCTCTTCCCCATGTGAATTGTTAATTCACATTTATCCTTCCAAGGCTTACCTTATCCCCATGCAACTTCTAGAATATTAGACTTGTCACATCACTCACATGTAGCAAAATCCCACCCTTTTGGAAACCCCCTCTTATCTATTAGATTCTTTGAAGCATGTGAATTTTTAATTCATATTTATTTCTCCAACCACCTTCTCATTCCCCATGGAGATTTTTGAGGAATTCTAAAATTCCTCAAGTGTCTTTTTCACTCTCATTTGGGGACAAGAAGTACCTTTTTGAGGAAATCTTCTCATCCTCCAAAGTACTTACAAGGTACTTGTCCTTCCTCGACATCATGTACCTTCCTTCTACCTCACTTCCACATCATCTCATCCTATGCCATCTCACATTCCACATGTCAAGATGAGAGGGCTTGTGAGTCCTCAACTCACCATAGCCCTCCATCTTGACCTTGTTGGCTTAATCTCAACCATTGAATTCTCTAGAGAATTCAAATCTCTTTATAAACATGCCCTTTTTTCTCTCATCTACAACACTTAGCCATTTGCACCCTTATGCTACCAAATTGCTCACTCAACTTGCAAGCATTATCTTAGCTGTTTAATCAAGTTATTTAGCCATTAGCACTTGCATTTATCACATTTCTCATCTTGCATACATAATTTTCATAAATCTAGACATCTAAATTTGACCACTTCCACATGGTCAAAATCATCTATTCTGTTCATCTATTTCATTAATAATGATTAAATAATTTATTTAATCAATATTTTATTTTCTGCCTAAGGTTCCTAAAGTATGTAAGTTTAGGCATCTAAATTTGACCACTTCCACATGGTCAAAATCGTCTACTCTATTCGTCTATTTCGTTAATAATGATTAAATAATTTATTTAACTGATATTTCATTTTCTGCCTAAGGTTCCTAAAGTATGTAATTGAATAATTAAATACTTTACCTTACACCTTTTTTTCTCTAAATTAAATAAGTATATCAATTTATTTAATTTAGTCACTTGACTTTTTTAAAATAAATAATTTTTAATTCCTCATTTTCTCTCTCCTTGTCACATTCTCCATAATCCTCTTTTAATTTAGATTAAAATAATTAATCCATGATTGAGATGTGAATCACTTAATCAAGATTAGTGTCACATCCTCCATAATTTCCCACTTACTTCTAATGTTTCATTAATTATCCTGATCATGTGTTTGTACAACCTTAATCAAGATCATTAGCCACATTTAGCATGACTTTTTTAGTCAACCTTTTCATTTGCCTTTCTTAGCCTTGACCCTCTTTTCCATGTGAATTTTTAATTCACATTTATTCACCTTAGGTCCCTCTCTTCTCCATGTGAATTGTTAATTCATATTTTATCCTTCCAAGGCTTACCTTATCCCCATGCAACTTCTAGAACATTAGACTTGTCACATCACTCACATGCGGCAAAATCCCACCCTTTTGGAAACCCCCTCTTATCCATTAGATTCTCTGAAGCATGCAAATTTTTAATTCATATTTATTTCTCCAACCACCTTCTCATTCCCCATGGAGATTTTTGAGGAATTCTAAAATTCCTCAAGTGTCTTTTTCACTCTCATTTGGGGACAAGAAGTTCCTTTTTGAGGAAATCTTCTCATCCCCCAAGGTAATTACAAGTTACTTGTCCTTCTTCTACATAATGTATCTTCCTTCCACCTCACTTCCATATCATCTCATCCTAGGCCATCTCAAATTTCACATGTCAAGATGTGAGGGCTTGTGAGTCTTCAACTCACCATAGCCCTCCATCTTTGCCTTGTTAGTTTAATCTCAACCATTGAATTCTCTGGAGAATTCAAATCTCTCTATAAATACCCCCTTTTTTTCTCTCATTTACAACAGTTAGCCATTCACACCATTATGCTACCAAATTTCTCACTCAACTTGCAAGCATTATTTTAGCCATTTAATCAAGTTATGTAGCCATTAGCATTTGAATTTATCACATTTCTCATCTTGCATACACCATTTTCATAGCCATCCAAGGAGCATACAAGCATATAACATCAAGGGCCAACCAAGGGATTTCAACAGCACAAAGGTATAATCATTTGCAATCTTTATTTCATCTTCTTTCTTTGTGTTATCATTTCTTAGGCTAATCGCGAGGTGTACTTTTTGTGTTCTTCCATTAGTGTATAATAGTTGTTTTGCATCTTTAGAATAGGATAAAAATTAAGGGATCACATTTATAGCACACCCGGTTGGACCCACAAACGGGTCCCTTCATTTTACGTTTGCTGATGTTAAGTTTGTTTGTAGAAACAGGTCACAGAGTGGCGGATTTGCTCTATAGAAGTGTAGATATGCCCTCTTGGTTGTTGCTGAAGTGCAAATACACCCTCTTTTTTACTACAGAAGTGAAAATACACCCTCTAGATTACTGTAGAGGGGCGAATATGCCCTAGTTTACATTCTATTTTCTAAGAGTTTATTGCAGAGGGGTGGATACACCCTAGTTTACATTTTATTTTCTAATAGTTTACTGTAGAGGGGCGGATACGCCCTAGTTTACATTCTTTTTTCTAATAGTTTATTGCAGAGGGGCGGATACATCCTACTTTACATTCTATTTTTAATAGTTTATTGTAGAGGGGCGGATTTGCCTTGATTTGAACATTGTTTCTAACATTTGACTGCAGTGGGGCCTATCAAGAGATTTCAACAACACAAAGGTATAATCATTTACAATATTTATTTCATCTTCTTTCTTTGTGTTATCATTCCTTAGGCTAATCTTGAGGTGTACCTTTTGTGTTCTTTCATTAGTGCATAATAGTTGTTTTGCATCTTTAGAATAGGATAAACATTAAGGGATCACAATAACAAAAAATAAATATAGAGAAACATGGCAAGACAAGCAACTCAAGCCAACAAAAAGTTGTGTTGATTTTTACACATTAAGTTTTCTTTGAAATAATAAAGCTCAAAGAGACACGAAGAAAAAATTATTGCACCATATCCTCTATTTTTCATGCTCCTAATAACATCATTAATCCAAGGTAGTTTGTAGAGACAACAAACCCAAGCGACAAAGACAAAATGGGGGAATTTGATGTAGATCACCTCCTAGCACATAGGAAGATAATCAGGCCAATTAGTCACCTTTATAGTAGGAAAGGGGAAAAACCTCATGGATGAAAATTCTAAAGAAGAATAACAATTCATTTGCAAATTTCCATCGAAGAAATTTCCTGACATCTGTATCTTCTCTAAAGATGTGCACTTGCCAAGCATGGGGGGAATTACACCTGTTAATGGGTTGTTGTTGATAAAATAAGTAGCATTTATAGGGTGTTTTACCCTTAACACAAAGAGCCCAAAGGGCCAAAGGAACACAGTTCAAAAAAAACTTGAACTAGAGGAACAAATAGAAATTACTGACCAACAACTGTAGAAAATCCAAAAAATACACAACCCTCGAAATAGAGGGATCAAAGTTGACCCCTCGAATCCGAGGCCAAGAAGAGGCAATGTATTTGGGGAGTCCCTTCTTCTTTTGCAACACAATCGACTAAGGAGGCTCAGAGTCAGGAACCAGCAAGAGGGGCGAGGGGAGTGGGTCCACAACAACCACCTTGGGAGAGGAGCCACCACACAAAGAGGGGGTCGACAATGAAGCAACAAAGACTAGAACAGGAAAATGATCAACAAAGTTGTTCACCGAAGGTCACGCAGGATCAGGCATAAAAATGACAACATATGGTTCTGACAGAATAAGGATAACAGAACGGGGTAAAGGTTCCATGGTAAGGAGAGCCGAAAGAGGATCTTGGGTAGAATCGATAGTGTCATCCTTCTCAGAGGAACAACCCGAAGGGGGAGAACCAACAGTGAGATGGTCCATGAGAGCATTCTTCCACAAAGTAGCAACACTCTTTCAACGAGCAAGACGACAACCATAAGCCAAATGACAAACTGAGAAACAACGCCTACAACGAAAAGGGAGCCCCTCATAGTCCAAAAGATGTGTCCAAGGTTGGTCCACCACCATTAAGACAACATCACCATGGAGTGGTTTGGAGATATCTAGATCAATTAAGATACACACCACCATGGTATGCCCCAAATCCCTAGACACAGAGTCCACCTTCAAAAAGATGCCGATGGCATTGCCAATAGCCTCAAAGAAAGAATCCTCTCAAAATTGGAGAGGGAGATTCGATAGATGAACCCAAATAGGTCTGATATTTAGAGGCTCCATAAGAGGATTGAAAGAGTGATACCATGAATAAATGAACAACAAATGAACACCCCACATCCACACCCGGTCCAAAAATCTATCACTGTCCATAGGGGTAGAAAATATTGCAAAGAAAAAACCTCTAGCACTAGGATATAGGTAAATATGTCTAGAAGCCAAAGGCTTCCAAGAACTAGTCACCCACTCATGAAGATCAGGTAGGGAGGGCCATGAGCCATTAAACCTGCATACCACACCTTGATGCAAGTAGAAGTCTTCATTCTCAGCCACCTCAGACCCACAAACCAGAATAGGGGAGTCTTAGGCATAAGGTAGAGGACGAACCCTAAAAGGAACCTGGGCATGAGCAACAATAGCAAAGGATTTTTGAGAGCCAACATGAGCAACAAGGCCCCAAAAATCACCACACACAACACCTGTAAAGGAGAGAAGAGAGTGAGGAAGCACTCCACACTCCTCACACCGTCCCAAAACCTGTAATAAATCAGGGGGAACAGGGGGAGCCCCTGCTCCCATAGACCCATGACCATCCATGCCTAGGCCCAGTGACAAACAGTTCCCATCCATATCACTAGAGGGAAACTCCTACATCCCATCATTCAAAACATTGTGTAGAATCTCGCATAGTGTCATCATGGAAGGAGCTGAGGAGAGAGCCGTTCAAGCCGTGGAAAGATCCATTCATTTCAACGTTCCAGCCAGATGACCAGTTGTGAAGGGCACAAATGTGACCTTAGGCACAACCTTTCCATCCTTGGCAAACTGAATCACCCCACCTGCAGAAGAAATCTCCATGCATACACACACAATCTTCCTATTCTTCCTGTTGACAGTCTTCCCGCTTGCACACAATTTCAAATCCGCATCCATCTTTACATAATACACATATTTAATGGGTTGTTGGATAATACCAACCCTACCATTAAGTTACAATTTCAAATAGAGAGTGGAATCTTTCCACTCAACTTATTTTGAGACAAAATTAAGTGCTTTAATCATGGATTTAGCACAAGAAGTGGCCACCTTAAAAGGAAAAATATGTAAATCCTAGTCCAAGAACTTATAATAGGTAGAAAATACTTCCACCTTAGTAAGTAGAAATAGATGAAACAAAAACTTGGTACAAGTCATCCAATTCATCTAAGAGTAGTCATGCGATGCACTGACTTTAACTGTAGATGCATATAAGATAAACACCAAACTATAGTGAGGAGAAGTAGGCATAGTTTTAACTTGAAGTTGTTATAGAAGACATTTATCTTGTTGGTAAAGATCACCATGGGTAATGCACTTCTTTTTTAAAGTAGGAGGCTAAGACCAATGCTTGGATATGAAGGTTAGACCATATAGTTAAAATTTTGATCTCTAGGGGAGAGGAGTGAGACAAAGTCTAGCCTAGCAATGAATCTTCTAGATCTTTTTTATTAGGACAAGTTGACAAGAGCTAGTTATTAGGTTATGAGTGAAAGAGGAATTGAGAAGAGAAAATTTCCATGACCAAGAGAAATGGAAAAGGGAAAGTATAGCCACTATAAGGGCATTCCATAACACCTTAACATGAGTGAAAAACCAAAAATTGAATGTTTTGATCTTACCGTAAAACAAATAGGAAGGGAGTAAATAGAGGAATTTGAGGTGGGTCCCAATGAGATTTGGACACTCAAAAGTTTCCAAGCAGCGAGTTGGGATTACGAGTTAGCTTTGGTCTTCCAAATTTGCATGTTGAGTTTATTCCACTTGGATTTGTTGAAGTTATATTTTCCAAATGGAGTTAAGTCAACATGAAAAGGACAAGCAAGGAACAAGATTCTTGTAGAGGACTCTAATATGAAAATATTTTATGTTGTAGGGCTCATTAGACTTCTCCAATCTTTGAGAAAACTCAAGTGACAACTAGAAGAAATGAGAATAGTGAGATTAGGGGTACAATTTTTTGAATTTTCAACATAGTGGCTTTGTCTTTGTAAATTAGATCAAAGCAAAGATTAAGTTGTTTTCATGATTTCCATGTGAAACTAGTAGGATCCTATAATTATTTGAAGACTTGGATACCTTTTCCACTTAGCTTTGAATTGAGGAATCTTTTCTAATGAAAAGTTATTTTTTTGAATCAAGTGATTACATCCAATTGAGAGGTTGCAACTAAGCCCATGGTTGAATGAATAATCCAACCAAGAAAACTTTTGTGAGACCAATTTCCAAGCTTTCCATATGCAATTGAGAAGGGGAAATACATGGAGCTTAAATTATTGGGATAAAAGGATCTTATCATTTTATTTTGAATAGAGCTACAAGCTTTAGCAAAAGTTATTGTTTGTATATGATACCCAAAAAACAATTTCCAAGGTGCATTGTCTTCCAATGCTCTACCAATCCATTTAGTTGAAAGGAATATCCCTTGAGTGAAAGGATCAATGATACCCAAACCATTGTTCTCCTTAGCGAGTATACAATGAGGCCATGAAGTGAAAAAAATTCCTTTTTCATTTCTACATTTGAACCAAATAAAATTGTGAATGAGTTGGGTAAGCCAATTATAATATTCTTTAGAGGGTTTCCAACAAGAGGAGGTGTATACATGACTACCCAAAATCATTTTATTAGCTTCTTTTATACACCCAACTAGAGAAATCGATTTATCCAAGCCAATATTTTGGATTTGAATTTGTTAAAAAACCACCTCCACATTTTCTTCAAGGGAGTTCCAATTCCAAAGGAAATGCCAAGATACCTAGAATTAGTTATGTTGAACACCCAAAATACTGAGAGGGGGGGTTGAATCAATATTATTTTAAACCACTTAAACATTTAAACATTCATTCCATATAGCATATTTAATTTGCACTAGGAAAGGAAAGTATGAAATCAACCATCAAATCACATAACCCATGAACATCAATTTTCTTACATGAAAAACTCAAAATGGGAAAAATTGTAGTGAGGATTATCTCATAATATATTATAATTGGTTATAGTATATTTCAAACGTGCTCACTATAGGTGGACTCACTGCTCACTGAAAGAAGAAAATATAGAAGATATTGTGGCAAACAACCAAGATTTGAATTGTTGTAGTTGCATCTAACATATGCATGGATTGCAGCTCCATTGAAGCTCAAAATGTAGAATTTACACACTTCACATTGATCTGCACTAACACTTTTCTCTATTCTTCATTCATTTTATACTTGAACTATTCACATCAACTGTATATCACATTAGATATCTATCTTCAAAACATCAAAAAAGAACTTGTACATATATATCCGCTTTATCCACAAACACCTAGAACATCAATTAGGTCAGCCTAATTATATGTATCATACCAATTATACCTTGTCAGCTCAACATACATACATACACGCTTCGTTCCAACATCCAAAACTCATAATAAATTAAAATAGGTCAGTATGGACCCATAATAGCTCCCACATAATGAATCAATACTTATTCAAACTCTGCAATATACAAAACTTCTTAGGTCGGCACTGGTAATGACCGAATAACAAAATTCACCAACTTTACATCCAAAAAATGACATGAAAACCTCCAAACTTCACGCCGCTTGGGATATAGGTTCCATCGATGCTTGTCAACATCTCCACAAATCTGTGAAGCCAAATTCCAATCCATGGAGAAGTGCAGATTCACCAAAACATGTACATCAAACTGGAAACCTCTACTAATGCTAGACCAAACTTTTTTCACTCATAACTTCTTCACCAGAAGCCAAAACAATATGAAACTCTAGATATAAGCTTCTCCAACAACCAATAAAATTATATCAAAGTGAAGAGAAAGATGTTACACAACAAACCAATGTGGACCCAATAACCAAATGTCATGTACACAAAATTACTTGTATTGACACTTAGTCAATTTTCATATCATTTGAATTCACCAGATTAAAACTTATTGCAAATTCCCATTGGATTTCAAACATGTTCAAGCTATATAAACTAATTTGCATGATGGTATTCATACCAGAATATAATGTTGACATCAATGAAAACATTGTAATAGAATTCACTTATCCCTCATGCTCACGTTGCCAACAAATGCATCAATGAGAAAATCCTTATTCTTCCAAAAAGTTCCATGCTTGATCTCTTTCCATTCTTTTAGAACTCATGATAGAAGAGGGTTGAGACTTGTTATCCAAAATTTAGTTGTATGCATAGATCTAACTTGGATCTCAAGACAATACAACAAAATTCAAGAATATTTAGCAAATTATTGATGTCTTTAGTAGTATTTTGAATGAATATCATGATCACATCATCAAAGTGGGATTTACTTGAGCCATATTTTTACTAAGGATAGAGATGTCATGGATAAGAGAATTTGACTAAGTGTGAGTAAAGGAGTAAGAGGGTAGCCTCGATGAGTGGATTTTGGAGGGGAATTGTGTGAGAGGTCTCCATTGGTAGAAAATATTACATTAGCATCCATGAACATCATTTAAACATAAGCATAAAAGTTGGGACCAAATCCCAACCATTGAAGCATTTTGAGGATAAATGGCCATATTATATGGTCATTGGCTTTATCAAAATTAATTTTGAGAATCAAGGCATCTTGAGCCATTTATTGAGCCCATTTAGATTATTCCTAGGCTAGGATCAAGCTATCTAAAATAAATCTACCCCCTAGGAAACCAATTTTATCACTTGTCTAACTATTTATTGTGTGATGGGTTTGATTCTTTTGGCCAAGGCTTTCATTATGATCTTATATGAAGTATTAAGCAATTTGATGTTGTGCCAACCATTCATCAAGTCTTCTTGTTTCACTTTGGGAATTATCTTGATAAGACCTTGATTATTAATAGATCCTTGAGACCCAATTTTAATACCCTCCAATTAAACATTGTATAAATCTTCCCTAATATGGGGCCAAAGCATGTAGTAGAAGTCAATTGGAAGGCCATCCAAACCTGGGTTCTTCCCTAAGGAAAAAATGTACATAACTTCTTCAACCTCTTCCAAGGAGAGATAGTGACAAGAAATTTTTTATAGTCATGCTGGATTTTGCGGGGAATATAATTAGCTAAACTATGTTTGAAGATGGGAATTAAGGTTCATTATTAAAATCATCAGTAAACAATTATTTGTAATTTTCAAAAAAAGAAAGATTTCATGATACTATCTAGGTTGATTTATAGAAATTGATCATCATATTTAATAACATAGATGTGTTCCTTCTTATGTTTATGCTACATAAATTAGAAGAAAAACTCGATGCCTTTATCACCATCTTTCAACCATTGTAAATGAGCCTTAAATTAATCACATTTCTCTTATACATAACTAGTTTATAGAAAATTTTCAATGTGAGCATCTATTTGTAGTAAAGGAATGTTGGGTGGATTGATGTCCAAGTGTTTCCTACCTTGAAAAAGCTGCCCTTTAAGTGACTTAGCAATTCTCCAATGCTCAACCATTGATCTCCTACCAAAGTGTCGAAGGAAAAGAGTAAATTGAGCAATTTTTCTTCCCCACTAATAGATCCATCTATCATTTTTAGGTTTCGGTTTAGCCTTTGAAATAGCTAGAAGGTCATCAAAAAGTTCTTGATTTTGGAGATGAGATGTTCAATTTATATGAGATATCATTAGGAAAATCTATTAAGATATAAGGTGGTGAATATGAGGATGTGACCTAAATGAGAGGAAATAAAGTCTAAATAGATGAGGATTCCCAAAGAATAATGAAGGATAGGAAAATTGGGGGAAATATAAAACCTATCCAAGTGACACATCTTACGAGAAAACCCTTCATGACAATTGTTCCATGTGAACCGATATGATCTATGAGAGTCCATTTTACCCATGACGGGATCATGAAAATCCAAGGAGTTTCACACAAGGGTCTAAGCTTCAAACTCAAGTTGAGGAAATTTGTGATGGTTGTCCCAACTACAGTCAACAAAGTATTCCATCTTGTTGAAATCCCCCCCAAGAACCCAATGAGCAGTAAGTAAATGTGTATGTAACCAGTCGCACAAGGTGACTCTCTTGGATGAAGAGTTTGAGGTATAAATGGAATAAACCCAAGAAGATTACCTTAGACAAGTGTGGCAGCCAACACAAAATAGCTATTTAGATAATATCTAAAGGCAATAATTAGTCTAGCTAGCCATGGAGCAAGAACCAATACAACCCCTCCAAAATCCTTAGAGTGGTTTGCATGGAAAAAGTGTGCCTCTTTCTAGATAATAGTGAGCGAAGCATTGAGATGAGTTTGACTAAATTTCACTTCTTGAAGCATTAGGACATATTTTTGACTATTTAGGATAATTTTTTTAGCCTATTTATGGGTTGGGATTATCAATCCCCTCACATTCAATGATTGTATGTGGAAATTTATTGGGATTCAAGAATTTCTTTATCTTTGAGGGGAGTATTAAAATAATTGGATGAAAATAGGCCATGAGGGTCTAAAGAAATGACAATAGTAGTTCTCTCTCTAGAAGTTGATCAAGATTGTGATCTCATAGGGCTTGAAGGGGGTGTTCTCACAAGGTTGTCTAGTTGCAAGGATGAGCTCACAGGGATAGCTGAGGGGTTTTTGAAGCATGTAAAGGGATGAGAAGGTTTGGTAGTGTGTTGGGAATGAGAGAGGGAAGGGGTGGCTGATTCTTTTCTCCTTTTGGGGAGTATTTTATTGGATTTAAGGACTTCCTTGAAGGAAGTACTATCTTGGATAAAGGTGGAAAGTGGACTTGGAGTTCAAGGTTAAGTGGGACTTGGAATGGGGGGTCTTCAAAGAGGGAGGTTGATGGGGGAGTGAGAGTGGAGGATCCTTTGGAATATCATCTTATGGGGAGTTGGAGGCATGCAGTTTAGAAACAATAGTATATTAGGGATGAAGCTTGTGGTGAGGGCAGACTCTAATTAGATGACCTTCTTTGAACAATATAAACAAAAAATAGACTTATTGAGTGTAGTGTAGAAAAATGTAGTCCTTTACATTTTCACACTTTATTTGGGTCCCCTTAATTAAAATGGACTTAATTATGCTTTAATAAGCCCTATTTTACCTCTACAAGCCTAATAAATTACATTTTCCAAAGGGGAAACTCGACAATAATTAATGCCAACACATAACACTTTACCTTAAGCAATGTGTGTTCCAAGAATAGGTGTCTAGGACCCATTCACTCATGGGTGAATGGGTCCTCCATAGGCATTTGAACCTAAATTTAAAATGTTTTTGGCAATATTTTAATGTCCCTAAATTCAAATTTTGATGTTGGCTTGTAATGTTTAATTTTTGGAAAATTAAGGATACATATCTATAAATACAAGGTTATTTTATCAAATCAAATCTAAGTTTTTCCTAGAATTTTGAAGTGAAAAAAAGTATAGAAAAGTTTTTGATCAAGGGCATTCAAAAGAAGATTTATTAGTGATTTATTACAAGAATCAATATCTAAAACATCATGTCATAGTCTTTTGCAATCATGCATGTTTTTGGAGCTAACATTGTGATGCAGGTTTCAAAGATTCAAGTAAAACATTAAAAGTCATATTTCAAGCATCAAAATCCACATCCATTGAAGCCATTTAATGCAATATTAACATCAAAATTTCATATTTCCAGAGGTTTATTCAAGGGTTTGGTGAGTTACAACATAACAATGTTCATTCATCATTCTTTTCATTTTTCATTATTTCAATTCAAGGTTTAATTGCCCAAATAGGGTTTGACCAAGGCACACCCCCATTCATTAAAAACAAATAATTTTTCCCTCTCGTTTTTGTGTTGTAGATCTTAGGTTGAAGAAGGATTGGAGATCTCTTGAAGAGCAAGATTGGAAAAGTTTTCAAAGTTGTCAAAGTTGTCTTCAAATCATGAAATCTTACCTACATATATGATTTTCAACTTTTCGACACTGAAACTACGATCAAACAAAAGCTATAGATTGACATCAAAGGCTCCCAAAATCTAGTTGAATTCCTTGATTAGAGACCCATTTTCCCATGGGAAAATGAGTCCCAGTCTGCCTCTCGAAACTACATTTTGGGGAATGGTACATAGTGCTTAACCCTTCTTAGATTTGCAAAAAATTTACTATTTCTATTTGTATTGAGCTTTAAATTGATTTTTCAAGTTTGAATGAGCATAATTGAGTTGATTTTCTATTTTTAGTTTTTCTCCCAAAAGTGTTATTTAGGTTGATACCCCCATCCTCAATCATAAGGAAACTAGTAGATTCCCTCATTGAGTTGACTCATCTAAGGGTTGTAAATCAATTCTTTAGGTGGATCTCATTTTACAATGAAATAAAGGAAAATAGATCCATATTTTGTGAAGCCCCACACACTCCTTCCCACCTAACCTATTTTTTGTTCTTTCATTCTAGTGAACTTAATAATCTTGCACTATAAACATTCCGAATTTGGAGTCCATTCAAACCCTAGATCTAGGATTTGTATTACTTTGTATTGCATTGATTTGAATCTAATTTAGGGTTTTAGGTCTGCATTTTCCATTCTTTAAAATATGAAAAATTCAAAAATTTCATTCATTTTGTAAAGTTTTTACATAACTTGCGTGATCAATCACTTAAATAAAAAAATTGAATTAAAATTGCATCTCAAATTAGGTCTTTTTTCTTGTCATTTGGCATCATTTCACACTTGCATTTAGATCTGATTCACCAGAGAATTAAAACTATAATTTCCTGTTTGCAACGAAAATCTGAAAAACATAAACATCAACTCAAAAAACTATAATTTAATTTTTCAAAACCTTGATAGAATACCTATTCGCCCATGGGTGAATAAATTCATGATTAGACCTATTTCTGAATTTTTAGGCACTAAAAACCCAATGTTTGCATTCTGTGTTTCTACATTTAGCTTTTTGTTTCATTTTTTTGAATTTCTATTTTCCACAATCATTTATAATAAGGCTAATTGATCAATTCAAGTGCATTTCAAACATAAGTTAAAATTATGTTACCTATGGTTATATTTTTGTCATGAGATAGTAAAATCTTGCCTTCCTTGGTCTTTGTTTCTTATTTTTTGTTTGAGTCTAAGTTTTTTCCATTATCCTTGCCTTGTCATGGGGTCTCTGCTTTTCCTAACCCCTTGTCATGCATTCTTTAGGTTTTGAAACTTAAGTCATCGAAGTCTAGTGTTTCTAAAACTTGTCATCGGGTTTGCATTTTTACTAACCTCCTGATAGTTCAGTTTGTTCCTTCTTGGTAGTGTCAGATGTGTCGGTCTAGTGTATAGTTGATGAGGTGAAGGTTTCCACAACTTCAAAACTCTTGATTTTAGGTTATAAAGTTTTAGTCATCCATGACAAGGCGATAGGTTGTTCATTATGCACTTTTCAAGGCATCGCCCATGCATTTAATGAGGCGTACAATGCAACCTGGAGATGTCTTATCAAGAATTTTTGTAAAGCACACAAATCTTGAGTTTTGCTTTACCAAGGACTAAAACAAGGCATCACATTAATTCAACACCAAACACACGTCTTATTTTCATTATGTGATTATAGGTGGTGGATTTTTGTTCGCTTGAGTTCTCAGTTTTGCCTCTATTTTCTATGATTATATTTCAAGAAAGCAGGTTTTCCTCTATCCATAATGAGCTCATGCAGTCCAAAATTGGAAATCGTTGGCTTGGTGTGAGGGACACAAATTTGGTATCTTTTAAGCTAGATGAATTCTGGGCGCGACTGGAAAGTAGTAGGAAATCTGTCATTGATGTGAAACTGTTAGAGAGTGGATTAGCTCATGCTAGAGGTTTCCCAGAAGCCATCTTGAGTGTGGACCTAATTGGTGCATGCACGAGGATATATATTCCTAGAACGAGGGAGATAAAAGCTGCAAACAAAAACTATTGTTGCCAGAATTTCTCTAGAGGCCGTTTCCCAAGCGCTAAGGATTCCTAAGAAAATACCTGTAAAAGAAATGTCGGTTGCTGCAACTAATGAATTTTTCAGAGCTAATGAGGACTGGTGCAAGGATTCTATAGCCAAAGGTTGGTTGAAGTTGGAGAAGAAAGGTTAGTCACAACTACCTCTTAAACTTAAAAGATCACATTTTAGAGGAGAAATTGTAGACGCCATTGCTTTGTTGCATCGCATTATTGGGATTGCACATATTGAATCTTTTGAGGACTAGATGTGCCAATTTATTGTAGTTATCTATGATGAAAATGGGTTTATAGACTGGGCTAAAGTAATTTGCTTTCATTTGCATGAGCAATTAATTAATTTTCAGAAAACTGCCACCTTCCATCTCTGTTCTTGCTCGATATATGTTATAGCCAGTCAAAGGTCTTTCTAGCCAAGGTTAAAACTTCAAGTACCTCCAACTTCTGGCAAGCCTGCATATAAATGTTACCCACAATGCACTAAACAATTTGGAATGGGATAATTTTGTCTTGTTAATGATGCATTCTTGATGGAGGCTATGAGGAAGCCAGATGGAAACCCTGAAGTGCGTTTTTCTCCTGAATCTATATCTTTGGTGTCAAAATTTGGAAGTTTCTATATTCAATTTGATTTTTTTTCATATTTGAGGATAGGAGGTTATGAGAAAGCCCCATTTAAATTGACTAGGTATCTGGAGGATTTGCTGGTGTTTCTGGAGGTCTATAGACAAATGACCTTGGTGAATGTGAAGTTCATGAGTATGGGAAAACAGGGTTATCCTTTCCTGTTGGTGACTCCTTCTTTCACATGTAAAAATAATCAGATAGCTAAAGGCGCTGAATGAGTTCTCAAGGAATATAATCTCCAATATTTATTCATGAGGGCTAATTTTGATAGAAAGGGTTTCGTGAGGCAAAATTTGTATGGAGAAAGTTCATACCAACATCAATCTTCCATTGAAGATTTTTGGGAAGTTTGTGTTGATGAAAATGAGGTTTTGAAGAGGGATTATATGTGGTTAACTAGGGATAACTTTAAGAACCCCCCCCCCCCCCCTCGTGAAGGTTTAAAATCTTGGCGAATCTTTCCTTTTATTTGAAAAAAATACTATTTTTCCCTCGCGAATCTTATGCACATTATTAAAAAATTTGTAAAATCCTGGTGAATCTTAATGAATTATTGGTAAAAAAAATAATCACAGTGGCGAATCCTAGTGAATAATCACTAAAACGATTAATTACAATGACAAATCTCTCCTTTAAAAATTTGCATAGTTGGTCGGCGCAGTTCCCCCTTATTTTTATTTTTTTTAATTCCGCAACTTTATATGCACGTGCCTTTTGAAAAGGTTGTTGAGGTTCAAAATTTGTTTTGGGCCACATGATCAAATCTAATTGTGTGGCCCAAAACAAATTTCGGGCCTCAACAAGCTTTTTAAAAGGCACATGCATATAAAATCATAGAATTAACTTGCAGCCATTCAATTAAAAAGCTAATCGATGGAATTGAATAAAAAACCTATTCAAGGCTAAAATATCCCTAAAATGAAATCGTAAATTATTATTAATGGCGATATTTCCCAAAAAATAATTGTAGGAATATAAAATTACTGGTGAATATAATTAATATTTGTAATTACAGTATAAACTACTGGAAAATCAGGTCCAATGACGCATCGTTTAAAAAATAACGCATTGGTCAATTAATCGAGCCAATTTTTTTTTTTGTAAAAACCTGACGGTTCAACATCCTTTCTAGCTTGTATTATTCACCATTTTTGGAGGTCCTGATTTCAAATATTCACCAATTGGCGAAGATTCGCTACTTAAGTTTTCCTTGAGGTTAACCCTAAAAAAAATTCAAGCATTTGGTCTTTCTATCCATGTTCCCGAGAACGCCAGTGAAGATTCAGTGGTTATTGATCCAGAATATGATAATTTGCCCAATAAATCTCATCCCAAGGTTGATTGGAGTAAGAATGAAGTTTTTAACATGAATGTATGAGTTGCCCCGATGCTGAAAAGAACTCAAGATTGGTTAGATGGGAAATGAAGACAGGCTATGAGTTCTACTTAGGAACCAAGATCATCTCAGAGGAATAAACAAAGATCTGCTCAAACTGTTGCAATAAATGCATCATTAGAAAGATTTGCTATTAGGTCCTCAAGTGAAAATTCATAGTCTGGAGGTGATGGTGAGAAACCTTAAGAGTCTTCTAAGTTGAAGTCAGTATGTGAACATGGTAGTGCATCTACCTTAGCTTCTAAAAAGAAAAGCAACCAAGCAAAGCCTGTATCTGAGGATTTGGATGCCATTTTCAAGCAAATTATTGAAGATAACACTTTCCATCCTTTGTCTGAAGTACCTTCTTCCCTGAAAAATAATACATCTATCCTCCCTATTGAATCAAAGGAAATTTATCATGGAAGCAAGGATGCTGTCTTGGTAGAAGCTTCCTTGGTATGGCTAAAAAAGGCAATGGAGAAAAAGAGGAAGTATACTCCTAAAAAAATAGTTGGAGTAGACATAGTTGCCAAGTTATTCCAGTCCTCCTCAAGGCCAAAGAAATCTCATAAAATGTCCAGGATGTTGACTGATCCTGCCTCTAAGAATCAAATATTAGAGATTGTAGAACTCGTGAAGGATTTGAAGGATGATGAAATAAGCGAGTCCAATTACAAGATCACACATGTTGATATGGGACCTCAAACATTAGAAGGTGATGTTTATCATGCAAATTATTCAATCAATGCTTTAATTAAGTAGGTAAAGGAAGAAAGGAGAGAAAATGTGAATTTGCAATCCCAAGTCCTTGATTTAAAGAATTTCATTTCCTCCTTGGTTCCCTCTGCCATATCAAATGAAGCCTCAAGTTCTCAGAGAGTAGATATTGATGCATCTTCAATGAAAGTAATAAGAAAGAATCTGGGATATTCCAAAGCTTTCAGTGAGTGGGTAGATGAAATGTATTAGGAGATTACCGTTTTTATTGTTAACTCTTTGCTTTTCTACACTCAAGTTGTTGATGAGAGGAAATAATTAATGTCAGAATTAAGATAGATTAGGAAAGGTCAGACTAGCCTCTATGTAATCTCACAAGAAACAAGATAATTGATTACCATGGGCCAAATGAAGTTGGTTAATGATCAAATTATGAATGATCCAAAGGAATTAGACCCTTCTTGGTCCGATTCATTGGATTGGAAATTGGGCATTTATGATAATCTGATCAAGGAAATTTCTGAGGTACTTGAAAAGTATTTGGATATGTTAGTGGAAATTAAAGGCAACTGTCATGACTTAGAGGTTGATATCACTGATGAGTTTGATGAGAAGATTTTGGATGCCAAGGAAATTTGTCTAAAGTTTAAAGAAGTATTCAATAGCGAGATAGCAGGTCTTGCTACGTCAACCAAAGAGTCATTTTCAAAGCTTGGAATATTGCAAGTCTATCTTGATTCCTTTAAGACTGAAGCAAATAGGAGATCTGTGATTCTAGTTGAATCTAAAGCTGCTCTCTCTAAATTGAGAATTGGACTACAAATCACTGGTACCTCAGGAAGCAAAGAAATACTAGCGATTGTTTCCAAGTATAGAGATTACAAATCCAGGATGAAGGCACAAGAGGAAATCTTGTAGAAGGAAGTGGTTGCGAATCAAGAAGACAAGGAGACTGAGGCGGGAAGAATTGATGCTTAATTATTTTTAGCATTTCATGACACTTTAGTTTATTTTGGCTCTTTTAAGTTTAAGACTCTTTTATTCGGTACGATTACTTTCAAGAAATTGTTACCAAAGGCAATTGGTTATTCTTTAAATAGGTGATTGGGTGGTAGTATTGGGATCTTTTGGGAAAACTTTGATTTACTCATTAGAGAAAAACTTGGTTATTTTGATTCACTATTTTTTCCGTTATTCTGATATAGAAAACTATATTGGAGTTTATGCATTTGTAATCTTTGAATTATGGTGTATGAATTATTTCTACTTATGTTGAATATTCTGTTATAAGTGATCTATTATTGGAATGGTTTATGCTTTAAGTTGTCGCATCACTGTAGTATGATTTTTATTTGGATGAAGATGTTGTGGTGATTTTAATTCAATATTTGTCGCAAATTATTTCAATTTTGTCTTATGAAATCTATTAATGCCTTTAAAGCTTTCTGGTTAAAAGCCCCTTCCTTTATTTTCTTTCTGGTTAAAAGCATCTATAGGTAAAAATCATTCATTGGATATTAAACGAAGGTAGTTGCCACCTTTTAAAATAAGAAAAGAATTAGTCTGAAAGTCATATCATTACTAATTCAATTGTGGTTACATTTGTCACCTTAATGGGTGTGAGAATACAGAGTTAGGTGATAAATCTGTCAACCACAAAATTATAAGACATAATTTTTAGGTTTTTGCATAGTGTAATCAGAAAATTATCTTGTTTAAAATCTAGAAATCACCATGTTTTTTACATACTTGCATTAGAATTCCTATTGTTGATTGTTTTTTGCTTATTCTCCATTTTGGGTTTACCTTAAGTTTTGTGAAACTTGTAAGAGATTCAAAACCTGGTGTCCTATTACCAATATTGTCATGAGGCATAGTTCAAGACTCATGTCATCCCTCGATACATCACTTGCAGTGGATCTTGGGCTTCCCAACTCTTTCACTCATAGCGTTGATACTAGTCCACCCACTATGGTCCATACCCTTGACACCTCATTTCCTATGATCTCCTTACCAACAACTGATTTTACTAATGTTGTATCAATGGTTTCTAATGTCCCTCAAGAGAACCTAAGAAAAATGGATGAAGAATTAGACAAATTCAAAACTTTATGAGTAATGAATACATTGCTAGTACCATGATTCCTGTTATAGATAACTTGAGGATAATGATTAATAATGAACTAGGAATAGAAATTATGCGTAGCCTATCTCATATCATTGATAAACATGTCCCTACAATGACTAGTTGTGCTCAAAATTTGGGGTATACTCAAAGTAAAGTTGGAGATCCAGTTCCTCTTTCCACAACTATAACCCCTATTCTGACATACACTAATCCAACTATTACTACAACCATTACAACCCACTAGCAATGTCAATACTACCTTAGGTATTTCGACTGGGAATACCCGTAGCTTTGTGCATTTAAATCTCATATCTCCTAATCCATCTCCCCTCACAAACTTACAATTCACTTTCCCTTTGAATGCATATACACCTCCATCTCACAACATAAACAATGATTCCATCCTTAACCAACTCTTGCAAAGTGTTTCATCCCTCCAACAACAAATTGTTACATTGAATCAAAATCAAAAAAGCCGACCTTCATAATATGCTAAAAGAAACCCCTTATCCTTGGAGATATTGAGAACACAAATTACACAAGGTATAAAGATTCCTAGATTTGAGAAATATGGTGGGAAACAAGATCCAACTAGCCATGTTTCTGCATACACAACCTGATGTAGTGACTTTATTTTTGATGATAAACTCTTGGCTAAACTCTTCCCTAGATCCTCGAAAGACACTTCCTTGCAATGGTTTTGTTTCTTACCGAATAATTCAATACATTAATTTAACAAAATTGTTGATGCCTTCCTTAATCATTTCCAAGTGCACATGGGTCGCAAGATGACCTTAGTATATTTAATGAGATTCAAGCAATAGGATGATGAAAATGTCACTGAATTTATCGCCCAATATCAATTTCTTTACTCACAGATCAATATTAGAATTCCCCATCCCGATCTTCAATGAATGTTCATTGAAAATTTGAAAAATAAGCTTCAAGATAATATTGGGATGATGGAATTTTCCTCCTTCACATAATTATGTACAACCCTTCATGATTAACAAAATTCGGTTAATAGTCATGAAGTGAAAGCTCCTTTTAACCATCTTGAAAATTTTGAATCCATGCTTCAAACCAGCTACCAATCATTCAAGAAACCAAATAAGGGATTTATACAACTCAATGCTCGTCAACCAACTCAACATCAAGTGGCTTCTAGAAAGGTAACAAATCCATATAAATTTAGGGAGAATAGTAGATAGTTTACCCCTCTATCTAATACCCTTCATTCAATCATGTTGTAGCTCTTAAATAAGAACTTAATTTTGTTACCTCCTAAACCTTTACCTCCAAACTATAGACAAAATTCCTTTCTCCATTATCACTAGCAAAATGGACATGATACAAAACATTATAAGAATCTTAAACATATTGTACAAGACTTCATTGATTCTAATCACATTCAAATTGGTGGTGTTAATGATCAAGGTAATAAGTTTGTTGCCCCTCCTAACCAAAATTTTCAAATTTTCACCAATCTTATGCAAAAACATAACATCTCCTTTGTCAAAGCTAGTGAAATCAAGAATGATGTGATGAAGGTTGACACGAATAATGATAACTTGAATAATAATAAGGAAAATAATATGGATCGTATGATTGGAACCATTGAAGTTCAACCTTGTAAGGGCCTAACCAATATGTCCCTTGACATTGCTTTCTCTTAAAATGACATACTTAAACATACACCTGATGATCCTCTTTACATTTATGGAAGAATCAATGACAATCATACTAATGGGATACTAATTGATCTCATCTATGTACAAAATGTAATAACTGAAGAATTCGATTGTGCATAAAGTTTATCAAGATAATTATGAAAAAAAAAAATCATGGATCAAAACACATAATGGTTTTTCTTTCCCTACGATAGGTTTGATAACTATTCCTTTACAAGTTGGACTTAAAAGATTGAATGTATCACTCTCCATCATCCCGACGTCAGATCCATTTTATGTAAATTTAGGCTACTCATGGCTTCGCTCCATGAAAGTCATCCCATTGGTAGTACATAAATGCTTAAAGTTTTCATTTGGAAATGAGATCTTTACTATGCACCATAATGGCTTTAATCCTATGTCTTCCCATGGGAATTTCTCATTGGATTTATTTTAGCCCAAACCTATGGAACCTATTAGGCCTTGTGAGGAATTCTTTTTCAAATATTATCAAAATTTTAAGGTAAAGCGCATAGAAGAATTATCCCTTAGAAATATGCCTCAAACCATGATTGAATCAAAATCCCTTCCAAGCAACAAAGACAAAACCGTGATAAATCCTCCACCTATTTCTTATAAGAGACCACAAAATAACCAAATAAGTCTCATTGTGCCTTATAAAATAAATTTTTTTTATAAATTTAAAGAGAAAGTGGTTGGACAACCTCCCATGGTTCCTTCCATTCCTCCCTTGTGGGAAGAAAATAAACCTATGGTTGATAAACCTGCTCCTACACAATCACAACTTGAAAATCGAACAAAAAGAAACTAAAATGCTAGAGTGTAGGCATAGATGTCATGCTATTACTCATCTAATATAAGAAAAACATGAATCAATAACTCAAAATTAAACAACTCAAGAAATTCATGATGATTTTCCACCTTCACCACAATAAGAAAATTCTATATCTCGAGCACAACAAGAACACGTACCTTCAATGGATATTATCATTAGACCTCCTATTGTGATTAACTTGGATGATGATGATGAGACTAATAAGATTGACGAGGAAGTGCATAATGATCCGAGTTTATTATTTTACTCTTCCATGAGCTTAGATGATAACAACCATGATGATCCTCCTAAAAAGAGTGACTCACCACGTGTTGAACTTGGTGATGTTCCTAGTACAACACTTGTCATTGTCCCTTTGGCTAGCTATTCGCCTTCTACATATAATGAACAAGATTGGGATGCAAATGACCTGCTATAGGTTGAATTGTATGTTCCTTACTAGTCTTTTATTTATCTTCTTTTCATGTTCTTTGTATGATTTCATGTGCATAATGTGATCCCCCATATCATCCTGTTTGATGTATGTCTTTATGTTCATTCCTCTATTTGTACCTACATTCTTCTATATGTCATAACTCTTTTATATTTTTCCTTTGCCTTGTGTTTTTATTTTGGGGATGATGCAAGGAATTGAGACATTTAAGTCTCTTCCATGTTGACCCAAAATATTTTCTTTGTTTTTTCTCTGTGTGTGTAATTCTTCCAACTCTACAAGTATTTAGGGAATTATGACATTTTTGAGCTCTATAATAACATTGTAGTAAAGTGATACACTGACCACAAATCCATGGATCCCTTATGTGTTTTGGATTTCATTTGGGGGTAACCCCTTCTTCATGACACAACTTAATTTGCAAACATGTTCTTGACATTAGGATTTCCAAATAAACTCTCACATATTCTTTATTGTTTAGCATTTATCATTTGGCTACTTTAAAGTAATTTCTCACAACAAGGTGTTTAGCAATTTCGTTATAGTGGGTGCATATATTGGAATTATTATTTTGACTATAAATTATGTTTGTTAGTGCGGTATTCTTATTTCATGTGATGTGTCTTCTTCTTGGTGGTGTCATTGGGTTTGATGTCCTTCAATATTGCAACCTTTCTGAGCATATGACATTCCTCTTAGTGGTGATGCTACAGATTGCATTCCCTAAATTCCTGATCTTTTATGCTCGATTAGTCCAATCTTGGAGACATTAGACATGATGTTCCCTAAGGTGAGACATTCATGACTTAAGCAAGCATATTTCCATATCCTATTTCATGTATCAAGGCCACGAATAATAACACAACTTGCTTGCTAGTCGAGCCATTATGTTTTTCATAGCCACCAAGCATAACACACCTTGCTTACTAGTGGAACCATGGTTTTTCATGAGTTCCTTGTATAAAACAACTTGTAAACCTTGTGAAGCTCAAATTTATAACCTTTTTCATGGCCACCAAGCATAACACACCATACTTTCTAGTGTAACCATGTTTGTTCATGAGTAGTTAGCATACCACAACTTGATAAAACTATAAAACTCAAAGTTCATGTATTAAGTGGAACGTCATCAAAGTTATCAGAAGGTATAACTTTGGTATGGTTTTCTAGCCACTTCTTGGGGCTCACCTAGTAGACAAAATATTTCAATAGTCCATGTGAGCGCGTTGTTGTTTGCATAGTGGACAACGGGTTTCAATTGTAATTTTTTTGAAAAAATAGATAAGGCTTGATCTACATCGAGTAAGAAAAGAATTCAAGGCTTGATCCAACCATTTTTATTTTTCTCTCTTTAAGTCTTTGAAATTGTATGATTGAGTATCTTGTCATTATTGCTACATATTTAAGGTATGCGTCTCTTTGTGCCTTTGTTGGATTTTCGTGAGATCTTAGATCTTGGAAGCTTGATCATTCTCCTTGAATTTTTTCATCTTATATTTCCAAAAATTGTACAATTAGACCTCTCTTGGTTGTCTACTTTAGTGTGAGTTTGATGCAAGTTCATCATCTCACTAAAGTATAGGCTAAATATAGTGTAGAAAATTGTACTCCATTACATTTTCACACTTTTTTTGGGTCCCGTCAATTAAAATGGACTTAATTATGCCTTAATAAGCCCTATTTTACATCTACATGCCTAATAAATTATATTTTTCGAAGGGAAACCCGACAAAAATTAATGCCAACACATATAATAGTTTACCTTGAGCAATGTGTGTTCTAGAAATAGGTGCCTAGGACCCATTCACCCATGGGCGAATGGGTCCTCCCTAGGCCTTTGAACCTAAATTTATACTATTATTTTAGTGGTATTTTATTGTCCCTAAATAATTTTTTTGATGTTGGCTTGTAATATTTAATTTTTGGAAAATTAAGGATACATATCTATAAATACAAGGTTATTTTATCAAATCAAGTCTACAAGGGCATTCAAGAGGAAATTTATTAGTGATTTATTATCGCAATCAAGATCTCCAACATAATGTCAAATTATTTTACAATCATGCATGTCTAAGGAAGACTAGGACTTGATAGATGCAAGCTTGGGTGCTTGTGAGTTTTTAATTGGGTCATTATTAAAAGAAAAATAACATAGATGGAACGATGTAGAATGTAGGGTTTCACAATGTGAGTTGCAAAATTATTTTTTATTGAAATGGAAGGAAAGTGGGGCATGAATTCAATAAATATGGCCTTAGATTCAAATACCCCTCTCCCTTAATATTAAGATTGACTTTCAACCATAAGGTGATTCAACCCTTTTTTAGATTTTTGGATCTGTACTTTCTTATGACATAAATGAATGATTTGTAAAGTTTTGGAATGATTTAATGTGCATTAAATAAATGGATTATATGACCTAATACTTGAAATGAAAATTTCTATGATAATAGAAATAGAAATGACAATTTATACACAAATCTAGGAAGTGTAGAGAATGACAAAAATTCTCAGAAAAGTGGGTTTTGAGACTCCTATAAGGACTCATTCACCTAGGGGCGAATGGGTCTTTGCACAAGGGTTTTTATTATCTTTTGGGATCCTCTGGTGCAAGGTTTGAGCTTCTGATTGATGCATGTCTTACTATCACAAAGTTGAAAATAAATTTTGAATATGAGTTTCCATGCCTTGATAGTAATGTTGAAAACAAATGCAAGTTTACAAAATTGCTCCTTTAAGATCTTGTTGGCATTTCAAATTGCACCTCTGGAATACGTTTTGGAAATAAACAACTATGTGCAGTAAAACGCTCTTCGAATTAGGAGGGAAGCTCCCTCTTTTGCTATTGATGTTTATAGCCTCTAGAAGAAAGCTAATTTAAATCTTTGATCATATCCGCTAAAAAGCAGGAAACTGCCTCTCAATCAGGAGCGCTGATACTATCTATAGCCATATTCTACTTTTCTAGGATCTTCTCCCCTATTGCAATCAAACTTAGAAAATATTTGACATCTTTAGCTTCTTTATGAGTTCTATTCTTGAAAAACATCGCTGCCCCAAAATATGACTCACTAATTGATAACTTGGTGGCTCTACAACTTTATGCTTCTAACACTTATCTTGATTCTCCCACATAAGAGTATTGCACAAATTTTTTTGACACTTGTCCTATTCCTCAAATCACTTCTCAACATTTCTCGAAGCTTCAAACAACCCAAAATGACCAAGATGTTTGATTACAACATAGCCTGCGTCCTTCAAAGCTCACAGATTGATCACTGGCTTGATGTGGTACAAGTCAGTCTTGGCTGTTTCGATGAAATCATGGTACAGTGCTGATTTAGTATTGAATTATGTGGGAGTGTAATCCATTATGCAAAACTTGAAGATTGATCGTAAACTTGACTATGCTCAGACAAGCTCAACACAAACCCTAAAAATAACTTGCTGATTTTCTTCGTCAAACATATGAATTTTTTGGAAATTTTTCTGAAATATGGATTTTGATAAGAATTTAGTTACAAGAAGACCGAGATCATCTATTTTTTAAAATTTGGAGTGAAGAATAAAAAAAACAGAAAACCCTAATTTTCTCCGAAAAAACCAGAAAAAACTGGCATCTGGGTATTGTTCAGAGGCACATTTTGGATGAACCCATTTGGTTAGATTTTGAAAACCTTGAAGTTTCACTGAAAAAGATGTGATATGGGTTTTGTCCAGAAGAAGATTTGAGATAGACCTAGAATATTGGAAATTGAAAGTTTTGAAGTTTTCTCTATCATGCAAAATAAAAAGCAGCTCCTACTGTAAGTGTGAAGAAGGTGTAAAACACAAAACACTTCTTAATACGACATTATATCAAAGACAAATCTAATTGAACTAATTCAAAACAATAATCTACTGAAAGCATCAAATTTCTCTCTATCTCCAAATATTTATTAAATCACTGTGGCTCTCAGATCGTGTGAGCACTATGATTGTTAAAATGACAATTCAGAGAACAAGAAGGATGCTGAATATGTATATGAATAAAAGAAACTAATGTAATATGAATTGACATGAAAATTGACAAATGCAGCTACATAAGGCAGCCATGATATGAAAACTTGATGCTTGATGCTTGAATGCTGGATGCTTGATGAAATTCTGCATAGTAAACTTGATAACCTAGGATCCTTTTCTTGGTTCAATGAGGCTTTATTTATAGATTTCCTGGCTCTAGAAATGCACAAGGATGGCAAAGAGAGGCTTGGATTCAATCTGGAGGATTGAATGGTGAGATATGGAGGAGATTGAGAGAATTTTGGTGATTGTCTCTACCCATGAAAACACCAGGCAAGAGAAGAGGAAAGATTGATGGAGGAGGATTGAGAGAAGAATTTGGAATTTGTCTCCAATTTGTCTCCAAAACTTCTCGTGAAGTTTCAAAGCATTAATTTTGACATATTTTAGACACAAATTAGACACAAATTAGACATAGGATATCTAATTCAATTTTGAGGAAATATAGATGGAATATTCCTTATGCCTTTATTCAACTATTTTGATTTATTTAAATTAGCAAAAGAAGGATAAATAATTTAATAAAACAAAGTATAGAAGTTGTTTATTAAATTAAACAGAAGAATATGACAATTAGTCAATAAAGTGTTTAATCTTTATTTAAATAATTTAAGATTGATGTGATAGAGTAAAATAGGGGAATGATAATTAAATCAAACAAAGTATTTAATTTTTGTTTATTTAATTAAGATGAGATATTTAGAAGAATTTAAATGTGAATGTGAACGTGAAATATATAAATAAATATTTCTATTTATTCAAACAGTAGAAGAAATTAGGATAATTAATCAAATAATTTGTATTTAATTAATAGGAGTTCTCCAGACCATTTTTAGGTGTATACATTTTTCCCCTCTTCGAAGTGATGTGTTTACGTGTTGCTTCGAAGAAAATTTTTGCTACTACTGCCAAGATCGATGATAAAAATTCAGTATGCCCTAGACATGCCCCATATATTGATTTTCAGAAGATTGTCGATAATATGCCCCCTCGGGAGAGAAATTAATGATTTGATCATTTTTAGAATTTTTGAAATTTTTATGATTTTCTGACGATTTGTTGAAGATATGATGAAGAAATAATTTATCTCCCGACAATGAAGAAGAAATATAGCCTGCAGATGTCTTTCAATTAATTTCACAGATAAAATTAATGAAAATATAATTAAAAAACTCGCAAAATTCCTTTTCAAAAGTTATATATAATCCGAAATGTCATTTTCAAAGTCATTTTTACATTTTGAGTTTCAAATTCTTGTGAGAGATACCTTTCAGCCAGTTGGAGCAAGATGCCAATCCCTTACCACACTCACCATTTCAAGCGCGTTCGATGTCACCAACGGCCGACCACGTACGGACCTTCGATATGTACCCATAATTCTCCTCAACTTTTGTGCAATTTTTGTTTCTAATGCTTTTTAATGGTTTTTTAGTTTTTTAGTTAGTTTAGCACCTCCAAGTCACGTTGTAGCGCTTCACTCCAGTGTAGCGCTTTGATTAGTTGTAGTAGCACTTTGAGATTCAGCGCTTGCGTTATTTTCTCTAGCACTTTCATAGAATAATGTAGCGCTTTCATAAATTAACATTTAGGTAGGTTGAATTAGTGCATTGATGCCGGATTTTAGTGCCTAGAATATTCTAGTGCTTTGATTTGGTAAATTAGCACTTTTATGGTCTGTTTTAGCACGTGGTAAAGTGGCGCTTTGATGGACTGTTTCAATGCATCAATTAGTAAATCAACACTTAGGATAAAGTAGCACTTTGGTGACTTGTTATAGCGTATCGGAGTTCTGAAATAGCGCTTCGGATAAAATAGCGCCTTGGGTGCCTATTTTAGCACATCCGTTTTGATAAAGTAGCACTTTTGAGATTTAGCGCTATGGATGCCTGTTTGAGCACATCTATGTCAGAATTACAAATTTTGACTTAGTTAACCTTGATTTCGTCAATTCCGATCATGTCCATTCTTTGGATTGGTATGATTGATGATCCAAATGCCTGATGATTGATTTTGATGATTAAATGAGACTTACTCTCATGATAGGAGAGAATAATCCTATTTATGATGATCCTCATGATAGGCGAGGAAATGATTCAATATCCGATAAATTTCATGATAGGCGAGATTATATAATGTTTGATGAACCTCATGATAGGTGAGATTTGTTGATATTTGTTCAAGAATTTTGGTTGAAAAATTCATACCAATTTTTGATTAGACTTGATAGTAGAATGACTTCTGATTTCTTGACAAAGTGCACTGATTTTAAATTTTCTCATGATGATAGGAGTGTCTGGGTAATCTCCAGATGCGAGAGTGGTTTCCTTGGACGACCGATTTGGTACCTCATCTGACTCCATATGAGATTCAGATTATAGGTCGATGCAGCCTCACCAATTTACTTGACATGCCCCAGATTAGGATTAATTGGGGTCTCCTTACCGTTTTGGCTGAGAGGTGGCACAATGACCATAACACCTTTCACTTGCCCACTGGTGAGATGACGGTCACACCTGAGGATGTGTGGTGGATTTTGCACATTTCGTTTATGTGGGAGATTGTGGTGAACAATTCTCATGAGGCTGGTGGGAGAGATGCTCTCTGCAGAGTGTTTCAGGATCAAGATATTGCAGGTCCGAGTGTCCGATGGAGGAGGATTGCTGATGCATATGCTTCACTACCAGCAGTACTTGCTGGATTCATTGGAGATTTCCTTTGCCCTGATTGCAGGTCAAAGGGATTCCTTGTAGGTTGGGGCAGAATTCTAGAGAGCCTGGTCGTACATGGTACGAGATACACGTGGGGAATGTGCATGTTGGCACATCTCTACCATGACCTTCATTTAGTGGTATACCTTGGGGCACATAGTTTATCAGCAGGGATGACCCTGTTACAGGTGTAGGCATGGGAGCACTTTTCCATTGCTCAACCATTTCCAGTTATGGATAGACCAATAGGCAGACCGTATGTGTTTCGGTATAGAGGTCAGCTTACCCAGGCTCGAATGGGTAAGTTGGAGCATTGGAGGTGAGTTTTTGATGATATAGAGAGCATTGTCTGGTAGCCATATCTAGAATATGAGCAGTGGGATGAGGATGGTGCAGTGTTGGGGTTTTCTCTGTGATTGCATGTACCTGATTGGCCAGACACCCTTTGTACTAGAGAGGTTTTTGCTACAACGAGTGTACAGGTAGTATGACATCGTTTATTGTATGCCTCAGGGGGTAGCCCACTATGCTAGATGACAAAGTGATGTAGTAGATTGGGGGCCTTGTCTATCATATGAGGTCTTAGTAGAGGGATACGAGGCACTGCAACCATCACCCTGGGACATGCGCAGGGATATTGCCGAGGCACCTGTTACAGAGGAGTATGCTGCATTTTTGGCTTTGACTCCACATCCTCGCATCACCATTCTAGATGAGCCAAAATTCTTACCCATAGAGGAGGATGCTGTCGAGGGTTCTACAGATAGTGAGGGTGATACTCCGTCAGGCAGTAGCATAGAGAGTGGTAGTGATGGCAGTGATAGCGATGATAGTGATGGTGGCGGTGGAGGTGGCAGAGGGACAGGGCCAATCAGTGGTGGTCCTTTATCTAGCAGGCCTTACAAGAGGTGAGCAGTGGCAATACCGTCAGTGGACCAACATAGACAAATTGCAAGTCTCCAGACATAGGTACAGATGCTACAAGGATAGTTGGTATAGGCCCAGGGTTTGCTTGTTCAGATGTAGAATCAGATGCAGGCTTAGGCTCAGGCCCATGCTTAGGCACTAGTGTAGGTACATGGACAATTGGCCATGGTGCAGACTCAGGTTGCCACATTGACAGCCGAGCGAGACAGTTCCCGACAGATTGTCGAGAGGGCACAAGAGATAGCCGAGACCCTACAGAGAGTGGCCGATGGTACCTTAGTGGCTGATTATATGAGAGGTTCTGCAAGCTGGTCAAGAGGTAGAGTTCTACAAGGCTAGGTATCATGATGCAGTGCCTGCGGATCGTAGAGTGAGCTATGCCCCCTCGAGATCTGGTTGGACACATACTCAGACAATGAGTGAGGGTGTGACACAACCTCCATGGAGAGATCCCAGAGATCCTAGTCCTTCTAGGGGTAGTGGTGGTATTGGTCCTATTGGGCCCACACATTCTGGCAGTAGTAGATCATAGATGCTACCTATGATTTTGAGACTATCCTTTTGAGACATGATGTATACTACGATTTAGCTCATTTTTGATGATGTATATTTATTTCAGACTTCATTGTATACTTTGACATTGATGATATATATATGAGATGTAGTTGATTTGATCTCATGATGGTTTATGATTTACATGTAATGGATGCATTTGTTATGTGATGATGTCTCTCTATGATGTTTTATATGAATGGTTTTATTTCAATGTAATGGTGCTATGATAAATGTATTTTATTTTAAAGTGATGATGATAAAAATGATGATCTTATGATGAAAGATATTGGATGGATGATGTAATGATAATAATGACATGACTTGCATTTATTTTAAATGTGATAAAATGTATGGATGACAAATGATGTATGGGTTTTAAAAGTGATCAAATGCATATGATGTTGATGGATGATAATGTAATGAATGTTTGTGGTAAAATGAACATGATGTATTTATGGTACAATTTAATGCATAATTTATTTGATGTAAAATGTATGAATGATGAAATTACGAAACTTAATGATGAGATAATGAATTTTACATGTTTTTGATGATTTTGATTTATGTCAAGTATACTCAGTCCTATTTGTAGATAAGATAATCATTGATTGGAACCCTTTATGCAATAAATACTCTACTGATAATGAATTATGATGAATGCAATCTAATTTTAACATGCAACTATATGCAAAAACCATTGTAATTTTATCAGTATTTTGGTGCTTGGTATCATCATAGAGCTTTTATTGGATGTTGAAAGTGAGTACAAGCATCAATGGTATGTGTTAGACCAATGAGGACCTGAGTATTACTTTCATGATTTTTGATATTGCAAGTGAACACAAGCATCTAGGTATA
>CM021100.1:400992424-401160123 GCA_007115665.2 Sequoiadendron giganteum | reverse complement strand
CTGGAAGACCCTCGGTTTTACCCTATGGTTGTAACTTCTTGACATTCTTTGTTGATAAGCCGTTAGATGATTAGCAACTTGTTGATGATGCTCATCGAAAAATTCCAGTTCCTGTAGTCTAGATACCCTATAGTCTTCATCTGAAATGATCCCTCTGAGTGATACACGAAGGGATGAAATCTCTACCTTGATGGGCAATATAGCTTTTGATCCATATACCAAGGCATATGGTGTAGCTCCTGTTGGTGTTCTGATACTTGTTCTGTAGGCCCATAATGCAGGATTGAGTTGAACATGCCAATCACGTCCAACATCGTTAACCGTCTTTTTGAGAATTTTGAGAATTGTTTTGTTCAAGGCCTCTGCTTGGCCATTCCCTCGAGGATAGTATGGTGTTGAAAAATGATGTTGGATATGGAAATTTTCACACAGTTCTTGGATATCTTGATTCTTGAAAGGTCATCCATTATTAATGATAATGGATTGAGGAATTCCATATTGACAGATTATGTAATTCAAAATAAAAGAGGAGATCTGCTTGCCAATGATGGTTGTAAGAGGCACTGCTTCTATCCATTTTGTGAAATATTCTATAGTTATGATAATGAACTTGTGTCCATTGGATGAAGATGGATTTATCTTTCCTACTAGATCTAGGCCCCATTGAAAAAAAGGCCATGTGGATGTGAAGGGATGTAGTTCTTGTGCTGGTGCATGAATTAGATTGTTGTGAATCTGACACTTTTGACATTTCTTAACAAACTGATAGGATTATTTCTCTATGCATGGCCAATAATATCCCAAATGGAGGAGTCTCTTGGCTAGAGTTATCCCACTCGAATGAGTGCCACAAATACCCTCGTGAACCTCTCGTAGGGTTGTTTCACATTCATTGTGTTCTAGACATCAGAGTAAGGTACCAGCAAGACCTCGGCGATAAAGTATGTTTGTGATTAAAGTATGTCAGGCGGATTGGTGGATGAAGTTTCATTTTTGGTTCCTGGAAAGATCAGGAGGAAGGATATCGTCTTTCAGGTAAGCATAGGTTTTTTTCATAGATGAAGGTTTCAATGGTTTCTAGATGGCAGATGGTAGCAGATTCTGAATTATTATGGGAAGGGTAGGATACTTGTTCTACCATAAACTCATAACAACCATGTTTCTCCAACAATTGTAATAATGAAGCAATTGTGGCCATAGCATCCACAGCTTTGTTCTCCGCCCTTGGAATTTGATCAAACTTAATACTGATAAAGAACTGTTTTAGATCATCTATTTGTTGCTTGTAGGGCATCAAATTTTCATCTTTTATTTGATACTCATCATTCACTTGATAAATGACTAGTTGAGAGTCCCCATATACCTGTAAGTCTGTGATTTTCCATTGAATTGCTATTTTGACCCCAATGATCAATGCTTCATATTCTGCCACATTATTTTTACACTAAAACATCAGTCTATATGATTTCAGAATGGTGTGTCCTTAGGGAGAGATGAAAGAAATCCCTTCTCCTGATCCACGTTGTGTGTATGATCCATCAAAATATAATACCCATTGTTGGGGCATCATTGTCAGAATGTTTGCATCCCGGAACTCCATTGTCATCAGTCAATCATCTGGTAGAGGAGCCTCAACTAAATTTTCAGTGATTGCCTGACCCTTGATGGATTTTATCTCCACATATTGAATTTCTAATTCACTTAATAGCATGACCCACTTTGCTAGTGTACCTGTTAAGGAAACTTTACTGAGTAGATATTTTAAGGGGTCGATCTTTGCTATTAGCTTGATCGTATGAGTCAACATATAGTGTCTTAGCTGTTGAGTAGAAACTACCACCGTTAAGCAAGATTTCTCTATGAAAGTGTAATTTATTTCATAACCATTTAATGTTCTACTGATATAGTAGATGGCATGCTTTTTTCCTTCATTATCCTCTTGCGCTAATAGTGCCCCCAGAGAGATATCTGTCATGGCAATGTACAATATCAAAGGTCTTCCTTCTATTGGTGGCATGAGAATGGGTGGTGATATTAGATACTATTTTATTTGATTAAATGTTGTTTCACATCCATTATCCCATTTGAAAATTACATTTTTATGCAAAAGGTGATTAAAAGGATGACTCTTGTCTGCCAGTTGGGAGATAAATATCCTAATAGATTGGAGTCTTCCTTGTAGTGATTTGAGTTGACTGATATTCTTAGGAGGTGGAATCTCCATTATTGCTTTGACTTTCGCTGGATTCACTTCAATGCCTTTTTCTGAGACAATGTACCCCAACAGTTTTACTAATGTGACCCCAAAGGCACACTTCTTAGGGTTTAACTTGACATTGAATTTCTCTAGCCGTGTGAAGATTTTGCCTAGGATATGTAGATGTCCTTCTTTAGTACTAGATTTTTCCAGGATTTCATCCACGTAATCCTCCATGAAGGTGTGCATCATATCATGGAAGATTGTCATCATTGCTCTTTGATAGGTGGCTCCTACGTTTTTCAGACCAAATGGCACGACGTTCCAGCAGAAGGTTTTCCATGGACATGTAAAAGCCATCTTTTCTTGATCTTCTGGAGCTATTTTTATTTGATTGTACCCAAAGAAACCGTCCATGATTGACAACATGGCATGCCCTGCCATCAAGTCCACGATGATGTCTATATTTGGTAATGGAAAATCATCCTTCGGGCATGCTTTATTTAGGTCCCTGGAATTCGTACATATCCTGATGCTATTGTCTGGCTTTGAAATAGGTACAATGTTTGATATCCACTCGGCGTAGTCTATAGACCTTATGAATCCAACATCTAACAATTTCTTTAGCTCTGTCTTTACCATCAATGTGATGTGGGGATGCATTTTTCTCAATTTTCGCTTGACAGGCTTGATTCCTACGAGCAAAGACAAATGATGCATGAGGAGATTTGGATCTAAGCCCGACATATCAGAATATGACCAAGCGAAGTTGATGCTTCTTTCCTTAAATAAATTGATGAATTCCGGTCTCTCTTGATTTGTCATGGATTCTACCAGATGTAGGATTTTTGCCTTTTATTCAGTGCCAATGTTCACAAACTGTGTTGGTTTTACCAGAATTGATGACCGCTCATGATAATGTTGCGGAAGAGTGTCGAATATTCCATCCTTCAGTGCCTCAGGAAGGTTTTCACCATTAGATGCATTCTTTATTTTGTCTTTTTCTAGATCTAATGTTGCCATAGAATTGTTTTCACCATTAGATCTATTTTCCCTGTTTTTACTTTTGCAACTGGAAGATTTGACACCCTTTTTCCAAGTCATGTTGTTATGAGTATTACAAATAGAACTTGTATCAGGTTTTCTATGACATAGGAAATTTATGATGGTAGTATCATCTGCAAATATTGGCACAATTAGAGGTTTGACAGGTTCCCAGTCAATTAGTTCAGGATGGATTAATGGCATGAGGTCATCAGATTCATTTAGGTTGATGGATGTAAGGGTTTCGATAGCCATTTCATCATAGTTGTTTATTGGGATATCAAGGTCAATGATGGTACCTTCTTCAAGATCATCTAGTTCACTCGAGGTTTGTTCGTCCCCACTTGAGTCATCGATATTTAGTGAACCTACTACGAGTGGTCTAGACCCAGAGCCTTGTCCCTCTTCATGTGTAGGTGCATATTTTTGGATTACATCAACTTGAATATCGGTGAAAGATACATCTGAACACAAATCACATTCATATTCATTTGAATCCATTTCAGAGTTATCTCTAAGTTGAAGGATTCTTTCTACTTCCTTGTCAGTTCTTGTTTTTCTTCTTTAGAGTATCCCAGTCCCATCTTCTCCTTTGATTGGAGAGTGAGGGATTGAATATTCTGTATGATTCCATCCTTCCTTAATCCAATAGGTCCTTGTCCCTCATATCCCATTTTTCTAGAATAGCTTTCCCTTTTCCATATTTGTTGGTGTTGATATTGACATTTTTGATACTAATATTTGATGTCGAGGGATGCTTCCATGTTGTGAGGTATAAAGGTATCTTGAGAGATTTTAAGTGTCTCACAATGTTGAGGAGGATTATAATTAGCAGATATAGTCACCTCCTCTCTGTTTATTGGGAATTTTAAACATTGATGATATGTTGAAGGTACAACCTGCATTTCATGGATCCATGGTCATCCTAAGAGTATGTTGTAAGTCAAATCTTATTCCAGTACTTGACACGCTATGTGTTTCATCATTGGCCCCACTTGAATGGGTAACACAATTAATCCCTTAGACGATCTTTCTTCCTCATCATATTCTTTTATAGTCATTTTCCTTCGAGCATCAATAGCATCATCGTAATACCCTAGTGCATGGATTAACTTGAGAGTGCAAATGTTCAAACCAAATCCCCCATCTATTAAGACTCTCTTGACGTGATGATTGTGGATTAAGACTTCGATATGGAGTGCGGTATTAGGGGGATGATTTAGTGAGACATCATCTTGTTCAGAGAATGATAGACAATGTGGGGTAGTCAAATGCCCCACCATAGCTTGGAATTGGAAAACATCCAGATTCTTTGGCACTGTACTGGCAACTAGTGCTTGTTCTAGAACCTCCTTATGCAATGGTGATAATTTAAGGAGTTCTAGTATCGATATCTGTGCAAGAATGTTTTGTAGTTGATCAAAAATTTTATAATGAGATGGAGGTGGAACTGCATGTGTAGACCCAACTCCCTTTAACACTACCTTGGATTGCCCCCTAGTCATTACATTTACTTGTTGATGTTCTTGATGGTCTTTGATCTTTAAAACATTGATTTGATTTTCAAAGTTTTGTATGCCTGGGAGCAAATCCAAATGGGTAATGTTGTTGGTTTTTTTTCTGTCAATGTCATGACCAACTGTATGATCACTCTCTACTTTAGATAGACAAAGGATTGTTTTGTCATAGACATGATTGATGTTCTTACCTTTGTTGTTTGAAGATGATGACGCTCCTTTGTCATAGTTTGGAAAAGGGTCTTTGAAGGCTAAATGATCGTTATTGTTTTGGGGTCCCTCCACATATATTTTGTTGTTGTCGATCAGATCTTGTACCCTGTGTTTTAACTTCATACAATCATTGGTTTTGTGACCTTTGTTGTTATGGAAGTTGCAGTAATCTATGTCATTCCACCATGGTGGTTTGACCTTTGGATCCCATAATCTGGATTCCTGTGCAGTGATAAGGCCACTAGTGACTAATTCTTTCATTGTTGATTCTATCATTTGGCCTAAAGGTGTGAACCTATGCCAATTTGATGGTTTCTAATATGACTGCATTTTTAAGATCTCGTTGCTTTGTATGATATTTGACTTGACAATTTGATCATTATTTTTATTTTTTGATGTAGATGCTATCAAGTTAAAAACGGGTTTGACATTTTGGGAATCATTTGTTGTTTCATTGGTAGTTGTGTTTCGATTCTTTTGCCAAAATTTTGGCTTGTCATTGCTTGAGTATTGATTGGAGGAGTTATTTGTGTTATTTTTTATATCATTGAAATGCTTGATAACTCCTCTTTTGACTAGCGCTTCTTCAATTTTAAGACCATTTTCTATTACTTTCGAATGTGGGAGGACATTGTAATTCAAGTCTATAACTCATTTCCTCTGTCAAGTTGTCAATGAACAACTCCATATTTTCTTCCTCAGGAATGGATCAAGGATATCTAGCGAACAATCATCGCCATCTTTGTAGAAAAGACAATAACATCTCCCCTTTGTTTTGTTTTAAGTTATAAAGATCCTTTATTGTAACATCGTGTTGGATGTTAAAAAAATACTGGGAGATGAACTTGTTGACAAGTTCCTCAAAAGTCTTGATACTTGGTTGTAACTTTGAAAACCATTCCATACATGCACCTCCCAAGCTTCTTGGGAATAACCTCATTAAGTAAGTTTCCTCTTGGGAAAACTCAAGGCTCATTGTTTTGAATTCCTGGATATGATCTATTGGATCCGTTCTTCCATTGTACTTGTTGTACTTTGGGAATTCACAGTGTCTTGGAAAAGGTATCAGGCCAACTATTGCATTGAAAGGATAAGGTAAAATGTCCTGTATCGCATATCTTTTGGTACTCCCTTTCGTCATATCCTGTATCTGTTGTTGTAACATTTGCATTTGAGATGTCAAAGCAGCAACTGGATCTATTGTTTGTGTGGGTTGTAGTATTTCAGTCTCACTTGTTCCAGGTGCTTCCTTTAGACGATTTACGTCAAAGTCCTTGGGAATTTTAGCACCCGATTCAGCCAACATCAAGAGATATTTCTCCATGTCTTGTTCTAAGATCTTTTCCATAAATTTATGGAGCTTGGGATCTTGTTGAGCTGTTTGAATATCCTCTGGAGTTATTTTGTTTTTATCATTTTGGTTTAGACTGTTTCAAGTTCATTCTCTAAGAGTCTCTATTTTTGGGACCTAGTGAAGATTGGCATACAAATTTTACTCTTTCTTTCGAAATGTTGATCTTCTACGCTGGAAAAAAGTCAATTGAATTTTTAATAAAGTTGAATAAGATGACTGATCTTATTGATAAGACTAAGTTAAAAAATTGATTACCATACTTGGTTTCATGATAAAGGATGATAGTATCCTGATAATGAAACTTCAGTGTAGTAATCGAGTGTGTATTTTGATTTGACACTTCTGATTTGCAAGATCTTGCTTCAGTTGATAAGATTGGAATTTTGTATAAACCTTTCTGATTTCGATTTTGAGACAGTGATTTTGATAAAAAGAAACTTGTGGTCTGGTAAAAACTATGAATAAAATGATAGACAGACCGACCGGTATGATTTTTGAAGTCTCTATTTTGAAAGCGCTAAAATAGAGGACTGAGGCACTATTTCATAGAAGTGCTAGAATAGAGTCTCGAAGCACTGAAACAGGTGATGGAAGCACTATATTTATAGATGCACTGAAACACTGCTCGAAAGCCCTGGAAAAAGTGATGAAAGTGTTGCTTTATGAAAGAACTAAAATAAAGACTGTAAGCGCTAACATAGTGCTCGATAGCGCTATTTCACAGAAGCGCTAAAAAAGTGACCAGAAGCGCTAAAACAAGTTTCCAAAGCGCTAAAAATAGGACTTTAAGACTCTCTATTGTAAAATTTGATCTGGCCTTGTGGCATACTCTATCATGGGTTGTGGAAAATAAGACTATCGTATGCGCTGACTACAGTTGTGATACTCTATGAGAGCTCTCCTTTGGAAGAAGGCTTGTGAATAGAGTGGTTCTACTACGTAATATAAAGTGTGAACCCTAGAAAAATAATGATATCTATGGATGAAGGTTCTATGTTGTAAAAAGATTTTTCAATTCTGATATAGAAAATGCCTTCTTAAATTATCCTAATAACTAAGAGGTTTCTTGGGTCTAGTGATTTTGATTGTTCTCTTGACAAATGTGGTGGACTTCCACTTTTGAATCATGAACTTCTTGACCTAACTTGACTTGTTGTTTTCAGGATGATCTTTAATCTGATTTTAATGATTTTTTGTTAAAACACAACAAGCAATTGTGAGATAATTATTTTTTTTAAAACTCAATAGATCGTGTATGTTCAAGAACCACGAATGGTCCTTATTGATCTTCATAGGTTGCTTTGAAAAAAGTACACAAATCAGGCAGACTCACACTTAAGGACAAATAGGTCATCGTTATACTCACAACCCACATCTTGAATTGTGTTGACGCACACAACCATGTCACCCCTAGAGGGCACCCGTGTTTTTGTCATTTCCAGGCACGTACTCAGATGTGGATTTCTCATCCTTTGAGAAAACGGTCCTTGGAAATTATATGGTGAGTGTCTTGGGGGGAGATTCTTCCCTCCCCTTGCACCGTGAGTATGACAATGTTTGGATACTGACTCAGCGGGATACTACTCCATGGTTCGTAGATAGGGCTTTCGTGTGGTGCGACAATTGATAAACTCCCTCAAGAGACCTCCCAATCTTTAGAACAAAGATTTTGGGGATGGTTATCTTACTCACTACCGTCAAGTTGGAATTTCATCAACAACTTGCATTTTGATTATAGTGGGTTGGAATCCTTGGCTTTAGGCATTCCCACTTAGGTCGTTCCTGTAGGGTGAGTACTTTTTCCCACTATGACAGGCCTTCTAGAGGATTTAAATAAAGTGTAAATAGCATGAAGTAAAGATGAATCTGGCGCTTTGATCACCCAGTTAAGGGGAGAGCATAAGCCTAATCACCACAAGCACAACATATAAGTTGTTCTGTTTTAAGCCCCAAAAGATAATTTTCTAATCTATGTGAAGGTTGCTTCACAAAAATCATGATGATATTTTTAACTTATACTGCAAACATGTGATGACTACCCTAGGATTGATAAATTTTAGAAACCAGAAGTGACTATCCTAGGATTGATAAATTTTAGTCTAACCATGAAAAAAAATAAATAAAAAAAAATCTGGCCGCGATCACGTCGGATCTAGACTGAATTTACAAAAGCGTCGAAATAGTCCATTGAAGCGCTATAACTTTTACCTGATGCAATAAAATCGAAAGAAATGAAACATAACACCAAAGCATTGAAATTTGCCATGGAAGCACTAAATCACCGATGCACCCAAACAGATCATGGAAGCGCTAGAGTTGAAAGCACTGAAATTTTTGATAGATGCCCTGTAGTATCATGGAAGTGCCAAAATAGAGCACATAAGCGCCATAGTTTTCCACGGATGCACTATAGTATTTGATGAAAGCGCTGAAACAGAACATACCGAAAACTTGCACGACACTTTTAAGAAAAAATGATAAAATTGGGGTTAATGCCCCATGGTGGGCACCAAATTGTAAGTGTGAATAATGTGTAAAGCACAAAACACTTCTTAATATGACATTATATCAAAGACAAAGCTAATTGAACTAATTCAAAACAATAATCTACTGAAAGCATCATATTGCTCCCTATCTCTAAAGATTTATTAAATCACTGTGGCTCTCAGATCGTGTGAGCACTATGATTGTTAAAATGACAATTCAGAGAACAAGAAGGATGCTTATAATATGTATATGAATAAAATAAACTAATGTAAGATGAATTGACATGAAAATTGAAAAATGCAGCTACAAGAGGCAGCCATGATATGAAAACTTGATGCTTGATGCTTGAATGCTGGAACTATCCAGAAGATCGAACTACTATAAACTAGCTCACTGAAAATTGAAAGTAATGGCCTCCTTCTTCAAAGATTTGATGTTTTGGATGAAAAAATATGAAAAAACAAGCCTTCTTGAGTGCTGATTTGAAAATTTATTGAAAAACCAGCAAGTTAAACTCTATAATCTTGAAAATAAGAGTTTGATGCTCCTGCTCTATTTCTCCTTGAAGACCACCTACAAGAAAATAATGAATAATGAAAGACAAATTTAAGTAAGCTTTGCCTTGAGAAAACAACTTTCTTTTTTCCCTAGTTCTTCAAAACCCTAATATGAGTTTGTGCAATGAACTCAGATGTTTCTCTTCATCTTCAATTTTTGAAAATTTCAAAAATTTGACTAAGGCATGTGAAGTTGGGTGCCCTTCTTGGCCGGAGGCGACTACTTTACTCAGACTTAGCGATTTTTTCATCCATTTCAAATTTTCCTCAATTTCCTTCTCTAGTTTGATCCCGTCTCCTGGCTTCTAGATTGATCCGACGAATGAGTTGAATGATTCATCACAGAGCCTGATCAAATATGACGACATTGTTCTGGAGACATCTCTTGACAAAAACTTCATTTGACCCTTCAAATTGTCGGGTGCCTATCTCCTCCAGGGGCACCCACTTTTTCCAGTGTTAGCCATTTTTATGATCTTCAAACTTTGCTTGTCTTCTGACCTTTAGATGAATTCATGATTCTGGGCGTTATACTAGTCAGATTGACTGGCTGATGGATTCACTGGATAGCTAAGAAGATTCTAGAAGGGGTCTTCTGGATACCTCATCTCTGAAAATTGACATTTGATGCTTTAAAACCCTAGATGCCCTTCTCCTTTAGGGGCACCCATCTCCTCTAGAGAGTTTTTATTCAGAGTTTTTCACTGTTGCTTTTAAATTTTTTCATTTCATTCACTTTTCCTTCTCTGTTTAGCCTACAACATCTGATGACTGCCTGCTTTGACGAACGTGTTGATGATTGCGTTGGACAACTTGATCAAGTCTGATGAAGTCACATTGGAGGTGCCTCCTGCAAATTTCATCATTTGACCTCTTAAAAACTTGGGCGCCCTTCTTCTCCAGGGGCGCCCATGTTCACTAGTGTTAGAATATTTTTATCGTTTTTACCTTCAAAGTTCTAAACATCTCTCATCATGGCCACTATTTGATCTGAGTTTGCCAGAAACTAAATGATCAGATGACTGCATTGTCAGGCTCTCTGCAGAGCTAAGATAGATCTGACCACCATTGCTTGGGAGCTGCATTTCTAATTTTATCATCTGATACTTCAAAAAGATGGGTGCCCTTCTTCTCCAGGGGCGCCCAAGTTTAGCAGACAAAAAATTTTCTGAACTTTTCAAATTTCTTTCCTCGTTTGATATGCTTCTATTGGTCTTGACTACCAGATACAAAATTTTTCTAAGGCATGGGATTATGGGCACCCTTCTTGACTAGAGGCACATGGATTCACCAGAGTTAGACAAATTTTTGTATTTTTCAAAGTTTTCAGTTGCTTCTCTGCTTTCTCTATTTTTCATGCACATTCATCATTGAAAAATTTTGTTTGATGCTTGAATGTTTGATTCTGACACCTGGAATCCAACTGACCTCCATTGATAACCTTGATTCTCCAGAAGAAACTTCTGAAAAAGAAAAATAGACCCACTAGGGCAAAATTGATCTTTTCGTGATTTTGACTGCACCAACCTAACGAGGAAGTATTTTAAGCCAATCAAAACCATTCTCAACCCTAGAAGCCAAAATTTTTGTTTTTAGAAAATTTTGCCAGTATCCATTTCTTGAGAAACCCAAAAAAACCTAGAAAAAGTTTCTATTTTTAGAAAACTGCTAAAAATAGAAATTTTCCTAAAATTTAGGGTTGAAAAATTGAGATCTGGTTATTGTAGGTTTGATCCTTCTTAGCCGACCTAGATTTTCAGATTTTGAAAATTCCATGTTTTTTTTTGACCCCCATGCAAGACATGCAAGACATGCAAAACCCCAATTTTGACCTTTTTGACAAGACTTTAACTCATTTCTTCAAAATGATTAAGTGTAGCAATTTTTTTAATTTGGGGTACAACAATTAGCTCTGTCTGGGGACCATGTCAGATACTTTCAACATAGGAGAACTATAGAATCTCTAGATTTTAAGGTTAGACCAATGCCTTGTCCATTGGGTAGAAGAGTCAACATCATTTCCTAATCACCTATTGCAAGACTTTCCCTAAGTCACCTATGACCAGACTTCCTAGAATCACCTAATAGTTGGACTTTCCTAGAAATCACCTAAAACAAGATGCCTAATCACCTATAACATGACAAGACTGTTATGGGAAAGGGAAACACAACATTACAAAGGGAAAAATTACAGAAAGGGGAAACACATTACCAAAACAGAAAATAAAATTATTTACTTACTCCCTGAAGAGTGTCATTTCTGCCTAAAAGGCTTTACTTCTCTTCTCATGGGTATTGCAGGAGAAAAATCTTCTAGGATGAATATTATCATATCTTCATACGTCTAGGTAAAGAGACCTTGACAAAAGTCAGAATATGGTGCAAGGAAGGAAGTAGGTACTACTGAGTCACCAACTTTGTTGTTGTTCATCTTCGGGATGTCTTTGTTGTCAATCTTTGGGATGTCTTTGTTGTCAAACTCTTCAAACCAATTGATCGCATTCCAAACCTGATTTCTATAATGCCGCAGATGATCCTTTCTGACCTAGAAATATCCTTTGATTGGCTCGTCGATCAACTCCACACCCCCTTTAACACATAGGAGTTCAATTCCCATGTCTTTGGCATTTTTAGGCCTAACAAATGCACCTCTTTTTCAGCTCTAGTGAATTCCAATTGCGGCAATCCTTTAGGGGGAATGATCATTATCCCTTCTTCTAAACCTACAGCTGGACGACCCCCATCTAAATGCATTTTCCATAACTTTCTATCTTCTGTTAGCCTTCTTTTAGAACAAGCAATGTTTTGGTCTTCAATTCCTACTTCTGACAGCTTCATGTAATTACCAAGACCCGTTTCTTGATATAGTTGAGTTTGGGGGGTTGGAATTTTCACCACTATGAACTAGGATTTGGGCTCATGTTCAATCTTGATTCTGCCTTCCTTCACAGGAATGGCTGCAAACGACCAATTTAATTGCATTGCACCACCAAGATCTCTACAGAAGCTTCGGCTCAAAAATATCCCATAGCTTGCTAGGATGTCAACCACTAGGATATTCATCTTTATCTTTTTCTTTGGGTAGGCTACCAACCTTACTTGAGCGTCTTCCAATTGTCCAACCAACAAAACCGGCTTAGATTCGAGTGAATAACACTCGTCCTGAGTTTATATGCATGAGATTCCTAATGCATTCATCACTTGTAGAGGCATGATGTTGTCCGAGGCTCTTGAATCAATGATACAATTGCTCAATTTAAATCCTCCTATATATAAAGATATATAGAAGGGTTTAAGCTGTTCTTTCACTGGAACAAATGACTCGAGCAATGCAGGTTGAATTGAAGCTTCTTTCTTTACATGTATTATTCTATCCAGTTGCTCAGGGTGATCACGAAGATATTCCAGTTGAGAAATCTGCACCTTAGTCTTCATCATGTAGTTTACAATGTCAAAAGTTTCTAAGGATGGGTTCTGATCAACCGCTTCCTTAACTTGTTCTTCAACTCTTGGCCTTTCTTCTTCTTCCTTCCGTGCTTTCAAGTGCAGAGAACTTGTAAACACAGGCATTGAAGGTCTTCTATGATTTAATTCAAGAGAGTAGTAGAAAAGGTCTTCTTTTTCTTCAATAATGGGTTCAAAATATCCCACTATGGAGTCGCCATCAAAGTTGTCCATCTACGGTGAGACAACATTCAAACTTGATGTAGGGACAAAACTAGAACTGGGTGCAGCCTCAATATATCCCATGATCTGATTCATTATGGCATTTTTCAGGGCATGTAGAACCGGTATGTGCATCGGTGTCGTGAAAAGAACAAAATACCACTTTTTGTGTAGCCTCAATCATTGGTCTTGGTGGAGGTGCTGGCAATTGTGGCTGAAAATCATTTCTCTTTGGCTGGTACGACTGCTGAGCTGGAGATTTGATAGAATCTATTTTCATCAAGCTGGAAGTAATTATATTATCTTCCAACTCAATGGTGTGTTCTTGCACATCCATTAATTATGTGTGTCTTTCTGTCTTGAGGAAGAAGGCTATCTCTGATAGAAGAGCGTTTATGAAGCAACTCATCAAAATCTCTGGTGATGGATTAAGTGTAGAAGAAAGTTATGTAACAAGACGGTTAAATCTTTCTAAAAATTCCCTCATGTGCTTGTTGTGCTCCATCTTTGAATTTGAAAGTTGGGAAAACAACCAATGACTGTCTTCAACAGGCTTGAATCTCACCAAAAATTTCTCGCTCATAGTTGCCTAGCTTGTGATAATGCCTTGCTCCAGGTGATTGAACCAATCATCAACGTTCCGAACAAGAGTCACCACAAAGAGATGTACTGCAATGTCCTCATGAGCCACATGCAAAACACCGTAAGCCATTGAGAAGGCTAAAATATGATAATTAGGATGTTGAGTTCCATCCTCGTGAAACCAAAAAAAGTGCTTCCTTGACCCCTTAGGTAATTCATGATATTCCTGCAAATCCAAAGGTCCAATGATGTTACCCCAAGGTAATGGGGGTCATCATCTTAGATTCCTACTAGTATTAATTTTATCACCCATTGCTCCTGGCTGGATCACGCAATAGGGTGCTAGATGGTCATTCTCGTGTCATAAAGCGTAAGCTTTCTTGAAGATCTATGCCTCGTGCCCCACGGTGGGTGCCAAAAAACTATTGGAATTTCAAATCGCACCTCTGGAATATGTTTTGGAAATAGACAGCTATGTGCAGTAAACTGCTCTTCGAATTAGGAGAGGAAGCTCCCTCTTTTGCTGAGTTGCATAAAGAAAGTAAAGTAAACTAATTTTTGCCTATCTTTTTGATTCAGCTACGAGAACAGAAGGTTATAGAACTCTAGATGTTGTAGCTGAGGTTTTCACTTTAATGAAACTTAACAACTACAACTAACTTACGCTATTGATGTTTCTAGCCTCTCAAGTAAACGCAGAGCAAGAGAGTTAGAAATGAACGAGATTGATTTTTTGACAAAGATAGTTAAATAAAATTTCTTCAACATACATCTACTGAATTTGAATGCAAGCTGAAAAAGAGATCATAAAAGCATTACAAAAATATGAGACTTTATATCAAGGTAGCAAAGAACACTCAAGACTTTATTTCCTCACACTTCTAGGCACAAAACAATAAACAAAAATATGAGATTTTTATATCGGGGCAGCAAAGCACGCTTAAGACTTTATTTACTCAAACTTCTAGCACAAAGTTACAATTCCGGGATAGCAAGTTGTGGAAAAATACACACATGTGATCAAACTAGATTATGATTGACACAAAACACATGCACTAAACAAGGATTTGTAGCTAAGGAGGCATGCAAACTTTCTCTTTACACAAAGTGACCTGACACTAATCGGTAAAAAAATATGAAGGCATAGGCTCATCAATTCTGTTATCACAAGCATGATTAAAGAAAATGAGAAAAAATTGCTCTTATTTAAACACAAGTAGAGGAGTAGGGAACCCTAAAATCTCCTTGCTTTTACAACTACTACTTGCCAACATGTAAGCTTTATTTATGATCCTAGAAAAGATAAAACATCTGAAACATAGAAAGTATCTAAAATAGGAAATGCCAACTCATGCCAACTCATTACAATAATTTTATTTCTATCCTCAAAGAATGGATAAGAATCAGGAAAAGAATAGAAAGAAAGCTAGGAAGAAGCTTGTAGAAGAAAGCTGATTTAAATCTCGATCAGATCCGCTAAAAAGTGGGAAACTGCCTCTCAATCAGGAGTGTTGATACTATCTATAGCCATATTCCACTTTTCTAGGATCTTCTCCCCTATTGTAATCAAACTTAGAAAATCTTAGAAATCTTCAGCTTCTTTATGAGTTCTATTCTTGAAAAACATCGCTACCCCAAAAGATGACTCGCTAATTGATAACTTGGCAGCTCTGCAACTTTATGCTTCTGACACTTCTCTTGATTCTCCCACATAAGAGTATTGCAAAATTTTTTTTGACACTTTTAGTTTTCCTCAAAGCACTTCTCAACATTTCCCATAGCTGAAAACAACCCAAAATGACCAAGATGTTTGACTGCAACATAGCCCGTGTCTTTCAAAGCACATATATTGATCACTGGCTTGATGTGGTGCAAGTCAGTCTCCGTTGTTTTGATGAAATCATGGTACAATGCTGATTTAGTCTTGAATTCTATGGGAGTGTACTCCATTCTGCAAAACTTGAAGATTGGCTGTAAACTTGACTATGCTTAGACAAGCTCAACACAAACCCTAAAAAGTAAGTTGCTGATTTTCTTCGTCAAACAAATGATTTTTTTGGAATTTTTTCTGAGATATGGGTTTTGATTAGAATTTCATTACAAGAAGACCCAGATTGTTCATTTTTGAAAATTTGGAGTGAAGACTAAAAAAAGTAGCAAACCCTAATTTTCTCCAAAAAAAACAGAAAAAGCTGGCATCTGGGTATTGTTTAGAGGCACATTCTGGATGAACGCATTTGGTTAGATTTTGAAAACCTCAAAGTTTCACTGAAAAAGTAGCCACTTGAAGTTTCACTAAAAAAGTTGTGATATGGGTTTTGTCTAGAAGAAGATTTGAGATAGACCTAGAAGATTGGAAATTGAAAGTTTTGAAGTTTTCTCTGTCATGCAAAATAAAAGCAAGCTACTGCAACGTTGAGAAAATTCTTCAAAAATTATCCAGAAGATCAAACTAGTATAAACCAACTCGCTGAAAATTGAAAGTAATGGCCTTCTTCTTCAAAGATTTGATGTTTTGGATGAAAAAATATGAAAAAACAAGCCTTCTTGAGTGCTGATCTGAAAATTTATTGAAAAACTAGCAAGTTAAACTCTTGAATCTTGAAAATAAGAGTTTGAAGTTGCTGCTCTGTTTCTCCTTGAAGACCACCTACAAGAAAATAATGAATAATGAAACACAAAGGTACCTTAAATAAGCTTTTCCTTGAGAAAACAACTTTCTTTTTGCCCTAATTCTTCAAAACCCTAATATGAGTTTGTGCAATGAACTCAGATGTTTCTCTTCATCTTCAATTTCTAAAAATTTCAAAACTTTGACTAAGGCATTGGAAGTTGGGCACCCTTCTTGGTTGGAGGTGACTACTTTACTCAAACTTAGCCACTTTTTCATCCTTTTCAACTTTTCCTCAATTTCCTTCTCTAGTTTGATACTGTCTCCTAGCTTCCAGATTGATCCGACGAACAAGCTAAATGATTCATCGCAGAGCCTGATCAAATTTGACGACATTGTTCTGGAGACATCTCTTGACAAAAACTTCATTTGACCCTTCAAATTGTCAGGTGCCTATCTCCTCCAGGGGCGCCCACTTTCTCTAGTGTTAGTCATTTTTATGATCTTCAAACTTTGCTTGTCTTTTGACCTTTAGATGAATTCACAATTTCAGGCGTTATACTGGTCAGATTGACTAGCTGATGGATTCACTGGATACCTCATCTCTAAAAATTAACATCTGATGCCTCAAAACCCTAGGCACCCTTCTCCTTTAGGGGTGTCCATCTCCTCTAGAGAGTTTATTTTGAGTTTTTCGCTGTTGCTTTTGACTTTTTTCGTTTCATTCACTTTTCCTTTTCTGTTCAACCTGCGACATCTGATGACTGCCTTCCCCGACGGACGTGTTTATGATTGCGTTTGATAGCTTGATCAAGTTTGATGAAGTCATGTTGGAGGTGCCTCCTGTAAATTTCATTGTTTGAAATTTTAAAAACTTGGGCGCCCTTCTTCTCTAGAGGCACCCATGTTCACTAGTGTTAGAATATTTTCATTGTTTTTACCTTCAAAGTTCTAAACACCTCTCATCATGGCCCCTGTTTGATCCGAGTTTTCCGAAAATTGAATGATTAGATGATTGCACTGTTGGGCTCTCTATAGAGCTAAGATAGATTTGACCAACATTGCTTGGGAACTACATTTTTGATTTTATCATCTGATACTTCAAAAAGATGGGCGCCCTTCTTCTCTAGGGGCACCCAAGTTTAGCAGACTTAGAAACTTTTCTGAACTTTTCAAATTTCTTTCCTCGTTTGACGTGCTTCTATTGGCCTTTACTTCCGGATACAAAAATTTTCTAAGGCATGGGAGTATGGGCGCTCTTCTTGACTGAGGCACGTTGATTCACTAGAGTTAATCAATTTTTTGCATTTTTCAAAATTTTCAGTTGCTTCTTTGCTTTCTCCATTTTTCGTGCACGTTCATCATTGAAAAATTTTGTTTAATGCTTGAACGCCTGATTCTGACATCTGGCATCTGACTAACCTCCATTGATAACCTTGATTCTCTAGAAGAAACTTCTTAAAATTTAGAATAGACCCACTAGAGCAAAACTGATCTTTTCGTGATTCTGACTGCACTAGCTTGATGAGGAAGTATTTTAAGCCAATCAAAATTAGTCTCAACCCTAGAAGCTACAACCCTAGAATCCAAACTTTCTATTTTTAGAAAAAAATTCTAGTATCCATTTCTTAAGAAACTAGAGAAAAACCCAAAAAAAGTTTCTATTTTTAGAAAACTGCTAAAAATAGAAATTTTCCTAAAATTTAGGGTTGAAAAACTAAGATCTGGGTATTGTAGGTTTGATCGTTTTGAGTTGACCCAGATTGTTAGAATTTGAAAATTCCATTTTTTTGACCCCCCATGCAAGACATGCAAAACCCCAATTTTGACAAGACTTTAACTCATTTCTTCAAAATGCTTAAGTGTAGCAAAAAAATTAATTTGGGGTGCAACAGATCTTTTGAATCCTTCTCCACCTGTAAATCTATACATACAAAGAGAGAAACAATTTTTTTAATTTTTGGGTGAATGGGGGTTTGCCTTAGTCTAACCCCATGTTTGGTAATTAAACCTTGATAATGAAATAATGACAAAATGAAGGAATTGAATGAAAAATCTTGTTACAACTCACCAAAATATTAATGGCCATACTTATAGAACTCAAGTCAAACACATCACTCTAAGGCTTGGATCTTGCATGAATTGGATTGATGTTTTGATTCTTGAATGCTTGAAAGCTACATCACAATGTTAGCCCCAAAACATGACATGAATAGAGATGAAATTTGACATGATGATACGATCTTGATCACTATTGTAGATGACTGATAAATTTTCTCTTCAATGCTCTTGAAAATAATATTTTATCTTGTAAAAGTTGCATTCAAAAGTCTTAGATTTCAAATGATAGAATAATTAATGTATTTATAGGTGATTATCTAATTTTCTAAAAAATAGATTTGAATAGCTGATACTTGAAACTCGAATTTGAATAATTGAAATGCCAACAAAAACATATTTTAAAATGGGTCTTGGCACTTAAGGAGGACCTAAATTCCAAGACACACATGATCCAATATATTTTAATTAATTATGGAAATATTTTAATATAGGTTCCCCTTTCAAAAAACATGAATAATAAGGCTTTGGGATGCATAATTTGATCAATTAGAGGCTTAATTAAGTCTAATTAATGAAGGGGATGCAAACATAGTGTGAAATTGTAAAGGTATACAATTTCCTACATTACATTTAGCCCCCAATTTAGTGAGAGTGTGAGCCCACACTCAAAGTCACACTAAAGTAGACAAATAAGTCAAGAGAGGTCTAATTGTACAACTATTGAGAAGATAAGGTGAAAATAATCAAGGAGGATGATCAAGCCTCCAAGATATAATATCTCATAGAAAACCAATGAAGGCGCAAAGAGACACATGCATTAAGTAGCAAAAAAAATACATAATCATATAATGTCAAAATTAATGCGAAGAGAAAAGGGGTGGATCAAGCTTCGAATGTTTGTCCAAAAGGTATGAATCAAGCCTAAGCTATTTGTCCAGAAATAAGATCACAAGGGATAGTTAAATCGGGTATACACTAGGTGAGACCCAAGGAAAAAGGGTGAGAAACACAAAATGGTTCAGTGTGTACCCACAAAAAGGTGGCAGATGGAACAAGCCTTCTATATGTCAACCATACCAAAAGTTATAATCATTGATAACTTTGATAAGGTGCCATATAAAATGGTTAAAGGTTTCACAAGGCTACCAAGCTGCATTATGCTAGACACTCATGAAAAAAATGGAACCACTAGCAAGAAAGTTGTATTATGCTCAGTGGCCATGAACTAGTTTTAAATGCAAAGGAGTTTTGCTTCAAACATGAAAGGTCTCACCTTAGGGAACATTACACTTGACATCACCACCAAGAGAGGACTAGTTGATGAATAAAAGATTCACACCTTAAGGAATTCGGAGCATAACATTACCATTGAGGAATTTCATATGCCAAGAAAGGTCACACTCTTGTAGGAAATCAAACCTATTGTCACCACCAAGAAGACACATAACATGAATTAAGAAGACCACACTTTGAAAGAGGTCACAAAATTATGCAAACAATGAGCGGGGAGTGTATGCCTCCACTTTAAAGAAATTAATAAACACTATGCTATGAGAAATGACTTTAAAGTAAAAAGATAAATTCCAAATGATAAAAGAACATGAGAGATTACTTGGAAAAGCCTATTCCAATGATATGTTTTCCAAATAAATTTGCATCATAAAGAGGGGTTCCCCCCAGATACAATCCAAAGATAACACATAAGGGATCTACGGATTTAAGGTTAGTGTATGTATTTTCTATAGTGATATAATAGATCTCAGAGCTACCATCATTCCCCAAATACTCATAGAATAATGAACACAAAGGAAGAATGATACATAGAGAGATAGAAGAAAAACAATCCTTTTGGGTCAACATGGAAGATACCTAAATATCTCAATGCTTTGCATCATCCCCAAAATAAAAGAACAAGAAAAAAGGAAAGACAATATTTATGACATATAGAAGAATGCAGATACAAATAGAAGAATGTCACAACAGGTTTTCTTTCTTTGTATCCTTGCACCAATGAAGTAACAACGGTCATCTAAAGAAAGCAAAAAAATATACAGACATGCCAAGAAACATGATACAGGAGATCACATTACACACATGCTATAAAAAATAACATGGAAAGAAGTCAAAGAAAATACTAGTATGTCACATGTGAGCCAACCTAAAGTAGGTCATCCACATCCTAATCTTGCTCATCGTATATGAAGGATAACGAACCAAAGGAGAAATGCCAAGTTCCATACTAGGACAATGATTAGATTCAATACATGGTGATTCACTCTTGTTAGGAGGATCATCATGGTTCCCCCATCTAAGTTCATGGAAGAGGAAAATAACAAATTAAGATCATTATACACTTCCTAATCAATCTTAGTGATCTCATCATCATCATCCAAAATAATCACAATCGGAGGTCGAATGAAAATGTCCATTGTAGGTTCATGTTTTTGTTGGGGTGAAGGTGGAGAATTATCATGCTTTGTTTGAGTTTGATTTTGATCTTGTTTTGTTGGTTTGTTCTAATGACAATGTCCACTGTAGGTTCATGTTTTTGTTGTGGAGAAGGTGAAGAATCATTATGATTTGTTTGAGAATAAAAATGAAATGAAAGGAAAGGGGGCATGAATTCTATCAATATGGCCTAGGGTTCAATCACCCCTCTCCCTTAATTTCATTAGAAAGAGAGAGGATCATAAAGGCATAGGATTGACTTTCAACCTTAAGGTGAGTCAACCCTATTTTAGATCTCTGGATCTCTACTTCTTATGTCAAAAATGATTGATTTATAATGTTTTGGAATGATTTAAAGTACATTAACTAAATTAATTATATGACCTAATACTTAAATGCAAAATTCTATGATAAAAAAAAGGAACAACTATTTGTAGGCAGATCTAGGAAGTGTAGAGAATGGAAAACATGCTCTGAGATGTGGGTTTTGAGACTTGTACAAGGACTCATTCACCCAAGGGCGAATGGGTCTTTGCACATGGGTTTTTCTCAACTTATAGGGTCCTTTGGTGTAAGGTCTAAGCTTCATATTGATGTTGGTCTTACTGTTAGAAAGTCATAAATAAATTCTGAATATGAGTTTCTGTGTATTGACAACAATGTTGACAACACATGCAAGTTTACAAAATTTATCCTTTAAGATATTTTGAATCATTTTCCACCTATAAATATGCACATAGAAAGATAGAATAAAAAATGTTTATTTTTGGGTGAATGGGGGTTTTATTTAGTCAAATCACATGTTTGGTAATTAAACCTTGATAATTAAATAATGAAAAAGTGAAGGAATTGATGAATAAAAAAATATTCAAGTACAACTCACCAAAATATTAATGGTTTTCCTTAGAGGATTGAAGTCGAACACATCACTCTAAAGCCTAGATCTTTCATGAATTGGATTAATTTAGTGATGCTTGAATTCTTTTTTGAATGCTTGAAACCTACATCACAATGTTAGCTCCAAAACATGACATGAACACACATGAACTTTGGCATGATGATATTATCTTGATTGCTACTATAGATGACTGATAAATCTTCTCTTCAATGCTCTTGATAGTAATATTTTATCTTGTAAAAGTTACCTTCAAAAGTATCTGATTTCAAATGATAGAATAGCTATGTATTTATAGGTGTTTATCTAACTTCTCAAAAAATAGATTCCGAAAGTTGACACTTGAAACTTGAATTTGAATTATTAACATGTTGCCAAAAACATATTTTAAAATGGGTCTTGGAACTTAAGGAGTTCACGAAGTCCAAGACACACATGATCTAATATATTTTAATTAATAATGTAAATTGTTTAATATAGGTTCTCCTCGAAAAACAAGAATATTAAGGCTTTGGAATCCATAATTTGGTCAATTAGAGGCTTAACTAAGTCCAATTAATTAAGGGGATGCAAATATAGTGTGAAATTGTAAAGGTATACAATTTCATACACTAAAATCATCTATAAACTAGTATCTTCTTATTCAAGATTATGATTGTAGTCTTGATTTCATTTAAAATTGCTCATGTACACTCAATTTTTTTCTAAATCTAATCTTAACAATTGGACTAAGTTGATTTGTTTCAAATAATTTGTACTTTGAAATATTCAAAATTTGATTTAAGTATATTATATAGAAGGAGAAATGCCTAATTCATTTTGGGCATAGATAGTATATTTTATTTTACTATTAGATTAAATAATCTTAGAGAGTATTTCATCAACATTTGAGATTTTAAGAACATACATGGACATTTGGATTAATACTTGATGTATCTTCAAAATTATTCAAAATTATTGAATTGGTTTAAGGGATTGACTTCCCTTCCATAACACAAGATTTAGTGACACTTCTAAGAACCACCATTTTAGAATATCAAAGGCAAGCATAATTCTTGCAAATAAAGTTTAGGACCATAGAGAAAGGATTTGGGCCATTAATATTGAGATCAAAACCATAAATGCATGACTCAACTAGAATATAGAGAATTTAATTTTCCAAATTTTTAGAGCATAATAGTCACATATTTGATGACAAAAAATAGAATTGGATCACAAAGTGTGTTACAATTGTAAATCTTCTACTTTTCACACTAGATATAATTACATTTATCTTCTAACAATTTATTATATATTTCAATATTTTTTCAAGACTCAAGTTCTTTATCTAAGTTGATTGTAATATTGTTTGTTAGATTGATTATTAAACAAACATTATTAGAAAATGTATTATAATTGGTATTTTTATTTTCTTTATGGTGAACCTAGTTGATCTCATACCCCTTAGGGCTTGACCTTAGGTTTTATTCTTTCTATTTTTCTTTATATTAAATCTAATTGGTTAGTGTTTAGATCCATCCTTGTGTACTATCCTTATTTGAACCTTCATCTATGATATCTTTTCCTTTATTCTTGCTAAGATCCATTCCTAGATGTCTCCATGCTCTATGATGTTGATACATCTACTGTGGTTTATAATATTGATTAAGTTCTTATTTCAATCCTATAATAATTTGAACATCTAGGGATGATGCTTTGTGAGATGATAATGGGGCATGTACACGATCACGATGGGCCAAAAAGTGGCAATAAGAAAAAAACATGTTTTTAGTTCACCAAAATCGTGAAACACAAAGTTGAAGTTTTGTATGGGTCCGGTAAAATTTATTTTTGGTTTGCTAATAGAAAACAAAAACATATATCTGTTAGTAATGAATATTTGTTAATAATCAATATCCATTTCCCAAAATTATTTTTCATCAATTTTATGTATTTAAAATGGATATCCATTTTGCTAGCAAAATATATATCCATTTTGAAAGAAAAATGGATATATTTTTTGAAAAGAAAACCAAATATCTATTTCCTATAAGTATTTTAATTAATTTTATATTTTAAAAATGGATATCAATTTTGAAAGAAAAATGGATGTATGTTTCCTATAAGTATTTTATTTAATTTTATATTTTCAAAATGAATAATTCATTTTGAAAAGAAAAATAGATATCTATTTGGAAAAGCCTAGAAAAGCACACTTTAGTTAAAATGGGCACAACTTTTACGTTACTTATCGAAATTTTGATTTTTTACAGAAATTGGAAAGGTGGCTAAGAGATATACACAATGTATAATGTATTTTTGGTAGATTGTGAAACAAAACATAATTATATGCATTTTAAGTTCGTCCTTAATTTTTAAAATTTTAAGTATTCGTAATTCTTGCATATAAAGTCATTTTTTGATGATTTTTTTTGCAATAATCATCCTATGGACTTTTACTTACTCCAAATATTTTAATATGTTATTTATAGTCTTTTTTAGCCCCATAAGTTTTCTTTCTATTACTATTTTTTGTCTTTTTTGTCAGCCCAACCATGTGTCACGTTGGTGCACTTTTGTAAATGTCACGAGGTTCTTTTTGCTAAAAAGTGCGTAATTGTGCCATGTAATGGTGCACGATTTTTTTTGATATCACATCGCTATTGGATGTGAAGTGAGACACATGGTAGCTCCATGGGTTTTTTCATCAAGCATATCAAAGGAGTTTTAAGAAATGCATGTCATTGTGCCATGTAGCTTGAAATCAATCCAGAAAGATCATATAGTGTCGAGAATGAAATGATTATAAATAATTTCGAGTTGTTGATGTTTTTTCCTTCTCCAAGAAATCCCAAGTGTTGGTATTCAATCAATGACACCATTGCTGCTCGTGGACGATTAGATGATATTGTTTTCAAGTCTGGGTTTGTACGACACCACAATTTTTATCTCACATGGAAGATTTTTAGAAGCTCCTATATTGGTAGATTAATAGGTTGTTACACAGATCACCAGATGAAGCAACTCAATTTTTACTGCCCATATTTTCATAATGTGATCTGATCTTTTTCAGGGTTTTGGGGCAATATTTTAGTGCCACTTGTTAGGGTTTTTTGTTAAGGTGGTGGAGAGTTCTCTTTGCTTGTTTCATTCCTTTTTATTATAAAATGGAATTTTCAAGCCTCTTAGATATATAGAATATAGAAAATAGAAGAAGATAGGAGAAGATTTCTTAGAGGATTTTGTTGTCTTGTATCAGTTTTGTAATTGATTTTCAAGATAGATTATTTGAATCAATTGTATGATCTTAGCATTTTTTGTATCATTTTTTAGATCAAGTATTAGAAGGAAGGCATATATTATACTGTTCTTATATGACATTTATCTTACATTTTATTCTCTGTTCACACATATTCATGTTCTGTGTAATTTTTTATCTTAGGATATAGTCTTGATAATAGATTATGAGTTCTACCTTTTATATTCTCTAACTCTGATCTAAAGTGAATTGGATCATGCTATGATACTCTTTCATTTCTTGTTAAAATTGTGTTAGATCTCATACTATGCTATTTGGGAAAAATAATTTTGTAAGGGTTTGAAGCATCATATTGGTTTTCCCATAATTATGTCGAACCTTAATGGGCCCTTTCCATGAAAGGAGCTGAATGAATTCTCTATGCTCATATAGGCCTTAGTTGTTCGCTCTCCTTTCAAAAATGAAGGTCTATGGCATTATCTATTCATTTTTCAGAATTTAGGATCCATTAGGGTTTTGAAATGTTGTAAAATATTTTTGGTGCATCACCTTAGTTATTCTTATTTTTTGCATTTCCTTCCCCTTCTCCTAAACCAAAAGGAAGAGCTGAATTTTTTGAAAATCCCAAAGGTTATTCAGTAGATTGCAATTGGTCCCCCATCTACTGAATTTCCCATAAGGCTATTCAGAGAGGCACAAGATTTTTATGATCAATAGTTTTTTTTATGGCATGCCCAGTGGGACCAAAATATATTTCACAACATTTGATACCCAATATTGAAGAGACACTCGAGTCAGATCGGTAGAGGAAGTTACAAACAAAGCTAGTGGACTCATGCCTAAGATCCAAACAAGAGAATCTTCCAAAGGTAACTTCCAATACTCTCATCTGGCATCTTTTTCTCCTCGAAGGAGATGTGTTACAAGCTCTATATTTCCTATTAGGAGTCTGTGCAAGTGAATTCTAACTTAAAAATGCAAAACAACAATGAAAATGAAAGAAAGAAGAAACAAACAAAACACTCAAGATTAGCCTAGCTTAACTCAAATAAAATGCACAATAAAATGCCAATTTTTACCTTGCTTGAGTTGTCCCCCTTGGTTGGCCCTTTGAATATGATTTTGTGTGCTCCTTCTTTGATAAAATGACTTAAAATGATGCTTAAATCGATGAGGATACAAGGAGGGATACAATGATAGAGTTGGATGAGTGATAGGGTGCAATATGAGAGCTTGAATGGCTACAACAATGGTGGTTTGGTAGCTAGGATGCAAAAGTGCTAAGAGTTGGCTAAGTGTGTGATGATAGAATGAAGCCAAAATCCACCATATTTGGGAAAAAGCCTCTAAAGAAATGGATGGCTAGGATTGCACCTAGGTTAGAAGATCAAGGGCTAGGATATCTTGAGACATCACAAGCCATGAGAAGGTGACATATGGAGGGGCATGTGAGCAAGGAAGGATGATATGGCAATGAGGTGGAAATGAAGTGGATGCCACATGAGGTACTTGCATGTACCTTGGGAATGGGAAAGATCTCCTCATATAGGAGTTTCTTGTCCATATATACAATGAGAGAACAAGTGAGGAATTAAAATTTCCTCACAAATCTTCATAGGGATTGAGAAAGGAATAAAAAATTCCTTATGGGGGGATGTGAGGAATTAATAATTCCTCACAATTCATGGGGGGATAAATTTGAATTTAAAAATCCTAGAGGTGATGGGATGAATTCTCCAAAAGGAGAAAGTCATTAATGAAGGTTGACCTAGGGGTATGCCATAAATGACATTAGGTGGGATTAAGGGATAATTAGCCAAGATTTAAGGTTGTGCAAATGATTAGGAGGGACAATGATGGATTAAGGGAAAGTTGCAAGATATGGAGGATGTGACACTAATCACCATTAGTGATGTGCACATCCTAATCATAGATTAATTAAACTAATTTGGATTAAAAGGTGATTATGAAGGATGTTGACATGAAGAAAGAAGAGGAATGAATTAAAATTTGATTTTAATTCATTGGGATAAAATGACTAAATTAAATAAATTAGACTATTTATTTAATTTAGAGAAGAATAGGGTAAGGTATTTAATTCACTAATTAAACACCTTAGAAAAAATTAGGACTAGGATGAAATATTAACCAAATAATGAATTATTTAAATAATATAGTTTAGGGATGCAGAATGGAAGAATACAAGGGTGAATTTAACCATATAGGAGTGGTCAAATTCAGGTGTCTACATTTTTCCCCTCTTTGAAATATCATTTGAATGACAGTGTTTTGAAGAAAAATAAAGTGCAAACGACTCAATAGAAGAATAGGACTCTAGTAGCTACCCCAGTATGATAAGAGAATAGATGGGGAAGAGGAATGCAAAAATATGGTAGAGTATGCCCCCTTGAGAGGGCAGATGGGGAAGAAAAGGGGCCTAGAGCGACTTCTTGATATGAAGAAATAAAGGGCACCATGCGGTAGAGGACGAAAAACCATGAAGAATGACTTTTGAATAGAGGAAAAAGGACGAACAGGGTGAGAATGGAGGCCCGTGGAAGAATTAGGGAAAGAGGATTAAAAAAGGTTAAATGAAGGGTAAAAATTACCCTAAAATTAGCAAGGTTAAGTAGGGTCAAAAGTTAAAAACCTATAAATAGTAAATTTAAAAAATCACTATTCACCTTGATTTTACTTTGCACACATGTCAAAGGGTGATTTGGCAATAGAGCGAGAGAGCTAGTTGGACAAGCGAGAGAAAAATGGCAGTCGACGAGGAGATGATCCACATAGCCAACACCATGTGGGACTTCTATCACCTACAAGTGCCATCCCGATAGGTAGGCTTTGAACCTAGCTCTGTGATTTGATTGTAATTTTGCAAATGCTTTGGATTTCTGGGATGGTATGGGTATATTAGGAAAAATAAATTTTCCATGGGAGGAAAGATTCATCCTTCCATCGAATTGCATTCACCCTTCCAACAAATGGGTGACTACGCGACAGGGAATGAGTGGGTGCACATCCGCAAAGGCGAACACATGTAGGGAGAGGTGATTGTAAAATAGCCCCTTCCAGGGATGGGTGAATATGATACCATAGGTATGGAAGTATGGGGGAAAAGGTGATATTAGAATTTCCTAAAATGGAAAGGGGTGAATGTGCCACCTTGCAGGGGTGGATGCGTGATGGAGGGGTGATTACGAAATCGCCCAACAAAGGGAATCGAATATAGGGGAAAATGCAAATTTTCCCTTTTGGGAAAAGGGAGAATTCAAATTCACTAATGGGGCAAAGGCCTAGATAGAGGCAAACACGTATTCGCCTATGGGGTGAAGGGGTGAATGCATGTTTTCCTATTGGGTAAAGGGGGGAGCGCGAGTTTGCCTCTGGGACAAAAGGGAAAATTCATGCTCGGGGCAAGAAATGGGAAAAATTGCCTATAGAAAAAGTGAACCCTTTGAGAGAAAGGCGTAGGGGTGAGCATGTGAAGCTGAAAGGTGAATGCACAAGAAAAAGGGAATACACAAATTCGCACTGCATAGAGGTGAATTCGCCAAACCAGGGCAGAGGGAAAAATAACGATAGAAGATAAAAGGTAAGAGAAGGAGTGAAATATGGGTTGTATGGATACAAAGTATAAATAACCCAAGGATGAGAGAGAGGCACTCAGCTGTGCTGGCACTGACTCGGGAGGCAATGAAACTAATGGACCACAAGGCCCTAGAGCAGCTAGGGCTATTGTATATGTTGGGATATCCTACGATTAGGGCACATCGACCAATATTGACAACCCTTATGGAGAGATGGAGCTATGAGACCCACACTTTCCATCTCCCAATAGGGGAGATGAATATGATATTGGAGTTTGTTTGGAGGATCCCATGTCTATCGATCAGGGAGCACCTTGTGAGCACAGTGGCTAGTTGACCATTGGAGAGGAGTTTGAGTGTGTGTTTGGTACCTTAGACCTTCCCTATCGAGGGAAGGAGTTAGATATTAATGCATGTATTGAAGTTGTACCACCCCTACCATTGTACCTATGTGGATTGATCAGTGGGATCCTTCTCCCCAATAGGAGTGGGCAATTCTTTAGCCTCAAGAGGATTTAAGTTCTCAGAAACATCATAGAGCGAAGAGATGGTGTATTTGCATGGGGCACTGCATGTTGGTGTAGTTATATAGGGAATGCATGTGGTGTGTTATAAAGGAGCATTGAGTAGGACCCATGTCACCTTGTTCTAGGTGTGGGCATGGGAGCACATTAGGATCACCCACCCAAACATCCTCAAGGTAGGGGATAGATATGAATCACTTATAATGGAATTTTGGTATGGAGGTGAGCATGGATGAATGCTACACTATAGGAATGTTTTGAGAATAGAGTACTGGCAATGAATAATTGATGATCTCACAAATGACCAGATCATGTGGTAGTCGTATGTTGATCGACAACCAGTCCTAGAGACCAGAGGATAGGCTTATAGGGGTTACATATTTTTATAATGTTGTTTGATTGGGAATGACCCCTTTATAATTGATCTCTATAGGCTTGATCGGGTTACCCAAAAAATTGGGGTACAACAAGACATCCCGACGGGGGGGGTGGGGGGGGGTGGCGAAGAGGTTCCGATGGATTACTTGAGAGGAAACAATAGTATGGGGGAAGTCTATGTTGTCAGAATATGCCCCAAAGGAGTGGGAGAAGATGCCTTTGGTGATATGGGGGTGGCGAGGAGGCTCAGATAATGCGAGCATTATAGATAGGTACGTGGTATGGTGGTAGGAGAGACGACTTGTGAGGATCACCATAATGGAGCTGATCATGCCAACAATGTGATTTAAGGATGAGGATTTGTAGGAGAGGCCCTAAAGGAGGCAGAGATGAGATGGATAAGGAGGAGGAGAGAAGGAATCATAGGAGGATGGGATACATGATATGGAGGTGGATGGCCAACGATGGAGGAGAGGGCGATAGTAGTATATCAGGGACCACCGATCGAGAACCTTGCATTCAAATTAGCAAGAGGGAAATTTCACGTCTTTATCCTCTAGTAGAGGCTACAAAAGTCAGAGGTGGAGAGGGAGTGTCTATAGGCCAAGGTTGACAAGTTACAAGGGGCAGCTCCAATGGGAGAGGAGGGGGTAGGAGCGGAGACATAAAGATTGTGAGGGGAGGTAGAGAAGTTATAGGGTTTACTAGAGACAACACAAGGGGAGAGGGATGAGGTGATGGCCATGATAGAGAATGTTGTGGAGCAAGAACATATACTACAAGGAGAGCAAGATGAGGCCATCATGAGACTAGAGGTCACATAGAGCGTAGCAAGGGATGATGGGCTGCAATAGGAGAGGGAAGAGCAAGTAGAGACATAGATGCAAAGCCTACATGCAGAGAGAGATGAGATAGTTAAGTAGGTGGGACAGGAAGAGGCACAATTGTAATCGATGAGATTAGCATAGGATGCATGAGAATTGGAGAGGAGGAGGTTGTAACAACAATGAGATCAATATAGGATGGAGAGAGATCATATGCGGACACAAACAACAAGGGAGGCAGACGCGAGGAAATAGGTCAGATACTGGATGGGAGCATATTTTGGGGCTATTGTAGATCCAACACAAAGGGTCCCTCCGTATGTATGAGCAGTTTTGCAGAGGCCATTACCCTCCCATTCAGGACCATCACATATCAGGGGCTATAGTGATTTTAGAGAGATGCCCCCACAGGGTCGAGGACCTGGGGTAGACTCTCCCCAGAGGTCAGATGTAGGGAGCAGTGGTTAGGGGGATAAGAGGACAAGAAGATGATCTCAGGTTTGACAAGTGCCCCATAGATATTGTATATACATGCAGATTCAACATATAGATTCCTTCATATAGATTATTTAGCAGATTAATTTATTCTTTATGCAATTATTCTTTATTGATTCAGGATACCATGATTGTTAGATGTATCCATATGTATATTATGAAGCCTCTGCACATGTACTTTATTATGTGATGGACACTATATGGACTGTGAACATGGAATTTTATTATGGACTCTATGGACTTTTATGATGGATATTATGGATATTTATTATGGAATATGTGATGGATGCTATATTTTGATATATATTTATATACAACATGACAAACATTGATAATGCTCTATATATGATTCCTATGTGATGCACTAATATTTGTTATGCATATGTGTATGATTATGATTATGATAGATGCATGTGATGATGATGATGATGGATGTAGGATGTAGGATTTTTTTTATGATGACATGCATGATATGGATGCTATGTATTGTGTCTAAAACTTTGTGATGCATGACATGATGGTTTATGGTTTATGGTTTATGATATGGATATGATAATAATGATTCGTGACCCAGGTGGCAATGCGAATGTGATTTAAGATTTATGAGATGGATATGTGTGTATTTGTGATGTGCTTATTATGGGTGAAATATTATATGAATGTAATGTAATGATATGCATTTAATGAAATGAACCTAATGCAATGTAGTAAGACATTTAGAATAAAAAATCTAAGCAACTTAAAATAAAAATGAAAATGTGAATGCAATGAATTAAGATGCTTAGACTAACATATCTATATTAATATAAACAACTTAAAATGATAATGAAAGTGTAAATGCAATGAAATAAAATAATAATGAAATGGATTTAATATTATTAGACTACCAAATCTATATTAATCTAAACAACTTAAAATGATAATGAAATGTAAATGCAATGAAATGGATAATGAAATAGATAAATGCAACAAATAGTGAAACGATTATGAAAGAACAAAAATATTAATGCAACCCAATGGAATGAAAATGAAATGGAGAAAGAAATAGATAAAACTGAGAATGTAATGGAATGGACTAAACCTAAATGAGAATGGACATGCAAAGTGAAATGAAAAATGATGGGTGGGATAGTGCACCTGTCAAAATTGTAGGGACCCCAATAGGAAGAATAGGTGGGGGGATACCATTTGCACAACCAAAGATCAAGGGCCATAGTGTTAGGAATTAAGGTGTCTCAACCTTGTAAATTCCTAGCATGTATTTATTTGTTTGCAAATAATGTATTTAAGTTGCACATCCTATTTTTGTCATTTAGTGTGAGTGGACACGATGAGTTGTCACTCCACTTGGAAGATGACTAGGATGGTCAACTTGGTCTAGGAGGTTCTAGGTGTCCCACTTTGTGGTAGGAGTTTTCTGCCAAGTGTTGGCACTTTGGATAATGTGTAAGGTAATCATGACTGAAACGGTTATGACGGATTCCTATGAACATGTAAGAGCTAAATAAGGAAGATTCTATGACAGGTGAAGACATGCAAGACATGCATTCAAGAGCATCTTTGACTAAGGCCTATTTGGGCACCCAAGGAGCATCTATGACATGTTGTAAGAGAATATGCTATTTATAGCATGTGTATGAAAAATTCTCTTACAGCTGTCATAACGGTTATTTCTGGCATATTCTATGACGGTGTAAGAACTATAAGAGCATCCGTCATTGCCTAAACTTAGGAATGGGGAACCCACTTATGGAATGCATGTTGGGACAAGTGTCAGGACTTATGACACACTTGGATATGTGTCCCTAGGCGTGGGTTTTGGGCCATGCACTCATGTTGGACGCTTATCTCAAGAAGATGCCATTTTGGCCTTGTAAAAGTCTATATAAGCAGTGCTTTGGATGGGAGACATATAGAGTTTTTGATAGGTACTGTTATGCTGCTGGATTATCTGTAGATACGAGTGTTGAGGACTCCATGATAGCTTGCATTGCAAGTGTGTTGTAAACAACAAGTGTTTTGATAATACATTGTGCAGGTTTTGGAGTGTGGGGTTTTTTACCAAAAGGTTTTCCCCACGGTAAATCTTTGTGTCACTTCTATCTTCTGTCTATCTTTCTGTATGTACGTGATTGCAACAACATCTAAGTTAACATATGTTTAACATTCTGTAATTGTAAGGGTTAAAACAAATTTTCACTCTCCTCTCCTCATAGATTAGTGTAGGAAACTGTAATTCCGCACACCTAGTTTCCTTTCAGTTGGTATCAGAGCTTGATCACCTTTGGTCCTAGTTGTTGGGTAAAGGGTTTTTTGAGCTAATCTAAGGTTGAGTGGGAGTATTGTGTAGAGTATTCAATAACCTTATTATAGGAAAGAGATGGCAAGTTCTTCGTACAACAAGATGGAGGTGGAGAGATTCACCGGCACAAATTTTGAGCTTTGGAAGCTCAAGATGGAGGATATGCTAGTTGATAGAGATGTTTGGGAAGCTGTCTCAAACAATACTAAAAAAGGAGCTATGTCGCAAACTGATTGGGATCTCAAGGATCGGAAAGCTAAGGGAATCATAAGACTCTGTCTAGTTGATTTCGTCCTCCTGAATGTTCTTCATGAGAAGATTGCAAAATCCTTGTGGGAACAACTTGAGTCTGTGTATCAAGCCAAATCTCTGGTGAACAAGTTGTTCCTGAAGAAGAAGTTGTATTCTTTGAGAATGGAGGAAGGAGGATCCATTGTAGCTCATCTAAATGCATTTAATATGCTGATTGCACAGTTGACATCATCTGGTGTAAAGAGAGAGGAGGAGGATCGATGTATGAACCTGTTATGTTCCTTGCTGGATTCATGGGACCATCTTGTGATGGCTCTCAGAAGTACTATAGTCACTTTCAGAATGGATGATGTGGTGTCTTTGCTATTGTCTGAGGAGATGCGGAGAAAGTCTTCAGATTCGGCTAAGGAAGCCCTTGTTGTTTGTGGAAGACCCAAAGATCGATGGAAGAAGAAGGACAAGAAAATTGAGAAGGGTAGATCCAAATCCCATGGGAGATCCAAGACTCCTAGAAAGACCAAGGCCACCTGTTGGAACTGTGGGAAATTTGGGCACTTCAGAAGAGATTGCAAAGAGGCAAAGAAGAAGAAGTCATTGGATTCAGATTCTAATAGAACCCAAGATGATGGAGATGCTTTCATCGTAGCCGTGGCCACCCATGCATCAAATGATGTGTGGCTGATTGACTCTGGTGCTTCATTCCACATGACCTCTCATCGAAGGTGGTTCTCAAAGTATGAGGAGTTCGATGGTGGAAAGGTGTACCTGGGTGATGACTCTCACCTAAAGATCGTTGGTTGAGGAAGAGTCTCTATCCGATTTCCTGATGGACGAGTGAAGGGAATCAATGGGGTAATACACATCCCAGACTTGGCATGGAACTTGCTCTCTGTAAGTATGTTGAATGATGCAGGTGTGCAGGTTGTCTTTTCAAAAGATGGATGCAAGATGACTAGAGGAGCTATGGTGCTCGCGAGGGGTACTCAGAGAGGTACTTTGTTTAGCTGGAAGCATTCACTCCACAGTGCAATAGCTCTTCTATCTCAAGGAAGAGAGCTGCAGTCACTTCATCCCCACCATCTGAATGAGTAGTGAAGAGATCTGTTGTAACGGATTCTGATGGTAATGCATCTTGTGTACCCAAGGGTGCAAACACTTTGGAAGGAAAACTTCCTGCTGAAAAGATAATGTTGTGGCATATGAGATTTGGCCACATTGGTGAGAAGGGTCTTAGAACCCTAAAGAACAAGAACCTCGTTGAGGGGTTAAATGATTGTAATCTTGAGTTTGACTTTTGCGAACATTGTGTTTATGGAAAACAGAACCATGTTTATTTTTATTCTAGTTCTCAAAAGACTTTTGGTGTGTTGGATCTAATTCATTCTGATGTATTTGGTCTTGTTAATGTTCCTTCTCTCTCCAAATCTGTATACTTTGTATCTTTCATAGATGATTATAGTAGAAGGACATGGATTTATTTGCTTAGAAGCAAGTCTGAAGTCTTTAGTCGGTTCAAGGAATTTAAAGCTCTCATTGAGAATCAGATTAGTTAAAAGATTAAATGTGTGAGAACTGATAACTGTGGTGAGTTTTGTTTGACAAAGTTTGAGAAGTTTTGTAAAGAGAGAGGGATTGAAAGGCATAAGACAACTCCTTATACCCCACTACAAAATGGAGTTGCAGAAAGAATGAACAGGACCTTGATGGAGAAGGCTAGGAGTATGCTTAGTGGAGCAAGCCTCGAACAAAGGTTTTGGGCAGAAGCTGTAGCCATTGCTTGCTATTTGGTTAATAGATCTCCTACATCAGCTCTTGTTGGTAAGACACCCATGGAGGTGTGGTCTAGTAAGAAGCCTTCCATTAGACATCTTCCTATTTTTGGTTGTGAAGCTTATGCAGATGTGCCTAAGGAGAAAAGGTCTTAATTGGAGAACAAGGTAGTTAAATGTATCTTCATCGGCTACAGTGTTGGTGTGAAAGGGTAGAAGCTTTGGGATCCTATGACTGGTAAGGTGTTGTATAGTAGAAATGTTATTTTTAGAGAGCTAATACCTTCTCCTGTTATCCTACAACCAGATGAAATAGAAAAGAAAGAAGATGTGGTTCAGTTACCTTCTACCCTTGAGAAGACTGAACAAAGAGACCTAGTTGGATCTGATGATGAGGAGAGCTCTAGCAGCTCAGAAGGTTCAGAAGAAGAGGTAGAACCTCAACCTTAGTCCTTGAGGAGATCCACAAGAGAAAAGAAGCAGCCAAAGAGGTTTGGATTTTCTATGTTAGATTCCAGTTGTGCTTTTGCCTCGATTACTAACATTGATGAGCCTAGAATTGTGAAAGAGGCTATGGGTATGAAAGATGCAGGTTGATGGATTGAGGCCATGGAGGATGAGATGGTTTCATTAGAGAAAAAAAAAAACATGGGACCTGGTACCATTTCCTAAAGGATGAAAACCTGTTGGATGTAAATGGGTGTTTAAGAAGAAGTTCTGTGTAGATGGTACTGTTGAGAAGTACAAGGCTAGATTGGTTACGAAGGGGTATTCACAGGTGGAGGGAATTGATTATGGTGACATATTCTCTCCTGTTGCAAAGCTGATATCTATTTGATTTCTACTATCTCTTATAGCATCTTATGATTTAGAGGTAGAACAGATGGATGTGAAGACAACTTTCCTTCATGGTGACTTGGAGGAAGAGATTTACATGTCACAGCTTGAGCACTACATTGAGAAAGGTAAAGAATCTTTGGTTTGCAAATTAAAGAAGTCTTTATATGGTTTGAAGCAATCTCCTAGGATGTGGTACTTGAAGTTTGATGCCTTTGTGTTGTCGATTGGATTTCTGAGATCGAAATCAGATCATTGTGTGTATTACCAAGTTGACAATGATCGTCTTCTCATTATTGCACTATATGTTGATGATATGTTGTTGATTGGGAAGGGTATGAGTATGATTTCTGATTTGAAGTCTTAGTTGTCAGCACAGTTTGATATGAAAAATCTAGGGGCAGCTAGGTATATCTTGGGAATGGAAATCAGTAGAGACAGGGCTAACAGAAAACTTTGGTTAATTCAGAGGAAGTATGTGAAGACCGTGTTGGATAGGTTCAACATGGTAGATTGCAGACCATTGTGTGTTCCTATTTCTTTGGGAACAAAGTTATCTATAGATGATTGTCCAAAATCTCCTAGTGAGGTGGAGGACATGAGCAAAGTACCTTATGCTAGTGCAGTTGGCAGTTTGATGTATGCTATGGTCTGTACTAGACCAGACATTGCCCAAGCAGTGGGAGTCTTGAGTCGGTTTTTGGCTAACCCTGGACGGGTACATTGGGATGCAGTTAAGCAAGTGTTCAGATACTTAAGGGGTAATTTCGAGTATTCCATTTGCTATCATGGCAATTCCTATGGAGCTTCGCATTGAGTTTGTATTCGTGGGTTTGTGGATTTAGATTAGGCAGGTGACATTGACAGCAGAAGATCCACCAGTGCATATGTGTTCACTATGTTTGGTGGTGCTATCAGTTGGATGAGTAAGCAACAACCTATGGTCACTTTGTCCATGACAAAAGCTGAGTATATGATAGCTACTCATGCTTGTAAGGAAGCTATTTGGCTTAGGAGACTGTGTTCAGATGTTGGTGTTGATGCTGGACAAATTACGAAACCAGTGGGCACAGAGAAGTTCAGATGGTGTTCGAAGTCTATGGGCCTCTCGGCCTATAGTAGTTAAATCCTGTTATTTCCTTTGGATCTTACAAGGTGTTCGACAAGTGGGAGAATGTTGGGAATTAAGGTGTATCAACCTTGTAAATTCCTAGCATGTATTTATTTGTTTTATAATTAATTGTTTGCAAATTATGTATTTAAGTTGCACATCCTATTTTTGTCATTTAGTGTGAGTGGAAACGGTGAGTTGTCACTCCAATTGGAAGATGACTAGGATGGTCAACTTGGTCTAGGAGGTTCTAGGTGTCCCACTTTGTGGTAGGAGTTTTCTGCCAAGTGTCGACACTTTGGATAATGTGTAAGGTAATCATGACTGAAACGGTTATGACAGATTCCTATGAACATGCAAGAGCTAAATAAGGAAGATTCTATGACAGGTGAAGACATGCAAGACATGCATGCAAGAGAATCTTTGAATAAGGCCTATTTGGGCGCCCAAGGAGCATCTATGACATGTTGTAAGAGAATATGCTATTTATAGCATGTGTATGATAGATTCTCTTACAGCTATCATAACGGTTATTTCTGGCATATTCTATGATGGTGTAAGAACTGTAAGAGCATCCGTCATTGCCTAAACTTAGGAATGGGCGACCCACTTATGGAATGCATGTTGGGACAAGTGTTAGGACTTATGAAACACTTGGAAATGTGTACCTAGGCGTGGGTTTTGGGCCATGCACTCATGTTGGACGCCTATCTCAAGAAGATGTCATTTTGGCCTTGTAAAAGTCTATATAAGCAGTGCTTTGGATGGGAGACATATAGAGTTTTTGACAGGTACTGTTATGCTGCTGGATTGTCTCAGATACGAGTGTTGAAGACTCCATGATAGCTTGCATTGCAAGTGTGTTGTAAACAACAAGTGTTTTGATAATACATTGTGCAGGTTTTGGAGTGGGGTTTTTTACCGAAAGGTTTTCCCCACGGTAAATATTTGTGTCACTTCTATCTTCTGTCTATCTTTCTATATGTATGTGACTATAGCAACATCTAAGTTAACATATGTTTGACATTCTATAATTGTAAGGGTTAAAATGAATTTGCACTCTCCTCTCCTCATTGATTAGTGTAGGAAACTGTAATTCCGCACACGTAGTTTCCTTTCAATAGGCTGGAGAAAATGTATCAGGATAAATGCAGTGTGGAAATAAATGAAATGCAAATCTAATACCATTCTATCATATTAGTAGAATTGAATTTTTCTATAGCATAGGAAGCGATATGCTAGGGTATGAAGAACCAAGGCCGATTAGTGTCAAACGCATAGGACTGCCACAACAATGAAGAAGGCTATCCTGACACACCAAAGTCATAAGGGCTTTGGTCGGGCCTGATGTTGGAATAACCACAAGCACAAAGGATTCTCCAACATAACACAAGACCATGAGAATCTTGGTGAGTACTGCACAAGACAACCAGGAAGACAAGATCACACCAGTAATCAAGATATGACCCTATGTTTACCAGTCGAAGTGCACCATGATATGATGGATTGTGGCAACCTAACGAGGTATAATAGGAAGCTTAAGAGATATTAGTAATCAATGCAGATCAAGAAGAAATCATTGGAATGATTGGTCTAGATAAGGAAGTACCATGTGCTACAATTTCAATAAATTTGGTCACATTGCAAGATTCTGCAGAAACAATAATGTGGATAAGAGAGGTCTGGTGTATAGAGGTAGAAACATATAGAAAGATGACAAGAGAAAAAGAAAAGTGGCTACAAATGAAATCATATATCAAATGAATAAGATAAGGGTAAGAAAGAATTATTTTTATGTTGGAAATGGTTCTGCACTGGAACCTACTTCCGGTAATTCCTTTGGTAATTGATTTCAGGCCACTAGCATAGTGGGAGTTTTTTCAAGAAAATATTTTCTCTCCTATCTGTGGATGGTATCAGAACGTGAAGGATGATCAAAAAGGTGTATCAATGATATACAAAGGTTTTGTAGAACTTTCATAAGAAAATTTAGATAATTCATAGGTCGGTAGAGAAATGTTTCTCTTACTATCTGAGAAAATAGAGCATCCAAAAAACTTAGGAAAAACATAGTTATTACAAGTGTGCGAGCTATAAAAGTCAAGTTGGAACTCTCATTTGTCACTTTGCATCGAAGAAGAGAAGAAGGAGAGCACTCAATAGCATAATTTTGAAGCAGAGAAGTTGATTGATCGACGAAACTCAAAATCCATCAGGTATTTCAATTGTTTTTAGAATTTTCATATAATTTGGTGTGTGGTTGTTAAACCTAAGTGTGAAAGAAAAATGGAAAAAATTAAAGGGTCGATCAGTTTGGATGAATAAAATAGTGGAAAGATTAGGTCCATGATAAATTTGTTGTTTCTCGATGAATTGAAGAGATTAAATGAAGCCAAACACAAGAGTTTGGATATTTTGAATTAGATTCCCCATTTCGAGAATGTTGAATTCGTAAAATTCATTTTGAATAGATTGCACAACAAAACCTTGATTCTGGAAAAACCCTACAAAATTTCAAAGGAGGAAATAAAAAATTGATTGGATTATGTAAAGTCAGAGATATACCGAGGAAGAAATCCATCCAGAACAAAGAAGTTGAAACCCTAACCAAAATAATTGGAGATCAGAGGCCATAGATAATTTTGACGATCAAGAATCTTGTGAAAAAGTATATTGCGCACATAATATCATACAAAATCATTTTTAGAAACTGAGAAGGAGCAACATCGGCTGGTGTAGTCTATATTTATCACAAGATGATAATCAAAGGTCAGAACTTGGACCTGTGCGGATTGATAAAGGATCAACTAATGGAGAATGTGCAATTAACAAAAGAGATAGGCTACCCTTTTAGGTTTGGTACTCTGATTATATGCTTAGTAATGTATTTCTTGAATTATTTTCCAAATATCAACAATATGGTGTGGAAAGAAAATGAACCTATATGCAAACAAATATACTCATATTATGAGAGCTTGGCTAATTGGGATCAAGAATTTGAAAATTTCTTTAAGGAAATTTGCTAGGGAAGTTTGTCTCAGTCAATATTTCTCTTCCAGTAAGAAAAATTGCAGTTGTTTCCTCTTCCGGTGGCATGGAGAAAAATAAAAAAAGAGAAAAATAAATTGTTGAATATAGCCCTTCGGAATGCAAGATTCCCAGAGTTGAAGGAAAATGAAAAGAAAAGGAAATTGTGGATATTCCAGATGAAGAATCTCATGAATAAACTAAGGATCCTAGGGAAATGAATCAGAACTAGAAAAGGAAATTGAAGAAGAAGATGGCCTAACAAAAGAGAAGCTACAACAACTTATTCAGGAGGAAGGAGGAATATAAAAAATTGCTAAGTTATGGTCTATCAGACTATCATATGATCAGGATATGATTTTGAGTTTACTAAATGCTCATGTTGAGCACTGTAAGATCTAATTGGAAAGTTTACAAAACATCCTACCTAAATAAATGATTGAATGCAGTAAAGAAGCAATGAAATATGAAGTTGAAGACAAAAAAGAAGGTGAAGTTAACTCTCATTTGAAGGGGTAGTTCAAGCTATCACTCACCAAATTGAAGAAGAAAATGAATGAGTTGAGACAATGCATAACTGCAGCTAATAGAATCTACAACTATTGCATTCATTGGCCTCATGTAGTTGGAGAATACAAATATAAATTGGAGTAGATTGAAAAAGCTTTGATATGTTTCAGGACCAAGATGGTGCAATCAAGAAAAGGATTTGGGAGCTATAGTCTGAACACACCAAAGTTCAATTCATCAAGAACACACTTGTGGATACTTTTTGGAAGGTGAATGATCTAACCGAATGCAGATTGGAACAAATGGTTGAGATTCTAAAGAAAGGTGAGAATCTAGAGGAAGTGATTACAATTCTAGAATCCCTCACTGCAATTTTCAACAGGACATCCAAGAAAAATAGTTTGATCATAATCATTGGGATCACAATAGATTCTTGGAAGAAGTTCCTTCTAAAAATGAAGGAAAATCATAAGATAATTTTCTAACTCTTTTTCAAAAGTTTTGAATCAGTTTTGAACTTTTGAGATTTTGAACACATGTTTTGTCTTTTTGGCATATGGTTTATATGCTTTGTCATTGATGTCAAAGGGGGAGAGAATGCAGTGAAAAATGTCTCATCAATCTTAGGGGGAGCTATGTTTAGAAAATTTTGAAGCATAAGGGAGAGAGAGCAGTAAAGCTTGGCAGCGTACTCATAATGATTCTGCCACTTAGTTATTTTTAACTAAGTGTTGCCATCAATGCCAAAGGGGGAGATTGTTGGCATATGGCTTGTAAGTGTTGTCATTGATGGAAACCTAAGTCATACATCTGGTCTACAGTCTAGTTTTGGTTTACACCGTCATAACATAGTGAAGAACAGGGCATCTAGTTAAAGGCATAAAATGTAGATTTGAGTACCTCACCGAACTATTATTTTGAGTGTTGGATCTCAGAGAAAGGTTTTTTATGTTTGTAATACCTTATTCATGATGTATCTCAATGCACATTCACTGGTGAACGATCCAGGATATTCGGTGCATGAATTTGTTGGTTACTTGTGCTAGAAAACCGACCTGGCGAATATAGTAATTGCAGATGTATAAGGAGTAATTGATTAAATGTTTTCATGTTTGAAACATGTTTATTTGAGTCCTCTCTATGTCTTAACTGAATTTGGAGGATACACATGAATATTTAATGGTGGATCTAGCTGACAATTGTAAAGAACTTAATGTTTTATGAAGCCGACATATGAATGTTCAAATCCTTGATAGTAGATACATATATGAGATCAGTTTTATCTTTTTGATATAGTGAATGTGTGGAATGTGAAGTATACTAGTGTGTGGTATGAAATTAAGTAGAGCAATAGTGTGAATTTATCTATGTGTGATGCGAAGAACATAAAAGAGCAGAAAATAGTAGAGCAGAGCAAAGGAAAGTAGAGTAGAGCAGAGCAGAGCGAAGAGAAGAATCAGTCAATAGATCTAGAATCTAATCTATGAGCTTCACCAAAACTATAACCTGGCATAAGTAGATGCTACTATCTCAGTTTAACCTTCAGATGGTTTTAATCTAAACTTTTGCAAGTCAGTGAGCCTTCCCTTTGAGCAGCGAGCTCTAGGAATTGTGCCTGAATGCAAGTGCATTCTCTTTTGTAAAACTTCTATTTGAGTACTCAAATTGTGGATTAACCTCCACCATGGTTTTTCCCCTAATAGGGTAATAGGGTTTCCACACAAAAATCATTATGTTATGGTGTTGTGGATAACTTCCTTATGTGTTTGCATCTTTCTTTTGGTTGAATGTTATAATGGTTTAAGTTTCATATTAATGAAGTTAATATTTGTTGAGCATTGATTCACCCCCCTCTCAGTGTTCCCTTGAGTCCAAAAAATACTTGATGACATAACACAAAAATAAGCAAAATCCTAAGGACACACCTAGGGTCTCAGAGGTTGATGAAATTATTTAGCCTTTCCTATTCGAAATTGTAGAGAGCTTGTAGTTCGATAAAAGATTGACGACCAATCATGGATAAAAGCAGAAAGAGGATGATGTAGACTAAGACAAATGATGTAGAATAACACAAAAGGACAAAAAAATCCTTGGGGGCTCATCAAAGACGGCCTTTCCTACGTGAAAGTGCAAAGGCAACATAGTTCAAAAAAATGACTAAAGATGACATGAGACCTATTGATAGGAGACATTATGGAGAATCCTAGATGGGGACGTGAGATCGATGCACAACACCAATATATAGGAAATAAAAAGCTCAAGATTTAGGATAGCTAATAAAAATCACCCAATGCTCAATAAAAATGTACCAAGTGGTGGATGATAGGGGGTTGATGGGGGGATAGATGCGATAGGATGCTAGGATAGGATATGAGGATAGGATAGATAAAGATGTAAGCACATAGGAATGTGGGACACAAGGTAGATAATGATTTAGCCCTCTATGAATGACACCTTTTGTCGAGTTTTCACAAATTATACTTATTCAAGGTTCCACCAAGGGTGGTTTTCATCATAGGATGCATTATTTATCTTTACTAAATTTTTGGATTTTTTTTTACTTTTTGTATTTTTTTATATTTTTTTGGGTATTTTCTAGGTAGGGTAACCTAGCTAACTTAGGTATAAAACCATTTTAGATGCATGATGTTGATGGGTTCTTCCAAGGGTTCTCCCTTAAGTATAGCAAGCGATATTCCCCAAAACCATACTTTATAGTGATAACATATGGACCCAACCAATTTGCTTCAAATTTTCCCTTATTTTATTGATCCTAATGTGTGTGTTGATTCTCTTTTAGGACTAGATCACAAATTTTGAACTGATGAGGATGAAACTTATTGTTATAGCTCCTCCTAAGTCAATGTTGATAATTCTTAATATGATTGTAGGCCTTGAGATGCTTCTCATCCAAGAGCTCTAGCTGACTCAACCATGCAACTCGAGAATCTTCCTCATTGATCAAGTTCTTCAGAGAGATACAAAGTGATGGGATCTGAACTTCAATCGGAAAGATGGAATCTATGCTATATACAGGGGAATATGGGGTTGCACTAGTAGGGGTGCATATGGATATGAGCTAAGCCCAAAGGGCAGGATTAAGGTTCAGGTGCCAATCACGACCAATATTATTGACGACCTTCTTAAGGATTTTGATAAGAGTTTTGTTGGTAGCCTCAACTTGTCCATTACCTTGGGGGTAATAGGGTGTTGAACAATGATGTTGGATGTGGTATGTTTCATAAAGGCATCAAATGTACTTTTTTTTGAAAGGTTTTTTATTGTCGATGATGATGGTGGAGGGGATACCATATCTATAGAGACTATGGTGAAGGATGAATTTGGATATTTGAAAGCCAATGATTTGGGAAAGTGGAATTGCTTCCACCCACTTAGTGAAATATTTAGTGGTTGTTATTATGAAGGTATTACCATCGAATGAGGGAGGATAAATCTTACCAATTAAGTTGAGACCCCATTGTGAGAAAGGCCAGATTGCAACGATAGTTTTTAGATCCTATATAGGAGCATGAATTATATCTACATGTTGCTGCTGACATGGTACACATTTCTTGATGAGTTCACAAGCGTCATGCTCCATAGTTGGCCAATAATATCCTGCTTTGAGAAGCTTCTTCTCCGAGGCCATCCCATTAGTATGAGCCATGCAAACACCACTATGCACTTGATTTAACACAATGTGATATTTTGATTCATTTAGATATTGAAGGAGAGTGCCATCCTACCCTCTACGATAAAGTGTATCCCATACAATTGTGTAACGAGAATTGCGTTGAATGAAATATTTACATTGGTTACAATTGAAATTGGGTAGGAGGATGTTTTCATGTAGGTAGGCGCAAATATCATGCTACTAGGGTGATTGGGGACCTACAATTTTTCATACCATATCATTATCTAGAATTTCATATATTAGGATTAATAATTGCTCCACCAAAAAATACAATCTTTTTGGTCTTTAGGCATGTCAATAAAGGAACCTATTATGGTCATTACATCAACAACTTTGTTCTGTAATCTAGCGACCTGCTTGAACTAGGTATGATTGAAGTATTTATTAAAGTTTTCAACCATGCACTTATAAGGGAGAAGCTTATCATCCTTAGTTTGAAACTCATCATTGACCTATTTGATTATGAGTTGTGAATCGTCATAAAAATGAAGATGGGTTATATTCTATTAAACTATGATTCTAAGGCCTATGATTAGAGCTTCATATTCAAAAATGTTGTTTGTTCATGGGAATGCTAGTCTAAAAAATTTTGAGATATAGTCACCTTGAGGGGTGACAAAAAGGATACCCGCACCAACTCCATTTTGAGTGTATGACCCATGAAAATATAGCATCCATGTATCTAATTCTAAGACTATGAAGATTGATGAATTCATCAAGGAATTATTCCACTAATGGATGAGCATCTACAAGAGGAGCATCAACCAACTGATCTGCAATAACCTTCCCTTTGATTGCCTTACAATCCACATATTCAATATCAAAATCAGTGAGGAGCATGAACCACTTAGCCATGTAGCCAATTAATGAAGTTGTTGATAACATATATTTAAGTGGGCCAACCTTGGATATCAGTTTGATTGGATGGCTGAGTATGTAATGACGTAGCTTCTGTGAACTGAAAAAAATGGCTAGGCAAGCTTTCTCCATTGGAGAATAGTTAAGCTCATATCCCACAAGTGTAAAACTGATGTAGTCAATATGGATTGTTCTTTGGAAGACTCATCATGTTGGGAAAATAATGCCCCCAGTGCAACTAAAGTGGCTGAAATATATATCAATAATGGTTTTTCAGGAATGGATGGCATTAAGAGTGGTGGGTTGGTGAGATACTCCTTTATCTTATCAAAGCCTTGCTGAAATTGCAGATCTCATTTGAAAACTATATCCTTATGCAGGAGATGAGTGAAAGACTAATTTTTTTTTAGTAAGTTAGGCGATGAAGCACCTGATAGACTGCCATTTCCCTTGTAGGATTCTCAACTGTTTTAGATTTTTGGGTGGAGGAATTTCCATTAGAGCCTTAACCTTTGTTGGGTCAACTTCGATACCCCTTCTAGACATAATAAATCCTAATAGTTTTCCAGATGTGACACCAAAAACATACTTCTTAGGATTTAATCGTAGCTTGTATTGCTCCAACCGTTCAAAGATTTGCTTCAAGACCTTAAGGTGATCCTCTCTAGTTTTTGACTTCCCTAGTAGATCATCAACATAGTCTTCCATAATAATGTGGATAAGGTCATGGAAGATGACTGTCATTGCACGTTGATAGGTTGCCCTCACATTCATAAGACCAAAGGGCATGACATTGTAATAGAAGGTTCCCTAGGGGGTTAGTGAAAGTAGTTTTGTGCTGATCTTCAAGTGCAATTTTAATCTAGTTATATCTTGAGAATCCATCTATGAGGGATAGAATGACATGGCCTGCTATGAGAGCCACTAATGTGTCAATGTTGGGAAGTGAAAATTCATCTTTCAGAAAATATTTGTTTAGATCCTTGAATTCTATGTAGATTCTAATGCCACCAATAGGTTTGGTCACATGTACTATATTTGATATCTATTCTAATTAATCAATCAACATGATAAACCCTACTTGCAATAATTTGTCTAGTTCCATCTTAACAATCAAGGACACTTGTGGATGTATTTCTCTAAGATTTTGTTTGATTGGCTTCGCGTTTGGATGCATATCAAGATGGATGACCAAAGCATGATCCAATCTTGTCATATCATAAAAAAGACCATGAAAAGTTGATGATTCCTTCTTTCAATAGGTTGACAATAACATGACACTCCTCTTTAGATAAGAATTTTTCCATGTAGGTGATTTTAGGTTCATTTTAAGTGCCTAGATTGACTTCTTGTGTCTCTTCAATCAGGATCGAAGATTGTTCAGAAAAGTGAGTTTCGATAAGGGGAAGATGAGCATCCCCATCCTATTGTACCTCGTCGAGGTTTTCACTAGTGGATGCACCCTTTATTTCTACTTTTTTCAAGTCAAGAAGTGCCTTAGAAAGGTTTTCACAAGATGAATCTTTCTTGTTTTGTTTCTTTTATTTTTGCGGTTAGGTTGTTCATCTTCCCCCAATCCCATAAGGTGTATGAACTCTTCCTCCGAAGGAAATATATCAACTAGTGCACTCCATCGTAGGTCCCAAGCAATAAGGTCAAGGTGATGAGTAAAAGGATAATTTAGAAAATAGAGGTGGAATCGAAGAGGCAAGGAAGATCTATGTCATTGTAAGAAAGTATGATAGCCTCTTCTTCGGGTATGTCTTCAATAAAATTAGTTTTTGAGCTAACATTATTTGAAGTGCTAGTAGATGTGACAAACCCCTTTTGTTTCTTATCATAGCCTAGCCCCAAGTGTTTAAGACATGTAGGTGTTTCAATGGGTTGTCCCCTTCCATTCTAATCAAAACCAAGCCCCCCTTGATAATTATACTTTTCTACTAGCTTGGAAGCACAAGGATAAAATTCTTGGAAGTACTCAATAAGGGGAGGTGAAGGTTTAGGTTCCTCTCTATAAACCCATTGGATGATATATTCATCCATCTGATCTTATAATGTGCCTAGAGATTGGAATGTTGTAGAACCCACTTTCTTGGAACTAATGGTTTTGGTCTCCGATTCTTTAATCTGTACATACTGGGATGGCTGGCCATAAGTGTGGGGGATGGAGGCATTGTTGTCCTGTTAAGTGTAGTACACCTCTCCACAACCCTTTTCAATGATCTAGACTTTAGTGATGGTGGAATCAGATAGATAGAGGATGGAATGGAGGATGTATTGGATGATGGATTAGAAGATGGAGTGGAGGGTGATGCCTGAGGAGCTCCCACTTCTACTCCTGGAAAATATTGTGAATGTGAGAAAGAGCCCTCAAGAGCACACCAATATTTGAAAGGCTAGGGGTCTACGTGTATGGTAATCTCAACCCCATTATGTGGAAACCTCAGGTACTGATGATATGTGGAAGGGACGACTTGCATAACATGAAGCCATGATTGATCAAGGAGAACATTGTAAGGTAAGTCTACATCAAGGACATGGCATGTGGTATACTAGACAACTGGGCCAACCTAGATGGGAAGGAAAATAACACCCTTTGAGTCTCTTTCCGCATTTTCATATTCCTTGATTGTGATGGACTGATTGTCTAAGTCAACGTGAGTGTACCCCACCTATTTTATGAACTTTAATGTGCACAAATTAAGGGAAAAACCATTATCTACCAATACCATCTTTACCTTATTCTGGGTGACAAGTACTTCAATGTGTAAGGTGTGATTGTGAGATAGATCAATTGGTGGTATATTATTTTGGCTAAAATCCAGTTGATAGGTAGATGAAAAGTGTCCTACTAGAGCTTGGAATTGAGTAGGATCAATGTTATTCAGTACATGTGTGTCTTGTAAATATTTTTTGAGAATCTCTTTATGGATTGGGGAAGATATTAGTAGATCTAAGATAGATATTTGTGCGGGGGTCTTGCCAAGGTGATCAAGGATATTATACTACAAGCTCATGGGGGCTGGTTAGGATGAGGTGGAAGGCCTAGGAACTGATCATATGTGAGTGTGACGAGTGGTAAAAATGCATTGGGGATATTTTTCTTTGACACAAGTCATGGATACATGTGGGTCCACTTGGGTAATGCACACAACAATATTGTCATAATTATATGGCATCTTGTTGTAACAAATATTGTTTGTGTTGTTATTTTGGTTGTTATTATTTGACCCAATGTTTGCATTTGATGTGCAAGGGCCTAGGTTATGTTTGGGAAATAAATATTGATATATTTAAAACTAAGCATTGGATGAGGTAGATTGGTTCACATCCACTATAATGTCTCCTCGATCAATGAGATCTTGGATGTAGCTTTTAATCCCTTGACATAGTTGGTGGAGTGACCCTTAATCTTATGGTAGTCACAATATTCATTTTCCCTATACCATGCATGTTTCAACTTCAACTCCTCAAAAGGTTTGATAACAGGGTATGTAATTTCATAATTAGTTTGGCGTAAACTCTTGAATACGACATCTAGGGACTCTCTTAAAGGAGTGAATGTGCATTTAGTATTACTTTGATTGGTTTGGTTGGACTGCGGGGGAGGACAAACTGCACCTTGTGTCACGCATATGACATTGGTAATTGATGGTGGATGAGAGACATTTTTCAATCTTTGAGAAGTGCTAGCTACTTGGATATGCTTAGTGTTGGTGACACCATCATTAACAACATTTTTATTCCTATTCCAGTAGTTTGATTTGTCCCTAGATTGTTTGAATTTATCCTCTTTGAATATTTTGATGAGCCCTTTAGTAATGAGGGCCTTTTCAATAGTGGTTCCATTCTTAATGACCTCCAAAAAGGTGGTGAAACAATGGAGACATAAATTATGAGCCAACTTGGGATGGGAGTATGTGACAAAGATGCCAACTAACTCCTTTTAGGAAGAGTGCACTTGAGATGGCTAATTAAGACTCGCCACCTTTGTAGGTAGCTGGTAAAATTTTCTCCATCACGTTGTTTAGCTTTTAGGAGATATAAGGTATCTACATATTTCTCAGGATTGAAAGAGAAACGGGTGAAAAAATTCTCTGAAAAATCAGAAAAGGTAGAGATCGACCCTCGTAGAAGACCCATGAGCCACTCTAGAGATTTTTCTATTAAGCTTCTAGGGAATAACCAAAGGAGGTAGTTATCATTATGTAGGACCTCCGGACAATGCATGTAGAACTCTTGGAAGTGGTTTTGTAGATCACCCCTCCCCTTGTTCTTGTCAAACATTGAGATTTCAAAATGTTTAAGGAAGGAGATTAGGGAGATAGATGGATCAAACAGATAGGGAAAAATGTCCTCAAACTTGAAGGATTTATTTGATGTACCCACTTGTAAGTCCTTCAGGGAAAATTTCATGTCTTCCCATTCCTTATTAATTGTTGCTGATGGGGGAGGACCTATTGGATTGGATTGATCATATGGAGTGTATTGATGATAGGGTGGTGGTGGAGGAGGAATGGATTGATCATATGATGGTAGAGGGTATGAAGGGATTCGTTGATGTAGGTGGATTGGGGATTGGAATAAACTTGAAGTCTTGAGGGTGGTGCTTGATAATATGATGAGGAGGCACCTTGCGACTGGGATGGGGGCTACTGATAGTAAGATGGATTTGAGTGGTAATCATATGTAGGCTATTGTTGGGATATGTATGGAGGCTATTGTGGATTAGGATATTGATAGAGAGTGCTTTATGGTGGTTGTTGGGGGTTAATGTAAGGCGACTATTGTTGGGGTTGTTGTGGATTGTAATAAGAATAGTTAGGATAGGTGTTGGATATGGTAGGTTGTTGTCTAGGTGTGCCTAGTGGAGGAGGTGGTTGGTAATAAGTGTTTTGTGGAGGCATATGATGATAACGAGGAGAGAAATGGCGAGGAAGGGGTTGTGCATAGTATTGGTACTATGCTGTAGGGTTGCCTTGGGATTACGGAGGGGGTTGTTGTGGTTGTGGAGTGATTTGGGGTTGATGCGGAGGTTGTGATGGTTGTTTTTGTAGTAGTTGTTGGTAAGGTGGTTGTTGTGGTTGGTGTGGGGTTTTTGATGATGGTTGTGGATTACCTTGAGGTCGATGTTGGGATGATGATTGGGGTATATGATAGGATGATGGTTGTGGACCAGACTAACTAGGATTAAATGGTGGTGGTGGTAGGTTTACCAGGTGCGTGCAGACAAGGGGTATATGAGGAGGTGAAACAAAAAGAGAATTATACACATTGCCCCCAATGTTACTTGATGACTGAATCAGTTGATTCAATGGGAGAGGTGGTGTGGATAGTGTAGGGGTATGACCTTGATGATTACTACCTTACAGATTAACAAGACAATGATCTTGAAGATTGCTAGGACCTTACGAATTGTTAGGCTCTTGAGGATTGTTGGGACCAGGACCTTGAGGATTTCTAGGACCTTGCAGACTGATATGACCTTGCAGACTAATAAAACTAGGACCTTAAGGATTATTATGATCATGTGTTGAATCCATGACTACAATTGGGGTGTGAGATGGCAAGATCTGATAACACACATCATTGCCAAATCCAGGTTGATACCATTTGTCCTATGGGGTAACCTAAGGGACTTGAGGGACTAATGAGCCTAAATTAGCCTAAGAACTTTGTAGATCCTATGCTAGAGGAGGGGGTGTGATATTGACATATTGTGATTAATCAAACCTAGGTGGTGGCTTGGTACGCCTCATAAGCAATGTGACAAGGATTTTGTCTCCTTGCTTAGTGAGAAGATGATAGTAATTTGCACATTGGTAGGATCACTAAGATATTCATCCACAATTAGCTTAGGTTGATTGACCATGCATTCCTTAATGGAAGGGAAAGGGTGAAATTCCATGTTGGATTACTCAGATCCATTGTTAGTGGCTAGATTAGGAGCATACTATGATTGATCGACTTGAGACCATTGTAGTTCCATGGGTTTCTATACCTATGATCATGTGGTAATGGGCATGAAAATGCAGATGAGTAGAAGAATAAGATGAAACTAAGCCCTAAGACGCAATGAGCTAGAGGATCATTTGAAATATTTATAGGATGATGGATTGATCGATTGATGGGATGATCAATAGGATGATTATGGATTATTTATCAGATGGGACTATATTAGATTGATGGATTGGTTGGATTGGATGATAGGACTGAATCCAAGCTAGATTTAGGAGTTTAATTGGATGATGTGGGATGCTAATGATTGGATTAGATGATAAAAAGGATGATTATAGTACAAATCCACCTCTCAATGGAATTAGATTGATGAGGCCATGCAGGATTACTAACTCAAGATGGATGACAGCCCTAAGTAAGAAAGGATGATAATGATTAGGGTCACACACCTAACCCAATTGGATAAAAAGCCCCTAAATAAATGTTTGAGGGATTCAAATTGACAGATTGATGATGGATATGCTATCTAAGGATGTACTAAGATGAACCTATGTGATTAGATCGAAAATTGGATGAATTTTGGAAAATGTAAATACACAAAAATGACAATTACGGGAAGATGGGTGATAACATATATTTTTTATCATAGGAATGGACTCAGAATGAAGCAGGATTTCACTGGTCAAGAGGATTCACTCTCTTGTTTTTGTATGGAAAGTAAATTCACCTCTATGTGTAGAGAATTCTCCTATTTAGGTCATGGGTTTTCCTATCCAAGACTTTGCAGGTTCGCCCCTATGTATAGCAGGTTCACCTATCAAAGGTTCATGGGTTCACCTATATCTTGGACTGTACAATTAGGATTTTCAAAATCACCAAAACAGATAGTAGGTTCACCTAAAAAATAATACTTACAGATGGGCGACTTCAAGATCACCTCTCAAGATAGAAAGTTAACCTATCTACGTCTCAGGTTTTCCTATTACTTTAGATGTTTGGGAAAAACAAAAAAATGCCTATGAGGAAAGTAGGATCACCTATTTCATCAAGTGTATGAATGAGGATGGTACAAACTCAAGAAATGTTTTTCCTATTTATGATGCAGGATCACATGTTTCTTCAAGTGTACGAACGAAGGTTACATGCTCAAATGTAGGATCACCTCTATGAGAAGTGGGTTCACCTATTCCAAGGGATGTTCAAATGGAAGATTGGAAGACTCATGATCAAATTTGCCTATATGACAAATGGAATTTCCTATTCAGATAATGGGCGGATATGGATTCGCTTATCTAAGTGACCAGTGGCAGATTCACCCTTGAAATAAGAGGGTTCACCTATCTAGGATGACTAGACTAGACTCAGACATGGATTCACCCCTTTATGGGTAGGATCACCCATCCTTAGTGAAAATTATCCTTTATTAGAAGTAAATTCACCTCTAAGGGCAAGGATGGACTATGAAAAAGAAAAAAAACAACAAACAATAAGCAGTGGGAAAGGACCAACTCAGATTGAAGACAGTCATTGGTATATCACAAGAAGACACACCAAATAACAAAATCCTAAAATTAGTGATAAGGGTTTACAAAATCAATGTAGGCACACCACCTTGGAGGTTACCCTAGGTTAATACTTTGTGTTAATTAGGTGGGAACACCCTTTCTCGTGAAGATGGATAGCTAGATATCTAGTGGCATAGGGTCATCAATAGATGCCATGGCTCAACTTCTCTATCTCTTGAGAACTATCAGAGTTCAACAAGAGGATTTGTATCTCAACCTAAGAGAGTACGTGGTGAGTAACTTTAGGGTGCCATCTGCAATCCTTGCACTACACCAACCATGACTAAAACATAGGTCTTATCTAGGCTATATAGGCCATCTCGTGAGTCCTCGATACACCAAGGAGGTGAATGAGGCACAAATATGAACACTAGCCTGTCATAAGCATGGGTTGGGATCCCCAATGAGGTACTAAAAACTTAGACCAAACATGGACATCTTAACTAGGAATCACCCTAGTATCAACACTTTTCTAAACATGACATGACTAGATTGGGGTACAAGTTTAGCTCTCCCCCCTTTATATACCCCACTAGTAACACATGGTTGAGATCGTCCCCCGAGTGATGAAATCCCAAATAGGTCTCACTAAAGGGAAGGATATACTAGACGTTTTTGATCCCCAATCTCATATGTAGCACAAGGGGAGAGCATCCACATACTAGTACTCCTAGGTGGACTTAACTAGACTTGAGTAGGCTATAATTTATGATCCCTAGGCTCACCGTATGGTGTAAGGGGAGAGCATATGTTAACAACTTCCTCCAAACATGATAAACAATATTAATTGACCTTTTAATAAAATGAAATGTTCCTAGATTATTATGAAAACAACACATAAAATAACTAGTGGTCTTGGACTGATCATCCTGCAATAAATGATTTACTAATTTGACTATCGATCTTGGAAAAATGATAAGCTGCACAAACGTTAGTGAAATCTCACAAAAATTGATAAACGAGTGAGAAGATTAGTACCCAAATCCAAAGTCAAACAAAAGCATAAACTGAATAATTTAGCATTCGAGATAACCTTAGGTTCACCCCTATCTAGTGTGGATTCACATTTATATGGATGTCGGGATCTACTTTTTGGTGGAGGGGTGGATACACAATTTCTCTTTGAGTGGAGAGGCATATGCGAAATCACCTTTGTAAATCAATCAAGGCTGCCTATTCTATCAGTAAATTTTCCTCTTTGTACAAATTAAAGCGATTTCACCTCTGAAAGGTTGGTTCTTGGTTGCCTTCTCTGAATTCACCTTTCAGTGAAGTGGCAGATATGTAGTCGCATATGCTGAAGTAGGTACGTCCCTGCGGTCAGGAGGATTCGCCCATCTGGGAAGATAGATGGGCGAATCCACCTCTATAGCATGAAAATACAAAACCTGTAAGAGTAAAACAACAAATTTTTTGAAGGACCCGCGACGTGGGTCCACTAGGTGTGCCAAAAATGTGTGCTAGTGAATTCTAACCTAAAAATGCAAAATAATAATGGAAATGCAAGAAAGAAGACACAAACAAAACACTCAAGATTAGCTTAGCTTAACTCAAAATGTTTTACAATGAAACAACAATTTTTACCTTTCTTGAGTCTTCCCCTTTGGTTGGCCCTTTGAAGATGATTTTGTGTGTTCCTTCTATGACAAAATGACTTGAAATGATGCTTAAATTGATGAGTATACAATGAGGGATGCAATGATGGAGTTGGATGAGTGATAGGGTACAATATGAGAGCTTGACTGGATACAAAAATGGTGGTTTGGTAGCTAGGATGCAAGAGTGATAAGAGTTGGATAAATGTGTGATAATAGAATAAAGCCAAAATCCAACATATTTAGGGAAAAGGCCTCTAAAGAAATGGATGGCTAGGATTGCACCTAGGTTAGAAGATCAAGGGCTAGGATATCTTGAGACATCACAAGCCATCAAGAGGTGAAATGTGGAGGGGGATGTGGACAAGGAAGGATGATATGGCAATGAGGTGGATGCCACATGAGGTACTTTCATGTACCTTGCGAATGGGAAAGATCTCCTCATAAAGGAGTTTCTTATCCATATGTACAATGAGAGGACAAGTGAGGAACTAAAAATTCCTCACAAATCCTCATGAGGATTGAGAAAGAAATTAAAAATTCCTTATGGGGTATGTGATAAATTAAAAATTCCTCACAATTCATGGGGGGAATAAATTTGAGTTTAAAATTCCTAGAGGTGAGGGGATGACTTATCCAAAAGGAGAAAGTCATTAATGAAGGTTGACTTAGGGGTATTCCATAAATGGTACTAGGTGGGATTAAAGGATAATTAGCCAAGATTTAAGGTTTTCCAAATGATTAGGAGGGATAATGATGGATTAAGGGAAAGTTGTAAGATATGGAGGATGTGACACTAGTCACCATTAGTGATGTGCACATCCTTAATCACAGACTAATTAAACTAATCTAGATTAAAAGGGGATTATGGAGGATGTTGACATGAAGAGAGTGAAGAGGAATGAATTAAAATTGATTTTAATTCATGCGGATAAAATGACTAAATTAAATAAATTAGACTATTTATTTAATGTAGAGAGGAATAGGGTAAGGTATTTAACTGACTAATCAAACACCTTAGGAAACATTAGGACCGGTTGAAATATTAACCAAATAATGAATTATTTAATTAAATAGTTTAGGGACGCAAAATGGAAGAATACAAGGGTTAATTTGACCATATGGGGTGGTCAAATTTAGGTGTTTACAAGGAGAAATAGAGTCAGAAGTATGAGCCCTAAATCTAGAGGTCTATCTACTCCACTGGTTGATAGATCCTTCTAGATTAAAATACCTATTTTCCACATGCATAGAGGCCTGTTAACCATGATATAACAACCCCCAAGGAATTTTATGACATAGGAAAGTGGTAGTCCATTGGTTCCTCTTACCCCTCCGAATGTATGGACTGTTATGCCAGCTAATTCTCTCAAAGTAGTTCCAAGGTTTATCAAAGAATATTTTAAAACACCATCAAAACAAATCCAAGATGTGGCAGATGATTACACAATCTATAACGTCACATAGAAGAATGTATCCCTTGTATCTACATCTGGATTAGAAAATACTAGGAGATACATTTTTTGGAAAAGGGAGATCACTCATCTTTATTACAATAGTTAATAACAATCAAGAGAGCACCTCAAGAGTCCATGATAGACTTCAACACCAAGTTCAAAAAATCTTGCCAAAGAATTCTTACACTGGCTAGATCTCCACCAACAATGGCCTTCATATTTTACTTAATGGTATGTGTAGGATCATGATGGGCCAAAAAGTGGCGATATCTAAGTGATATGATGGCCCATGTGGCTGCCGATTTTTTTTTAACCCAAAATTGATGAAACAAAAAGGGGTTTTAAAGGAGATTCTCAGCTTTCCACCAATATAAATTATGCTTTACTTTGAATTTATTAAATAATTATTATTCATTTTCTATTTGAATTATGACTAAAGTCTTAATTAATAGGTTGATTGAAAAACATCTATAACTTTCAAATGGTATCACATTTTTTGAATATGAAATATGCATCACATTCTATGTTTTACATACTATAGGATTTAAAAATTTTTTGAATTTCATGAAGTTTTGACCAAGTTAAGGTGGTTAGACATATGAGTTTTTATATTTTTTAATATTTGTAATAAAAAAATCATAATTAATTATTTACTTGGAGAAAAATTACAAAAAAGTATGCATAACATTGGGACATGAGTCCCCTACTTATATCTAAAATCTTATAAAAAATTATTATCATTTTATTGTGGTTAGGGTGGTCAGACAAACACCCACTTCTTCTATTTACTATGAAATTTAAGTACTACTCCATTTAAATTTCAAATTTTCACCAAATAGATTTTTATTTTTTTAAAATAAACTTAGTAGTTTAGAAATTACATTCAATTTGCTACAGATTATATTCTTACATATTTTTGAAATAATATAGATAACTTATTCAAATTTTTATGTCAAGGTGCCTAACTCTGATTTTCTGAATTTTATTGCCACTTAAGGGCCTGTTTTTTCCATGATGATCTTACACATACCCTTAAGAGATTTCAATTCTGATATCACATTCATGATATAGTTGGTTGGAGGTGACAATCTTCTTGATGCATATGATTTAGACACAAGAATGGAAAATAGTCTAATCGATTCCAAGAAAATCCAACCATGACAACCAATACCGATGTTTATAAAAATATCTTGTAGAATGTAGAAGGAGATATCCTCCAATGTGTCTACTATAACTCTACCATCAATGCATGTGTACCCTAGTGCACAAGCAAGCACATCGGGATCTTCTTCGCTAGTTGCTGAGATGAATGACATCAAAAATATAGTGAGGACTCTCTCTAATGAGATAGTAAAAATAAAGCACCAACAAGTAGCAACCCCAAAGCCTTCCCCCAAAATTACTAAGGGGGAAGAATAATCTTCCAACATAATTCATATTAGGGAGCTTTGAGAGGGAACAACCAACCATAGTCATTGAGCTAGATAGTTCCGATAACCAGTCCACTCCAGAAAATTAACTTTAGTAAAATCAAGGACTTAGTCCTAGGATAGAATAATATCGTCAAAGGCATAAATTCTTGGTTCTTCCCATATAATTATTCCTGCATGCCTTAGAACTATCAGAGGGGAAATCTCTAATAGAGGTTGGAATAAAAAAGGAGCCAAGGCATCCCTCTAGATGTGAGAAGTTATCATGAACTTGGGATAAAAAATTCCAGACTCAGTGTGCAAATGCAATGTATGTCCTTAGAACAATAGACATATATATCCCCCAATCAATAAATTTTATCTTAGATGAAGGGAGAAGACTCAGTGTTTGCAAATTATGTTCTAACAACAGGAGCCTTGTGGGTCCAATTGGATTACAACACCTATTCAAAAAGAAGACTCATTGGGGAGTATCTATGACAATCACAACCTCAAGTTCAATAGTTGCAGCCATAGAAAAGGTCATAGATAAAGAGGTTAGTCTACCTATGATGAATCAATCCATTTTGAAATTGACGAACCTCCAAAGCCAAAGATAACCCCCATTAGACCAGTCAATGTGGTGGAATAGTTGAAAAAATCTTCGATCAACGTATCCTTATGGAATATTTTAGCTATCCCAAAGAAAAAGACATTGTTATAAGATGATTTAAGGAAAGAGGAGCGACCCTCACAAGTAGTTGAGGTCTCGATGTGCAACCAAGAAAGGGAAAAAGCTCCTAATCAAGAGATTCAATCTTCAAGGGTAGAAACATATGTGAATACTAGGGAGAAAGCAGATGGAAAAGAGGCATGTAAACTAGAACCCACACCCTTTTATCTTAAATCTCATTTTGGGGGACAAATTTTTGTATAAAAACATGATAGATTTTGGTGCTAGTACCATAATAATGCCTAAACTGGTGGTTGACGCCTCAAATTTTAAATATGAGCCCCTCAACAAGGGAATTATGCAATTAGCCAACCATAGGCTAGATTAAAATCCTCCCTTAACCTATTATTCTTTCCCAAGTTAGACGGTCACCCAAGAGGTGGTAGTAGTCGACATTCCCTCCATTTTCGAGATATGCCTTTCAAGATATTTCACTGTCAATATTGAAGGATGCATAGCTCTCGATTGGTCTGACCTAATATTGAGAATCAAGCATGGCACAAAGATGAAAATATTATTAAAACCACTGCATCTTGAGCATATTGAAGAAGATTTGATAATGAGATTTGAAGCTGAGCACACATCTATATCTATGAAAGAGATGTACTATGTCGAAATGCTAGAATATGAGGATTCCATGGGTGATTGGAATCCAAAGGAAGAAGTCTTGCTGAACCCATTTATAGAGTCCGAACCTTTTGGCAACTTTCATGCCATGGGTTTAGGTACATATGTGATTTTTCACGAAGACCAGGTTATTCGAAAGTTGATCAAGGAACAAAAGGATTTAGGCAACCACATAAAAGATGAACACGGGTTATGGACTTTGCACTTTGATGGTTCTAGATGTAAGATCATATCAGGAGTGGGGATTCACCTTGTATCTCCTACTGGACCAAAAAATATTAGAGCTTTCTGATTCCAATTTCCATGCACAAACAATGTGGAATATGAAGGATTGGTTCATGTAGTGCCCCTCATTTTGTTCTTTGTTAGAATGGTAGTTGATCTGCTTAGGATTAGACATTATGACACTTTGTTTGATGTTGGAATCACTACTATGATGATAGTTTGATGATACTTCTATTACTGGTGTTTTATGCTTATGCTATGACTAGTACATGGACTTAATGTATTATGTGGATTAATCTTATTATACAAATTATGTGATTATTTGATCATGGTTGTTATGTGATTATTTGGTGATTTCTCTTATCTTGTTGTTATGCAACTTATCATTATGTGTTAATGTGGTTATTTTTTTAATGTGTGTTAATGAAAGGGACAATGCCGCATTACTCACTTGTGAGTACCCTGCTACGTTGCGATTTCCTTTGATGGTGTGCCTGATTTTATGATTATGTATTTGTTGGACCATTTTTTGTGTTGTAGGTTGCAAGTATTAGGCATCAACTCCACCTGAATTGACAGGTCTGAGCATTCCTTAAAACTAATGGAACAATTGTTTGGAGATAACATTTAGTTCCCTACCCTGGCCATCATCCTCGAAGAGGATGAGTATCTTTCTGTTACCTCATCAGTGTGTATGTTGTCTATGATCAGTTGGTCTTGTTTTCGACCTTGAACATGGTTAGCTAATTGTTGTTGATATTTGGGTTGTTTAATTTAATTTGGTTTTTTCAAATGTTGTTATTGATTAATTAATTCATTAAATTAAATTGTTAACTAATGTTCAAGTATTTTGGTAATTAAACATAAATATATTTATTAATAATTATAGTTTATAATAAATTAAAAGTGTAATGAAATATTAAAATAAAATAAAATATTATAATGGAATGTTGTAATTAATAAGCAACAAAAATAATTTAAAAAGATAGAATTTTTTTTTTTGAAGCACATGCACAACTTTGAACTGATTGTCGAAATGAAACTTGATGTTCTAATGGAATATTTTAGAGATTTTATTGGGTTTTTTGTTTTGAAAATCAAACAACTCTCCTTTTTAGAAAATAATTATATTTTTGAGATATTTTGGGATTATTATGGTTTTTTTTGGGTTTTTTGGGAAGGAAAGGAATATTTTGATCTGCAAGAAAATTTCTATAAAAACAATGGTATTCTATTGATTGATTCTGGAAAAATTTAATTGAGAATTGGAGAGTTCGGGTTGCAAATTGAAGGATTCAAAGTTGGCATTGGATTTCGTCTTAGCCACCGTTGGATCCAGGTTGGATTTGTTTTTTTTGTTCTTTGTTTTGTTTCTCCAATTAATGAAATCGAGTTCTCTCTCTTCTATTTGTTGAAGATGAATACTTGATTGTATGATGTTGCTCAAAAATATGATTCCCATGTATTTTAATTTTATATAGAATTAAATAAATTATGTATTTGACTGTATATCATGCAATCACTATATTCTAGAAAGATTTAAATTCAGTTTGCAGATATTTTGCAACCATTACGTTTGATGGGAGAAAAATCCACTTTATATTTCTATATGCATTTTCTTGTAATTTTCTGAGGTCTTTGCATTTACTCCTTGTTGTGTACCTCCTACCATACTACTGCCAAGATCTCCCTACTATATCAAACCTGTCCCAGTCTAAGTTGGCAACACTTAAAACCATTTAGCCAGGGCCTCCCTAGACTGGTGCCATGAAGAAAGACCAACGCCACTTGAAGTCTTGCTCCATTGATATATCAATCAATATTATAATATGGATGATATTTCATGAGTGGCGGTTAGGTGAACCAAGCGCCTCCCCAACCGATTCTATCTTTTCTCTTTCTCATTCAATATCATTGCAACGCTTTAGCTTTAGACAATGACTTCATTTGTGATCAAGCATAGTGTCTTTCACCCTGACACATGGCATTTTGATTCTATGAACTGTGCCTTGAATTTTGGTGCTCAAATTTTAGATTTGGTCATTTTTTATTTGCATTTAGTGAAATTTGTGTTATACTAGAAATCGATGGATAATTGATATTGTTTGCTATTGTTTGGATTTTATGAAGCCCTGATAGGCTGTACCAACAAGACATTCTCTCTTCCCTTTCCATCCCTGCTTCTACAACCATTATACAAGTTAGAAATTTTGATTACCTCTCTAAGGTTATATTTATGTTGGAAATTCAAATTATTGTGCACTATAAATTTGATTTTATATATGACATATGATTTTTGATACATAGCATTTGATTTAATATACATATCATTCAATTATATAGATGGAATTTGATTTTTATAAGGCAGTTGATATATAAATGTATAAATATATATATATCTATATATATATATATATATATATATATATATATATATATATTGATCTGTGCATTTTATATTATATTGTGCTTACCACATTGTTATTTGATGTATTAGATAGAAAATAACAACTTAGATTTTAATAAATATATATACTAATATATGTGTTTATATATTTATATTTATTTATATATGCATACCTTTATATGAATATAAATTATGGTTAATTAGGGAATTTATGAGAATTTAGTTACTTAAAATATTTCTGCCTCTACAATTAAATGGTTTTGTAAGCTAAATAAATTGAGAAACTAATAAGGCAAAAATCGTTTTTCTTTTGATTTGTAAATGGAAGGATTTGTTTAGAAGGATTGAATTTGACTATTTCTTTTAAAATTTTAATTTATTTCATAATCATTCAATGGATGATTTGTTAATATGTGTTGATTTCATGGTTATATTGGTATTTGTGTTCTCGTGTTAAATAGTGGGTTTGGTTTGTGAAATTAAGGCGATTCTTGAGTATTTGTTTAAAGTGGAGTCTTTTGTGCAAAATGGTTAAGGTGGGCTTCCAAAGGTTAGGAGGGAGTATCTTGGATGTATGGTTTTTATGTTGTTTTCACTTGAATATGGTTGGTATTTTTTGAGTTGTGTGCAAGAGAGTCAATGCCTTGTACTATGCTTGTTTTCATGTGATTAGGTTAAGTGAGCATGATGGAAAATGCCTTGCTTGTTTGTAGGGTTTCTAGTTGCAAGTAGGGGGAGTGGCTCTTAATGGGGGCCGAAACCCAAAGTGGTGTTCATGACAACCCATTGGAGAGTTTCTTAATTCAGTGATAACCTAATTAATGAATTAGGGAGTTGGGTAGATTTCACATTAATTAATATAATGGATACCTCACCCATGCTCGTAGTGCTCGTTTAGGCCAAGGATGGGTTGAGAAGGCTTGGTTGGCAAGATCAACTTCCTTGTCGTCATGAAAGGAATATTGGTTCTGCATGTGTCATCCTATGGGCTTGGTGTCTAGTGAGAGACTATCAAGGTAACCATAGATGGGGGCCGACATCTAGTGAGAGAATGTTAGGGTAACCCATACCAGGACCATGCGATGGAATTCTTCCTTATTGTAGTCTAGCATTCCCTAGTTATGTTATCGCCTTCTGTTGTGTGAATGCCTCTGAAAATGATGTATGCGTTCATGTGATTTTCATGTTGTTGCAATGTTGTGTTGGATCCATGTGTAGCTTTGTTTATGTTAGCCTTTTGTCTTCTTGATTTTATTTTATAGTCAGACCTTATGTTATCTCCTAGCATGGGGGGTGGACCTTAGGGTTCCACATGGTCGAGAGGTTGGTGATTTTTCCTCCATTGGGTTTCCCTTGTTGCTTGTTCAAGTGTGTGTAGGTTGTACCTTGTGTAGCAGATTCTAGTTCATGTACCAGTCTGATAAGACGGTCTTTCATGCATTTGTATTGGATTATAAATCATATGTACTATTTATTATAATTTGATGTGCACTATAAATTTGATTTTATATATGACATATGATTTTTGATACATAGCATTTGATTTAATATACATATCATTCAATTATATAGATGGAATTTGATTTTTATAAGGCAGTTGATATATAAATGTATAAATATATATATATCTATATATATATATATATATATATATATATATATATATATATTGATCTGTGCATTTTATATTATATTGTGCTTACCACATTGTTATTTGATGTATTAGATAGAAAATAACAACTTAGATTTTAATAAATATATATACTAATATATGTGTTTATATATTTATATTTATTTATATATGCATACCTTTATATGAATATAAATTATGGTTAATTAGGGAATTTATGAGAATTTAGTTACTTAAAATATTTCTGCCTCTACAATTAAATGGTTTTGTAAGCTAAATAAATTGAGAAACTAATAAGGCAAAAATCGTTTTTCTTTTGATTTGTAAATGGAAGGATTTGTTTAGAAGGATTGAATTTGACTATTTCTTTTAAAATTTTAATTTATTTCATAATCATTCAATGGATGATTTGTTAATATGTGTTGATTTCATGGTTATATTGGTATTTGTGTTCTCGTGTTAAATAGTGGGTTTGGTTTGTGAAATTAAGGCGATTCTTGAGTATTTGTTTAAAGTGGAGTCTTTTGTGCAAAATGGTTAAGGTGGGCTTCCAAAGGTTAGGAGGGAGTATCTTGGATGTATGGTTTTTATGTTGTTTTCACTTGAATATGGTTGGTATTTTTTGAGTTGTGTGCAAGAGAGTCAATGCCTTGTACTATGCTTGTTTTCATGTGATTAGGTTAAGTGAGCATGATGGAAAATGCCTTGCTTGTTTGTAGGGTTTCTAGTTGCAAGTAGGGGGAGTGGCTCTTAATGGGGGCCGAAACCCAAAGTGGTGTTCATGACAACCCATTGGAGAGTTTCTTAATTCAGTGATAACCTAATTAATGAATTAGGGAGTTGGGTAGATTTCACATTAATTAATATAATGGATACCTCACCCATGCTCGTAGTGCTCGTTTAGGCCAAGGATGGGTTGAGAAGGCTTGGTTGGCAAGATCAACTTCCTTGTCGTCATGAAAGGAATATTGGTTCTGCATGTGTCATCCTATGGGCTTGGTGTCTAGTGAGAGACTATCAAGGTAACCATAGATGGGGGCCGACATCTAGTGAGAGAATGTTAGGGTAACCCATACCAGGACCATGCGATGGAATTCTTCCTTATTGTAGTCTAGCATTCCCTAGTTATGTTATCGCCTTCTGTTGTGTGAATGCCTCTGAAAATGATGTATGCGTTCATGTGATTTTCATGTTGTTGCAATGTTGTGTTGGATCCATGTGTAGCTTTGTTTATGTTAGCCTTTTGTCTTCTTGATTTTATTTTATAGTCAGACCTTATGTTATCTCCTAGCATGGGGGGTGGACCTTAGGGTTCCACATGGTCGAGAGGTTGGTGATTTTTCCTCCATTGGGTTTCCCTTGTTGCTTGTTCAAGTGTGTGTAGGTTGTACCTTGTGTAGCAGATTCTAGTTCATGTACCAGTCTGATAAGACGGTCTTTCATGCATTTGTATTGGATTATAAATCATATGTACTATTTATTATAATTTGATGTGCACTATAAATTTGATTTTATATATGACATATGATTTTTGATACATAGCATTTGATTTAATATACATATCATTCAATTATATAGATGGAATTTGATTTTTATAAGGCAGTTGATATATAAATGTATAAATATATATATATCTATATATATATATATATATATATATATATATATATATATATTGATCTGTGCATTTTATATTATATTGTGCTTACCACATTGTTATTTGATGTATTAGATAGAAAATAACAACTTAGATTTTAATAAATATATATACTAATATATGTGTTTATATATTTATATTTATTTATATATGCATACCTTTATATGAATATAAATTATGGTTAATTAGGGAATTTATGAGAATTTAGTTACTTAAAATATTTCTGCCTCTACAATTAAATGGTTTTGTAAGCTAAATAAATTGAGAAACTAATAAGGCAAAAATCGTTTTTCTTTTGATTTGTAAATGGAAGGATTTGTTTAGAAGGATTGAATTTGACTATTTCTTTTAAAATTTTAATTTATTTCATAATCATTCAATGGATGATTTGTTAATATGTGTTGATTTCATGGTTATATTGGTATTTGTGTTCTCGTGTTAAATAGTGGGTTTGGTTTGTGAAATTAAGGCGATTCTTGAGTATTTGTTTAAAGTGGAGTCTTTTGTGCAAAATGGTTAAGGTGGGCTTCCAAAGGTTAGGAGGGAGTATCTTGGATGTATGGTTTTTATGTTGTTTTCACTTGAATATGGTTGGTATTTTTTGAGTTGTGTGCAAGAGAGTCAATGCCTTGTACTATGCTTGTTTTCATGTGATTAGGTTAAGTGAGCATGATGGAAAATGCCTTGCTTGTTTGTAGGGTTTCTAGTTGCAAGTAGGGGGAGTGGCTCTTAATGGGGGCCGAAACCCAAAGTGGTGTTCATGACAACCCATTGGAGAGTTTCTTAATTCAGTGATAACCTAATTAATGAATTAGGGAGTTGGGTAGATTTCACATTAATTAATATAATGGATACCTCACCCATGCTCGTAGTGCTCGTTTAGGCCAAGGATGGGTTGAGAAGGCTTGGTTGGCAAGATCAACTTCCTTGTCGTCATGAAAGGAATATTGGTTCTGCATGTGTCATCCTATGGGCTTGGTGTCTAGTGAGAGACTATCAAGGTAACCATAGATGGGGGCCGACATCTAGTGAGAGAATGTTAGGGTAACCCATACCAGGACCATGCGATGGAATTCTTCCTTATTGTAGTCTAGCATTCCCTAGTTATGTTATCGCCTTCTGTTGTGTGAATGCCTCTGAAAATGATGTATGCGTTCATGTGATTTTCATGTTGTTGCAATGTTGTGTTGGATCCATGTGTAGCTTTGTTTATGTTAGCCTTTTGTCTTCTTGATTTTATTTTATAGTCAGACCTTATGTTATCTCCTAGCATGGGGGGTGGACCTTAGGGTTCCACATGGTCGAGAGGTTGGTGATTTTTCCTCCATTGGGTTTCCCTTGTTGCTTGTTCAAGTGTGTGTAGGTTGTACCTTGTGTAGCAGATTCTAGTTCATGTACCAGTCTGATAAGACGGTCTTTCATGCATTTGTATTGGATTATAAATCATATGTACTATTTATTATAATTTGATTTATTCTTCCCAATTGTATTAAGGGAAGCATTATTTTAAACAATCTAATGATGTAACTGAATATAATGTATTCTCATGTATTGTAATTTGTATATATTTGTTAGTGATTCATAAATGATCTTTAATGTTATTTATTTGATGGCATGTAATAGAATTATATAATGTAGAATCATTCTATGTGATGGGTTAAAATGAGCCCTTGATTGTTAGATATATTATGATTAATGAAATTATTCTATTTCTTGGATTATAGATATGTTAGTAGCATTGTCATGGAACTTTAGAGGACATAGGTTTAGTTTTTATGTTATGTTAAGTTATACATTCCATTGTTATTTTATTTAAAAAAATTGTGCCATTATATTAGTTTGGATGTGTTGTCCTCTAGGGTTCCTTGGTGGGGTGTTACACCTGGTATCAGAGCCCAAGTTTTAACACTGGGTACGCTGGTTTCATATGGTCCCATTATGTTTTCCTAGTGCTTAGACTCTTGAGCTTATGTTTTCCCCCTTCTGTCATCCTTGTCTAATAACTTGTGACTTGTCCTTTGGTTATGTTATGTAGGAAGATTCCTAGAGGTAGAGGTCAAGGTCGGGGTTGTGGTAGAGGTTGAGGTGGTGGCCATGGGGTAAGCACAAAAACACCCCTTCTAAGATTTCCCATAAAGGTGATCGTGAAAACCAATAGGGCTCTTAGTATGATCAAGAAAGTGAGGGTCAGAATTCAGGCCAGTAGAGGTTTGAGGGCTCAATCATTTGCGTTATTTGATTGAGGAGGTCCTTGCTTGCCTAGGCCATATAAAGGAGGGTAATCAACAGGTGGTTAGGGAAAGAGAAAGGTCTCGTAGAAGGAGAGATGTTACATCAAAGCAAGCGACTATTTCAGTAGGTCATATGAGGAATCTCTTGAGGGAATGTCCTCCTACCTTTGATGGTTCTAGTGATGGTTTGGAGGCAGAGACTTGGTTAATAGATTTGGACAGGTGATTTTCCATGCACCTGTATGGTAGCAACACCAAGGCGAGATGTGCCATCATGCACCTTAAGGGTTTTGCTTCTACATGGTGGTAGTTGGAGGAACATAAATTACATCTATATATTGGTTTAGTTTCTTGGGATATGTTTCTAGAGAGGTTCAAAGCTTTCTTTTTGTTAGATCACTGGAGGAAGTATCAAGCTAATGAGTTTCATGAGTTGAGGTAGATGGATATGTATATGGAGTAGTATGAGCATAGGTTCTATGAGCTTAAGCAGTATGCAGGTATTGGTGATGTCAAGGCCATGTTGGTTTAGCATTTCATTAGGGTTTTGAATGCCCATATCAGTAGGGGAGTTCATGTCTTTGAGCCAAACACCATGGAGGTGGTAGTAGAGAAGGCTATTTTGGTAGAGAAAAATTTGGCCATGCAACTAGGAAGTCATACAAGTGTGCAGATTGGTAGTGCACCTCTAGAAGGCTTCAAGTCTCGAGGTGGTCAATTTCAAGCAACGAGTTCCTCTAGGAGCCATCATGCACCCACTAAGGGTGAGCAACAACAACATTCCTAGTTGAAACGTAAAAATTATTAGTCTCAACAAGGTAGCAGGTTGTAGTCGAGGAAAAAATAGAGTTGTCAACGAAACAAGCATAATAATTTTGATCAGCCAACTCAAAGCACACAGTTTGCAGTCAGTAGAGGTAGTTTCCAGTAGTTCAATGTACTCTCAAGTGGTAGGGGGTATGGTAGAGGTACACGATTTTTTTCTTGCAACCAACAGGGCCACATGGCTAGACAATGTCCTTAAAAGAGCACATCAAGATTCAGTTAGAGGCTGGCAACCTCAGAGCTGGTAGTGGGTAATGGAGGCAGGTATCATAGAGTGTTTGCAATGATTGATAACCGCTAGGTGGAGGATCAGGGTATAGTTGTGGAGGCTTCAGGTGTGTTGTAGGGTATTGGTATTTCTATCATTTTTTACTCTGGTGCTTTTGATTCGTTTATGTACCCTTCTTTAATGGAGCGATATGGACTGGTGGAAAAAAAGTAGGATATTAGGTGGTAGGTCAAATTGGCCTCTAAAACTAAAGTAGTGGTATAATCCCTTGTGTATGGATGTGGATTGAGGATTGGTTCACTCTTTACTAAAATAGATATTTGAAAGGAAACTAGGTGTGCGGAATTACAGTTTCCTACACTAATCTATGAGGAGAGGAGAGTGCAAATTCATTTTAACCCTTACAATTATAGAATGTTAAACATATTTTAACTTAGATGTTGCTGCAATCACATACATACAGAAAGATAGACAGAAGATAGAAGTGACACAAAGATTTACCGTGGGGAAAACCTTTTGGTAAAAAACCCCACACTCCAAAACCTGCACAATGTATTATCAAAACACTTGCTATTTACAACACACTTGCAATGCAAGCTATCATGGAGTCTTCAACACTCGTATCTGGAGACAATCGGTAGCATAACAGTACCTGTCAAACTCTATATGTCTCCCATCCAAAGCACTGCTTATATAGACTTTTACAAGGCCAAAATGGCATCTTCTTGAGATAGGTGTCCAACATGAGTGCATGGCCCACAACTCGTGCCTAGGGACACATGTCCAAGTGTGTCATAAGTCCTGACACTTGTCCCAACATGCATTCCAAAAGAGGGTCACCCATTCCTAAGTTTGGGCAATGACGGATGATCTTACAGTTCTTACACCGTCATAGAATATGACAGCTGTAAGAGAATCTGTCATACACATGCTATAAATAGCATATTCTCTTACAACATGTCATAGATTCTCCTTGGGTGCCCAAATGGGCCTTAGTCAAAGATGATCTTGCATGCATGTCTTGCATGTCTTCACCTGTCATAGAATCTTCCTTATTTAGCTCTTACATGTCATAGGAATCCATCATAACCGTTTTAGTCATGATTACCTTACACATTATCCAAAGTGTCTACACTTGGCAGATAACTCCTACCACAAAGTGGGACACCTAGAACCCCCTAGACCAAGTTGAACATCCTTGTCATCTTCCAAGTGGAGTGACAACTCACCGTGTTCACTCACACTAAATGACAAAATATGATGTGCAACTTAAATACATTATTTGCAAACAATTAATTATAAAACAAATAAATACATGCTAGGAATTTACAAGGTTGAGACACCTTAATTCCCAACATTCTCCCACTTGTCGAACACCTTGTAAGAGCCAAAGGAAATAATAGGATTTAACTGCTATAGGCCGAGAGGCCCATAGACTCCGAACACCATCTGAACTTTTCTATGGCCACTGGTTTCGTCAATGCATCTGCAACATTTTTCATTGTATCTACCTTCTCCAAATTTACCTTTCCATCCTCTACCATATCTCGCACGAAGTGAAACTGCACATCAATGTGCTTCGTTCTAGCATGGAAAGTTGGATTCTTCGCAAGGCAAATTGCACTCTGACTGTCACAACAAATCGTAATCTGTCCATCATCAACACCAACATCTGAACACAAACTCCTAAGCCAAATGGCTTCCTTACAAGCATGAGTAGCTGCCATATACTCAGCTTCTGTCATGGACAAAGCGACCACAAGTTGTCGCTTACTCATCCAACTGATAGCACCACCAAACATAGTGAACACATATGCACTAGTGGATCTTTTGTTGTCAATGTCACCTGCCCAATCTGAATCAACAAACCCACGAATACAAACTGAATGCAAAGCTCCATAGGAATTGCCATGATAGCAAATGGAATACTCGGAAGTACCCCTTAAGTATCTGAACACTTGCTTAACTGCATCCCAATGTACCCATCCAGGGTTAGCCATAAATCGACTCAAAACTCCCACTGCTTGGGAAATGTCTGGTCTAGTACAGACCATAGCATACATCAAACTGCCAACTGCACTAGCATAAGGTACTCTGCTCATGTCCTCCACCTCACTAGGAGATTTTGGACAATCATCTATAGATAACTTTGTTCCCAAAGAAATAGGAACACACAATGGTATGCAATCTGCCATGCTGAACATGTCCAACACGGTCTTCACATACTTCCTCTGACTTAACCAAAGTTTTCTGTTAGCCCTGTCTCTACTGATTTCCATTCCCAAGATATACCTAGCCGCCCCTAGATTTTTCATATCAAACTGTGCTGACAACTGGGACTTCAAATCATAAATCATACTCATACCCTTCCCAATCAACAACATATCATCAACATATAGTGCAATAATGAGAAGAGGATCATTGTCAACTTTGTAATACACACAATGATCTGATTTCAATCTCAGAAATCCAATCGACAACACAAAGGCATCAAACTTCAAGTACCACATCCTAGGAGATTGCTTCAAACCATATAAAGACTTCTTTAATTTGCAAACCAAAGATTATTTACCTTTCTCAATGTAGTGCTCAGGCTGTGACATGTAAATCTCTTCCTCCAAGTCACCATGAAGGAAAGCTGTCTTCACATCCATCTGTTCTACCTCTAAATCATAAGATGCTGCAAGAGATAACAGAAATCGAATAGATGTTAGCTTTGCAACAGGAGAGAATATATCACCATAATCAATTCCCTCCACCTATGAATATCCCTTCACAACCAATCTAGCCTTGTACTTCTCAATACTACCATCTGCACAAAAATTCTTCTTGAACACCCATTTACATCCAACAGGTTTTCGTCCTTTAGGCAATGGTACTAGGTCCCATGTTTTGTTTATCTCCAATGAAGCCATCTCATCCTCGATGTCCTCAATCCATGAATCTGCATCTTTCATACCCATAGCCTCTTTCACAATTCTAGGCTCATGAATGTTAGTAATGAAGGAAAAAGCACAACTGAATCTAACATAGAAAATCCAAACCTTTCTGGCTACTTCTTTTCTTTCGTGGATCTCCTCAAGGGCTGAGGTTGAGATTCTACCTCTTAATCTGAACTTTCAGAGTTGCTAGAGCTCTCCTCATCATTAGATCCAACTAGGTCTCTCTGTTTAGTCTTCTCAGGGGTAGAAGGTAACTAAACCACATCTTCTTTCTTTTCTATTTCATCTGGTTGTAGGATAACAGGAGAAGGTGTCAGCTCTCTAAAAATAACATTTCTGCTATACAACACCTTACCAGTCATAGGATCCCAAATCTTGTACCCTTTCACACCAACACTGTAGCCGATGAAGATACATTTAACTGCCTTGTTCTCCAATTTAGACCTTTTCTCCTTAGGCACATGTGCATAAGCTTCACAACCAAAAACAGGAAGATGTCTAATGGAAGGATTCTTACCAGACCACACCTCCATGGGTGTCTTACCAACAAGAGCTGATGTAGGAGATCTATTAACCAAATAGCAAGCAGTGGCTATAGCTTCTGCCCAAAACCTTTGTTCGAGGCTTGCTCCACTAAGCATACTCCTAGCCTTCTCCATCAGGGTCCTGTTCATTCTTTCTGCAACTCCATTTTGCTGCGGGGTATAAGGAGTTGTCTTATGCCTTTCAATCCCTCATTCTTTACAAAATTTCTCGAATTCTGCCTAACAAAACTCACCACCGTTATCAATTCTCACACATTTAATCTTTTTACTAGTCTGATTCTCAACGAGAGCTTTAAATTCCTTGAACCGACTAAACACTTCAGACTTGCTTCTAAGCAAATAAATCCATGTCCTTCTACTATAATCATCTATGAAGGATACAAAGTATACAGATCTGGAGAGAGAAGGAACATTAACAGGACCAAATACATCAAAATGAATTAGATCCAACACACTAGAAGTCTTTTGAGAACTAGAATAAAACTGAACACGGTTCTATTTTCCATAAACACAATGTTCGCAAAAGTTGAACTCGAGATTACAATCATTTAACCCCTCAACGAGGCTCTTGTTCTTCAGGGTTCTAAGACCCTTCTCTCCAATGTGGCCAAATCTCATATGCCACAACATTGTCTTTTCAGCAGGAAGTTTTCATTCCAAAGTGTTTGCACCCTTGGGTACACAAGATGCACTACCATCGAAACCCGTTACAACAGATCTCTTCATTGCTCGTTCAGATGGTGGGGATGAAGTGACTATAGCTCTCTTCCTTGAGACAGAAGAACTATTGCACTGTGTAGTGCATGCTTCCAGCTGAAATAGAGAACCTCTCCGAGTACCCTTTGCGAGCACCATAGCTCCTCTACTCATCTTGCATCCATCTTTCAAAAAGACAACCTGCACACCTGCATCATTCAACATACTTACAGAGAGTAGGTTCCGTTCCAAGTCTGGGATGTGCATTGCCCCATTGATTCCCTTCACTCGTCCATCAGGAAATCGGATAGAGACTCTTCCTCGACCAACGATCTTCAGGTGAGAGTCATCACCCAGGTACACCTTTCCACCATTGAACTCCTCATACTTTGAGAACCAGCTTCAATGAGAGGTCATGTGGAATGAATCACCAGAGTTAATCAGCCACACATCATCTGATGCATGGGTGGCCAGGGCTGCGATGAAAGCATCTCCATCATCTTGGATTCTATCAAAATCTGAATCTAGTGACTTCTTCCTCTTTGCCTCTTTGCAATCTCTTATGAAGTGCCTAGATTTGCAACAGTTCCAACAGGTAGCCTTGGTCTTTCCAGGAGTCTTGGATCTCCCACAGGATTTGGATCTACCCTTCTCAGTTTTCTTGTCCTTCTTCTTCCATCGGTCTTTGGGTCTTCCACGAACAACAAGAGCTTCCTTAGCTAAATCTGAAGTCTTTCTCCGCATCTCCTCGGACAACAGCGAATACACCACATCATCCATTCTGAAAGTGACTATAGTACTTCTGAGAGCCATCACAAGATGGTCCCATGAATCCAGCAAGGAACATAATAGGGTCATACATCGATCCTCCTCCTCTATCTTGACACCAGATGATGTCAACTGTGCAATCAACATATTAAATGCATTTAGATGATCTGCAACGGATCCTCCTTCCTCCATTCTCATAGAATACAACTTCTTCCTTAGGAATAACTTGTTCACTAAAGATTTGACCTGATACACAGACTCAAGCCGTTCCCACAAGGAGTTTGCAGTCTTCTCATCAAGAACATTCAGGAGGACGAAATCAGCTAGACAGATTCTTATGATTCCCTTAGCTTTCCAATCCTTAAGATCCCAATCAGTTTGAGACATAGTTGTTGGTTTAGTATTGTTTGAGACAACTTCCCAAACATCTCTATCAACTAGCATGTCTTCCATCTTGAGCTTCCAAAGCTCAAAATTCATGCCGGTGAATCTCTCCACCTCCATCTTGTTGTATGAAGAACTTGCGATCTCTTTCCTGCAATAAGGTTATTGAATACTTTGCACAATACTCCCACTCAACCTTGGATTAGCTCAAAAAACCCTTTACCCAACAACTAGGACCAAAGGTGATCAAGCTCTGATACCAACTGAAAGGAAACTAGGTGTGCGAAATTACAGTTTCCTACACTAATCTATGATGAGAGGAGAGTGCAAATTTGTTTTAACCCTTACAATTACAGAATGTTAAACATATGTTAACTTAGATGTTGCTGCAATCACATACATACAAAAAGATAGACAGAAGATAGAAGTGACACAAAGATTTACCTTGGGGAAAACCTTTCGGTAAAAAACCCCACACTCCAAAACCTGCACAATGTATTATAAAAACACTTGCTGTTTACAACACACTTGCAATGCAAGCTATCATGGATTCTTCAACACTCGTATCTAGAGACAATCTGGCAGCATAACATTACCTATCAAACTCTATATGTCTCCCATCCAAAGCACTGCTTATATAGACTTTTACAAGGCCAAAATGGCATCTTCTTGAGATAGGCGTCCAACATGAGTGCATGGCCCAAAACCCACGCCTAGGTAGACATGTCCAAGTGTGTCATAAGTCCTGACACTTGTCCCAACATGCATTCCAAAAGTGGGTCACCCATTCCTAAGTTTGGGCAATGACGAATGATCTTACAATTCTTACACCATCATAGAATATGCCAGAAATAATCGTTATGACTGCTGTAAGAGAATCTGTCATACACATGCTATAAATAGCATATTCTCTTACGACATGTCATAGATGCTCCTTGGGCGCCCAAATAGGCCTTAGTCAAAGATTCTCTTAGATGCATGTCTTGCATGTCTTCACTTGTCATAGAATCTTCCTTATTTAGCTCTTACATGTCATAGGAATCCGTCATAACCGTTTCAGTCATGATTACCTTACACATTCTCCAAAGTGTCTACACTTGGCAGATAACTCCTACCACAAAGTGGGACACCTAGAACCTCCTAGACCAAGTTGACCATCCTAGTCATCTTCCAAGTGGAGTGACAACTCACTTTGTTCACTCACACTAAATGACAAAATAGGATGTGCAACTTAAATACATTATTTTCAAACAATTAATTATAAAAGAAATAAATACATGCTAGGAATTTACAAGGTTAAGACACCTTAATTCCCAACAATACTCACATCATATCCCTAGGATCTTATGACATAGTGTTGGGGATGGATTTGTTGAATGCTCATCGAGTAGTGATAGACTCTCAGCGTAAGTCAGTGCGGTGTTTGGATGATTCTGGAAGGGAGGTAGATGTATTTGGCATTCAAAGGCCCATCTCCTTGCATATGATTTGTGCTATGTAGTTAAGGAGGTGTGTGTGTCAGGGTTTCCAATTTTTTGTTGTGATGGTTAATGGTTTAGAGTTAGGGGAGAATCGAGAGGTGTGCCTCGATGATCATCCTATCCTTAGCAAGTATTTTGATGTCCAGTCCCAGTGAGATTCTGAGGATGCCACCTAAGTGTGACATCAATTTTAGGATAGATCTTGTCCCCGGAGTAGAACCTATTTATTGAGCTTCATATTCGATGATCACTCAGGAGCTTAAGGAGCTTTAGTTGTAGTTAGAGAATTTGTTGGCTAAGGGTTTCATTCGTCCTAGTGTCTCTCCTTGAGGAGCACCAATCATTTTTGTGAAGAACATATCCCTTTGGTTTTGTATTGACTATCGTCAGATGAATAAGGTGGTTGTGAAGAAAAAATATCCCTTACCGAGGATTGATGATATCTTTGACTAGATTAAGGGAGCCAAGGTGTTTTCAAAGATTGATCTAAATTTAAGGTATCATTAGTTGTGTATCTTTGAGGTAGACATTCATAAGTCTATATTTCACACTCTCTACAAGCACTATCAGTTCACCATTGTGTCATTCAGGTTGATGAATGGACCATCTATATTTATAAGTTTGATGAATAGAGTCTTTCACACCTATCTTGAAATATTTTTCCTTGTGTTCTTGGATGATATTTTGATATATTCAAGGACTATGGAGGACCATGAGGAGCATTTGTGGAAAGTATTGTAGTATCTGAGGGAAAATCAACTATATGTAAATTTGGCTATGTGAATTATTTCAGACAAAGGTGAGATATTTGGGGCGTTATTTTAGGAGAAGGTATTACCATGGATCCTTCAAAGATCCAAGCCATCATAGATTGGCCTAAAGCCACTAATTTTTTAGAGGTTCACAACTTTATAGGTTTAGTAGGTTATTATCGATGGTTTGTGTAGATTTTTTTGAGGATATCTCACCCTATCACTTTCCTTTAGAGGAAAGGGAAGACGTTCATTTGGTTAGAACAGTGTTAGATATCCTTTCAGACTCTCAAGAAGAGTTTGACTAGTGCACCTATTTTGGCAATTCCTGATCCTACCAGAGACTTTGTGGTGTGTATTGATGCATCTTCAGAGGGTCTTGGAGTAGTATTGATGTAGGATATTTGTGTAATAGCCTATGAGTCTCGCAAAATCAAGGATCACGAGTTGAACTATCCTATCCATGACTTTGAATTAGCCACCGCCATTCATGCCTTGGTGAGATGGAGAAATTTTCTATTGGTGCATCGATTTGAGCTGCATAGTGATCACCACAGTTTACAATACATATTCACGCAACCAAACCTGAATGCTAGGAAAAGGTGGTGGATGAAGTTCCAGTGTGAGTATGATTTTAAGGTGAATTACATCCAGGGTAAGGAAAATGTTATGGTGGATGCTCTTAGTCGATGGAGGAATGAGCTTTCAGTAGTGACTCTTAGAGTGGGTTTGAGGAGTCAGATCCTTGCAGTGCTTCCTGCAGATAGTTGGTATCAGGAGGTGAAGTCGGAGGTTGAGTCAGGAAAAGCCTTAGAGGGTAGATTTTTGGGTTATTCTCTTGATTCAGTTGGTCTCTTACAACATTTAGGTGACATTTATGTTCCTCCTTCAAAGGGTCTTTGCACCCTAATTATGTTAGAGGCACTTCAGGCACCCTAATCAACTCATCTGGGTGTCAAGAAGATGTATGTACATCTCCGCCAGTTATATTTTTTGGGCCAGAATGAAGAGGGATATTGTAGATTTTATCTCAAGGTGTTTGGAGTGCCAAAGGGTTAAGGTAGAACACCAACACCCTGCAGGTATTTTTCAGCTATATCTTGCTCCAATTTGGAAATGGGGCATCATTTAAGTGGATTTTATAGTTGGCTTTCTAGTATCTTCTCATTGTCATGATGCTATCATGGTCACCATTGATAGGTTGACTAAGGTGACACACTTTTCTCTTGTCTGGTCTTCATATAATGCTTCTCCAGTGGCCAAGATTTTCATGGAGGATATAGTCAAATTACATGGGATTCCTCATAGGATTATCTCAAATAGGGATCCAGTGTTCACTTCAACACTTTGGAAGTCCTTGCAGCATGCGTTGGGCACTCAATTGAATGTTAGTTTTACTTACCATCTCGAGATAGATGGGCAGACTGAGAGGGTTAATCAGGTTCTTGAGGATATGCTCAGAATGTATGTCATGGATCGACACTCTCATTGGGAGGATTATTTGTACTTAGTGGAGTTTGCGTATAACAATGGATACCATGGTTCTATTGGTATTCCCCCTTTCTAGGCGTTGTATGGTCATCCTTGTTGAACCCCACTGAGTTGAGATATTCTTGAGGATATAGTCCTTCTAGGACTGAGGAAGCTTTAGGAGATGGAGCAGCAGGTTGTTCATATTAGAGAGAATTTGGTGGTAGTATAGGACAAACATAAGAAGTATGCAAATGCTCATAAGGTTGATCATTTATTTTTGGTTGGTGATTGTGTATTCTTGCAGGTGCATCCGTGAAAGAGTTTGATCCATTATGGAAAAGGCTCTAAGCTTGCACCATATTTTGTTGGGACATTCGAGGTTTTGGAGAGGATTGGTCCTGTTGTGTACCATATTGCTTCTCCACCCAGTCTCATGTATCCACAATGTATTTCATGTTTTTGTTCTCATGCCATACTATCCAGATATTTCTCATGTTCTTAACTGACATGCTTTATAGGTAGAGGATGTGCAACTGGCTTTGGAGCCCATGGGAATTCTGCAACACAGTAGACTCACCCTCATGGGTCGAGACATTGAGGAGGTGAGGGTCTAGTGGGATCCAACTGATGAGGCTTCAACTACTTAGGAGGATGCATTCCAGATGTGAGAGTTATACCCTTACTTGTTTACAGGCTTGCATGAGTAAGCTTGATTCTAAGGGGGAGGATGTAGTGCCCCTCATTTTGTTCTCTATTAGATTGGTAGTTGATTTTCTTAGGATCAAACATTATAACACTTTGTTTGATGTTGGAATCACTGCTACGATGATAGTTTGATGATACTTCTATTACTGGTGTTTTATACTTATGCTATGACTAGTAGATATAATTAATTGATTATGTGGATTGATCTTATTATGAGCATTATGTGATTATCTGATCATGGTTGTTATGTGATTATCTAACTTGATTTCTATTATCTTGTTGTTATGCAATTGATTGTTATGTGTTGATGTGGTTACTTGTTTTATGTGTGTTAGTGAAAGGGAGAGTGTCACATTACTCACTTGTGAGTACCCTGCTACATCACGATTTTCTTTCACGGTGTGCCTAATTGTATGATTATGTATTTGCTCGACTATTTTGTGTGGTGTAGGTTGTAGGTATCAAGCATTGAATCCACATGAATTCATAGGTCTGAGTGTGCCTTAAACCCAATGAAACAATTGTTCAGAGATAACATTTGGTTCCCTAACCTAGCCATCATCCTAAAAGAGAATGAGTATCTGTCTGTTACCTCAATAGTGTGTTTGTTGTTTGTAGTCAGTTGGTTTTATTTTCGACCTTGAACATGGTTAGGTAATTTTTGTTGATATTTGGGTTGTTTAATTTAATTTATTTTGTCAAATGTTATTCTTGATTAAATGATACATTAAATTAAATTGTTAAGTAACAAGTATTTTGGTAATTAAACATAAATATATTTATTAATAATAATAGTTTATAATAAATTAAAAGTACATAATGAAATATTAAAATAAAATAAAATATTATAATGGAATGTTGCAATAATAAACAACAAAAATAATTAAAAAGAGAAAGATTTTTCTTGGAGAACATGCATAACTTCGATGGGAGGAAAATCCATTTTATATTGCTATATGCATTTTCTTGAAAGTTTTTGAGGTATTTGCATCAAATCCTTGTTGCGTACCTCCTTTCATGCTACTGTCAAGATCTCCCTGCTATATTGAATCTGTCCTAGTCTAAGTTGGCAGCACTTAAACCCGTTTAGCCGCGACCTCCCTAGACTAGCGCCATTAAGAAAGACCAGCGATGCCTTAACTCTCACTGCATTGATAAACCAATCAAGATTATAATATGAATGCTATTTCATGAGTGGGGGTCAGGTGAACCAAGCACCTTCCCAACTAATTCTATTTTGTCTCTTGCTTATTCACTACCATTGCAATGCTTTAGCTTTAGACGATGACTTCATTTGTGATCAAGCATAGTGCATTCCACCTTGGCTCGTGGCATTTCCCTTCTATGAACTGCGCCTTGAATTTTGGTGCTCATATTTTAGTGAAATGTATATTATACTTGAAATCGATGTATAATCGATATTGTTTGTTGTTGTTTGAAGTTTATGAAGCCCTGATACGCTGCACCAGTGAGCCATTCTCTCTTCCCTTGTCATCGCTGATTCTATAGCTCCATTATGCTGGTTGAAAATTTTGATTACCTCTCTAAGGTTATATTTATGCTAGAAATTCAAATTATTGTGCACTATAAATTCACTTTTATATATGGCATATGATTTTATATTTATATTTATAGCATTTGTATTTATAGACATAGCATTCGATTTTATAGATGGAATTCAATTTTTATATGGCAATTGATATATATAAATATATATATAAATTGACTTATGTATTTTATATTAAATTATGCTTACCACATTGTTATCTGATGTATTAGACAGAAAATAGTAACTCAGGTTTTAATATATATACATACATATATATGTATATATATACTGGTATATGTGTTTATATATATTTATATATAGAGATTTATTTATATATGTATATGTTTATATGAATATAAATTATGGAACTAATTAGGGAATTTATGATGAATTTAGTTACTTAAAATATTTTTGCCTCTACAATTAAATGGTTTTGTAAGCTAAATAAATTGAGAAACTAATAAGGTGAAAATCGATTTACTTTTGATTTGTAAATGGAAGGATTTGTTTAGAAGAATTGAATTTGACTATTTATTTTTATTTTTAATTTCTTTCATAACCATTCAATGGATGATTTGTTAATATGTGTTGATTTCATGGTTATATTGGTATTTGTGTTCTCATGTTGAATAGTGGGCTTGTTTTATAAAATTAAGGTGATTCTCGAGTCTTTGTTTAAAGTGGTCTTTTGTGCAAAATGGTTAAGGTGGCCTTCCATAGGTTAGGAGGGATTATCGTGGATTTATGGGTTTTATGTTGTTTTCACTTGGATGTGGTTGGTATTGTTTGAGTTGTGTGCATGAGGGTCAATGCCTTGCACTGTGCTTGTTTTCATGTGATTAGGTTAAGTGAGCATGATGGAAAATGCCTTGCTTGTTTGTAGGGTTTCTAGTTGCAAGTAGGGGGAGTGGCTCTCAATGAGGGTCAAAACTCAAAGTCGTGTTTAGGACAACCCATTGGAGATTTTCTTAATTCAGTGATAACCTAATTAATTAATTAGGAGGTTGGGTAGATTTCACATTAATTAATGGATGCCTCACTCTTGCCTATAGTGCTCGTTTAGGCTAAGGATGGGTTGAGAAGGCCTGGTTGGAAATATCAACTTCCTTGTCCACACACACTAAAAGAATCTTAGTTTTGCATGTGTCACCCTATGGGGCCGGTGTCTAGTGAGAGAGTATTAGGGTAACCGTAGATGGGGGTCGCCATCTAGTGAGAAATTGTCAGGGTAACCCATGCTAGGACCATGTGATGACACTCTCCCTTATTACAGTCTAGCATTCCCTAGTTATGTTATCCCCTTTTGTTGTGTGAATGCCTTTGGAAGTGATGTATGTGTTCATGTGATGTTCATGTTGTTGTAGTGTTGGAGTCGTGTGTAGCCTTGTTTATGTTTTCCTTTTGTCTTCTTGATTTTTTGTTTGTAGTGGGACCTTATGTTATTTCCTAGCATGGTGGGTGGACCATAGGGTTCCACATGGTTGGGAGGTTGGTTCTTTTTCCTCCATTGGGTTTCACTTGCTACTTGTTCGAGTGTGTGGAAGTTGTACCTTGTGTAGCAGATTCCACTTCATGTACTAGTCCAAGAAGAAAATATTTCATGCATTTGTATTGGATTATAAATCAGATGTACTATTTATTGTTATTTTATGTATTCTTCCCAATTCTATTCAGGGAAGCATTGTTGTAAACAATGTAATGATGTAACGAAATATAATGTATTCTCATGTATTTTAATTTGTATATATATTTGTTAGTGATTCATAAATGATATTTAATGTTATTTATCTCATGGCACATGTTATGGAATTATCTAATGTAGAATAATTCTATTTGATGGGTTAAAATGAACCCTTGATTGTTAGATATATTATGATTAATGAAATGATTATAGTTCTTGAATTATAGATATGTTAGTAGCGTAGTCATGGAATCTTAGAGGACATAGGTTCAGTTTTAATGTTATGTTAAGTTATACATTCCACTGTTATTTCGTTTTAAAAAAATTATGCCATTATCTTAGTTTGGATGTGTTGTCCTCTAGGGTTCCTTGGTGGGGTGTTACACCTGGTATCAGAGCTCAAGTTCTAACATTGGGTACTCTGGTTTCATATGAGCCCATTATGTTGTCCTAGTGCTTAGACTCTTGAGCTTATTTTCCCACTTTTTTCATCCTCGCCTAATAACCTATGACTTGTCCTTTGGTGGTGTTATGTAGGATAATTCCTAGAGGTAGAGGTCATGGTGGTGGCTGTGGGGCTAACCACCAGAACACCTCTTCACAAAGTTCCCATTAGGTTGATCATGAGGAACAACAGGGCTCTTAGAATGATCAGGAAAGTGAGACTCAAAATTTAGGTCAGCTGGGGTTTGAGGGAGATCAGTTGTATCATATCTTAAGGAGTTCCTTACCCACCTAGGCCCTAGATAGGAGGGTAGTCAACAGGTAGTTAGGGAAAGAGAAAGGTATCCTAGATGGAGAGATGTTACAACAGAGCAGGAGACTATTTCAGTAGGTCATATGAGGGATCTCTTGAGGACACATCCTCCTACCTTTGATGGTTCTAGTGGTGGTATGGATGCAGATACTTGGTTGATAGATTTGGATAGGTATTTTCCCATGCACCCATATGGAAGAAATACCAAGGCAATATGTGCCATCATGCACCTTAGAGGTTTTTCTTCTACATGGTGGTAGTTGGAGGAACAAAAAATTCATCTCGATATTGGTTTAGTTTCTTGGGAGATGTTTCTTGAGAGGTTTAGAGCTCACTTTTTCTCAGATCACTAGAGGTAGCATCATGCTAATGAGTTTCACGAGTTGAGGAAAATGGCTATGTTTGTGGAGCAGTATGAGTGTAGGCTCTATGTGCTTAAGTAGTATGTAGGTATTGGTGATGATGAGGCCATGTTGGTTCAACATTTCATTAGGGGTTTGAATGCCCATGTCATTGGGGGAGTCTGTGTCTTTGAGCCGAAGACCATGTAGGTGGCAGTAGAGAAGGATCGTTTGGTAGAGGAATTTTTTTACATGGTGCTAGGAGGTCATACAGGTGTGCAGATTGGTAGTGCACACCTCCAACAGGATTTGGGTCTTGAGGTGGTCATAAAGAGGCATACAAAGAACAAATAATCTAGTTGAAATGAAACAAGCTCATAGAAGGTTTAATTACAACTAGAATATGCTTTTTGATTGTGATGATGTGAGGAATAATAAGAGAATAGTTTTTACCACTGATGAAGATTATGCAAACCTCGACATCAAGAACAACTAAAAGCTCAATATAAAAAATAATCTTCTATAGGTAGATAAGGGGAATTTGAGGCCTCTATGTGCCAAATATGACAAAGTCATAGCTTGGACCTATAATGATCTAAATCCAGTTATGACTCTAACATAATCCAACACACCATCGACTTGATTGAAGGGTCCAAACCAGTTGGATAGAAGCAAAGGACAATTAATTTGAAGGTGGAAGCTCTGATGGCTCAAGACTTGAAGAGGTTAATCGAGTCCAAAATCATATAACCAATCAAGCATTCTACCTAGGTATCAAATTTAGTCCTAGTCCTAAAAAAAGAATGGTGATATCTAACTTTGTGTGGATTTCAGGGATCTAAACTGGGCCTCTCTAAAGTATCATTATCCTCTACCTTCAATGGATCAAATCTTGTAGACTATATAGGTATTAGAAATGTTTTCTCTTCTAGATAGATTTTTGGGTTATAATTAGGTTAACATGAAGAAAAAGGACTAGTATAAGACAACATTCACCACCAAATGGAAAAAATTTGCATACATAAATATTCCTTTCAACCTATCAAATATGGGGGCCACCTTCCATTACACGATGGATGTCATGTTTAGGGATTTGATAAAAAAAGCATCCTTGATTATCTAGATGAATTGATCATATTTCTAATTTTAAGGGTGATCATTTTGATCACCTAGAGAAGGTCTTCTAGAGATGCCAATAGTTTGAGGTTTCTCTAAATCCCCAAAAATGTGTTTTGGGATCCCACAAGGAAAGATTCTTGGCTATGTGGTCTCTAAAGAAGGAATAGCTATCGATCTCAAAATGAAGAAGTCTATAAACGAATTCCCACTACTAGTAAATCTAAAGGGAGTCCAATCTTTCCTAAGAAATATTAATTTAATTAGTAGGTTTATTTTAGATTTTATAGGAATCAAAATACCTATTACACTAATGTTGAAAAAGGGCTTAGCTTTTAAATGGAACCCAGAAGGTAAAGATTCTTTTAAAAAGATAAAGGAAGCTATTTCTATTGCTTTGGTACTAGTAAACCCATATTTTTCAAAAGATTTTATTTTATATGTTTATTGCAGTGAGCACAGTATTGCTACCATCCTTGCATAGAAGGGAAATGAAGGAAGCAGAGAACACCCAATTTCCTTCCATTCAAGGAACCTAAAAGGGCATGAGACTAGATGCCATTTTATGGAGAATCAGGGATTTGTTGTTGTGAAGAGTCTAAAAAATTTAGATACCTAGTTTTAGCAAGAAAAATCACAGTCCTTGTTGCTCACCATAATGTGAGGGAATACATCATGGAAGGGAAAATCATTGAGAAAAGAGCCAATTGGATCACCAAGATCTTGGAATATGAAATTGAGGTTTGGAAGGCCTATGCAAATATCTTGCAAAAGAACTAAGTTTCCAAATGGAAATGAAAGAAATAGGTAAGGTCTTTGCAAACTAGTTCAAGTTAGATGAGTCTTATGTGATTGATATAATAAGGTTCATGCAAAGTCGTAGGTACTTGACTAGAATTCCTAAACATAAAAGGAGATATTATAAGATACAAGGCATTGATTATGTGCTAATTGAGGTCTCCTTTTTAAAAGGAATTTCAACACTGTCCTCCTTTGTTTCATAGATAAAGTGCAGGATAAAAGAGTTTAAGGTGAATTTCATAATAGCCTAAAAGATAGACATTTTTTTTTTTAAAACTACTACCTTAAAGATCATATGGATTTTTCATTATAGGTCCACCTTATTTTCAGAATGTCATGACCTGGTAAGAAAATATTCGTAACACCAATTCTCTGTCAGCAAGCGAAATAATTCCACTATGCCATTGCACTCGATCATGGTAGAAGAACCTTTCATGTAGAGGGGTTTGAACTTCATCAAGATGATTAATCCTATTTCTAGCTCATGACACAAGTGTATATTGACACACTTGATAGATTACTTCACAAGATGGATAGAGGTAACCCCTTTAAAGAATGCTACTGAAGCCGAAATCATCAATTTTCTCAATGAACTAATAGCGAGTTTTGGCTCTTTGAAAACCTCGATCTCCAATAATGCATGATCCTTTATGGGAATTGGGGTATTAGAGTTCACCCTTAACCACAAAGTTTACCTTAAGACTTCGTCAAATTATTAGCCATAGGGAAATGGACTCACAAAACCTATAATTTTGTAGGAATCCGTCTTACAATAAATCACTTAGTTCTTCTCCAAATTATTTAAACTTTTTACTACAAACACTCCAATATGTTATTGAACAATCCCCTATAAATAAAAAACCAAGTCATTCAAATTTGATAGATATGCACTTGCAAAATAAATTTGGTGAAAACTCTACTTCTATAAATCACTTAATTTTGCGTCAATCTATCTAAAATTTGGAGTGTATATGGTTCAATATGTCCTTAAATAATCCTTCAAAAACTAAGAAAAAAAATAAAATTCTAAAATATGTGCCCTTCCCAAAATAACGTCCAAAATTTAAATAAATTTCTTACCATAATGGTGCTAATATCTTGATTTATTATCAATTATATGCAATATGTTTAAATTATTGATATTAAATGAGAATAACAAGCCACTTCAAGGGGGAAAACCTCAAAATATCTCTAATAAGAATACCCTTCATAATATAATGACCAAATAATATTCACTACCTCGTATAAATACCCTAGTTATGCCTAGGATATCACCCATTATGAATTAGCTAACAATGTAAAATACCTATGCTGAAATAAATAACTAAATAAGAATATAATAATGATAATATGAATTAATTAGGAGTTAAGGTAGCCATAAGTTGGCTACTCATAATGATATGCTTAATTTATAATTAAGTGTTAATGAAGTGACAAGTAGTAAGAGCTAAAGATGATTCGTAAGTGATGGTCATTGAAGTACCCTAATACCTTCTTATCTTATGGTAGTATGATTTTTTCTAATTAAAAGGAATCTAAAGTACAAAAAATTCTTCCTACAATAATCCAAGAGGAGAGATGAAAAAATATAGTTAAAATCATTTATAAGAAATAAATAACATAAAAAATAATTTAATATCATATAGTTTCAATACAATTTTATTGAAATAAACAAATGGGTGTTGTGGAATCAGAGTTCAAATTTATATGAGGATGAATATCTTAGAGCGTTTGGGAATGCATTGTCTCCTACTACATTTTTGAATACATTTCCTCTTGCAATGTTTGAGGTGTTTTCTCATCCTTTCCTTCTAAGGATTGTTCTTGTTGCTTCTTGTGAGGATTTTGTGGCTTCTTGTGAGGTGTTTGGGGATTTTGTGCTCACTATTGCTCTTGGTGGTGAAACACCAAAAAAATGTGTTTATCAAAATGAGTCAACAAGATGATAAACCGTAATTTTTATACTAACATTTCATTCAGTTATGAGGGGTATAATGCATAAATAAGAGTAAAAAAAACCGAAAAAATATAAAAATCAAAAGGTAGGTTTTAAGAAGTTCAAATGTTCTGCTCTTATTGCAAAAAGTGTTTTTTCGAGCCTCACTAAGGACTAATTCACCCATCGGTGAATGGGTCCCTACTAGGGTTCTGGAAAATCAATTTTTAGGTTATGTTCTTCAATTTTTTCACTCATAGATCCTAGGTTTTCATCTCTCAAAAGTTAGAAATGAATTTTGTAGAAGACTTTCCGTGATCTTGCAAGAAAGATGAAAACTTTGACAAATTTGCAACTTTGACAGCTTTTGTTTTCCAATTGATCTTTAACCTAAAACATGCAATCACACATCAAAGGAGAAAAAATATTTTTCTTGTTAGGGAATAGGGGTTTGCCTTGGTCAAACCCCATTTTGGTAATTAGACCTTGAATTGAAACAATACATAAAAGGAAAGATAAATGTACAATGATGTGTAACAAATCACCAAACCTTGTTGAAACCTTGGAGTACAAATCAATAATCTTGCATGAAGTGGCCTCAAAGAATGTATATCTTGATCACAACACTTGATTAGAAACAACCCCTTCAATATACTTGAATTGGATCTTCAATTTACGTCATCAACACATTAGGTCAACAACATGCATGATCCAAATGTTATTCCTTTGACATGATGAAATGACCTTTGATTTCTGCAATAAACTTTAATAATCTTCCTCTAAATTCCTTCTTGAATGCTCTTATAAACTCTTGATCTCATAAATTTTCTACAATTCTTGAAGACTTGAAGTTGCTAGGTTTACTTAGATGAAATTAGGTGAAATAACCTTATATATACATATCTTACTCTTAATTCCAAAAATTCAAATAACACAAGACGGCATCAAATCTATGGTTTGAAATAATTAAAATACTACCAAAAACATATTCCAAGGGTGGTCCTAGGGGTAAGTGAGGACCCATTCACCATGTGGCGAATGGGTCCTAACATACTTAGCTAGGACACATTTTTGGGGATTGTAAAATGATATGCAAAAAGGGGGTCCTTGGACCTAATGAGGACCCATTCACCAAGTGGCGAATGGGTCCTAGGTCACTAACCTATGACACAAACCTTGTTAAATAAGTGTTGTGTAATATTATTTAAGAGCATCGAGTTTTATCCCTCAATTTTTTTAATTAACTAGGCTTGGATTTGAATTAAAGGATTAACCTCTAATTAGCCTCAATTAATTAATAAAGCCCTAGATTAGTGTGAAAGTGTAGAGATACACTTTACAACACCCTAAGGCATCATTAAGTCCATTTAATTTCTAAGGGTCATAAACTTATTATGAATGTTTAAAAAATATTACAACACTAAATCAAGGCAACATTAGGTTCATTTTAATGTTACTTATTCATTCCCAAACTAAGGAAAAAGGGATAATTTTTCTGTTACTACAAGTAGCAATCATTTAGTGCATTGGTTGATAAGTGGTCTATTTCCATTTTCATGGTTGTTTGGATTAGGCTAGATGTTTACTATCATTAGATATTTCCTTCTTGCTTGTGGATGTTCCTTTGTTGTCAGCAAGAGTTGTTTCTTGTGCTTTTGGTCATGCTTGTTGTAGTCAACAGTTATCCCTATTAGCCTTTGTTGTTTCCCTCATATTTATTGTGCTCTTGGCTTGGTGCTTTGGGTTGGGTTAGTGATAATTAGGTTTTCCTTTTCATGAAATTTCTATTGATTATGAGTTGGAGGTTTCATTATTTGTAGTGGTTTTTTGGGTTTGGTTTCAAGCTGGTGTTCATGGGCCTACCTAGTGGAGCTAGGTGGATATGTCTTTGCCTTGTCTTCAACTTTGTGGTTTCCTATTCTTACACGATTGGAAGTTATTTCTATTTATTATTTGGGCTATTGTGTTTTATGTTGAACCCCTTTTGGGTTGTGAAGGTTTTGATGTTACTGTGGTTAGGTTTTTCTCTACTATAGATTCTCTTCTGCAAGGTGGGTTGGTTCATGTTGTTTGTTATGTTGCACCTATTTTAGGGTGTGTATGTTGCCCTTTTGTTTGGTTTTATCTCGTTGGTTGGGATTTCTCTCAAATTCTAATCTAAAGTCCTAGATGCTCTTGTTCCTAAAGGGAGTTGTTTCGATCCCCTTTTGGCATGTAAAGCTTCGATAGTCGAAAGGGTTGGTTTTTTATCTTTCACATATGGTCATCTACTTTGGGTGTGGCTATTGGTGGATTCTAGGATTATGGTGTCCTTGTTGAAGGTTTCCAAGGGATAAGTTGTGGCCCGTGGTTCAATTTTTTAATTGTTGGCTGGGCTACATTCATTGTATTTCCTGATGACCTAGGTACCCATGTTGTTGAACAAGAAAAATAAGAGGGGGGTGAGTTAGCTGTCACAGATTTCAACCTTAGTTCATTCACCAAAACTAATCCTTAACACTACTTAAATGATTAAACATTAAATACTAACTTGTAGAAATTGAAAGTCATCACACAAACATAATAACACTAGATTTATGTGGAAACCCCAATAAGGGAAAAACCATGATGGGATTAAATCACACTATAGAGAATATCAAAACTAATTACGAGAGTCTCATTTCCAAAACAAGGAATCATTGTCTAGATCAAGACTCACTATCCAATAGGGCTAACAACCTAGGGGCCTCACTGCCATAGAGATACAAAGAAGATAGAAGAGATATGTTACATAGAGAAGACAATCTCAATGCAACAGAGAAATCCACCACAATTTTCTCAACCACTTGCAAACATACACGAATGATAGAGTACACCTTCTACTCACTACATCCAAAAACTTAGTATTTAGGCTTTGCACTGATCTTCTACACTCACATCACACACACTATCTAATTCACATCAATCTCACATCTATCTACTCTATTTATTTTCACTTATCTCTCTTTCTGATTGCTATTCTTTTTTTCATCACTAACTCATCTTGTATTTATACCATCTTCAACTTTGAAACATATCCAAAGTCAGCCATCCAAATTCAAATTTAAATTAGCTCAGGACCAAAAAATTCTAGGGTGGAATTAGAATGAGGGTGACCCAAACATATGCTTCATAAGGACCCAAATAGATCCAACACGCTTCATCAACTCTGAAGTTAGTGTTCAACACAAGGTCGTCCAAACTAGTGTAAAACACAAAAAAATTAAGCACAAACCTTCCAGATACTAAAATTATCTTCAATACAATAAAAAAATACACTCTAGAACCACATTCCATAATACTTTAACAAAGAGAAATCTGGACCAACAACATTTCTCTCGGAGCTCAACCAAAAACATAGAAAACCATAGTTCACAATGGTGAACATAACTCACACTGTATAATGAATCGATAGCCAAAAATATGGATATAGCAACTTATAACAACCATGATTAACATATCTAAATCACACAAAATAGGAGGAAATATCATAGCAAAACCTAGAGCAACCACTAAACACCTACAATCTTTCTTCAATACAAATTTCTCAATATCCTCGAAATATACAACCAATAACCTTGTAACCATGACACTAATAATAACAACAACCGGTTGATAACCAATTGAATAGTTGAAATCAATGAAAACACCTTCATTCTTTCCATTCTTACAAAAATATCCCCCTTTGTCATTGATGATAACACATGATGTGAAAAACCATCAAAGACACAATACTAGCTCTAAATACACTTCTCAAGATTTTTCTTTCTGTTTCTCCACCTTAGTGGATAATATTTTATGTTATTCCTCTTTTTGTTTATTTTATTCATTTTTTTTCACATTCTTCCTCTTCCCCTTTGACATCAATGGAAAAGGAAAAATATATTTTACATTGATTTCCCCTTTGACAAATTAAAAAAAAACTCTCAATGGCAACACCTGTGTCATGTCCCCGAAATAACAAAACCATAAAGATCAAGTGTTAAAATACAAATCAATTAATAAATAAATTAAATAGCAATATTAATATTAAATATAAAATAAATGTGTATCATATCAGTATATAAATATATAAAATGAAATAAATACAATAATAATATATAGGCAAATTATTGTTATTACATTCTAGTATTATATAACTTAGTATAACAAAATAATAATAAATAAATATTATAATCATTACACATCAAAGATTGTAATATATTAGAATAAAATAATAATAAGATATTATCAAATTGTTTTATTATTATACTTTAATGTTAAAATATGTTCAATAAAATAATAAAATAAATAGAAATCTGAAATATCATAATTATAGTAATAATATATTATTAAAAAAATAGATATTATTGTGATAAGAAAAGCAGCAATTAAATCTAACAAAGGGGTGTATTTTATGAAAAGTCACCTCTTTCACCAAACAATACATTCCCCCCATGAGTCACCTACCTTGAATGGTATAAATAGAAGGAATGAAAATAAGGAAGGGGGAAAATATATGGAGAAATAGGATTTGCAATTTAGAACAGCAGCAACAATTATTGTTACGCATTGGAATATAGAGCCATTTAATATATATATTATTTAATAGGCATGCAAGTATATATGCATAGATATAGATAAATTTTATAATGAATAATATGCAATGAATAAAGAATATATATGAATAAGGAAATAATAACTATATAAATATATATATATGGATCGTCCTCATCCTATAATCAATTTAGTACAAGGTTGAGGGAAGCGAGTAAGGAAACATGGAGAGATATAGCAACTCAGGTTATGTACTCACTTAGCAATAATATTTAGTATATATTGAATATAAGAAACTAATATTGCTCATTTGATTATTGGTGCAATGTTTTCCTTTGATGTTATCAATATTATAATAGTTTTATGAATTGATGATGGTTGCTTTAGCATTATCATGACCATGAATGAAACTAAAGGGTATGATATGGCGACATTTAGTTTCCATCATTGTTAATATTACATTGGATAGTATCATTGATCATAGACAACTAAATATGATGAGAATTGGCATTGTTGTAGTAACACATATCCATGTACTTTTTTCACATTATGTTACATTTTCATGCATCCATATAATACTCTCATACATGATACAAGCATATAGATAATTCAATAGTAAATGCATAAGTGATTGTCCAAAGATTGTCTGCTCTGTGATTGTTACCCTATTAGGATGAGGGAGAAGCATCACCAAGTGGATTGCCTAAAAACTCCATCCTCAGGGCCGTAGGCCCAAGCAAGGGATTGGTCATGAAGGGTGGGGGTCCCACCTCAGCATTCTGTTATTTAGGGGGGTGGTAGGCCTTAGGCCCTTGGTACTTAGGGTTTCCCCCTTTGCTCCTAATAGGGCCATTGTCTTCCGAGGTACTGCCATTGGTGGAGAATGTAGGTACTAGGTCGTTGGGAAAGGAGGACTACATAAGCAACCTCCCGTGCCCAACATGAAGGCTTCAGGGCGGATCCACCCATGGCACTCCTCTTGCTTGTTAAATTACATTTATGATTATGCTTATATTTTGGATATCTAGATATTAATGCTAATAGATATATTTGTATGTGGAAATGTTGTTGATATGGTGAATGCAGATTTTAAACCAAGATTACTTCACTAAAAAGAACATTCATTTGGAAGGAAGAAACCCTAAGCCTAATCTACAAGAAAATTCTAGGGTGAATCTGGTAAGGGACATTACAACCTAACACTAGCTACTCCCCCTGAGAGGTAGCCACAAAAAAATCAGTCTAGAAGAAAGATAGGTTCATAGATCCACTAGATTGATGCATCTCCATATGCATCTAGTTAAGAAAGGAGGGGAAATGACCCCTAACTTCTCCTAGAGATACTCAAAAGTATCATTAGGAGGAGCCTTCATAAATATATCAACAATCTAATCCTTCATAGGAACATATTTAAGTTTCACTTCATTCTCCATGGCCTTCTCTCTCAAGAAATGATACCTGATAGATACATGCTTCATCCTTAGGTGCATCACTGGATTCTTTGAAGTGTTGATTGCACTTGTATTATCACAAAAGATAGAAATAAGGTCATCATACACCACTATGATATCTTTCAATTTCTGTTTCATCCATAGAAATTGTGTACAACAAGATGCAACATCAATATACTCAGTTTCAGCAATAGACAAGGAGACTAAATCTTGCTTTTTACTAAACCATGCCACAAATCTACACCAAAGAAATAATGCACCACCACTTGTACTATTTTTTTCATCTACATATCCAACCCAATCTACATATGTATAGGCACTTAGTGTAAAGTTAGTATCTCTAGGATACCATAACCCATAATCTAGAGTGCCATTAAAATATCTAAATATTCTTCTAATAGAAGCAAGATTCGTTTCCTTAAGGATCTTCTTGAAATCTAGCCACAAGACAAACATCATGCATAATATCCAATCAAGTAGCAATCAAATACAATAGTCCATCAATTATAGATCTATACTTGCTCTGATTAGCCTTAGGTGAATCATCATATTTGCCCAATTCGGAACTAGTCACCATAGGAGTACATAACAGTTTGGAACCATCCATCCTAGAAACTTCTTCAACATCTCTTTCACATACTTAGATTGTGAAATAAAAATTCCTTTCTCTATTTGATTAATCTATATCCCAAGAAATAAATTCATCTCTCCAAACATAGACATTTCAAATTCTTTATGCATCTCTTCTGTAAACATCCTACACATATTTTTATTTCCTCCAGAAATAATGTCATCAACATATACAAATAGAATGAATATTTTATCATTTTCAATCTTAAAATATAGATTACTATTTGTTGTACCTTTTTTGAAACCTTGTTGAATAAAATACCTATCTTACCTCACATACTAAGCTCTAGGAGCTTTCTTCAATCCATACAAGGCTTCCTTCAATCTACACACCATATCTGGTTGATCTGTCAAATGCAATCCTTCTGGTTGTTCCATGTAGACCTATTCTTCTAGCTCTCCATTCAAAAATTATGACTTGACATCCATCTGATAGACCTTGAAGTCTTTATGAGAAAAAATTATGCTAATAACTTCCTTATAGCTTCCATTCTTGCTACTTGAGAAGGTTTTTCCTAAAAATATATGCCTTCTAGTTGTGATTAACCTTTACACACAAGCCTTGCTTTATTTATAATCACTTTTCCATTCTCATTCAACTTATTTCTGAATACCCACTTTGATCCAATAACGTTTTTATTTTCTGGTCTTAAGACCAATTCCCTAGTTTGATTCTTCTCAATCTACATAAGTTCTTATTTCATGGATTCCATCCAATTATCATCTTTACATGTGCTTCACTTATAGTCTTGAGTTCAATATCAAAAAATAAACATAGAGTTACTTCAACAACAACTCTGCATCTAGTCAATACTCCTTTAGTCTTATCTCCAATAATCTAACTTTCTGAATGATTCTTCTACACATATCTAGGTTTCTTAGGTGACATCACCGAAGCTTTTTTTCTCTTTCATTCTATTCATTCTGCTTCCTTTTCATTTTCCTCCATAATCTCTTTAATTCTTACACAATCAAGTTCATCAGATACATATCCATCAATATCAATTGAATTTTTCATTATTTCATCAACCTTGACATTTGCACTTTCTATAATCTTTCTCAGTATTTTATTGAAACATCTATATCCTTTGATTTTAGTAGAATATCCAAGAAAAAATCCTTCATCACTTCTTGCAGCAAACTTTCCTAAGGTTTCTTCATCTCTTTTGATATAACATTTGCTTCTGACTACCTTGAAATACTTAACAATACAAATTCTTCTATGCCATATCTCATAGGGAGTCTTTGTACTTTTTTCTCTTGCTTGAACTCGATTGAATACATAAATATCAGTATGAATAGCTTCTCTCCAGTAAAATTTCGGTAAACTACCCTCAGTAATCATTGATCTACCAATGTCTTGAATTATTCTATTTTTCTTTCAACAAATCCATTCTGCTGAGGAGTTCTCAGAGAAGATAACTATCTCTCTATTCCATGCACTACACAAAACATATTAAACTCATGGGAGATGAATTCTCCACCTTTGTCAGACCTTAAGAATTTTATCCTAAGATTTACTTCATTTTTAACCATAGCTTTGAATGTCTTGAATCCATCTAATACATCTGATTTCTCTCTAAGAAATGTAACCCATGTATATCTAGAATAATCATCAATCAAAAGCATAAATTACCTTTCACCTTGTAGACTTCTCACTCTTCTAGCACCAAAAATATTTGTATGAATTAAATTCAATATTCTAGTAGTAGATTGTTCCTTTGGTTTGTAATGACTTCTTGCTTCCTTTCCAAACAAAAAATTCCCGCAAATAGAATTATCAGGCTTTGTAATCCTTGGTAAATCTCTCATGGCCAAAACTACACTAATCGTCATCAAGTTATTAAAATTCATGTGACACGTTCTCTGATACCACAACCAACTATCATAAATCGGATTCATAAAGCATCATCCATCAGTACCCTTAAGTTGATAGATATTTCCTTCAGATTTCTTTCCTGCAACAATCAATGTTTTGGATCCTTTCCATATTTCACATATCTCATTCTTAAACATAAGATCATATCCATTACTACACATTTGTCTAACACTCAAAATATTATTCCTTAAACCCTTAACATAGTAGACATCATCAATATTATGCTTTCCATAAAAAATTACTGAATCTATGCCATAAATTTTAGCACCAATATCATCTCCAAACATAACCAAGCCCCCATCATATTTTTGAAGTTTAAAAGGGTATGTGCAGGATCATGATGGATGAAAAAGTGGTGATATGTAAGTGATATGATGACCCATGTGGCTGACGACTTCTTTTTTACCCAAAATTGATGAATCGAAAAGGGTTTTTAAGGGAGATTCTCAACTTTCCACCAATATAAATTATGTTTTATTTTAAATTTAATAAATAATTATTATTCATTTTCTATTTGAATTACGATTAAAGTCCTGATTGATAGGCTGATTGAAAAAAATCTATAGCTTTCAAACGGTATCACAATTTTTGATTCTAAAACATGTGTCACATTCTATGCTTCACATAATATAGGATTAAACAAAAAAAAATTGAATTTCATGAAGTTTGGACCAAGTTAAGGTGGTTAGACGTACGTGTTTTTATATTTTTGAAAAGTTGTAATAAAAAAATCATAATTAATTATTTACTTTGAAAAAAATTACAAAAAAATATGCATCACATCCAGACATGAGTCCTTTACTTATATCTAAAATATTATAAAAAAATATTATCATTTTATTGTGGTTAGGGTGGTCAGACATACACCTACTTCTTATTTTTTCTCTGAAATTTAAGTACTACTGCATTGAAATTTTAAATTTTCACAAAATAGATTTATTTATTTTCTAAATATACCTAGTAGTTTAGAAACTAAATTCAATTTTATACAAATTCTATTCTTGCATATTTTTTAAATAATATAGATAACTTATTCAAATTTTTACGTCAAGTTGCCTAACTCTGATTTTTTTGAATTTTATTGCCACTTAAGGGCCCGTTTTTTCTATGATGATCCTGCACATACCCAAAAAGCTTATTTTTATCACCAGTCATGTGATGTGAACAACCACTATTATCAACCCAATATTTCTTTTATTTTTTAGTATGTAGGGTGAAGATAATAGTACCTTCATTTTTCTCCTTCTCTAAAGGGCTTTCCTTCACTTGTTTTTTAGATTTAATAGAAGTAGGTTCATCCTTTATAGCCAAGAACAAGAATTCATTGTCATCAAGATATTCATAATAAGAAGCCTCATCAGATATGATAGCATTCTCATTCACATAATATGCTTTGTTGATCTTCTTTGGTTTCTTTTCTTTCTCATATGTTTGTTTATTCCTCTTAGCTTTTTCTGGATATTTTTGCAACATAATGATCTATTTCTCCACACTAAAAAATTTAGAGGGTATCTTACCTTCATACTTGTCAAAGCCTTTCCTCATCCTTTTCACAAAGTTAGCTTCTATAAATCATCAAAATTTTCTTCATCAAGATCTTTAGCTTTTGTAGCCTTAAAAGTATTTTTTGATTTGCATCCATTCCTCAGATTCGGCTTCCTCATCTCATAAGATGTTGGAAATACCAACAATAGATCTTTAGTGCAGGTATTATAATCTATAATCTATTCAATAGCACACACCTCACTGTAAGCATCAGGGAGAGTTCTAAGGCTTTTCTTTATAATCTTGGTTTCATCTATAGTAGCACCAGGTCCTCACATTCTGGCTACTATCTCATCCAATCTCTGTACATAAGTTTTAATAGTCTCATCTTCAGACATAGTTAGAAGCTAAAACCGTGTCTTTATAGTGTAGTAAAATGCATACCCTTACATTTTTGCACTTGTTTGGGCCTGCCTTGCTTTATTTATCCTTCTTTATGGCTTAATTGGTCCTATTTTGTTTCCACAAGCCCTATTAATGGCATATTTTTATGGTTAATCCTAAAATTCTCTAATGCATAAGTAATCCCCTAATGATTTTGATTGGCGTGTCCTTGATTTCTAGTCAAGACTAAAATACCACTAAGAGCATCTTTGTCCCCTCGAGGTCTCGGGACCCTAATTTTGAGGTATCTTATTTGAGCCCCTTTTTGGTGTCTATGCCCCAAGTTTCATCACTTGGGACTAAGATGCCACCTAGGGCGTCTTAGTCCTCCTTGAATCATTTTTGAGATTTAGTTTCAAATTTTGGTGGGATTTAACCTTCGTAACTCAATGAATTCATATGTTGGCTTGGTGTGATACATTGTCGGGATATTAAGCATAGATAAATATAAATACAAGGTTCCTTATCTCATTTTCTCCTAGCAAGATATCTAAGCATTCCTAAGAAAAATTTATGAGATAAAGAGCATTAAGAGAAATTCATCAAGCATTTGGAGTCATCACCAAGATTCAAGCATCATGTCAAAGGCTATTCTTGCATCATGTGTGTTGTTGTGCTAACATTTATGATTTTGATTCAAGCAAGCAAGGAATTCAAGATCTATCAAGCATTTCAAAATCCATATCCATTGCAGCCATTTCACACAAGTTTCATCCATTTAAAAGGGTTTGGTGAGTTGTAGCATTACATGTTCATCCACCATTTCCTTCATCATTTCTATTTCATTTCAAGGTTTAATTTCCAACAAAGGGTTTGAACAAGGCAAACCCCCATTCATTAACAATCAAGAAGTTTTTCCTATCTTGTCCATTTGTGATTATAGATCTAGGTTGAAGACTATGAGATCACTTAGAGTGAAAAGTTCTCAAAGTTGCATTGCAAAGTTGTCATTTTCACGAAAACTCAACTACAAGGCAAATCTGCCTATTTTAGAACTTGAGATCCGAAAGGAAGCAAGTTCAAATCTAGGAGCTCAAGACCGTATTCTGACATTTTAGAAATTCAGAGTGGGGCTAAAATTCCATCATTTAGAGATTCTTTAGGATTCTATTTCAGCATCCGAAGATTTTGTGTTTTCCCCAAAAAATAGCAGTGGTATTAAAACGCCATCTTGGGCATCTTAGTCCTCTAAGGAATATTTTGGCAACTTGTTTGCATTCCAAAAATCCTCATTTCATCTCTAGGCTTTCCCGATACACATACCCTAACTTGGAGTTCCTCATTTTCAGTATTTGCATCTCTCGTTTAGCTCATTTTAGGTATTTTGCATATCATAGTGTGTTTGCCAACATTATCTTTTTCAAGCAGTTTTTTGGTGGTCAACCCCTTAAATCTAAAAAAACACCCCCTCCTAAGTCCTCATAATTGTGTATTGGCTCATCTTGAGAGGTTGATAGTCAATCCTATTAGGGTTCTTAGGACATATTTGAATGACCTAGATAGTATAAGAGGAAAAGGGCATTCTTTCATCCCTCACATTTTATCTATGTTTCATTTTGGTGAGCCCAACTTTGTTTGATCATTCTCCCTTTTCTGATTTGGATTCCTTTCAAGTCCTTGATCTAGATTTCCTTCATTGCATAATGCATCTAGGGTTTCTTGCACCTTGCATTAATGAAATTTCATTTAGGGTTTCCTATTTTTGCATTAGTGAAAGTGCATATAGGTTGCATTTTTACTTTCTTGGATCATCCCATTTCAAAAAATTGAAAAGTGCCTTCTTCATTCTCTTTTTTGCATTTAGAAACATTGTTCGTGCATTCAAAATTGAAAAAATGCATTTACAATCTTGCATTCAAATTTTTGTTAGTCATTTCTTTTCTTTGCATCTATTTGCACCATTTTTTGTTTCCAATCATTAGGTCCTTGGGTAGGAAATATGAGAAAGTTGTTATCAAGTCAAAATTTGTTGTTTTTCTTAGAAAAAACTCTGTTAGGACTAAAACACCCTTCTTGGCATCTTAGTCCCTCTCAGGTTTTCTTGCTTAGAATCCTCTTATGTTGTTAGTTGTCTGTTTCAGCCTCTGGAACTTCAAAATCTCATTAGGAGGACTAAAATTCCCTTAATGGCATCTTAGTCCCTATTGAATTTGACTCTTTAGTTTGTAGGGTCTGAAATTTGTTTTCTATGTTTCTGTGGGTTGCTTTTTGTTTTTTGTTTCAATTTCCAAAATTGTTGTTATTCCAATTTCTTTCATTTCAAGTGTAATTACAAGCATAGGAGATTGTGTTCATTAAATTTTTTATGGTTTATTCCTTGTATGAGCTATAGTACTTGGTGTCCTACTACTAATATTGTGGTTAGATGAAGTGCGAGACTCATGGAATCTCGTGATAAGACATTCGTTGTGGATCTTGGGTCATCAAGCTCTCTTACTTTTGGTATTGGCCCTAGTTCACTAGGTACTTACCATACCTTTGACACATCCTTTTCCATGTTGAACTTACCTACAAGTAGTATGCCAAGTGTTCAAACAATGGTCAATCATATTCCTCAAGAAAAAACAATGAAAATGCATGAAGACCTAGCCCATTTACAAGATAGTGTGAGAACTGAAAATATTTCCATAACTATTATACCTGCCATAGATAGTATTCACCACATGATGGAAAGTGATGAAGGACTAGAAGTTGTGCATAACATAGCACACATCTTTGGAAAAAATCTTCCTTCCACCACTAATGGTGCTCAAACTTCAAACAATGTGCAAGGATGAAATCAAAATCCTCCCTCTTCAACCATAGGATTCATTCCCACTTACACAACTCATCAAGTGACCACAACGATGCAACCAACTAGTAATATCCTTCCTACCTCATAGATTTCCACTAGTGCTCCTTATACCTATGTGGCATCCAATTGCATACCTCCTCCCACAAGAAATCCATTCATTTGTCCTTCCAACACATACACACCACCACTATATTCACTTCCATCTCACACCACAAGAAATGATCGTATCATTAACCACATTTTACAAAGCTTTTTATTCCTTCAATGTCAAGTTTCTATTATAAATTAAAATCAAAATGGTCCGCCTTCATACTATGTCATGAGTAATCCATTATCCTTGGAGATATTGTGAATTCCATTGCCACAAGGTATAAAGCTCCCTAGATTCGAGAAATATGGAGGAAAGGGAGATCCTTCTAATCATGTTATTGCCTTCACTACTTTGTGTAGTGACTTTATCCTTGAGGAAAAACTCTTGGCTAAAATGTTTCCCTGATCCTTGAAAGACATGGCCTTGGACTGTTTTTCTACATTACCGAATAAATCAATTCGTTCATTCAATGAACTTGTTGAAACCTTCCATTTCCAAGTGCACATGGTTCTCGAGATGGCATTGGCTGATTTAATGAGATGTAAGAAAAATGAAGGTGAAAAAGTCATTGAATTTATTTCACGTTACTAGTCTCTTTACCTCCAAATCAATGTGAAGGTTCCTGATTCTCTTCTCCAAAAGATGTTCATAGAAAAATTACAACACAAGATAAGGAAGAAGCTCACTATGATGAAATTTCCTTCCTTCATGCACCAATGCATGACCATTCAAGATTATCAAAATGGTATAAGTGATATAGTGAACCAAAAGCTACCCCTATCCATCCTAAAAAATTCCAAAAGTTCAAACCAAAATACTTATCAACATTTTAAAAAACAACCTAAGAGTTTCCTTCAGCTAAATTCCACCTCTCAACCCACCCAACCTATTGATAAACAAGTAGTCACTATAAAGAAGAGTATTCCTTATATATTTAGGGATTGACAAAGACAATTCACTCCCTTACTTGACACCCTTCATAACATCATGACCTAGCTCTTAACCAAAAACTTGCTTACCATACCTCTCCTTCGACCCCTTGACCCTAGCTAACCAATACCTCTGAGATTTAGACACAATGCCTATCGTGCCTATCACCAACAAAAAGGACATGACACAAAAAATTTCAAGCGTCTTAAATAGATTGTGCAAGACCTCATTGATTCCATTCATATCCTAATTGGAGGTGTGAATGACAAAGGTAATAAGTTTGTAGCTCCTCCTAATCAAAGCTTGAAAATATTTACCAATCCCATGCCTAGCCATAATATTTCATTTGTTAAGACTAGCGAAACTAAGCTTAATGTGATGAATGTCGACACGAATGATGACTATATGAGCAATCAAGAAAAAAATCCTATGGATTATGATGAATAGAATCCTATGGATACTGATGAACAAAGTCCTATTGATACAATGATAAGAGTGGTTGTCATTGAGTCTCGTAAACATCAAACCATTGACATTACTTTATCTTCAAAAGAAAAAATTAAACATGCACCCGATGGTCCTCTTTATATAGCTAGCATAATCAATGATAAGCCCACTCCTGGGATTTTAATTGATCCCATCTATGGAGAGAATGTGATCACATAAGAACTCTTATATGTGCATGCAATCACTCAAGATAGATATGATCAACCAAAAGAATGGATCAAAACACATGATGGTTTTTCTCATGCTACGATGGGCTCGATCACACTCCCTTTATATGTAGGACCTAAGAAATCAAATGTATCATTCTCTATCATCTCTAATTCAGACCAATTTCATGTGAAGTTAGGATAAAAATGGCTTCGCTCCATGAATGTGGTCCCATTCGTTGTCCATAAGTACTGAAAGTTTCCAGTCGGCAATGATTATTCACTATTAACCATAGTGGCTTTAGACCCCCATCTTCTCGTGAAAATTTCTCCCTAGACTATTTTTGGCTTGAGCCCATGGAACCTATAAGACATCATGAAGAATTACTTTTCCTATCCTACCAAAATTTCAAAGCAAAGTGCAAACCAGGCTATCCCTTGAAAAATTTCCTCTACCCATTCTTGAACCTTCCCCACCTAAACAAGACAATGTTGAGCCTAAAGCCCTTCCAACAAACAAAGACCCATCCATAAACACACCCTTACCTATTTCCTACAAGAGACCTAGAGAAAACTAAACAAGTCTTAATCTACCACCTAAGCAAATTTATAAAGCAAAAGAGAAAGTGGTCGAACAACCTTCCATGATTTATTCTGTTCTTCCCTCACAAGAAGAAAAAGGAACCTATGGTTGATCCACCTGCTCCTACACAATTTTTTTTTGAAAATAATAATAAAATAAATCACAATGCTAGAGAGCGTTACAGGTGTAGGCATTGTGTTATTTCTTGAAAGATGAATAATGGGAACACGTTGAAAATAAAAATCTAAAATTGATAGAAGTAATAAATGATGGGCCTTCTCTCTTACCAGAAATTGTAAATTCACCACAAGGATCAAAACCTTCTACGAATATTATCATTCATCCTACTGTTGTGGTTAACTTGGATGATGATGGTAAAATAGTTAAAATCGTTGAGAAAGTGTATAATGAGTTGAATTTTTTATTTTCCTCATCCATGAGCTTAAACGATAATAACCATGATGATCCTCCTAAATTGAGTGATTCACCATGTGTTGAACTTGGTGATTCTCCTAGTACAACACTTGATGTGATCCCTTTCACTAGTGATTTGCATTCCACATGTACTGAACAAGACTGGGATGTAGACATGACTTGCTTGATGGTTGATCTGCATGTGCTTTACTTTTCCTTTTCTTTTTTCTTTCCTTTTCACTTTCGCTTGCCTATGCATATCGTGATCCCTTGTGATATTTTGTTTGATTTTTCTCTCTATGTGCATTCCTCTATTTGTACCTTCATTCTTCTATATTTTGTGTACTTTTTCCTTTTCATTGATCTTTTATCTTTTATTTTGATCTTGTGTTTTACTTTTGTGGATGAGGCAAGGCATTGAGACACCCTATGTCTCTTACATGTTGACCCAAAATATTTTTATTTTCATTTCAGTTTTGTCTTGTGTTTTCCTTTTGGGGATGATACAAGGTGTCGAGACACCCTTTATATCTTCCATGTTGATCCAAAAGGATTTTCTTTATTTTTGCTCTCTTTGTAGCATTATTCTAGTTATGTGTGTATTTGGGGAATGATGATGGTTCCGAGCTCTCTAATATCATTGAAACAAAGACATATACTCACCCTGAATCCATAGATCCCTTATGTGTTTCTAGGGGGAAACCCTCTTTTTCATTTTCTTTTCCATGTTTGTCTACTTTAAAGTAATTGCTCACAGTACGGTGTTAGCAATTCTTTTAAAGTGGGGGCATATATTGGCATTATTTCAGCATGATTTCATTTGCATTTTCTTTTCCATGTTTCTTGATGTGATTTTGTTTCTTCATATGACACGTTTTCCACTTTTCCGTGACATTGAGAGTAATTTCCTTCAAGAGTGTGACCTATCTTCTACCATATTATATTCCCCTTAGTGGTGGTGTGACACACTACATCCCCTAAGTGGTGAATCTTTAATCATTTGACTGGTCCTCTCTTGGAGATGTTAGGAATGATGTCCACTAAGAGTAAGACCTTGCATGAACTAAGAAGAATCCCTTTGAACATCTCTCTTTCTTGTTATGCTTTATTTTTCCTTTTGTCTTTATTAAAGCCATGGAGGTATGGATTTGATGTGGACCTCTTGGGGCTCACTTAGTGAACAACTAGATTCACTAGCCCATGTGAGTGTGCATTTTTGTACCTTATTAAAGTCATGGAGGTATGGATTTGATATGGTCCCTCTTGGGGCTCACCTAGTGGATGAATAGTTCCCACTAGCCCTTGTGAGCATGCATTTTGTTTGCAGAGTGGACATCGTGTTCCACTTGTAAGACCTCTTCAAGCCTAGACCTGGTCCACCATGTTGGACGACTAGTTGAAGCTTGATTTTGTTACAGTTATTTTCCTTTTTCCTTTTTCTTGTCTTTGATGGTGTATGTTTGTGATCTGATCTTGGCTTCATATATCATCCACAAGCATGTTCCTTTGTACCTATATTGGTTCACCATAGGATCATGATCTTGGGGGCTTGGCCAGCTTCTTGATTGTAGTCATCTTATCTTACTAACATACATGTGTATATTTGAACCCCTCTTGATTGTGTGGTTGGCTACTTTAGTGTGAGTTTGAAGCAAGTTCATCATCTCACTAAAGTGGGGGCTAAATGTAGTGTAGTAAAATGCATACCCTTTTATTTTCACACTTGCTTGGGCTTGTCTTGCTTTATTTATCCTTCTTTATGGCTCAACTGGTCCTATTTTGTGTCCAGAGGCCCTATGAATGGCATATTTTTCTAGTTAATCCTGACATTATCTAATGCATAAGTGACCCCCTATTGATTCTGATTGGTGTGTCCCTAATTTTTTGTTGGGACTAAAAAACCACTAAGGACCTCTTTGTCCCGTCAAGGCCTTGGGACCCTAATTTTGAGGTATCTTTTTTGGGCCCCTTTTTGGTGTCTTTTCCTCAAGTTTCATCACTTAGGACTAAGATGCCACCTAGGGCATCTTAGTCCTCCTTGAGTCATTTTTAGGAGTTGATTTCAAATTTTGGCGGGATTTAACCTCCTTCATTTAATGAACTCATATGTTGGCTTGGTGTGATACAATATTGGGATATTAAACATAGATAAGTATAAATACAAGGTTCCTTCTCTCATTTTCTCCTAGCAAGATATCTAAGCATTCCTAACTCAAATTTATGAGATCAAGAGCATTCAAGAGTAATTCATCAAGAATTTGGAGTCATAATCAAGATTCAAGCATCATATCAAAGTCTATTCTTGCATCATGTGTGTTGTTGTGTTAACATTTGTGATGTAGGGTTTTGATTCAAGCAAGCAAGCAATTTAAGATATATATCAAGCATTTCAAGATTCATATCCATTGTGGTCATTTCACACAATTTTGCAGCCATTACAAGGGTTTGGTGAGTTGTAGAATTGTATGTTGTTCATTCACCATTTCCTTTATTATTTCTATTTCATTTGAAGTTTTAATTACTAACAAGGGGTTTAACCAAGGAAAACCTCCATTCACTAACAATCAACAAGTTTTTCCCATCTTGTCCATTTGTTATAGTAGATCTAGGTTGAAGATTTGGAGATGAATTGGACTGAAAAGTTTTCAAAGTTGCAAATTTCCATTACAAAGTTGTCATCTTCATGGAAACTCACCTACGGGTCAGATCTGATTGTTTTAGAACCTGAGATCTGGAAGGATGCGAGTGCAAACCCGGGAGATCAGGACCATGTTCAAACTTTTCAAAAATTTAGAGCAGGACTAAAATTCCATCTTGGGTGCCTTTGTCCTAGACACAACATATTTTTTAGAGATTCTTTGATATTTTGTTCTGACGTCCGAAGATTCTGTATGTACCTCAAAAAATACCAGCTACACTAAAACACCATCTTGGGCATCTTAGTCCTCCATGGCATATTTTTTCAGCTTGTTTGCATTTCCAAAATCCTTATTGCATCTCCAAGATTCCTAGGTACACATACCCTAACTTGGAGTTGCTCATTTTAAGTATTGTGATATCTCATTTAGCTCATTTTAGGTATTTTTCATATCATAGTGTGTTTTCAAACATTATATTTTCCAAGCATTTGCTTGGTGGTGAACCCCTTAAATCTAAAATAAAACCCCCTCCTAAGTCCTCTTAATTATGTATTGGCTCACCTTGAGAGGTTGATAGTAAATCCTATTAAGATTCTTAGGACATATTTGAATGATCTAGATAGAATAGGAGGAAAAGGGCATCCTTTCATCCCTCCCATTTTATCTATGTTTCAATCTCTAAATTTTGCAATTTTACCTCTTTGACTCTTTCATCACCTTCATGCTCCCTTTCCAAAGCATCCCAAACTTCCTTAGTAGTTTTCAAAATTTGAACCTTAATCAACTCGGAATGTACTAGACCATTCTTCAAAATGTACTTCACCTTATTATTTGCTTCATGTGCTTTGATCTCATCATCCATACTTAGACCATTAGCAGGAGGAGTGTAAGGATTCTTGTAAGATTTCTCCACATCATATCCACTATATTCTAGATATTCTTCCATCAATTGTTTCCAGATAGCATAATAAGTTCCATTGAATCTTGGATAATCATAAGTCATTTTTCCAAGCATCTTGGACCTTCCTCAAGCGATTAAGCTCTTCACCAAGAAACCAAGCTCTGATACCTATTTTTGAACAAGACAAATGAGAGGTGTGGTGAATTAGTTGTCAGATTATAAACCTTAATTCATTCACTGGAACCAATCCTTAACACTGCTTAAATGATTAAACATTAAATACTAGTGCGAAACCTGAAAACCATGACACAAACACAATAACACCAAATTTACATGGAAAACCCAATAAGGGAAAAACCATAGTGAGGATTAAATCACACTATAGAAAATATGAAAACTGATTACAAGAGGCTCACTTCCTGAGAAACAAGGACTCACTGTCCAAATCAAGATTCACTGTCCAATAAGGCTAACAACCCAGAGGGATCACTGGCACAAAGATACAAAGAAAATAGAAGAGATATATTACAAAGTGAAGACAATCTCAATGAAATGGAGAAATCCACTACAATTTTCTTAACCACTTGCAGACATGCATGAATGATAGATTACACCTACTCACTACATCTAAAAACTCAGCATTTAGGCTTCACACTGATATGCCAAACTCACATCACACACATTCACTGATTCAAATCAATCTCACATCTATATACTCTATTTCTTTGCACTTATCTCTCTTTTTGCTTGCTATCCTTTTTTTCACCACTAGCTCATCCTGTATTTATACCATCTTCAACTTTGAAACACATCCAAAGTCGGCCATCCAAATTCAAATTCAAATTAGGTCAGCACCAAAACATCCTAGGGTGGAATTAGAATGAGGGTGATCCAAAAACACACTTCATGAGGACCTAAATAGATCCAACACGCTTCATCAACTCAGAAGGTAGTTTTCAACACAAGGTCAGCCAAACTAGTGGAAAACACATAGAACCAAAAGAGGATACAAGAGAGATTGAAATGAGATCACCTTCATGTGTTTGAGTCTTCAGTTCAAGTTTCCTTTCACAAATTACACACAAAAGATCAAGGGGAAAAGGTTGGGGCTGTATAGGGGCCTACCTCAGTTAGACCCCTGTATTGGTGTTCCCACCTCTACAAACAACCAAGGTTGGTAGAGAGTATAAAGGAAGTTAAAAAAGTGTGTGGTGAAAACAAAACCCACTTCAGAGTAGAGCCTGCACCACAAAGTAGTAAATGAACTTAACAAGAAGGAGTGATAAGGAGAAAGAGAGTTACCCATGGGTCAAGACCCTCTTCCTAAGAACATGAATGCACCACAATATGCTTTCTTGAGAGCTGGTAGCTGCTGGGAGGACCTCATTCTGTCATGGGTTTGCTAGTAAAAGTTTTGCTACTCAAGGGTAGGATTTACCCAAGACTAGAGCAAGTGGTGACAATGCTCGAATCGATAACTTCCAACCCCAAAATGAGGGACAAAAAGAATTTTTAATGCATGTAAGCGCAACATAGAACTTTTTCATTCAAGACCTTTAACCACTAGGACACATGTCGCAAGGTTCAAGGTTCTAGATTTGTTATTTGAAAGTCGAAAAACTGCTAGGATGCTAGAGCGCCGCACGTACGTCTGTGCACCACGCAGGCATCTAGAGCCTAGATTTTTGAGAAACGCCTTGTCAGGATTCTATCATTTCGCCATGCATCTGCATGGAGCCAAAATTGAAAAGTTCTTCCTCATGGGACTTTGTCATAAATACTCTTAGGTGTCATAAATGCTAGGCAAGATGCTAAAATGTGGAATTTCCCCTAGGTGTAATTTTGTGACATTACACTTTGGACAACTCTTGGAATATCCATCCTTTGACCACACATCATCTACCATCACTTCATTCCTTGAATATCATAACCCAACCCCTATCTTGGATCAAAACATGTTATTACTATACAATGTAGCCCAACAAAGGTTTAATCCTATTGACCCAAACTTTGGAGATCTTATATATTGTATTGCATAAAATGATAGGTCTAAAATCCACAATATCAGTAGGATCATGAACTTTAGGGATAAGAGCAATATAATAGTTATTGAGTTTCTTAAGGATTTTACCAGTGCAAAAAAATGCTTACTTTCCCTAACAACATCAAGACCCACAATATCCTAGAATTATTGAGATAATGCTAGAAGGAAACCTTTAGGGCACAAGGCTTTATAGGCTCCCATAGAAAAGGTAGAAAGCCTAACTTATTCCTTAAAAATGGGGGCCATAATGTGAACATTATCATCAGAGGAAAAAGTAGTTAGTAAGTAGTTTATAAGCTGATCCACAAGTTCAATGTCACAAGGAGGGGATTGGCCAGAGAAAACTCTATGGAAGTAGTTCGAGGCCATTTTATAAATTACGTTATCACATTGCTCTCTTTACCATGTTCATTTATGAGGGAAAAGATAGTGTTCATTTTCTTGTGTATTATAGAAGAATTATGGAAGAAGGTGGAGTTCTTGTCTCCCTCTTTCAGCCATTGGACCCTTGATTTCATTTCCACATAATTTCCTCGCACCTTAGATTATCATACCAATACTTGTAAAGCATTTATTCCGTAAGATGAGAATCAACATTGAAGTCTCCCTTTTCCATTTGATTTTACAAATCCATGAGATTTGAAGCTATCTCTTTCTTTTTTCTAAGACATTCCCAAAAGTTAACATGTTTCATCCCCTTACTTTTTCTTTTATCAGGTTTAGTTTTTGGGAAACCTTATACATTGTCATGCCCTACAAGGGGTTGTGCCACCAATTGATGATATAATTTCAAAAGTTAGCGTGTGTGGTCCACATGATTTCATAACGAAAGGGAATGGGTCCCTTACGAGGGCTATCAACCCAAGAGAGAAGAAGAAGGTTATGGTCAAAGATAGTCTAAGGAATAGCCACGAGAGTTGAGTTATATCCCATGTCTGAATTAGAGGAGACCAAAAAATGTTCAACCTTGACTTGAATAAGATTCTTACCTTTCTTCAAGTTAGTCGAGGTAAAGGGATGTCCTTCTAAGTCAATATCCATTAGGCCAGTTATATTGATGAAATCTGCAAGATCCACCATGTTGTCAATGTAGTAGATTATCCCCCCATATTTTCAAAAGGGAAGAGGGGAGTATTAAAGTCACCAGACACAAACTAGAGATCATTTTTGTTTTCCATTATTTTCTTCTTTAAATCCTCCCAAATAGTCCTATGATCATTGAAGATTTTTGTAGTGTACAAATTTTTGAGGATCTAAGAACATGAAGAGTTACTGAATTTAACAACTAGACTGCTAATAGATAGCAACAACAGGGATCCTGAGGCCACCAATGGATTCCACATGGTGACAATCCCTCAAGAAGCACCTTGTGCTTAACTAATAAAGAAACTTTCCCCTGGCCAGATATGGTTTTCCATATTTTGGAATGTGTCATGATTCATTTTAACCTCTTGAATTAAAAGAAATTCAATCTTATTCAGAATAATATAGGTCTTGAGAGTGTTATTTTTAAGGGATATTTAGCCCCTCATATTTTAAGAGAGGAACTTCATTTATGGTTTTCAGCAGTTTGCTATGGGATGGTTGTCTCAATCAGTGTTAAATTTTGTTGGGGTTGTGGTGCTACATCAAGTGAATCCTTTTTTCCTATCGAGGCAGATAAATAAGGAGAGTTATTATTTTATAAGTGATGAGACCTAGGTTTCTCATCTTGTTTTAATGGCTTTTTTGTTTGGGAGTTGGTTTTTCCCTTTTTTATTTATGGGTCTACTTTCTCCTATAAAGGTGGGGATAGAGATTAGTCTTGGTGATACTATCTAATATCTGCAATCTAGGAAGGACTTGTAATATTCTAATCTATATTTTTACTAGTGCTTGTTATTTTTCCTTGCTTTAGATCTACATTACTATGCAAATTTTCTATTGTAGGTTGGTTTTTCTTTTTCTTTGTATTATCTTTAGCAGTGTTTTATGTGGATTGGGTTTTGGGTCCCATCAAAAATTTCTTGTAAAGGGTTTCAAGTCCCTTAAAAACTTTCTTTACCCTTAATACAAAACATAAAAAATAATTTGTTATGATATAATGATGTATCTTGGATTTTTTTTTAGAAAAACCTAACATTCAATATATTATTCAATGTATTAATCAACAATAATATTAGTTACAATATAATCAAAGTAACGAGCCTTCACATGAGATAATACTAACACTCAAATTTAAAGTAGTACTAGTAACATAAAAATACCTATAAAATACACTATGTAAATTCCACCTTAACCATCCAATAATTAGAGAAGTCAATACATAAAACCACCAAAGAGGAATCATAAAGTTATAAGCTATTGCCACCCAAAAAGTGGTTCCCAAATCCCCTAGTAAAATTTTAACACCCAAATCCCAAGATAGTTCCTATAAGAATCTATCACAATTTTTTATAGTACAACTTTGGAATTTAACTTATCTTATTTAAACCCTTAAAGGATGCTTTATTATAGTACTAATGATATATCATTTTTTGGTGAATATTTTTGTCAACATGTGTAACTCCCTCTTACATGTCTCTTATGTTTCATAAATACTCTTACAATCTTAAAGTAAGAGCCTAAATTTCATAGGCCATTGTTGGGATTAGGTGCCTCATACACCTTGTAAGTATAATGTTGATTTATGTATTTATATTTATATTTATATTATTTTATGTTCATTAGGAAAATTAGGCACTCTATTTTGAGGTGAAACTTTTTCCCACACATTATTTATCTTAGAATATACATGGAAGAAGTTATAAGGGAATCAAATACTATGATGATTTTTAAGATCATCTTATGATAGATTTTATGACACATGTAAGAGCATGATCTTAGTGAGTTATAAAGTAGAGAAGAGATCTTGATCCTCTTATGGTAAATGTTTTTGATTAAAAAGGCAACAGTTAGGGCCATAATAACATACAACAAAGTTAGATAGTAGGCCACATGACTAATAGTTTAGAACCATCAAAACAAACAAAATAAATAGATAGGGAGACACAAAGAACCAAACAGTAATAGGCCACCTGGCCAAACAATAGGAGATCAAAAGGAAACCATAAGGTTGTCCAAAGGAAACAAAAAATTGAAGTAACCAATGAAAAACACAAGGCACACAGGCCAAATGAGGAAACAAGCACACAGATCTCAAAAAAGGAAACAACAACACAAAGCTAATTCTTAGGACTATTTATGAGGTCCATTTCGTCTTTAACTTATTTTAATCCTAAGTCCAAGTACCCTTTTCTTCAGCATCTTTATCATTGGTCAACGACTCCATGTGCTGAGATGAATCCCTTTTCCTTTGCCTCTTCCTCACCTTAGAAATACTGTTCAATTTTCAAAACATGGCTTGCTCATAATTCCATGTGTAATAGAAATCAACTTGTTAAACGCCTTGTCCATCCTATCCACTCTTTCTTATAGAATAGTAAACTGGGCCTTGAAGTATGGAAGAGACCTATTATCCAACACACTTTCATAATCAAGGTCAGTCATTATTTGCACATTAACTTCTTCATTCTCTTTGTCAGTTTGTTGGTCTCCCTCTTGATCCTCTTCCTCTAAGTCCTTCACTTCCTCCTGGTCAAAACCATCCTCCTCTTCATCATCCTTACTATTGATTTGGTTCCTCCCCAAGGTCTTCATCAAGGACCACCTCCAAATCCTTTTAGCTTAGATCTAAAGGCTCCTCCTCATCTGAGGCTCCATCATTTGGTTCTTTAAAGCTCGGTTTTTTTCTTTAGCACATTGTCCCACCAGTCTAGTAGACCTTTTTTCTCCTTTCCTACTGCTAGAATCCTCCACAATTCCTTCGTCTCCCTTGTCACAAATATCAATTGTTACTTTTTTGGTAGTTCTTGTTTTAAGACTCTTGTGGCTCTTTCATTTGACACCAGAGGGGTTGCCTAGGGTTTTCTTTCCTTTAGAGGCCAAATCAATAGGATCCTCTTTGGTTAACAGGTGTTTAGTGGCATACTTTTTAGCCAGTGGTTTCTTAAAGTGAGAGAGAAGGCTAGACCGTGGTTTTTCCTTTGAGGTTTTAAGAAGAGCTATGTGCAAGGGGCGATTAAGATGGAGGCATATACGAGATATTTTTACCATTTTATTATGTTCTGATGCATTATATATTATCATTTAAATTAGAGATAATGAGTCCAAAGTATGGTGTTATATTTGAGAATTAGTTCCATGGTATTTTGGAACGTTGTCTGGGCCTATGGTAATGCCCTTTGTTGGCATTTTGGACCTCCTTGATTTTATATATTGAGGGCTTAAGATGGAGACATAGAGGAGATTTTATTATAGGGTTATGCTACAATATTTTCTCTAGAGGAACAAGGCAGTGATCTCTATTTCAAGGCTATGAATGCGATATTGTATGGTTCTTTGTTACGAAAAATATCTTGTTTGGTTCTTTGGAGGTTAATTTTTTCATGAAGGGTTTTCCAAGAAATAACTATGCCACTCATTTTATGTGTTGTTTTTCTTTCAATCTTGATTTATTTCTAAGTGTTGATCTATATGATACTAAAATTATTTAAAATCTAATATATATCGACTCTCTCTTCATAGGGTTAGTATAGGGAATGACTATGTCATGTTTCTACTTTATGGGCATATGGTCATTTCCACTCATATCAAGCTTATTTTATGGTCTTTGTATTATCTTTGGTAGTGTTTCATATGGATTGGGTTATGGGTCCCATCAAAACCTTCTTGTCAAGAGTTTTATGTCCCTTTAAAACCTACTTTACCCTTAATCAAAAACATAAAAAATAATTTTTTATGACATAATGATGTATCTTAGATTTTTTTTGGAGAAAAACCTAGCATTCTATATATTATTGAATGTATTAATCAACAATAATATTAGTTACAATATAGGACAAGTTAGGTTCCTTCCATTGAGATAATACTAATAGTCAAATTTAATGTAGTACTAGTAGCATAAAAAATACCCATAAAATACACTATGTAAACTCCACCTTAACCATCAAATAATTAGAGAAACCAATACATAAAACCACCAAAGAGGAATAATAAAACCACAAGATATTTCCACCCAAAAGTGGTTCCCAAATCCCCTAGTCAAATTTCAACACCCAAATCCCAAGAGAATTCCTATAAGAATCTTTCACAAATTGTCATAGTTATACTCCCAACTTGGAAATTTTACTTGTCTTATTTAAACCCTTAAAGGATGCTTTATGATAGTAATAATGATATATCATGGGTTGGTGAATATTTTTGTCAGCACATGTAACTCCCTCTTACAACTCTCTTAAGTGTCATAAATACTCTTACAATCCTAAAGTAAGAGCCTAAATTTCATAGGCCATTGTTAGGATTAGGTGCCTCATACAGCTTGTAAGTCTAATGTTGATTTATTTATTTACATTTATATTATTTTATCTTCTTTGGGAAAATGAGGCACTCCATTAGTTATCTTGGAATAAATGTGTAAGAAGTTATAAGGGCATCAAATACCACCATGATGTGTAAGATTGTCTTATGATAGGTTCTATGACACATGTAAGAGCATGATCTTAGTGAGTTATAAAGTAGAGTAGGGATCTTGATCCACTTATGTTACACATTATGATGCATTGTATATTATGATTTATTAGAGATAATGAGCCCAAAGTATGGTGTTATTTGTGAGGATTAGTTCAATGGTATTTTGGAACCTTGTTTGGGCCTATGGTAATGCCCTTCATTGGTATTTTGGACCTCCTTGAGTTTATTTATGGAGGGATTAAGGTGGAGGCATATAGGAGATTTTATTATAAGGCTATGTTACAATATTTTCTCTAGAGGAACAAGGCATTGATCTCTATGTTAAGGCTATGAATGTGATATTATATGGTTCATTGTTACTAAAATATATTGTTTGGTTCTTTGGAGGTTAAAATTTTTTCATGAAAGGGTTTTCCCAAGAAATAAATATGTCACTCATTTTATGTTGTTTTTCTTTCAATCTTGATTTATTTCTAAGTGTTGATTTATATGATACTAAAATTATTTAAGATCTAATATATATGGACTCTCTCTTCATAGGGTTAATATAGGGAATGACTATGCCATGCTTATAATTTATGGGCATATGGTCATGTCCACTCATATCAAGCTTTTTTTAGGTTGTAAATGTTATGATACTAGTGACTTGTATGTGTGAATTTCTTTTTGCAATAGATATGAGGTATATTGTTTTGGTTGTTGGAGGGTCTTCCCTCTTTTTGATCTTCATCTTTTTTCAAGTGAAAATTTTATGTTTGAAAATTTAAAAGACATGTATTTATTATCTTACACAAAATCTTATTAATTATTTTTAATTATATAATTTAAAAAGAAAATCAACAAATACCATTATTTTATTTCTTAAATACTTATTAAAAAAATTACAGAAGACATCTGAACTTTTATTTGTTAACCAACACAATTAATAATTACTCACTAGTATGATAAATACAATACCAAAGGCCTAAAAGGCAGGTACTAATAACGTGTAGACCTACAATGGATGTAATAAGGAAGTTTCTGGCATCCATTCTATTTTGTTTTTCAATTTGCAAACGCCGATAAATTATTGAGTATCGATGGCAGTGCAGTAAAAAGCAGAGGGCTTGCGCGAGTTTGACGATATCCCAATGCCTGAAAATCCTTTACATCGTCCGTTGACGTTGGCAATGCACGCGCCGATCATATCTTTTAGAAGTTTGCTCTGCTGGTTTTTAGGTTGAGATGCAAATTCTTCCATCGCCATCCACTGAACAAAACAAATTTAAACACCAATTAAACGATATTGAAACAACCCAGCTTAACGATATTGAATCGCCGCCATATGTTTAAACACGTACCTTTGCTGCTGAAATTTCGGTATCTTGTACAACAATATTAGAAGAAACGGATTTCAACATACACACGAAGAGCAGATCGGATTTTCCAAAAGGGGCATTGTGACCATCCCTGTAGTTCATGCACCCACAACTCTTAGAAAGCTAAAAATTACTAGTTCAAATTTATCCTTGTTTGTACCAGCAATGAAACATAGTTACAATACAATAAGGTTATATGTAATGAAAGTTTTGCTTACCTGAATCCAACTACTTGTACAAATTCTGTAACAATCTGTAAAAGCGCAGGAATATACTTATATTATCAAAAATGTCGGAAATTATATTGAAAAGAAGTAAAAAATCCTGATTCGGAGGAAAAAGATGAGATAAGTGTCATTTACCCCTGTTTCTTCCTGAACTTCTCTTATGGCCCCTTCCTTAACGCCTTCCCCCTGTCAGACAAACATCGCCCATAAATTCATTAGTGAGTGTCTTGTAATTTCATGTAAAAACTGCAGTGTCATAAATTTAGCTTGATAACGGAACTCAAAGTTCACACCTGGTTAATCCTTCCTGTTGGCATCTTCCACAACCCGGAATCTTTGTAAGGTCCACACTTTTCCTGAACTACTAGAACCTACATTGCCATTGTCATCATAATTTATGTATCAGATTTATCACTTCAAGCAGCTGACCCACAACCGCTATTAAAATAACATTAATGGGTACTCAATATACTAATTATATATTTTGCAGGTGATTTAAGATAAGGAAATCCACTTTAAACAGTAAATATCTTTCTACAGTTACATTGATATGGACAGGAGAAGAATATTTAGTAGAAAAATACAGTATATGAGAATAACAACAAGATACAGACAGTAGAACTGAATTAGATTCTGGTATATGCCTAATATTACAGTTACCTCTTCCTTGTCGTTGAATACAAAAGCTGCGATTCCCACTTGATGTGAAGCATTATCAGGGATGGTAGAAACAGTTTGAGGGATCCAAAGCACTAACATCACATAGGAAGGCTCCGCATGGTGGTATCCAAATCCCTCCTGCAATTCACCACGTGATATATTGAAGCGTAAACAAATGGTTTGCAGCCAAAAACATCAATGGTGGTAGCGAATTTTTGAAAAACTGACCTCAATCGCAACGGGAACTAGTTTCGCCTGTGCCTTGGGCACTTTAATCCACACAGCTTTCTTTGCCTGTATACCCAACAAGTATGAATTGAAGGTATTATATTTTATTGTCTTTTACATTTATTTATTGAGGGATATGTATTTAGAGTTAAGAAAGCACTGACCTGGTTTGTCCATTGAGAAAGGGATGCCTTGAGTGAAGCTGCAAAACGAGTAGCATTGTTCTGCATATTCTCTATGTCAACAACTACACCGTCATATCTGTCTTCATGGGCTTTCAACACTTCACATATATCATGTGCAGAGGATTCGTTCAAAACTATCTCCACGTTGTTGATGACGTCACTATTGGTAGCCGAGACCTCGTTCGTTGGGAATGCCATTGTGCACTGCAAGCGAATAAGCGAGCTGCCAAAAAACTTTTGAAAAAGCAATGCTAACCTTCTGAGTGCTGGTGTGAGCAAGATTGAAGCAGGCTTCTTCCTGAGCGTGTGCAATAGCAGATTGAATTGATATAGCAGTGCAATAATAATAATAATATATGGTAGAGGGAGGAATTGTATATATAATAGTGGCAACTGGAGGTTTCTGGGATTTGAGACGAATGCTTCGGCACCGGTAACAACCAACTACCACTACCCTTCCTTGCACCTTCAATATCAATACAGAGAAGCGCGTAAGCGTAGCAAAAACGAAAAAGGAAAACTTGTATGCAAAGCAACAACAGATAGTGAAAAATTTATCATAAAAAACATACGGACACGCGAATCATTCATTGACATTATTCAGAGGGTTGGCATGAGAACGGCTAACGTAAATTTGCAGGACGACTCTTATATTGAAATCTCGGAAATTATATTGAAATCTCGATACTTCTTATTAACAGAGAAATTGCTAGGGATCTTTCCTGGCGCGCTACTACGTTTTAAATAATAGCACAAAGAAGTTTGTGACCATCCGATGACGCGTGAAACAGTGATTAAGCAAGCGTTTAACACTGCTGCGAAGGTTGTCGTGGCTCTCCCAGCTCGTTCCGCCTTCGATATTCTATTGACTTTCCATATACGACGAGTATTTGACCATCTTTAAAAATAAATAAATAATCTTTCTTATCCCCTTTTTTTTACATCACATTACCTCATCTATCGTTGCTTCCTTATCCCATATTTTTCCATCACATCATCTATCGTTCAGGTCGTTTGATTCGATATTTCAATCCCTTTATAACTGTGTCGATAATGTCTTCTAATTATTAATTATTTCTAATTCTTCTATGGTTAGAATTCTTGTTGACATTTAAGTTTATCGATGATCATGATGAAAGAAGACATGTAAAAGTTATGTAGCCATTATCATCAATTATTTAGACATTCCACATCTTTCACTCTTCTTCTAAATGGTGTCAATTATGTTCTTTCATATTATTTTCTTCATCATTGGAATGACATGTACATTAGTTCTTTTATCAACAAAACAATGAAACATTTTTCCAAAACTCAATCCCTCATCATATCCATTATTCCGTAGTAGATACCAATCGCCAAATATGTTGACACTTCCCCTCCTTTGCAACATGCAACAATGCCAAACTCTAAAAATGTAAACCCAATTCTTGTTCCATCATCTTGTTGTTGCTTTTTGATTACACAATTACTCCCCTTGTTAAAATACTTGAAGACTAACATGCAATGGGGTGCAAAAATGTAGGAAGAACTGATAAACATGGAAACCACATACAGATGTCACCAATTTTCCACTAAAATGTGATAAAGAAGGTACCACTTAAAGTAAGAATATTGAATGCATGTGATGAAATGTACTAAATATTTTGTTAGTAATGATTAGTAATACTAAAAACTTATTTTTTATATACCATTGTACTAATGGTTTTTTCATTAAATCTTAAATTTAAGAGAAAAGGATAAAGAAAAAACCTATAGATATATAGAATGCATTAAATCAAAATTTAAACTCAATTACTATATATAATTTATATGATAAAATTTATGGTTTGTTTTTGTGTATATAATGATCCATGCTTCTATAACTTAAGGATGATGTTTTTTTTGCCACATATTTTTTTCTCATATGAAATGGGATAAACTTCAAAATTAATTATTATATGTGACGATGGGGATGCATTCCAAGCTCACTAGAATGAATATGTGACATACATTGGCTAGTAATGAGAACCCTTTAGTGAATGTTGATGGGACAAATTTAAAATCTTAAAATATTTAAATTTTAAACTTAAAGTTAAGTTTACATATATATATATAATTAATTATTTTTATTATATATATGTAAAATATTTATGTGCTTCTTTGTATTCGTATATTCATGTCTTTACACCCCCATATATAATATATATATGTATGCATGTGTATGTATGTATGTATGAATATATACATACATATATATTTAATCTATATTTTTTGTGATATTAGAATTTATGTTAAAATATTTAAAGTTGTGTCAACTAGAGCTATGATTGAAATATTTATTTTGTTTTTGAAATTGATCTTTATTAAAACATAATTTGATTCAGTATTTTTCTTATCATCTAAAATAAATAAATCAAATAACTTTATATTGTAATCAATAAAAGTGTATATCATGTACTCAAATTTCTATTTTATATTACTTCTATAACATGTCATTAAATGTAGTTGTACAAGTATTTTATTCTATTTTTCATATTAACCCCTTCCTAATTTATAAATTATTAGCTAACCCCCACTATAGTTCTCCTTGGTTTAGATTTGGTGTACAATTGAGCCTATGGATTGGGTCACATAAAACAAACCAGTCCATCTTATTAAAATTCATTTTTTTTCTTCCAAGTTGACCTTCCTAAAAGCTAGTTGTTTTCACTTTTGTTAGCATACCAGAAAAAATAAAATTGAGTGGCTAAGAACACACATGTATGGAAATTTCTCGGTCATTAGCAAGAAAAATAAAAAAATATCAAGTATCATCATTAGGTAACATAAAGAAATATTGATAATGTAGAGTAGGAAAATGCGTACCTTGCATTTTCACACTTGTTTGGGTCTGCCTTGCTTTATTTATATTTATTTATGTCTTAATTGGTCCTATTTTTCATCCACAAGCCTTATAAATTATATCTTTTTCTGAAAAATCTTGACAAACAACAATGGATAAATGATAATTTAATGATTCTCGTTGAGTGTCCCTAATTTTTGGGTCAGGACTAAGACGCCACCTAGGGAATATTTATCCCCTAAAGATCTTGGGACCCCCTTTTCAATGGAACTTTAACTGGGCCCCTTTTTGGAGTATGTGCCCCAAGTTTTCAAGACTTGGGACTAAAATGCCACGTAGGGCATCTTAGTCCCCCTTAAGCTTTTTTCAGGATTTAATTTCAAATTCTAGCGGGATTTGGCCTCCTTTAATTAATGAATTCATATGTCAGCTTGTTGTGGTGTAATTTGAGGATATTAAGCATGAATAAGTATAAATACAAGGTTTATTCATTCATTTTCATATCCAAGAATACAAGTCTTTTGTGAGAGCATTCCTAATAGCATAATTGAGTTCACAAGAGCATTCAAGAGAAATTCATCAAGCATCTGGATCCTTCATCAAGATTTGAAAGCATCATATCAAGGATATTCTTGCATCTTGTGTGTTTTTGAGCTAACATTTGTGATGTAGGGTTTTGTTTCAAGCAAGCAATTCTAGTCTAGATCTATCAAGCATTCATTGGATTCAAGATCTACATTCAAGCTAGCCATTTCACACAAGTTTGTAGAATTCATAGCAAGGGTTTGGTGATTTGTAACATTGCATGTTGTTCATTCATCATTTCCCTCCATTTAATTTCATTTTAAGGTTTCATTACTAACAAGGGGTTCGACCAAGGCCAATCCACATTTACTAACAATCAACAAGTTTTTATTCTCTTATGTGTTTGTGATTGTAGATTTAGGTTGAAGTCTTGAAGATCATTTGAAGTGAAAAGTTGCATCAAAAAGTTTTCATCTTCACATAAACTCACCTACAGGCCATATTTGGAAGATTCAGAACCTAGGATATGAGAAGAAGGAAGTGCAGACTTTGGAACTCAAGACCACATTCAGAGATTTTAGAAATTTGGAATGGGAATAAGTCACCACCTAGCGCATCTTAGTCCTCCCGAGGTTGTTTTTTATAAATTATTTCAGATCCAGTTCCGACATCTGAAGACTTCACATTTGCCCCAACAAATAGTAGCGGTACTAAGTCAATAGTAAGGGAATATTAGTCCTCCCTAGAACTTTTTTATAGCTTCTTTGCATTCCTGAAGTCCTCATTACATTTCTAGAACTTCTAGGTACACATACACTAACTTGATTTTGCATAATTTCTTCATTTACATCATTCATTTAGCTTGCATTACTAGGTTTTAAGAGTTGAATGCCTATTTGTCTTTTCCAAGCTTTTGCTTGGTGGTGATCCCATCAAAGCTTAAAAAATCCCTTCCTAGGTCTTCCTTGTTGATAATTGAATCACCTTTAAGGTTGATAGTCAATCCAATTAGGATTCCTAGGACATTATTGAATGACCTAAGGAGAATATGTGAACACACACCTATTTTCCCCATGATTCATTTTGGTAAATCAAACATCTTTGAGAATTCATTTTTTGATTTGGAGTCCATGAAAATCATAGATCTAGGTTGCATCCATTCTTGAATTAGTGAAATTTAATCTAGGGTTTCTCATACTTAATGAATAGGCATTTAACTTGGCATTCAAAATTGAAAAAAATGCATTCAACTTTGCATTCAATTTCTTGTCAGTAGTTCACTTTTCTAGCATTAATTTGCATAGTTTTTTGTTTCTAAACATTAAGTCCCTGAATAGGAAACCTATGAACACTGTAGACAATCAAGAATTTTTCATTTTTATGACAAAAACCTCTGCTAGGACTAAAACACCCTTCTTGGTGTCTTAGTCCCTTTCAAGGTTTTTGGCTCAAAATCCTCTCTTTGTTGTTTGTTGTTTGTTCCAAGCCCTGAAACCTCAAAATCACACTAGTAGTACCAAGATTCCCTTACTGGTGTCTTAGTCCCTGTTGACATTGACTTTCCAATTTTTAGGATTTTCAAGTGCTTTTGTTTGCTACCTTCAATTTTTTTTTCAGTTTGCAGAATTATTGTTATTCCAATATCTTTCATTTCAAGTGTAACTATAAGCATATGATATTAATTTTATTGCACTTCATTTGGTTTATACCTTGCATGAGCTATACTATTTGGTGTCCTATTGCTAATACTGTGTTTAGAAAAAGTGCGAGACTCATGGGATCCCACAATAAAACACTAGTTGTGGATCTTGGGTTATCAAGCTATCTTACTCCTATTTTTGGTATTAGTTTACTAGGTATCAAAAATACCTTTGATACCTGTTTTTCTATGCGTACCTTACCTACAAGTGCTATGCAAAGTGTTCAAACAATGGTTGATCATATCCCTTAAGAAAACATAATGAAAATTCATGAAGACTTAGCTCATTTAAAAGATAGCATGAGTACTGAAAATCTTTCAAACACTATTATAACTACCATAGATAGTATTCACAGTGTGATGGAAAGTGATGATAGATTGGAATTTGTGTGTAAGATAGCCCACATGTTTGGAAAACATCTTCCTTCTACCACCAACGATACTCAAACTTCAAACAATGTGCAAAGCCAAGAAGGAAATCAAACTCCTCCCTCTTCAACCATAACCTCAACTCCCACCTATACCAATCCTCAAGTGACCACAATGATGCAACCAACTAGCAATGTCCTTCATAACTCAAGAATTTCCACTAGTTCTCCCTATACCTATGTGACATATAATCTTAAATATCTCCTCCCATAAGCAATACATTCAATAGTTCTTCCAACACATACACACCACCACCATATTCACCTCCATGTAAAACCACAACCAGTGATCCTATCATTAACCACCTCTTACAAAGCCTTTCATCCACTCAATGTCAAGTTTATACTATAAATCATTTGAAATCAAAATGGTCCACCTTCATACTATGTGAAAAGTAATCTGGACTATCTTTGGAGATATTGAGAACTCTAGTGCCACAAGGTATAAAGATCCCTAGATTTGAGAAATATGGAGGAAAGGGAGATCCTGCTAATCCTATTAATGCATTTACTGCTTTGTGTAGTGAATTTATCCTTGAGGAAAAACTTTTGGTGAAGCTTTTCCCCTAATCCTTAAAATAAATTACCTTGGATTGGTTTTTTGCATTACCCAACAACTCAATTTATTCATTTAATGAACTTGTTGAAGCCTTTGTTAACCATTTCCAAGTGCATATCATTCTTGAAATGGAATTATCTGATTTGATTAGCTACTAGCAAAATGAGATTGAAAAAGTCACTGACTTTATTTCCCATTACCAATCACTTTATTCCCAGATCAGTGTGAAGATTCTCGATTCTCACCTTCAAAATATGTTCATAGAAAATTTACAAAGTAAGCTAAGAGACAAGCTTACCATGATGAAATTCCCTTCCTTCATGCGCTTGCGCACTCCGATTCGAGGCTATCAAAATTTTGTAGGTAGTTATGAACCTAAATCCACCTCTACCCATCCTAAAAATTGCAAATCTTCAAACCAAAACACTTACCAACCTTTTAGAAGGCAAAACAAAAGTTTCCTTCAACTAAATTCCACCTCCCAAACTACTCAACAAATTGATACCCAAGTAGCTACTATAAAGAAGAGTAATTCTTATATCTTTTGGGATCCATAAAGGAAATTTACTCCCTTACCCGACACAGTTCAAAATATCATTACTCAACAATAAACAAGAACATGCTTACATTACCTCATGTTTGACCTCTTGACCCTAGCAAAATATTACCTCTGAGCTTTAGACACAATGCCTATTGTACTTATCACCAACAAAAATGACATGATACAAAACATTGCAAGTGTCTTAAACATATTGTCCAAGACCTCATTGATTATAATCATATCCAAATTGGAGGTGTGAATGACAAAGGAAATAAGTTTTTAGCTTCTCCTAATCCCATGCCTAACCAAAATATTTCATTTGTTAAGGCTAGTGAAACTAAGCTCGATGTGATGAATGTTGACACAGATGAGGATAACATGAGTAATAACGAACAAAATACTATGGATGATGATGAACAAAATCCTATCATGGATACTAAATACCAAATTCCTATTATTACAATGATAGGATTGATTGAAAACGAGCCTTGTAAAATACAAACCAAAATTCCTATTGATATTATTTCTCCTCAGAAGAAATAATCAAACATGCAACTGATGGTCCTCTTTACATATCTGGAAAAATCAGTAATAGGCCCACTCCTGGGATTTTAATTGATCTCGTCTATGGAGAGAATGCGATCATAGAATAGATATGATAAATTGAAAGAATGGATTAAAATGCATGATGGATTTTATTGTGCTACGATGGGCTTGATCACACTCCCTTTACAAGTAGGATCGAAGAAATTAAATGTATCATTCTCTATCATCTCTATTTAAGATCAATTTCATGTGAAGATACGCTATAAATGGATTTTCTTTATGAATGCGGTCCCATCTGTTGTCCATAAGTTCTTAAAGTTTCTAGTTGGCAATGAAATATTCATTGTGAACCATAATGACTTTAGACCTCTGTCTTGTTGTGGAAATATTTCCTTAGATTATTTTTGGTTTGATCCCATGGAACCTATAAGACCCCGTGAGGATTTCCTTTTCCAATCCTACCAAAAGTTAAAAGAAAAATGCATAGACAAATTATCCTTGAAAATTTTCCTCCACCCATGCTTGAACATCCACCCCTTGTAGAAAATAATATTGAGCCTAAAGCCCTTGCAACAAATCAAGACCCGTCCATAAAAAATCCTTTACCTATTTCCTACAAGAGACCAAGAGAAAACCAAAAATTTCCTAATCCACCTCCTTAGAAAATTTATAAAGCCAAAGAGGAAGTGGTTGAACAACCTTCCATGGTTTCTTCCCTTCTCCCATAACAAGAGGAAAAGGAACCTATGGTTAACCAACCCACTCCTACACAAATGAAACTTGAAAAGTGTAATAAAAGGAATTGAAATGCTAGAGAGGATAGGCACATACATCATGCTATTGTTCACAAGATGAACGAAGAGAATAGCATTGAAAATCAAAATCTGAATTTGATAGAAGCAACAAACAATGAACCTCCTCCATTACCAAAATGAATAGATCCTATCTCTAAAAAAACAAGGACCAACACCTTCTATGTATATTATCATTCATCCTCTTGTTGTGGTTAACTTGGATGATGATGAAGAAACAACTAAAAATTGATGAGCAAGTGCATAACGAATTGAATTTAATATTTTCCTTCTCTAAGAGCTTAAACGATAACAACCATGATGATCCACCTCAACTGAGTGATGTACCATGTATTGAACCCAGTGATTCTCCTAGTACAACACTTGATGTTGTTCCTCTAATTAGTGATCTTCATTTTTCATATACTAAATGATACTAGGATGTAAATGACCTGCTAGATGGTTGAATCGTATGTGCTTTACTAGTCTTTTTGCTTTTCCTTTTATCTTTCTTTTTGTTTGATTGCATGTGTGCAATGTGATCCCCCATGACATTTTATTTAATGTTCCCTCTCTCTTTATGCATCCCTCTATTTTTACCTTCATTCTTCTATATGTAGAGTCATCTTTTTCCTTTTCATTGGTCTTTACCTTTCATTTTATTGTTTTTCTTGTGTTTTTCTTTTGGGGATGACGCAAGTCATCGAGACAACCTATGTCTCTTCCATGTTGACCTAAAAGGTTTCTCATTTGGTTTTCACTCTCTTTGTGTCATTCTTCTAGTTCTATGTGTATTTAGGGAATGATGACAATTCTGAGCTCTCTAATATCATTGTAGAAAAGACAAATAATGACCCCGAATCCATAGATCCCTTATGTGTTTCTAGGGAGAAACCCTTTTTTCTCTTTTACATTTTTGTCTACTTTAAAGTAATTTATCACAAGATGGTGTTTAGAAATTTATTTAAAGTGGGGGCATACATCGACACTATTTTGGCATTATCTTTGGCATGATTTCATTTGCATTTATCTTTTTCATGTTCCTTGATGTGATTTTCTTATTTCATGCGATGTGTTTTTCTTTTTGTCATGACATTGGGTGTAATTTCCTTCAAGAGCATGCTCTATCTTAGCATATTAAATTTCTCTTAGTGGTGATGCAACACATTGTATTCCCTAAGTTGCGATTCTTTTATCCTTTGATTGGTCCTCTCTTGGAGACATTAGGAATGATGTCCTCTAAGATTTAGACCTCACATTCAAACTAAGAAAAATCCCTTCGAACATCCCTCTTTCTTGTTGTGTTGTATTTCTCTCTTTGTACCTTATTAAAGTCCTATTGGTATGACTTTGGTATGGTCCCGTAGGTCTCACCTAGTGAATAACTAACTTCACTAGCCCTTGTGAGCGATCATTTTATTTTTGTCCTTATCATAGTCATGGGGGTATGGATTTGATATGGACCTCTTGGGGCTCACCTAGTGAACAACTAGATTTACCATCCCTTGTGATCATGCACTTTTGTAAGCATAGTGGATAGTGCATTCCACTTGTAAACCTTTTTGGATAAATATCCTAGACCTAGTCCACAACACATTCGACGACCAATCAAAGCTTGGTATGTTGCATTTTTCCTTTTTCTTTTTTTGTTTTACCTGTCTTTGATGGTGTATGTTTGTGATATGGTCATGACTTTGGATATCATCCAAAAGTGTGTTACTTTGTGCCTATGTTGGTCTGTTATAGGATCTTGATCCTAGGGGCTTGGTCAGCCTCTTAGTTATTATCATCCTATCTTACTAGCATTTATACATTTGGACCCCTCTTGATTGCGTTGTTGGCTACTTTAGTGTGAGTTTGAAGAAAGTTTAGGTCCTCTCACTAAAGTGGGGGCTAAATGTAGTGTAGGAAAATGCATACCCTTGCATTTTAACACTTTTTTGATCCCTCCATGCTTTATTTATCTTTATTCATGTCTTAATTGGTCCTATTTTGCATCCACAAGCCTTAAAATTATCTTTTTTTTTAGAAAATCCCAAAAAATATCAATGGATAAATGATAATTTAATGATTTTGATTGACTGTCCCTAATTTTTAGGTTGTGACTACGACACCACCTAGGGAATATTTGTCTCCCAAAGGTATTGAGACATCCTTTTCAATGGAACCTTAAATGGGCCCCTTTTTGGAGTATGTGCCCTAGCTTTTCAAGACATGGGACTAAGATGCCACCTAGGGCGTGTTAGTACCCCTTAAGGTTTTTTGAGATTTAACTTCAAATTCTCGTGGTATTTTTCCTCCTTTAATTAATGAATTCATATGTTAGGTTGTTGTGGTGTAATTTTGAGATATTAAGCATGGATAAGTATAAATACAAGGTTCATTCACTCATTTTCATATTTGAGAACACAAGTCTTTTGTGAGAGAATTCTTAATAGAATAATTGAGTTCACAAGAGAATTCAAAAGTAATTCATCAACAAATTGGAGCCATCATCAAGATTTAAGCATCGTATCAAGGTTATTCTTGCATCACGTGTTTTTTTGAGCTAACATTAATGATGTAGGGTTTTGATTCAAGGAAGAAAATCAAGTCAAGATCTATCAAGCATTCATTGTATTGAAGATCTACATTCAAGATATTCTTTTCACAAAATTTTGTAGAATTCATGGCAAGGGTTTGGTGAGTTGTAAAATTGCATGTTGTTCATTCATCATTTCCTTCCATTTCATTTCATTTTAAGGTTTAATTACCAACAAGGGGTTTGACCAAGGCAAACCCCCATTTACTAGCAATCAACAAGTTTTTCTTCTCTTGTGTTTTTGTGATTATAGATTTAGTTTGAAGTTTTGAAGCTCATTTGAAGTGAAAATTTGCAAAGTTGCATGACAAAGAACTATCATCTTCACAAAAATCACCTACAGGCCAGATTCAAAAGATTCAGAAGATGAGATCTGAGAAGTAAGTGCATACTTTGGACCTCAAGACTACATTCAAAGATTTTAGAAACTTAGACTAGGACTAAGTCACCATCTATGGCGTCTTAGTCCTCTTTAGGTTACTTTTCAAAAATTATTTCAGATCGGGTTCCGACATCCAAAGACTCTGCATTTGCCCCGAAAAATAATAGTGTGACTAAGTCAACAGTAAGCGTTTCTTAGTCCTCCCTAGCACATTTTAACAACTTCTTTGAATTTTTAGAATCCTCATTACATTTCCAAAACTTCTAAGTACACATACCCTAACTTGCTATTGTATAATTTCTTCATTTACATCATTCATTTAGCTTGCATTACTAGGTTTTGCGAGTTGAATTTTTATTTTTATTTTACAAGCTTTTGCTTGGTGGTGAACCATTAAAGCATAAAAGAACCCTTCCCAGGTCTTCCTTGTTGAGAGTTGACTCACCTTTGAGGTTGATAGTCAATCCAATTAGGATTCTTAAGACATTATTAAATGACCTAAGGAGAATAAGTCAACGCACACCTATTTTCCCCATGGTTCAAAGAATAACTCTACAATTAGAGAGTTTCTATAGACATATATCACATCACACATCAACTCATCAATTCATCTATATATTGTATTATTTTGTTTTCATGTTAAAAATATTATGCATCAACATTGGAAAGGCTTTTCTTATGACGAAGATAAGCCTATGTTACAACCTCTTTCCTTGAAATCAATTCCCAATGTTCTTTAAGTACAACCCCTTCTAGTAATAAGAAACTGAAGGCACACATTTTTTTTAAAGTTACATTAAAGTGCAAGAGAATGATGTACAACAAAGATTAGGTGACTTAGTGTGGTCGTGTCCAAGGCTAGGGTGGATATCATGATCATATCTTCATCATCAACTATATCTAAGCAATTCTATCACAATATCCTACTCTGTTTTTCATGTCCATGTTTGTATTAATATCAAAGAACAAAATCATTGTGACATCAAAAATTAAATTACCAAATCATCAAAAGCATTTAAGTATTATTCCTCTTGAACTATTGAAATCCTAGCTTTTTTGATTTAATTTTTATTTTTTGTATTGGGTTATTTCCTTTTTATATCTATATAATATTTTTAGGAAGGGGAAGAGTGCATCATCTATATTTTTCCCTTCTCATCTTGCTCACTTTAGCATCATCTTGAGAGGCAACTATTTAATATTCAATTTGAGTCATTCAAGTATAAAATTTGATAAAATTTGGAAACCACCCCATTATTTGCATAATTTATGCTTCATGTATCCATGCATATCATATTACTTTCATTTATACATATGATCCTTTTGATTTCAATTTAATTTCCTTATTATTATGAATTAGCCTAATTCAAACTATAGTTCATTGGTCATCAACTTGTGTTCCAATATTTTTGAATTTGGGTCTAGGTCTTTAAACCCTAAGAGACTAGTTTCATAAATATAAACTATCAATAATTGAAAGCATATTTAATCTAAGATAAAAATAATTGAAGCATTTTTATCCTAGGTGTGCATTAAAATTCAAGAATAAATATCGCATCAATATTAATTCTAGTCATTCTAATTAGTGTGTCTTTGATCATGTGAAGAATGAACAAAGTCTAACCAATGCATAAGGAAGTATCCAACTTCAAATTTATATAATTTACCCCTAATTATATCTCTCAACATTATATTTCCTCTTTATCCATCTAATGAAATGAAAATGAGGTTTACAAGTGATCATGCAATTATATTTCTATACAGTTAGAAATTGCCTACTAAGTTGTAGTTTCCAATCTATGTTTCTCCCTGAATTTGGTGTAAATTATTTTTGAATTCTCTAAGATTAACTCACCTTATTTATTATACTCTTTACGCTTGTTGAAATGAAAAATTGAACCTTCTACAAGTAGCTTGTTATATTCTAGACTTCACTTACGATTCTTATTGATGTAGATGATAATACAATCACAATGGTGACCTTGATATTTTATTTGATCACATTGGTAGTGTCTATGAATTTCAACTAATCATTCAATGATATAAATATATTTCTCATGGATTTCATTATTTTTTTCAAATCAATTTTGAATTTCTTAATAAAACATATAAAAAATCACTTCAAATTGATGATTAGATTTTCCTTTGAGGTGACCTTTTATATTTTCTTCCATTTTTAAAATTTTGTTTCATTATTCGATAAATTTAATCAAATAAACTTCAAAAATAACTAATTACATATATCATTATACTAACAACTCAAAAATCATTTTAATGAAAATAAAATACAATCCTTATAGATATAGGACAATCATAACTATAGAATAAATCCACATACCAAAGAAATATAAACCATGAAAATGAAGAAAAACATATTAGACAATGATGAAACATGGTGTTTTGATGTGGAATAGCCATTAAAGATGAGAAAATATCATATTTGGATGAGAAAAACCCTCTCCAACTCCAATATCAATAATCAAGTACTATCAATAATGTTGAATGCATTAGTCTAATGGTTTAGCAACATTAAGGCAAAATGAGGTCTTATATTATAATATAGAAAAAAATTATAATTAAATGATAAACGTATGTTGAAAAATTTAGGTGGGCTTGATAAAAATAAGTGGTCTTATTTTTTATTTTTAAGGGGGATTTTTGGGGATCTCATCATCCCAAGGGATAGCCTAAATTCTAGTGTTTTATTGTAGTATAAATAGAAAGGGGTGAATCGAAAGATATATCTCTTAGAAGTTGTGATTTTTTTATTCAGGCTAAGCCCCTAAGAAAATTATACCTTTGGCAAGTGAAGGAGAAGATTGGTTACCCAATTATCCCACATGTTTGAATTTCATGCAGTTTCAAATTCATGGATTATTCCTCATTTAACCTTGTGGTATTTAGAGGTCTCCTTATATAATATTTGTATATCCTACTTTTAAGACATTTCAACCATTCTACAGTGTAGTAAAAGGTACTATGACATACCTAAAGTTACTCACCATGTACCTTCCTAAGTATAGATAGAAGCTCTTTGGGAAAGGTGTAAAAATCATTAGAAGAAAGGGAAAAGGTGAGCCCTTGTGCCACTAGATCCCTATCTATTAAATCTTGAAAGATAAGTTATTTGAACTAATCTTAAGGTATTTTATTATGTGGCCCTCCACTAACTTAACACACCTTTTATTGAATAAATATAGGCTTGTAATTGCATCTTCTTTCTTGAGTGTTGTATATACTTAGTTCTTGTTTGTAAGCATTCACTACCAATTTTGAGTATAGTCTAGTTTGAAGTTGTAGACATGCAAAATTAACAATATTGATTAACATCATTGATTAATCATATTTCATCCATCAATTAAACAAATCAGGTTTAATTAAATAAATCACTTTTTATCTCCTAAGGTCTCTTGATTTAATTAAATGATTAACATTCATTTTCCTCTCATTTGATTTAAAACAAATACAAAAATTAAAATCAAAGGTCACACCACCTAGTCACTAGCTAAATTAGTCAAAATCTCTAATTAATGCTAAGACTAACCCATGTCCCATTCAATTGCACGATAAATCATTTAAATTGATTTATTAAAACACTTATTTTCCTCACAAGGCATATTCCCAAGGAATATGCCCTCATTAACTCTCATGTTTGACCTTTTTGGACAAACACAATTCCCCCCAAAAACCCTCAACCACATTCATTTATTGCAAAATTCAAATTTGAAATTGGCACATTGGCCAAGACTTGCACATTCCTCACCCTCTCACACCTTGAAAAGTGTCATATTTTCATTGGTCCATGAATGATCCCACATTCATCAATTTGACCTCTCTTCTCTTCAAGTTCAACTATAAGTTGAAGGCTTCTCTCCTTTTAACAACAACACATCTTTAGGCAAGGTTACTCTCCGCATGAGAGAACCAATCTTGCTCATCACAGCAACACAATTTGAGAACATATCTTGAAGCAAGGTTACTCTCTTCATTTGAGAATCAATCTTGCTCTTCATCATGTATCATTTGGCAACTTTTGCTTATCAAGGGGGTGGGAAAGGGCTTTTCTTTCCACATTTCAAAAGGCACCACTCCCACTATGGGATAGATATGGATACTGTTTGAATATGCTTTAAGTTTTCTTATTTGGTCTTTTAGAGTTTTGTTTAACATGTTAGACATGATTCATTATCTCATAGGGATGTTGTGATTTGCTAACAATGCTAACCTTATGTCAATATTATAAGCAGCATTTTGTAGATTTTAGCATCCACAAAATGGCGCTAGAAGGAGGGCATGGATTTTCTTCACATTTGTTATGCATTGGCTTACTTCTAACTGTTTGTTAGCATAGCATTTGATAAAATTTCTAAAAGCCTCTGCAATAAATATATTTTATGCATATCTAGATTACATTTCTTTGAAGAATCCTTTCAAATAAATAACGTGCTTTGTCTATGCTTCTGCATTTTGGATACATTTCTATTGCTCATACTCCCTTACCCAATGATCTGATCCATGCAGCACTTATGTCTTTCTTTAGAACTTGGATTTGCTCTAGAATAAAGCGAAGACCTTTCACCAATACATGTGTAAAGGAATAGTTCATTTTCTTGTCCATTCCAACAACTATGTCAAATAGTTCATGAAATAATTGCTCATGCATTGTTTTGGATTCATTATCATTTGTTGGAATAGCGAGCTTCAACACAACACCTAATGAGTATTCGAAAAGATTACTGAGATACTCCATGTCTTGGTTTCTTGACTCTAATACCTTAGACAAGAGATCTATGTCAATGCTGCCAAGGATTTCTTGTTTCCAGCTTGCAGGAACTAATGCAAAAAGTTCACTCCTGACTTCTTTCACCAGTTTAATAACCCAAGTATAATCAGGGGGGTTGCTTGTAAGAGAATCTTTGACACAATACCAAAATGCTGTCTCCATTGTTGATTTTATCTCCATCGTGATTTCATAGAAAACTATTTACAAACAGTAGTAGATTTTCATTTTTTCTGTTGAAGATTTGCTAATAATCATGCTATTGTAAAATCGGTTACTGTATTATGCTAATCATAATACTGTTGATGATAATCATGATACTGTTGAAGATTTGAATCACTCTTTTTTAGTACATTTTTAGGGTCCCTTGCTTCAATGAAAATCGGCTACTATAATGGAGTAAATCATGCTACAGATCTCCAGTATACATCATCAATCACATAGAAAGACTGAAAATCAAAGCCGCACCAGACAAAGCTATGCTCATCATTAAGGATGGTGGCTGTAATTTTGAATTTAATAAATATTATCTAATACCATTCTAATTTTATTTTCAGGAAGCTGCTCGTAAGAAACGATGTGGTACATAAGAAGACAACTGATTGAAAATTCCACAGGATTGGCATCTATAAGGTGGCCAAGACCCCATATTTCTTTAGCCTGCTTCTTTCATATAATGCTATTACCATGGTTTATTCTATTACTGTTTCCGCGTCCTTTTAGAAAAGAATGCCCTGAGTACTCGATGAAACCATAGTTCGCGTGCCTTGTCTGTGCATTTTGTGTGGCTTGAAATATAATCTATCTGTCTCTCCATCTTGGAGATTCTAATGTGCTGTCAGGTCGACATTCCCGGAGAATTACAAGGACAAAGGCCGCGACCCAGAAGCATAAGAAATGCACGATCATTGAAGACTTACAAGGGCAATCCAGATGGAGGGCGTTTTCTTTTTCTTTATCAAGTGTGGTTGAGAGGTCTCTTTCAACTATCAAGAGGAATGAATTTGGGCGTTGGAAGTAGTCTACTCGCGCACCCTGTCTATGATTTTGTTTTGGCGTAGGCAGATTCGGCTTTACACCTGCCAACAGTATTTGCTTATAACTTTTCAATAATTCTTAGTTGCGCGGGCCATAAGCTAACGTCTCTTGGAGTTATTCTATCAAACAGTCCACGTACTCTCTCTCGCAACTCGCATATCCAGCGCAGACTCCCATCATTGCATTGTGTCTCAAAACCATCCTCCACACACACGACAAAAAGGATGGATAACTCTGCATTCAGCTGACAGCAGTAATTGCCTTGCAAAGGTTGACGTTTGAAATGTTGATACTGAAATCTCTTTTGAGCCACTCTCAAGTAATTGTTGTCCATAAAATCACAAGGAGTCAAACATAGGCAATGTCTGCATGTGACTAAATTTATTAGGTAATTGAAACCATCGATTCAAAATCATTTGTCAGGTTGTGTTAGCTGAGAATTAAATGGAGTAGAGGCATTCATCAAATAAGATGGCACATTAAATTGACATTTGCTGGAGCTTTCATTTTGCAGGCAGCGAGGATGTTGGAAAATGTTTGAGGAGCTCGCTTTACACCTGCCAATTGCGTTAGCCCAGAAGTTTGTAGAAAGTCGCTATTCTTTAGGCTTTAGTGCCTTCCACTTGCATTATCTTGCCCCCCCCCCCACCATAGTCATGAATAAAAGCAAAATTTTAAAAGTGATTGACACACAGATATGTCGTGCCTGTAGCCTGGTCTTTGGCACTTAAATTCAAAAAAAAAGAGGCTTCCAAGATTGTATTGAAAGTCGTCCATAAGTACGGTGGAGAATATTTACAATATAATATTGTTGGCAAGTTACAAGTTTGTATTTAATAAATTCATGTTTTAAAAGTAAGGGGACAGGAACCATGCTGAGCATGCTTTAGCTGCAATTTCCATTTGAGATTCAGATTATAGATTGCAAGCTATCACCCTATAGTCTCTCCCATTTGTCTCGATAGCAGCATCACCAATGGCAATTTCCCCAGATCCAATCCCATTAATGGCTTAACATTTCCATGGCAGCTACTCACTGAAATTGCGGAAGTGAATGATTAGGGGTTCTTCGTATCGCTAGCTAAGCTAACTAGATCTTAGGTTTGTTTAAAAATAAGTCTTGGATATGAGGAATAGTATTCAACTATTGCAGATCTTAGCTAGCTAAGCTAACTACACATCATTAAATCCATCACCTACCTTGTCTGCAGGTATAGGGTCTGATTTTGAGGCGAGATTATTTCAAAATTCCAGTCTGCGCGTATTCATTAGACAAAGATTTCTGCTGTGCAAGATAAGATCTTGGAAGGCACGACTTTTTTAGGTGAAAAATTTAAGTGCTATAATAACTACGCTTTTAAGTTGTAGTGTGAAATGATGTTTACAGTTGATGGCTTGCGTGGTGAGAAGGATTCAACACTGTCATTTGTCATTACTCTTATCAACCAGACCAAACTGTTACATCCCCCATTCACATATGTTGGAAGGTTTCTTCTCTTCCAATAAATATTGTTTTCTATATGTCGGTCATCATGTCAGTCCATGAGATCATGTTGGATTCTTTTGTATTGATATTAGGATGGAATCTAGGAACAAACTCACAATGTGGTCTATATTCATTGGTGATATTGAAGCTGATTCATTTGATTTTAGCTGTCATTTAAAATATGGTTAGAAGTCTCTAAATCTAATATTGCTAACAATACCATGTTATTGTTCATCCTTAATATTGATGTTTTTGTCATTAAAAAGTGGCTGTGCAGAATGCGAAAGTATATCTTCAGTATTGATGTCTCTAACTCCTTTATAGCTTCCTGCAGGCTAAGTAAATGAGAATCGAGGTGTTACTTGTGTTCATTACATCACATGTTTCTATGCATTATTTTTAGAGAGGAGGATTTTCTCTTTGTTAGAAAACTATCCATTGATCAATGATTAAAGTTTACTTTAAGTCTTTGAAGAAAGCAAGGTTCTTTATTAACGTTGCAGTTCAAAATTGTTAGTCTTTTCTTTCATTGTTTGAATTCAATGTTTAGAAAACGAATCCAATTTCATAATCTGATCCTCACATGATGGCATTTTTTTTTAGAAAAGAAGAAGGCTAAAGGTTGACATCATAGCTAAGCATTGGAATCAAGTGAAGGAGAACCAATTAAAGTTGAAAAACTTGAAGATGAAGACTTGAAAAGAAAAGCATTTTTTAATGCTTGTTGTAATAATCTAGAGCATTCATTTTCTACCCTTGTTTTCTGTTTTAAGCCAACTCACATTTCTTTTTGGGTTTAAAATCAACCATTTGACTTGATCTTTTTAAGCTTGGTTAAAATTGAACCTTAGACATTTACTAGATTTCAATTTGGACTTAAAACTAAACAAGGCAAAACTTCACATTTCAATTGGTGCTTTTAAAATAAACTCATCACTACTTTTTGGACTTAAAATAAACAAATGTTTCCATGTTTTGCAATCTTTTTCACAAAGTAACATCATTTAAAATGTGTATGTGCTTCTCTCGCGCTTCACAGCGATCTTGAGAATCAAAAGCATTTTGGTGATGTTAAGTTGTCAAAAATATTGCCTCCACACTTCGATTTGGGATCTAAAATTGAACAAAACATACGAGTGTGAGCACGATATATTGCGGAGGTTCTCCCCTTTGTTTTTCAACAAAGGTTGTGTGAACGACGGGATATGTTAGCTCACTTTTGTTTATCTTAAAGGGCCTGCCTTGTGGGAAAAAGTACTCACCCAAGGGAACGACCCAACTAGGAACACGCTAAAGCCAAGCGACTTCCACCCAGGATATAAGTGTGGATATTGGAACAAAGGCCAATATCACGAGGATTATTTCGACGAGATGGACAGCAATGGAATCTCGCCAATGTTGGATAATCCCCCACGAACGGAATGCCCGAATTATAACTCTTTGTTTAGAAAAAGGCCAAAACCTTGTCTATCTTGTTGGTGCAAAAGGTCATGTCCTTTGAAGCCGCCCCACATTATACATGTGGTCTTGTTGTGGAAATGGAAAGTATGCCATGGGAGATTCATGGGTACTAATGCTTGGCTAACCTGAATAAGTGAGTGCCGTGGAGGGGAGCCAGTGTGGTCAAGCATTTAACCATTCGCACAAGATATGCGCAGCTGGATTTATCCAAGTGGGAACCCAACAAGATATTGGCTCATCATCCTAGGATTGTAAAAGTGTTTGGGAAGAAATACATTGCTTGATCTTGAAAACATTTGAAAACAAACATTCACAGACCTTCAAACTTCAAACCCCTTGTGAGAAACAAATACTTTTGAGGAACTTGGACACTCTTGCTTTCCCTAGGGATCATATCTCTAGAGGTTTCTAAGTGCACAAATTCTACCATCATTTGTTTTCAACAAGGTTAAACATAAGGAACTTTTGCCCCATTTTCCTTGATTTCCACATAATGGACCTTGTGAGATGAGAACGAAAGTTGGACATTAGACATTCAGTTTGAAAACATAATCAAGCAAGTGCTTTTGGTAAAAAGAATTCATTAAGCCAAGATAAAAAGACAAATTGGATTACACATGTGTTTTCTAAAATGAATGGTTTACAAAAATCCCATTATCAACATAATCCAATTTTTTTGAAAGGTTTGCTTTCCTCCCATAGGAAGTGTAGCATGTTCTTCAACACCGAGGTCTTGTAGGAAGAAGTGCTATCTAGGTCCAGTCTAGGATCAAATTAAATCACTTTCATCCATCTCTCAACCATCAAAATCAGTTAAAAATCACCTCACCAACAACTCTTGGAAACATTGTAAACATCTTTTATGCTAAACTTTTATGCGAAATCAAAACCACTTTGTTTGACTTAACACACCTAGTCAAACCATCATCTTATACAAGAGTTTCCTCTAGGATAACACAACTTCCTAGGGTTTATGAGTCCATCTTGTTTGGCTTATCACACTTAGCCAAATTATCAAATCATCACCTCGTTTGACTTAACACACTTAGTCAAACCGTCCTCTTATGTACAAGTCCACTCTAGGATAACACAACTTCCTAGGGTTTACAAGTACATTTATCACATTTTGTTTGACTTAACACATTCAGTCAAACTATCAATTCAATCACGATCAAATCAAGTCCTAAAAGTTTAGCATTTCCTTCAAAGGTTCTTTAAGAGTTCCATTCATCCATATCACTCATCTTTCATTTATCTCATCCTCATTATCACTTTGATCCTTCAATTATCTTAGTTCTTCGCTTCTTTGAACCTAAGGTTTAGATCGATCTAAAGAAGTAGAGGTTCATCTCTTACATTCTTGAAAATTGATCTTCATTTTATGGTTCAAACAAGATCACAACACAAGAGGGACATGGAATATAAACTTGATCCATCCATCATGAGCAATCCGAGTCAACCAAACTATCCAAGTCTCACAATGCCAATTGATCATCGAAACTCACATTTATGCATGGCATCATTATCTCCTCCAAACTTAAACGATTCGAATGTGAGTATGCCCAATGTAAAGTTTGGAACACCTTTCCCAATGATAGATTTAAATCAAAGCCAAAAACTTGCAAATCCATCAACCAAACAATCAATGCATGAATCTTCAAGCCAACAACATTATCCCACCAAATCCATACATGTCAAATACAATTTTGTCAAACATAACCATTTCGAATCCACACTTGGTAAACTTTGGGGTAGACATGTTTGCAAATCCCATCAATTTTGTTCGAAATCCAAGCAATATGTTGATGACTCCATGTATTGATCCTAGTCAAGGTAACTCCATGCAAAATCAAAGTTACCTAAATCAAGACAATGCGATTCCCAACCACAACAATGTTCAAACTCAACCTATAACCAAAACATCACACCAAATCCGAGCATTATCCAGAATCAACTTGTCCATAATCCCAAGCAAGCACCATAAGGATGCATTCCAAATCTTCTTGCTCTACAACCAAAATCAACCATATCAAAGGTGTCAAGATCAAATTTTGCAGGATCAAATTGCTTCACTTGCTAAAGTAGTTGATCCATTGTGCCAAGAGACATCTCCACCCCAAAATCAATACATTCTTCCATTGGTTGAACCACATCATCAAAGCATTGAGCTATCTCCACAACCACATCAGGAACAATATCTCCAATATCAAGAAATTGGATATCAAGATCAACAACAAGTGCCAACCACTCAAGCCACCATGGTCAACACTTCGACCGGTCCTCAAATCCCTCAAAGCATACCTCCTGAAAAACCAAGCATTTCAACCACACTTCCAAGAACCCAAATCCTGACCACCACCAAAACTATTTCGCCTATCACCACGGATTGCGTCATTCCCAATCCACCACCAATCCCACCAAAACCTAACAGTGATGAATTCATTTACCACCCTGATCCAAACCATCCAAAAAAGCCAATCATCAAAGCATACTAAAACAAGCCCAGCAAGCTGCACAGCAAGCATAAGCACAACTAGCTACCCAACAAGCCGCACAAGCTATGAAAGCCGCTCAAGTAGCCCAGCAAGCGCAAGCCCAAGCTCAACCCTAGGCCCAATAGGTGCAAACTCGATACCAAGCGCAACTGCAAGCAATCCATTTGCAAGCATACCAACAGGCCCTGTAAGATTTTCAGGCATAGCAGCACGCTAGACAACAGACTTCGTTGGCTCAATAGTAGCTCACCCAATAACAAACTTCGTTGGCTCAATAGCAACTCGCCCAACAACAAGCTTTGTTGGTGCAACAACAGCTCGACCAATAGCAAGCCTCGTTGGCGCAGTAGCAGCTCGACCAATAACAAGCCTCGTTGGTGCAGTAGCAACTCGACCAATAACAAGCCTCATTGGTCCAGTAGCAGCTCGACCAATAACAAGCCTCGTTGGCACAATAGTAGCTCAACCAATAACAAGCCTCGTTGGCACTATAGCAGCTCGACCCAACAACAAGCCTCGTTGGCACAATAGCAGCAAGATCAACAACAAGTGTTGTTGATGCAAATGCAGGCATATTAGCAAGCCTTGAATGAACAACAGAGTTTGTAGCAAACTCCCACTAGTATCCCTCCCACCAATCAAACATCTCAAAACACATTCATTCTGCCTCTCGATCCAAGCAACGATGTCGCAACACAAATCAAACTGCTCTCGCAGCAAGTGTTGGACCTCCAATAAGGGAAGACAACCAGAACATCGGGCAACTTGTGTCCCTATCCATTCAACGAAGATCTCACAATGGTACTGTTCCCAAAGAGATTTGAAATCCCCAAATTTGACAAGTATAATGGGACGGGCAACCCTGAAAACCATGTCAGGGAATTTCAAGTACATTGCATGGAGGTTGCATACGATGACACATACCTAATGCAACTCTTCCCCCAAAATCTGATTGGTCCAACCATGGAATGGTTTTCTCACCTACCCACGGGCATTAAAACATTCGAGGAAATTATGGAAGCATTCCTTAAAAATTACGCTTTCAAGATGGGTGCAAATGTTAGTTTGGAAGGACTATCAATGCTTAAACAAAGAAAATGAGAGTTATTCACATCCTTCTTGCAAAGATGGCGATCCAAGGCCAATCAGAGCAAGTGGACCATGCCAGAAGAACGACAAGTTTGCATGATCATATCTAATTTAGATGGAAACTTGGCGTTCTACTTAAAAATGCAATGCATCACATTATATGATCAACTGATCCCAAAGGTGCTCAACATCGAAAGAGCCCTTACTGCGCGAGGAGGCGCATCAACATTTACTCCACCACAGGATAAACGCCCGTCCAACAATTATAACGATAAACCTTGAACATGGTCGAGGAACAAAAATATCATAAACGACGACGTGGTCGATGCTAAAGTGGTCATCAGTGGCCCTATGCAGAGCATCCAGACTCATCAGCAACTGCAAAATCATAATCGCAGTAATGTGCAAACTAATATAGTAGCACAATCACAACTGCTTCCTAGCAATCAAATCAATAATCTGAATAATCAAGAAGGACCACCTCTCCAAGGCAAATATCCTCCCAAGCAAAAGTTCACGGCTCTTGGAGAACCCATCGAATCCATAATAAAGAAGTTGGTCAAGGAAAACCTTATCAAAGTCTTAAACTCTGAGCAATATGCAGAACCCATGACCAAACCACCATGGTACAAAGAAGACCTCCTTTGTGACTTTCACAAGATCAAGGGACATACCACCATAAATTGTATGAGGCTAAATAATATCATCCAAGACCTCATCGAAGACAAGATCATTAATATTGAGCAACCAACCGGTAATGAAGATCTAAAAATATACACAAATCCGATGCTGAACCACAATCAAAGAAATAGCTAGGAGAACAACAATCATCCATTCCAACACATTTCATTAATCATCCATCCACCCATCCGCTCACATTCATACCATAGCCTGAACTGATGACCATATCATATTCCACCATAGCACTACTTGGCATATTCTTAAGGTCAGTTTGTCTTTCCTTTTATCAAAGAAGTCTATCGCTTAAACGCTGGGGGCATTTCCTTGAAATTGGCAGTGGATCGGATTTATGTATATTTTGTGCTCTTCCCAAATTCAATCAGAAAAATCCAAAAAACATTGAAAAAGTCTCAAAATATCTTCAAAAAAATTCATGATTAAGTCATGTCAGTCTTTCACCTTGTCGAACTACGTCGTCTCTAAGCTTGAACGTAGGCAAGGTTGATCTTTGATCATCCCCCGAGATAGTTTAGGTTAGTCCTTAGGCATCCGCCGCATTTGGTAATCCGTTTGAATAAAGTCAATCATCACCTTCACTCTTTGGTGAGTCAATTAGAAGCAAGTTTAGTAGGTTCAAAAGTGAACACCTAATCATCAAAGTCTTAAATCTAAGTCAGTAAGCAAGCAAGTTGATCAACTCGGAGTATCAATAGCTTATCACCCAATCAGTCTCATCAAAACCCTGATCACTACATGTCCTAGGATGAAGCTTTCCTGCGATGGACATAAGCATCAGGTACCCCACAGTAGTTTAGCCTTGGCTAGCGGTATGAAGAACATTAGCTTGTTTGATTATTTTTTTTTCTTGGTCTTTGTTGACTTAACTTATTTTGCACTCATTCCAAGGACCTCTCGATGATGCCTAAACAAAACAGGTTTAGAGAGAAAGGAATGGGGCAAAGATCATAATCTTTTTTATCTGCTGTGCTTGTTGGATATTCTTGTAAAATAACTTCATCATGCATACTTTGTTTTGTTTGTAGGAAGGATGTTTTAGGTATCTTGTTGACCACATAAGAAGGCTTGCCTTTTTATGTTTTGGCCCAAGATGTCTGGAATATCTGAACTGCATTCTGAATAAGGTAATGTTTGTCAAGTGTGAACAAGAGTACTCCTATCTGTTTGACGAGTCAAAGTCCATCACACTAGGCACCACGCCATCCTGGTTCTTAATACCTTGATGCATCGCACCTACGTGTGCTATCAAACATAAAGAAACGTATGCTCTTTTCCCATCCTTGGATAAGCAACACATTATCATTCATCATCATACCCAATAAAGTCTCGACGACTAGTGGATTTGTTGGAATTTTGGACCTTCTTGAATTTAAGGGTTGATCCCTCGGATTCTTCTATCCGCTTTCGCACTAACAACGCATCTATCCTGCATCTTGCATTTGCACTTTCATCTTGCATATCATCATAGGACAACATCATTCATCTAAAATGCATTGCATAATCATTTAAGATATTTAAAATAATATAGATTTATTATTCTAAGCATCTTCCAAACATCTCATTAGCATAATCATTTAAGTTGTTTAGGATAATATAGATGTGTTATTCTAAGCATCTTAAAAACATCTCATTTACATCATCATTATCATATAGATCAGTTAGTCTAACCATCCATACATCCATTTTAAACCTCTTTATTGCGAGATCGACCTCCAATCAAATCTTTTCACTCGATCTCTCAAGGGGGCAATGTACTAATATACTACTTTTCACTGGGGCATCTGAAAAAATCAAAATTTTTTTAATTTCGATGTCGGCGGCATCATTCTTTTAACCAATGCAACGAGTACATTGATTCAAAGAGGGGGAAAATGTAGACATGCAAAATTAACACTATTGATTAACATCATTGATTAATCATATTTCATCCATCAATTAAACAAATCAGGTTTAACTAAATAAATCACTTTTTATCTCCTAAGGTCTCTTGATTTAATTAAATCACATATATTTAATTAAATGATTAACATTCATTTTCCTCTCATTTGATTTAAAAGAAATACAAAAATTAAAATCAAAGGTCACACCACCTAATCACTAGCTTAATTAGTCAAAATGTCTAATTAATGCTAAGACTAGCCCATGTCCCATTCACTTGCACAATAAATCATTTAAATTGATTTATTAAAACACTTATTTTCCTCACAAGGCATATTCCCAGGGAATATGCCCTCATTAACTCTCATGTTTGACCTTTTTGGACAAACACAAATCCCCCCAAAAACCCTCAACCACATTCATTTATTGCAAAATTCAAATTTGAAATTGGCACATTGGCCAAGACTTGCACATTCCTCACCCTCTCACACCTTGATAAGTGGCATCTTGTCATTGGTCCATGGATGATCCCACATTCATCAATTTGACCTCTCCTCTCTTCAAGTTCAACTATAAGTTGAAGGCTTCTCTCCTTTAAACAACAACACATCTTTAGGCAAGGTTACTCTCCACATGAGAGAACCAATCTTGCTCATCACAACAACACAATTTGAGAACACATCTTGAAGCAAGGTTACTCTCTTCATTTGAGAATCAATATTGCTCTTCATCATGTATCATTTGGCAACTTTTGCTTATCAAGGGGGTGGGAAAGGGCTTTTCTTTCCACATTTCAAAAGGCACCACTCCCACTATGGGATAGATATGGATACTATTTGAATATGCTTTAAGTTTTCTTATTTGGTCTTTTAGAGTTTTGTTTAACATGTTAGATACGATTCATTATCTCATAGGTATGTTGTGATTTGCTAACAATGCTAACCTTATGTCAATGTTACAAGCAACATTTTGCAGATTTTAGCATCCACATAAGTCATTTTAATTTTTGAAAACACGTTTACCCATTTGTATGCTTGAAATATAAATACTCAAAAAATATCTAGGATAATTATTACTTAGTGAAAAATCTATTTATTCTATATAATCACTAAAACCATAATCCAAAATCTCCCACATCAAGCAACTTACCTTGTCCATTTCACATTTTTCGAACATAACCACATCCCTAGACCTCAATCCATTCTCCAAAATTTGACTTATCCTATTAAAATATTGAGTGCAAGGTACAGATCCTTTTGTCACTCAATATACCATTGGTCGTAAACCTACTCAACTTTGGGTCACATCTAAGAGATTGTTAGGATACCCTTAATCTTCGTATCATCATCATAATATTTAATCTACATCACCCTAATTGTCTTCACCCATCATCAATCCAAATCAATAATTAGTCATAGTTTAAAAAGTGTAACCTTTAGATCTCTTAGTCAAATAATAACTTAATCCATCTCTTGGGACCTTTAATAACCCTAAGGTTCATGTTTTAACCATTGAAAACTTTACACCAATCGGTAGATTCTAAAATTAAAGTCACAATCAAATCATTCTAAGATCCAAGTGTGTAGACTTAAACATTAATCTAAGGTTAATAATTAAAATCCACCTAGTCCATATAATAATTTATTTCCATCTTTTGGATCATTATAATAATTCAAGTTATCCATCCAAGTATTCCATCTAATACATCTATCAAGTCTACCTAGGTTTATCCTTTTGACCTAGTCACCATAACCAAGATATAATTTATTCAAAAGTTAAAAATCCAAGGGACTAACTAAAATAATGGATCCATATCCTACACCAAAAAATCCAAAACACATGATTAAATAAATCCAACACTATGAGCTCTTTAGATCAACAATTTTACCAATTCAATCCAAGTATAATGAATATAAAATTATTTTCTATTAACCAAGATATGATCCTTATGATGATGAGGATGATATTATCTACCAACTAAATATGATACTGAAACACTAAAAAATGTGGGTTCACCAAAATGTTTAATGAACAAGATGATGGGCCACTATTTTTCTAAGGAATGTTTCACTCAATTATGTGTACGATAAGATGCAAATAACAATCATATTTCTACCTAACCGTTATAGAAACTATGGTGGAAGTTCTTAGAGCATAAAAATTTATTTACTTGGTCAAAAAATTCCACAGAGGACTCATTCGCCTTCAGTGGTGAATGGGTCCTTGTTAGGGTTTCTAAAACTGAGATTAGGGTCCTATTCCTTGATTTATGCACTCTCAAAATCCCTGTTATGAAGTTCTGAAATTTTTTAGGTAGTTATGTAGCTTCAATTATTTGGTTTTGCACTTTGAGTGACAACTTTTGTAACTTGACAACTTTGACAATCTTTCTCCAATTTTACTCCACTTGATCTTCAACTTGTAAGTCTCCAATCTTACACTCAAGGGTAGAAAAACTTGTTGATTGTTAGTGAATTGTGGTTTGCCTCAGTCAAAACCCTTGTATATAATCTAACCAAATTATGAAATAAATGAAATGAAGCATGAATATGAAATAATGTAATTGATATCAGGTTGGATGATGTCTTGTGAAACAAATTTTCAATCTAACATGTAGTCACCATGAATAATGTAGATCTTGGATCCTTGAATGTGATTTGAATAATAGTTGCAAGTAGATCTTAAATACTACATCCACTTTTTGAGCTCAACAACATGAATGCATGCATCAAACCCTTGACATGATGATATGATCTTGGGTTGCTGCAATAAACTCTTGAAATGTGCCTTGAAATTCCTTGAAATTTCTCTAATGCTCAATAATTTGAATGCTTGGAGGCTTAGAATGGATTTCTAGCTCTTGTTAGGAGAAATAATGTGAATTAACCCCTTATTTATACTAAATTAGGAGATTAACCACAAAATTCAAATAATTAAGGCTGACACCAGACCTAGAAAGAAACATTATTTAATTCACACCAAAATAAAATTCAAAAGGGCGGGTCTCATTAAGGGAGGACCCATTCGCCACCTTGGGGTGAATGGGTTATGGTTCAGTTTACCAGGACCTAACCCTGAGGGATGGAAAGAGCACTAAAGACCCATTCCAAACCAATTGGAAAATGGGGGTCCTATTAAGGGAGGACCCATTCACCACCTAGGGTGAACGGATCTTCACACCATTTTCTAGGATCTAACTTTTCCCAATGAAATATTTTATTAATTAAATTATAAGTGTCAGGATAGATCTTCGGGATGCGTGATGATTAAGGCTTAAATTTGAATTAAAATGGGGTTAATTAATCCAATTACCCACAATTAATTAATGACCACCTAGATAAATGTGAAAGTTCCTTATGGGTATGTGCAGGATCATCATGGAAAAACAGGCTCTTAAGTGGCAATAAAAAGACAAAAAATCAGAGTTAGACAACTTGACATGAAAATTTGAATAAGTTATCTATATTATTTCAAAAAAATGTAAAAATAGAATATGTATCAAATTGAATGTAGTTTTTGAACTACTAGACCTTTATTTAAAAAGAAAAAATCTATTTGACCTGAAAATTTGAAATTTCAATGCACTAGTATTTAAATTTCAGGGTGAAAATAAGAAGTAGGTGTCTGTCTGACCACCCTAACCAAAATAAAATGATAATATTTTTTTATAAGATTTTAGATATAAGTAGAGGGCTCATGTCCTGATGTGATGCATATTTTTTTATAATTTGTTTCTGAGTAAATAATTAATTATGAATTTTTTATTACAAATTTTTTAAAATATAAAAGCTCATCTTTCTAACCACCTTAACTTGGTCAAAAATTCATGAAATTAAATTTTATTTTGTTTAATCCTATAGTATGTGAAGCATAGAATGTGACACATGTTTCAGATTCAAAAAATGTGATACCGTTTGAAAGTTATAGATTTTTTTCAATCAATCTATCAATCAGGACTTTATTCGTAATTCTAATAGAAAATGAATAATAATTATTTATTAAATTAAAATTAAAAAATAATTTATATTGGTGGAAATCTAAGAATATCCTCTAAAAACCCTTTTCGTTTCATCAATTTTGGGTAAATAAAAGTCGTCAGCCACATGGGCCATCATATGGCTTACATATCACCACTTTTTGGCCCATCATGATCCTACACATACCCTTATAACACTTTACAACACTTAAATGAGATACAAAATATGTAGATTTTATTCAGAAAGGGGCCCCATTAAAGCTTACTTAAGCAAATACATCCTAGAAAAGTGTGAAAGTGTGTTACAACACTTTACAACACCCTTGGAAAGGATCAAATAAGACGCATTTTAGTCAAATAATGGTCCTAGAATAGTGTGAATGTTTACAAAACATTACAAAACCACTCAAGACATCATTAATTCAGTTTTAATGTCAATTATCAAACCAAGTAAGGAAAAAGAATTACTTTTTCTGTTACTACATTTTTCCCCCACTATAGTGAGAGGATGACCCCATGTAAAACTCACACTAAAGTAGACATCCAAAACACTTAAGTATGCAAAAATAATAAAGATACATGATCATAACGTATCAAAGGCCAAGAAAAATAAACCAAAACAAAGGATCAAGCAAAACCATTCTGATGCAATGCAGAATGGGGTTGTTTGTCCATAACATATGTAGGCCACTCTATGGTAGTGGAGCCTCATTCTATCCACTAGGTGAGTTGTCCCGAAAAAGTCTTTTAGTGAGAAATTCATGCCAATATCTTGTGTTTTCATCGTCTAATGAGAAATTCATGCCAATGTATCAACTTCTCAGCATACCGATCATACCAAAGTTCTCCTGATAACTTTAATAATGCACCACAATGTAAATTATTTTTGAATATCATGTACACAAAATTTTAAAGGGGATTTTTCTTTGTTCGTGTAATGGTATTCCTCTTAGGGAGCATTGTGTCTAATGTCTCCAAGAGAGGAAAAGTCATAAGTGTCATATCATTGCCCATGGGATGCCTTGTTTGCATCATACCATTCTAGTAGATCATACACTCTTGGAAGATATCAAACCCAATGACACCACCAAGAAGTGGACACATCACAAGTTAAAAGGAAAATCACACCATGAAATTTTCTAAAAGATAGCATCTATGTATGCCCCACTTTAAAGTGTTTGCTACACCATCACTATGAGTAATTGCTTTAAAGTAGCCAATACTTTTGTACTAAAACATGAGAGCTTCACTCAAAAAACCCTATACCAAGTCATATGTTTATGAGATAAGTTGTGTCATGAAATAAGAAGAAAGGGTTGCCCCCACAAATACATAAGGGATCTATGCATTTGGGGTTAGTATGTTTGTTCTACAATGTTGTCATAGAGCATGGAACTATCATCATTCCCCAAATACTCATAGAACTGGAAGAATGACACAAATAGAATGAAAAAGAAGAAAAATCCTTTCGGGTCAACATGGAAGAGACCTAAATGTCTCGACGCCTTGCGTCATCCCCAAAAGGAAAACACAAGACAAATAAAAAATATAAAGAAAAATATTTTTGGTCAACATGGAAGGACATGAATGTCTCGATGCCTTGTGCCATCCCTAAAAGGAAAACACAAGATAAATGAAAAATTATTACCACATAGGGAAGAATGAAGATACATATAGAGGATTGAAAAAAAGAGAGAGATATTAAACAAAACATCATGGGGGATCACATTACACACATACAATCACATAAAGAAAACTAGAATAGAAAAAGACTAGTAAGGTATAGGAAAGTCAGCCTAAAGTAGGTCATCCACCTCCCAATCTCGATCGGTATAAATAATTTTTTTTAAACTAGCGAAAGGGACAACTAAAAATGCATTACTAGGACAAGGCTATCAGATTCTTTCCCCCACTTTGTGCTTGAGACAAGAATGAGCTAAGGATGGATGATGGTATATTGCTCATTGCAATAAGGAAATGATTTCTAATGAACATGTAAAACATGCAATAGTGAGTATCCTATGATCCTACAACTATTACATTGCAAGGAGTAGCAACTATTGTTATTGATTGTGATGAGTAAACAAAGTATCAACCTGATGCCTATGTAATGAAATGTTCCCAAATGTAGTATCTATTAGTTCAAGCTGCACTAAAGTTAAGCTTGTCTTGGAAGAATCTTTTGTAAGGTTGTGGATATTAAGTGAATTCCTTTTTGATTATTTTGTTTCCTTCAAGAGAAAATAACCATGACCACAAGTTTTTTCTTGTGTGTTAGGCTCTATAGGGACACAGATACCTTGTTCTCTAGCACCACATCCTTTTCCACTATACCCAAGTTGTTAATCATAAGTTCATAACCTTTTCCATAAAGATTTTTCATTTGTTTTGGGTTCAAATTTTTCTCATAATCACCTTCAACAAAGTTTTTCATGTATGTTTTCTTTGCTTCTAAAGTGGTTAAAAGTGGATTCTTTCAAATTTTGTATTGAAATTAATGCTTTTCCATTTCCCTTTTTAAACTCTTTTGTTATGATCCTGTATTCTCCCATGGATGTAGGTATAAAATGAAAGGAACTCGAAGCATCTTCTAATAATTTTGTAACCTCTTCAATAATCTTTTATTTTTCTTTGTTGACATGAAAACAACTTTAAGTTTCAGGATCGGTCTTGATTGTATACAACTTTAGGTTTCTCATCTTTTCTTAACGACTTTACTATTTAGGAGCTATTGTTGCCCTTTTGTCTTTATGGGTCTTCTTTCTCCTATAAAGGTGGGGATAGATATTAGTGTTGGTGATACTATATGGTATCTCCAATCTAGGAAGCACTTGCAATATTTTGATCTAGCTTTTTGCTAGTTCTTGTTATTTTTCCTTGCATTGGATCTACCTTTGTTGTGCAGATTTTTTGTTGTAGGTTGGTTGTTGTTTATCTTTGTATTATCTTTGGTGGTGTTTCATGTGGATTGGGTTATGGGTCCCATAAAAAATTTCTTGTCAATAGCTTTAGGTCCCTTTAAAACCTACTTTACCCTTAATAAAAAACATAAAAAATAATTTGTTATGACATAATGATGTATCTTAGATTTGTTTTTGGAGCAAAACCTAGCATTCTATATATTATTGAATGTATTAATCAACAATAATATTAGTTACAATATAGGCCAAGTTAGGTGCCTTCACATGAGATAATACTAACAACCAAATTTTATGTAGTACTAGTAGCATAAAAAATACCCCATAAAATACACTATGTAAACTCCACCTTAATCATCAAATAATTAGAGAAACCAATACATAAAAACACCAAAGAGGAATCATAAAACCACAAGATATTGCCACCCAAAAGTGGTTCCCAAATCCCCTAGTCAAATTTCAACACCCAAATCCCAAGAGAATTCCTATAAGAATCTTTCACAAATTGTCATAGTTATACTCCCAGCTTGAGAATTTTACTTGTCTTTTTTAAACTCTTAAAGGATGCTCTATGATAGTAATAATGATATATCATGGGTTGGTGAATATTTTTGTCAACACGTGTAACTCCCTCTTACAACTCTCTTATGTGTCATAAATACTCTTACAATCCTAAAGTAAGAGCCTAAATTTCATAGGCCATTGTTAGGATTAGATGCCTCATACACCTTGTAAGTCTAATGTTGATTTATTTTTTTATATTTATATTATTTTATCTTCATTGAGAAAATGAGGCACTCCATTTTGAGGTGGAACGTTTGGGCACACATTAGTTATCTTGGAATATATGTGTAAGAAGTTATAAGGGCATCAAATACCATCATGATGTGTAAGATTGTCTTATGATAGATTATAGGACACATCTAAGAGCATGATCTTAGTGAGTTATAAAGTAGAGTAGGGATCTTGATCCACTTATGTTACACATTATGATGCATTGTATATTATAATTTATTAGAGATAATGAGCCCAAAGTATGGTGTAATTTTTGAGGATTAGTTCAATGGTATTTTGGAACCTTGTTTGGGCCCATGGTAATGCCCTTCATTGGTATTTTGGACCTCCTTGAGTTTATATATCGAGGGATTAAGGTGGAGGCATATAGGAGATTTAATTATAAGGCTATGCTACAATATTTTCTCTAGAGGAACAATGCATTGATCTCCATGTTAAGGCTATGAATGTGATATTATATGGTTCATTGCTACTAAAATATATTGTTTGGTTCTTTGGAGGTTAAAAAATGTTCATGAAAGGGTTTTCCCAAGAAATAACTATGTCACTCATTTTATGTTGTTTTTCTTTCAATCTTGATTTATTTCTAAGTGTTGATTTATATGATACTAAAATTATAAAAGATCTAATATATATCGACTCTCTCTTCATAGGGTTAATTTAGGGGATGACTATGCCATGTTTATAATTTATGGGCATATGGTCATGTCCACTCATATCAAGCTTTTTTAAGGTTGTAAATGTTATGATATTAGTGACTTGCATGTGTGAATTTCTTTTTGCAATAGATATGAGGTATATTGTTTTGGTTGTTGGAGGGTCTTCCCTCTTTTTGATCTTCATCTTTTTTCAAGTGAAAATTTTATGTTTGAAAATTTAAAAGACATGTATTTATTATCTTACACAAAATCTTATTAATTATTTTTAATTATATAATTTAAAAAGAAAATCAACAAATACCATTATCTTATTTCTTAAATACTTATTAAAAAAATTACAGAAGACATCTGAACTTTTATTTGTCAACCAACACAATTAATAATTTCTCACTAGTATGATAAATACAATACCAAAGGCCTAAAAGGCAGGTACTAATAACGTGTAGACCTACAATGGATGTAATAAGGAAGTTTCTGGCATCCATTCTATTTTGTTTTTCAATTTGAAAACGCCGATAAATTATTGAGTATCGATGGCAGTGCAGTAAAAAGCAGAGGGCTTGCGCGAGTTTGACGATATCCCAATGCCTGAAAATCCTTTACATCGTTCGTTGACGTTGGCAATGCACGCGCCGATCATATCTTTTAGAAGTTTGCTCTGCTGGTTTTTAGGTTGAGATGCAAATTCTTCCATCGCCATCCACTGAACAAAACAAATTTAAACACCAATTAAACGATATTGAAACAACCCAGCTTAACGATATTGAATCGCCGCCATATGTTTAAACACGTACCTTTGCTGCTGAAATTTCGGTATCTTGTACAACAATATTAGAAGAAACGGATTTCAACATACACACGAAGAGCAGATCGGATTTTCCAAAAGGGGCATTGTGACCATCCCTGTAGTTCATGCACCCACAACTCTTAGAAAGCTAAAAATTACTAGTTCAAATTTATCCTTGTTTGTACCAGCAATGAAACATAGTTACAATACAATAAGGTTATATGTAATGAAAGTTTTGCTTACCTGAATCCAACTACTTGTACAAATTCTGTAACAATCTGTAAAAGCGCAGGAATATACTTATATTATCAAAAATGTCGGAAATTATATTGAAAAGAAGTAAAAAATCCTGATTCGGAGGAAAAAGATGAGATAAGTGTCATTTACCCCTGTTTCTTCCTGAACTTCTCTTATGGCCCCTTCCTTAACGCCTTCCCCCTGTCAGACAAACATCGCCCATAAATTCATTAGTGAGTGTCTTGTAATTTCATGTAAAAACTGCAGTGTCATAAATTTAGCTTGATAACGGAACTCAAAGTTCACACCTGGTTAATCCTTCCTGTTGGCATCTTCCACAACCCGGAATCTTTGTAAGGTCCACACTTTTCCTGAACTACTAGAACCTACATTGCCATTGTCATCATAATTTATGTGTCAGATTTATCACTTCAAGCAGCTGACCCACAACCGCTATTAAAATAACATTAATGGGTACTCAATATACTAATTATATATTTTGCACGTGATGTAAGATAAGGAAATCCTCTTAACACGAACAAACACTTTAAACAGTAAATATCTTTCTACAGTTACATTGATATGGACAGGAGAAGAATATTTAGTAGAAAAATATAGTATATGAGAATAACAACAAGATACAGACAGTAGAACTGAATTAGATTCTGGTATATGCCTAATATTACAGTTACCTCTTCCTTGTCGTTGAAAACAAAAGCTGCGATTCCCACTTGATGTGAAGCATTATCAGGGATGGTAGAAACAGTTTGAGGGATCCAAAGCACTAACATCACATAGGAAGGCTCCGCATGGTGGTATCCAAATCCCTCCTGCAATTCACCACGTGATATATTGAAGCGTAAACAAATGGTTTCCAGCCAAAAACATCAATGGTGGTAGCGAATTTTTGAAAAACTGACCTCAATCGCAACGGGAACTAGTTTCGCCTGTGCCTTGGGCACTTTAATCCACACAGCTTTCTTTGCCTGTATACCCAACAAGTATGAATTGAAGGTATTATATTTTATTGTCTTTTACATTTATTTATTGAGGGATTTGTATTTAGAGTTAAGAAAGCACTGACCTGGTTTGTCCATTGAGAAAGGGATGCCTTGAGTGAAGCTGCAAAACGAGTAGCATTGTTCTGCATATTCTCTATGTCAACAACTACACCATCATATCTGTCTTCATGGGCTTTCAACACTTCACATATATCATGTGCAGAGGATTCGTTCAAAACTATATCCACGTTGTTGATGACGTCACTAGAGGTAGCCGAGACCTCGTTCGTTGGGAATGCCATTGTGCAGTGCAAGCGAATAAGCGAGCTGCCAAAAAACTTTTGAAAAAGCAATGCTAACCTTCTGAGTGCTGGTGTGAGCAAGATTGAAGCAGGCTTCTTCCTGAGCGTGTGCAATAGCAGATTGAATTGATATAGCAGTGCAATAATAATAATAATATGTGGTAGAGGGAGGAATTGTATATATAATAGTGGCAACTGGAGGTTTCTGGGATTTGAAACGAATGCTTCGGCACCGGTAACAACCAACTACCACTACCCTTCCTTGCACCTTCAATATCAATACAGAGAAGCGCGTAAGCGTAGCAAAAACGAAAAAGGAAAACTTGTATGCAAAGCAACAACAGATAGTGAAAAATTTATCATAAAAAACATACGGACACGCGAATCATTCATTGACATTATTCAGAGGGTTGGCATGAGAACGGCTAACGTAAATTTGCAGTACGACTCTTATATTGAAATCTCCGAAATTATATTGAAATCTCGATACTTCTTATTAACAGAGAAATTGCTAGGGATCTTTCCTGGCGCGCTACTACGTTTAAATAATAGCACAAAGAAGTTTGTGACCATCCGATGACGCGTGAAACAGTGATTAAGCAAGCGTTTAACACTGCTGCGAAGGTTGTCGTGGCTCTCCCAGCTCGTTCCGCCTTCGATATTCTATTGACTTTCCATATACAACGAGTATTTGACCATCTTTAAAAATAAATAAATAATCTTTCTTATTCCCTTTTTTTACATCACATTACCTCATCTATCGTTGCTTCCTTATCCCATATTTTTCCATCACATCATCTATCGTTCAGGTCGTTTGATTCGATATTTCAATCCCTTTATAACTGTGTTGATAATGTCTTCTAATTATTAATTATTTCTTATTCTTCTATGGTTAGAATTTTTGTTGACATTTAAGTTTATCGATGATCATGATGAAAGAAGACATGTAAAAGTTATGTAGCCATTATCATCAATTATTTAGACATTCCACATCTTTCACTCTTCTTCTAAATGGAGTCAATTATGTTCTTTCATATTATTTTCTTCATCATTGGAATGACATGTACATTAGTTCTTTTATCAACAAAACAATGAAACATTTTTCCAAAACTCAATCCCTCATCATATCCATTATTCCGTAGTAGATACCAATCGCCAAATATGTTGACACTTCCCCTCCTTTGCAACATGCAACAATGCGAAACTCTAAAAATGTAAACCCAATTCTTGTTCCATCATCTTGTTGTTGCTTCTTGATCACACAATTACTCCCCTTGTTAAAATACTTGAAGACTAACATGCGATGGGGTGCAAAAATGTAGGAAGAGCTGATAAACATGGAAACCACATACAAATGTCACCAATTTTCCACTAAAATGTGATAAAGAAGGTACCACTTAAAGTAAGAATATTGAATGCATGTGATGAAATGTACTAAATATTTTGTAAATAATGATTAGTAATACTAAAAACTTATTTTTTATATATCATTGTACTAATGGTTTTTTCATTAAATCTTAAATTTAAGAGGAAAGGATAAAGAAAAAACCTATAGATATATAGAATGCATTAAATCAAAATTTAAACTCAATTACTAATATAATCTATATGATAAAATTTATGGTTTGTTTTTGTGTATATAATGATCCATGCTTCTATAACTTAAGGATGACGTTTTTTTTGCCACATATTTTTTTCTCATATGAAATGGGATAAACTTCAAAAATAATTATTATATGTGACGATGGGGATGCATTCCAAGCTCACTAGAATGAATATGTGACATACATTGGCTAGTAATGAGAACCCTTTAGTGAATGTTGATGGGACAAATTTAAAATCTTAAAATATTTAAATTTTAAACTTAAAGTTAAGTTTATATATATATATAATTAATTATTTTTATTATATATATGAAAAATATTTCTGTGCTTCTTTATATTCGTATATTCATGTCTTTACACCCCCATATATAATATATATGTATGCATGTGTATGTATGTATGTATGTATGTATATATACATACATATATATTTAATCTATATTTTTTGTGATATTAGAATTTATGTTAAAATATTTAAAGTTGTGTCAACTAGAGTTATGATTGAAATATTTATTTTGTTTTTGAAATTGATCTTTATTAAAACATAATTTGATTCAATATTTTTCTTATCATCTAAAATAAATAAATCAAATAACTTTATATTGTAATCAATAAAAGTGTATATCATGTATCCACATTTCTATTTTACATTACTTCTATAACATGTCATTAAATGTAGTTGTACAAGTATTTTATTCTATTTTGCATATTAACCCCTTCCTAATTTATAAATTATTAGCTAACCCCCACTATAGTTCTCCTTGGTTTAGATTTGGTGTACAATTGAGCCTATGGATTGGGTCACATAAAACAAACCAGTCCATCTTATTAAAATTCATTTTTTTTCTTCCAAGTTGACCTTCCTAAAAGCTAGTTGTTTTCACTTTTGTTAGCATACCAGAAAAAATAAAATTGAGTGGCTAAGAACACACATGTATGGAAATTTCTCGGTCATTAGCAAGAAAAATAAAAAAATATCAAGTATCATCATTAGGTAACATAAAGAAATATTGATAATGTAGAGTAGGAAAATGCGTACCTTGCATTTTCACACTTGTTTGGGTCTGCCTTGCTTTATTTATATTTATTTATGTCTTAATTGGTCCTATTTTTCATCCACAAGCCTTATAAATTATATCTTTTTCTGAAAAATCTTGACAAACATCAATGGATAAATGATAATTTAATGATTCTCGTTGAGTGTCCCTAATTTTTGGGTCAGGACTAAGACACCACCTAGGGAATATTTATCCCCTAAAGGTCTTGGGACCCCCTTTTCAATGGAACTTTAACTGGGCCCCTTTTTGGAGTATGTGCCCCAAGTTTTCAAGACTTGGGACTAAAATGCCACGTAGGGCATCTTAGTCCCCCTTAAGCTTTTTTCAAGATTTAATTTCAAATTCTAGTGGGATTTGGCCTCCTTTAATTAATGAATTCATATGTCATTTTGTTGTGGTGTAATTTCAGGATATTAAGCATGAATAAGTATAAATACAAGGTTTATTCATTCATTTTCATATCCAAGAATACAAGTCTTTTGTGAGAGCATTCCTAATAGCATAATTGAGTTCACAAGAGCATTCAAGAGAAATTAATCAAGCATCTGGATCCTTCATCAAGATTTGAAAGCATCATATCAAGGATATTCTTGCATCTTGTGTGTTTTTGAGCTAACATTTGTGATGTAGGGTTTTGTTTCAAGCAAGCAATTCTAGTCTAGATCTATCAAACATGCATTGGATTCAAGATCTACATTCAAGCTAGCCATTTCACACAAGTTTGTAGAATTCATAGCAAGGGTTTGGTGATTTGTAACATTGCATGTTGTTCATTCATCATTTCCCTCCATTTAATTTCATTTTAAGGTTTCATTACTAATAAGGGGTTTGACCAAGGCCAATCCACATTTACTAACAATCAACAAGTTTTTGTTCTCTTGAGTGTTTGTGATTGTAGATTTAGGTTGAAGTCTTGAAGATCATTTGAAGTGAAAAGTTGCATCAAAAAGTTTTCATCTTCACATAAACTCACCTACAGGCCAGATTTGGAAGATTCAGAACCTAGGATATGAGAAGAAGGAAGTGCAGACTTTGGAACTCAAGACCACATTCAGAGATTTTAGAAATTTGGAATGGGAATAAGTCACCACCTAGCGCATCTTAATCCTCCCGAGGTTATTTTTTATAAATTATTTCAGATCCAATTTCGACATCTGAAGACTTCACATTTGCCCCAAAAAATAGTAGCGGGACTAAGTCAACAGTAAGGGAATATTAGTCCTCCATAGCAAGTTTTGATAGCTTCTTTGCATTTCTGAAGTCCTCATTACATTTCTAGAACTTCTAGGTACACATACACTAACTTGATTTTGCATAATTTCTTCATTTACATCATTCATTTAGCTTGCATTACTAGGTTTTAAGAGTTGAATTCCTATTTGTCTTTTCCAAGATTTTGCTTGGTGGTGATCCCATCAAAGCTTAAAAAATCCCTTCCTAGGTCTTCCTTGTTGATAATTGACTCACCTTTAAGGTTGATAGTCAATCCAATTATGATTCCTAGGACATTATTGAATGAACTAAGGAGAATATGTGAACACACACCTATTTTTCCCATGATTCATTTTGGTAAATCAAACATCTTTGAGAATTCATTTTTTGATTTGGAGTCCATGAAAATCATAGATCTAGGTTGCATCCATTCTTGAATTAGTGAAATTTAATCTAGGGTTTCTCATACTTAATGAATAGGCATTTAACTTGGCATTCAAAATTGAAAAAAATGCATTCAACTTTGCATTCAATTTCTTGTCACTAGTTCACTTTTCTAGCATTAATTTGCATAGTTTTTTGTTTCTTAACATTAAGTCCTTGAATAAGAAACCTATGAACACTGTAGACAATCAAGAATTTGTCATTTTTATGAAAAAAACCTCTGCTAGGACTAAAACACCCTTCTTGGTGTCTTAGTCCCTTTCAAGGTTTCTGGCTCAAAATCCTCTCTCTGTTGTTTGTTGTTTGTTCCAACCCCTGAAACCTCAAAATCACACTAGTAGTACCAAGATTCCCTTACTGGCATCTTAGTCCCTGTTGACTTTGACTTTCTAGTTTTTAGGATTTTCAAGTGCTTTTGTTTGCTACCTTCAATTTTTTTTTCAGTTTGCAGAATTATTGTTATTCCAATATCTTTCATTTCAAGTGTAACTATAAGCATATAATATTAATTTTATTGGACTTCATTTGGTTTATCCCTTGCATGAGCTACACTATTTGGTGTCCTATTCCTAATACTGTGTTTAGAAAAAGTGCGAGACTCATGGGATCCCACGATAAAACACTAGTTGTGGATCTTGGGTTATCAAGCTATCTTACTCCTATTTTTGGTATTAGTTTACTATGTATCAAAAATACCTTTGATATCTCTTTTTCTATGCCTACCTTACCTACAAGTGCTATGCAAAGTGTTCAAACAATGGTTGATCATATCCCTTAAGAAAACATAATGAAAATGCATGAAGACTTAGCTCATTTAAAAGATAGCATGAGTATTGAAAATCTTTCAAACACTGTTATAACTGCCATAGATAGTATTCACCATGTGATGGAAAGTGATGACAGATTGGAATTTGTGTGTAAGATAGCCCACATGTTTGGAAAACATCTTCCTTCTACCACCAACGATACTTAAACTTCAAACAATGTGCAAAGCCAAGAAGGAAATCAAACTCCTCCCTCTTCAACCATAACCTCAACTCCCACCTATACCAATCCTCAAGTGACCACAATGATGCAACCAACTAGCAATGTCCTTCATAACTCAAGAATTTCCACTAGTTCTCCCTATACCTATGTGACATATAATCTTAAATATCTCCTCCCATAAGCAATACATTCACTAGTTCTTCCAACACATACACACCACCACCATATTCACCTCCATGTAAAACCACAAGCAGTGATCCTATCGTTAACCAGCTTTTCCAAAGTCTTTCATCCACTCAATGTCAAGTTTATACTATAAATCATTTGAAATCAAAATGGTCCACCTTCATACTATGTCAAAAGTAACCCACTATCTTTGGAGATATTGAGAACTCTAGTGCCACAAGGTATAAAGATCCCTAGATTTGAGAAATATGGAGGAAAGGGAGATCCTGCTAATCCTATTAATGCAATTACTGCTTTGTGTAGTGAATTTATCCTTGAGGAAAAACTTTTGGTGAAGCTTTTCCCCTAATCCTTGAAATAAATTACCTTGGATTGGTTTTTTGCATTACCCAATAACTCAATTTATTCATTTAATGAACTTGTTGAAGCCTTTATTAACCATTTCCAAGTGCATATCGTTCTTGAAATGGAATTATCTGATTTGATTAGATGCTAGCAAAATGAGAGTGAAAAAGTCACTGACTTTATTTCCCATTACCAATCACTTTATTCCCAGATCAGTGTGAAGATTCTCGATTCTCACCTTCAAAATATGTTCATAGAAAATTTACAAAGTAAGCAAAGAGACAAGCTTACCATGATGAAATTCCCTTCCTTCATGCACTTGTGCACTGCCCTTCGAGGCTATCAAAATTTTGTAGGTAGTTATGAACCTAAATCCACCTCTACCCATCCTAAAAATTCCAAATCTTCAAACCAAAACATTTTCCAGCCTTTTAGAAGGAAAAACAAAAGTTTCCTTCAACTAAATTCCACCTCCCAAACTACTCAACAAATTGATACCCAAGTAGCTGCTATAAAGAATAGTAATTCTTATATCTTTTGGGATCTGTAAAGGAAATTTACTCCCTTACCCGACATAGTTCAAAATATCATTACTCAACAATAAACAAGAACATGCTTACATTACCTCATGTTTGACCTCTTGACCCTAGCAAGATATTACCTCTGAGCTTTAGACACAATGCCTATTGTACTTATCACCAACAAAAATGACATGATACAAAACATTGCAAGTGTCTTAAACATATTGTCCAAGACCTCATTGATTATAATCATATCCAAATTGGAGGTGTGAATGACAAAGGAAATAAGTTTGTAGCTTCTCCTAATCCCATGCCTAACCAAAATATTTCATTTGTTAAGGCTAGTGAAACTAAGCTCGATGTGATGAATGTTGACACAGATGATGATAACATGAGTAATAACAAAGAAAATACTATGGATGATGATGAACAAAATCCTATCACGGATACTAGATACCAAATTCCTATTATTACAATGATAGGATTGATTGAAAACGAACCTTGTAAAATACAAACCAAAATTCCTATTGATATTATTTCTCCTCAGAAGAAATAATCAAACATGCAACTGATGGTCCTCTTTACATATCTGGAAAAATCAGTAATAGGCCTACTCCTGGGATTTTAATTGATCTTGTCTATGGAGAGAATGCGATCATAGAATAGATATGATAAATTGAAAGAATGGATTAAAATGCATGATGGATTTTATCATTCTACGATGGGCTTGATCACACTCCCTTTACAAGTAGGATCGAAGAAATTAAATGTATCATTCTCTATCATCTCTATTTAAGATCAATTTCATGTGAAGATAGGCTATAAATGGATTTTCTTTACGAATGTGGTCCCATCCGTTGCCCATAAGTGCTTAAAGTTTCTAGTTGGCAATGAAATATTCATTGTGAACCATAATGACTTTAGACCTCTATCTTCTTGTGGAAATATTTCCTTAGATTATTTTTGGCTTGATCCCATGGAACCTATAAGACCTCGTGAGGATTTCCTTTTCCAATCCTACCAAAAGTTAAAAGAAAAATGCATAGACAAATTATCCTTGAAAATTTTCCTCCGCCCATGCTTGAACATCCACCCCTTGTAGAAAATAATATTGAGCCTAAAGCCCTTGCAACAAATCAAGACCCATCCATAAAAAATCCTTTACCTATTTCCTACAAGAGACCAAGAGAAAACCAAAAATTTCCTAATCCACCTCCTTAGAAAATTTATAAAGCCAAAGAGAAAGTGGTTTAACAACCTTCCATGGTTTCTTCCCTTCTTCCATCACAAGAGGAAAAGGAACCTATGGTTAACCAACCCACTCCTACAAAAATGAAACTTGAAAAGCGTAATAAAAGGAATTGAAATGCTAGAGAGGATAGGCACATACATCATGCTATTGCTCACAAGATGAACGAAGAGAATAGCATTGAAAATCAAAATCTGAATTTGATAGAAGCAACAAACAATGAACCTCCTCCATTACCAAAATGAATAGATCCTATCTCTCAAAAAACAAGGACCAACACCTTCTATGTATATTATCATTCATCCTCTTATTGTGGTTAACTTGGATGATGATGAAGAAACAACTAAAAATTGATGAGCAAGTGCATAACGAATTGAATTTAATATTTTCCTTCTCTAAGAGCTTAAACGATAACAACCATGATGATCCACCTCAACTGAGTGATGTATCATGTATTGAACCTGGTGATTCTCCTAGTACAACACTGAATGTTGTCCCTCTAATTAGTGATCTTCATTTTGCATATACTAAATGATACTAGGATGTAAATGACTTGCTAGATGGCTGAATCGTATGTGCTTTACTAGTCTTTTTGCTTTGCCTTTTATCTTTCTTTTTGTTTGATTACATGTGTGCAATGTGATCCCCCATGACATTTTATTCGATGTTCCCTCTCTCTTTGTGCATCCCTCTATTTTTACCTTCATTCTTCTATATGTAGAGTCATCTTTTTCCTTTTGATTGGTCTTTACCTTTCATTTTATTGTTTTTCTTTTGCAGATGATGCAAGGCATCGAGACAACCTATGTCTCTTCCATGTTGACCTAAAAGGTTTCTCATTTGGTTTTCACTCTCTTTGTGTCATTCTTCTAGTTCTATGTGTATTTAGGGAATGATGACAATTCTGAGCTCTCTAATATCACTGTAGTTAAGACAAATAATGACCCCGAATCCATAGATCCCTTATGTGTTTCTAGGGAGAAACCCTTTTTTTTTTTGTCTCTTTTACATTTTTGTCTACTTTAAAGTAATTTATCACAGGATGGTGTTTAGAAATTTATTTAAAGTGGGGGCATACATCGACACTATTTTGGCATTATCTTTGGCATGATTTCATTTGCATTTATCTTTTTCATGTTCCTTGATGTGATTTTCTTATTTCATGCGATGCATTTTTCTTTTTGTCATGACATTGCGTGTAATTTCCTTCAAGAGCATGCTCTATCTTAGCATATTAAATTTCTCAAAGTGGGGGCTAAATGTAGTGTAGGAAAATGCATACCCTTGCATTTTAACACTTTTTTGATCCCTCCATGCTTTATTTATCTTTATTCATGTCTTAATTGGTCCTATTTTGCATCCACAAGCCTTGTAAATTATCTTTTTTTTTGGAAAATCCCAAAACATATCAATGGATAAATGATAATTTAATGATTTTGACTGAGTGTCTCTAATTTTTAGGTTGTGACTACAACACCACCTAGGTAATATTTGTCTCCCAAAGGTATTGGGACATCCTTTTCAATGGAACCTTAAATGGGCCCCTTTTTGGAGTATGTGTCCTAGCTTTTCAAGACATGGGACTAAGATGCCACCTAGGGCGTGTTAGTACCCCTTAAGGTTTTTTGAGATTTAATTTCAAATTCTCGTGGGATTTTTCCTTCTTTAATTAATGAATTCATATGTCAGGTTGTTGTGGTGTAATTTTGAGATATTAAGCATGGATAAGTATAAATACAAGGTTCATTCACTCATTTTCATATCCGAGAACACAAGTATTTTGTGAGAGCATTCTTAATAGAATAATTGAGTTCACAAGAGAATTCAAAAGTAATTCATCAACAAATTGGAGCCATCATCAAGATTCAAGCATCGTATCAAGGATATTCTTGCATCATGTGTGTTTTTGAGCTAACATTAATGATGTAGGGTTTTGATTGAAGGAAGAAAATCAAGTCAAGATCTATCAAGCATTCATTGTATTGAAGATCTACATTCAAGATATCCATTTCACAAAATTTTGTAGAATTCATTGCAAGGGTTTGGTGAGTTGTAAAATTGCATGTTGTTTATTCATCATTTCCTTCCATTTCATTTCATTTTAAGGTTTAATTACCAACAAGGGGTTTGACCAAGGCAAACCCCCATTTACTAGCAATCAACAAATTTTTCTTCTGTTGTGTTTTTGTGATTATAGATTTAGTTTGAATTGTTGAAGCTCATTTGAAGTGAAAATTTGCAAAGTTGCATGACAAAGAACTATCATCTTCACAAAAATCACCTATAGGCCAGATTCAAAAGATTCAGATGATGAGATCTGAGAAGTAAGTGCATACTTTGGACCTCAAGACTACATTCAAAGATTTTAGAAACTTAGACCAGGACTAAGTCACCACCTATGGCGTCTTAGTCCTCTTGAGGTTACTTTTCAAAAATTATTTCAGATCCAGTTCCGACATCCAAAGACTCTGCATTTGCCCCGAAAAATAATAGTGTGACTAAGTCAACAGTAAGCGTTTCTTAGTCCTCCCTAGCACATTTTAACAACTTCTTTGAATTTTTAGAATCCTCATTACATTTCCAAAACTTCTAAGTACAGATACCCTAACTTGCTATTGTATAATTTCGTCATTTACATCATTCGTTTAGCTTGCATTACTAGGTTTTGCGAGTTGAATTTTTATTTTTATTTTACAAGCTTTTGCTTGGTGGTGAACCCTTAAAGCATAAAATAACCCTTCCCAGGTCTTCCTTGTTGAGAATTGACTCACCTTTGAGGTTGACAGTCAATCCAATTAGGATTCTTAAGACATTATTAAACGACCTAAGGAGAATAAGTCAACACACACCTATTTTCCCCATGGTTCAGAGAATAACTCTACGATTAGAGAGTTTATATAGACATATATCACATCACACATCAACTCATCAATTCATCTATATATTGTATTATTTTGTTTTCATGTTAAAAATATTATGCATCAACATTCGAAATGCTTTTCTTATGACGAAGATAAGCCTATGTTACAACCTCTTTCCTTGAAATCAATTCCCAATGTTCTTTAAGTACAACCCCTTCTAGTAATAAGAAACTGAAGGCACACATTTTTTTTAAAGTTACATTAAAGTGCAAGAGAATGACACACAACAAAGATTAGGTGACTTAGTGTGGTCGTGTCCAAGGCTAGGGTGGATATCATGATCATATCTTCATCATCAACAATATCTAAGCAATTCTATCACAATATCCTACTCTTTTTTTCATGTCCATGTTTGTATTAATATCAAAGAACAAAATCATGGTGACATCAAAAATTAAATTACCAAATCATCAAAAACATTTAAGTATTATTCCTCTTGAACTATTGAAATCCTAGCATTTTTGATTTAATTTTTATTTTTTGTATTGGGTTATTTCCTTTTTATATCTATATAATATTTTTAGGAAGGGGAAGAGTGCATCATCTATATTTTCCCCTTCTCATCTTGCTCACTTTAACATCATCTTGAGATGCAACTATTTAATACTCAATTTGAGTCATTCAAGTATAAAATTTGATAAAATTTGGAAACCACCCCATTATTTGCATAATTTATGCTTCATGTATCCATGCATATCATATTACTTTCATTTATACATATGATCCTTTTGATTTCAATTTTAATTTCCTTATTATTATGAATTAGCCTAATTCAAACTATAGTTCATTGGTCATCAACTTGTGTTCCAATATTTTTGAATTTGGGTCTAGGTCTTTAAACCCTAAGAGACTAGTTTCATAAATATAAACTATCAATAATTGAAAGCATATTTAATCTAAGATAAAAATAATTGAAGCATTTTTATCCTAGGTGTGCATTAAAATTCAAGAATAAATATCGCATCAATATTAATTCTAGTCATTCTAATTAGTGTGTCTTTGATCATGTGAAGAATGAACAAAGTCTAACCAATGCATAAGGAAGTATCCAGCTTCAAATTTATATAATTTACCCCTAATTATATCTCTCAACATTATATTTCCTCTTTATCCATCTAATGAAATGAAAATGAGGTTTACAAGTGATCATGCAATTATATTTTTGTATAGTTAGAAATTGCCTACTAAGTTGCAGTTTCCAATCTATGTTTCTCCCTGAATTTGGTGTAAATTATTTTTGAATTCTCTAAGATCCACTCACCTTATTTATTATACTCTTTACCCTTGCTGAAATGAAAAATTGACCCTTCTACAAGTAGCTTGTTATATTCTAGACTTCACTTACAATTCTTATTGATGTAGATGATAATACAATCACAATGGTGACCTTGATATTTTATTTGATCACATTGGTAGTGTCTATGAATTTAAACTAATCGTTCAATGATATAAATATATTTCTCATGGATTTCATTATTTTTTTCAAATCAATTTTGAATTTCTTAATAAAACATATAACAAATCACTTCAAATTGATGATTAGATTTTCCTTTGAGGCGACCTTTTATATTTTCTTCCATTTTTAAAATTTTGTTTCATTATTCAATAAATTTAATCAAATAAACTTCAAAAATAACTAATTACATATATCATTGTACTAACAACTCAAAAATCATTTTAATGAAAATAAAATACAATCCTTATAGATATAGGTAAATCATAACTATAGAATAAATCCACATAACAAAGAAATATAAACCATGAAAATGAAGAAAAATATATTAGACAATGATGAAACATGGTGTTTTGATGTGGAATAGCCATTAAAGATGAGAAAATATCATATTTGGATGAGAAAAACCCTCTCCAACTCCAATATCAATAATCAAGTACTATCAATAATGTTGAATGCATTAGTCTAATGGTTTAGCAACATTAAGGCAAAATGAGGTCTTATATTATAATATAGAAAAAAATTATAATTAAATGATAAACGTATGTTGAAAACTTAAGGTGGCCTTGATAGAAATAAGTGGTGTTATTTTTTATTTTTAAGGGGGATTTTTGGGGATATCATCATCCCAAGGGATAGCCTAAATTCTAGTGTTTTATTGTAGTATAAATAGAAAGGGGTGAATCGAAAGATACATCTCTTAGAAGTTGTGATTTTTTTATTCAGGCTAAGCCCCTAAGAAAATTATACCTTTGGCAAGTGAAGGAGAAGATTGGTTACCCAATTATCCCACATGTTTGAATTTCATGCAGTTTCAAATTCATGGATTATTCCTCATTTAACCTTGTGGTATTTAGAGGTCTCCCTATATAATATTTGTATATCCTACTTTTAAGACATTTCAACCATTCTACAGTGTAGTAAAAGGTACTATGACATACCTAAAGTTACTCACCATGTACCTTCCTAAGTATAGATAGAAGCTCTTCGGGAAAGGTGTAAAAATCCTTAGAAGAAAGGGAAAAGGTGAGCCCTTGTGCCACTGGATCCATATATATTAAATCTTGAAAGATAAGTTATTTGAACTAATCTTCAGGTATTTTATTATGTGGCCCTCCACTAACTTAACACACCTTTTATTGAATAAATATAGGCTTGCAATTGCATCTTCTTTCTTGAGTGTTGTATATACTTAGTTCTTGTTTGTAAACCTTCAATACTAATTTTGAGTATAGTCCAGTTTGAAGTAGTAGACATGCAAAATTAACACTATTGGTTAACATCATTGATTAATCATATTTCATCCATCAATTAAACAAATCAGGTTTAATTAAATAAATCACTTTTTATCTCCTAAGGTCTCTTGATTTAATTAAATCACATGTATTTAATTAAATGATTAACATTCATTTTCCTCTCATTTGATTTAAAACAAATACAAAAATTAAAATCAAAGGTCACACCACCTAATCACTAGCTTAATTAGTCAAAATCTCTAATTAATGCTTAGACTAACCCATGTCCCATTCACTTGGACAATAAATCATTTAAATTGATTTATTAAAACACTTATTTTCCTCACAAGGCATATTCCCAAGGAATATGCCCTCATTAACTCTCATGTTTGACCTTTTTGGACAAACACAATTCCCCCCCAAAACCCTCAACCACATTCATTTATTGCAAAATTGAAATTTGAAATTGGCACATTGGCCAAGACTTGCACATTCCTCACCCTCTCACACCTTGACAAGTGGCATCTTGTCATTGGTCCATGAATGATCCCACATTCATCAATTTGACCTCTCCTCTCTTCAAGTTCAACTATAAGTTGAAGGCTTCTCCCCTTTAAACAACAACACATCTTTAGGCAAGGTTACTCTCCACATGAGAGAACCAATCTTGCTCATCACAACAACACAATTTGAGAACACATCTTAAAGCAAGGTTACTCTCTTCATTTGAGAATCAATCTTGCTCTTCATCATGTATCATTTGGAAACTTTTGCTTATCAAGGGGGTGGGAAAGGGCTTTTCTTTCCACATTTCAAAAGGCACCACTCCCACTATGGGATAGATATGGATACTGTTTGAATATGCTTTAAGTTTTCTTATTTGGTCTTTTAGAGTTTTGTTTAACATGTTAGACATGATTCATTATCTCATAGGGATGTTGTGATTTGCTAACAATGCTAACCTTATGTCAATATTATAAGCAGCATTTTGCAGATTTTAGCATCCACAAAATGGCGCTAGAAGGAGGGCATGGATTTTCTTCACATTTGTTATGCATTGGCTTACTTCTAACTATTTGTTAGCATAGCATTTGATAAAATTTCTAAAAGCCTCTGCAATAAATATATTTTATGCATATCTAGATTACATTTCTTTGAAGAATCCTTTCAAATAAATAACGTGCTTTGTCTATGCTTTTGCATTTTGGATACATTTCTATTGCTCATACTCCCTTACCCAATGATCTGATCCATGCAACACTTATGTCTTTCTTTAGAACCTAGATTTGCTCTAGAATAAAGCGAAGACCTTTCACCAATACATGTGTAAAGGAATAGTTCGTTTTCTTGTCCATTGCAATAACTATGTCAGATAGTTCATGAAATAATTGCTCATGCATTGTTTTGGATTCATTATCATTTGTTGGAATAGCGAGCTTCAACACAACACCTAATGAGTATTCCAAAAGATTGCTGAGATACTCCATGTCTTGGTTTCCTGACTCTAATACCTGAGACAAGAGATCTATGTCAATGCTGCCAAGGATTTCTTGTTTCCAGCTTGCAGGAACTAATGCAAAAAGTTCACTCCTGACTTCTTTCACCAGTTTAATAACCCAAGTATAATCAGGGGGGTTGCTTGTAAGAGAATCTTTGACACAATACCAAAATGCTGTCTCCATTGTTGATTTTATCTCCACCGTGATTTCATAGAAAACTATTTGTAGTAGATTTTCGTTTTTTTTGTTGAAAATTTGCTAATAATCATGCTACTATAAAATCGGTTACTGTATTATGCTAATCATAATACTGTTGATGATAATCATGCTACTGTTGAAGATTTGAATCACTCTTTTTCAGTACATTTTTAGGGTCCCTTGCTTCAATGAAAATCGGCTACTATAATGGAGTAAATCATGCTACAGATCTCCAGTATACATCATCAATCACATAGAAAGACTGAAAATCAAAGCCACACGAGACAAAGCGATGCTCATCATTAAGTATCTTGGATGTAATTTTAAATTTAATAAATATTATCTAATACCATTCTAATTTTATTTTCAGGAAGCTGCTCGTAAGAAACGATGTGGTACATAAGAAGACAACTGATTGAAAATTCCACAGGATTGGCATCTATAAGGTGGCCAAGACCCCATATTTCTTTAGCCTGCTTCTTTCATATAATGCTATTACCATGGTTTATTCTATTACTGTTTCCGCGTCCTTTTAGAAAAGAATGCCCTGAGTACTCGATGAAACCATAGTTCGCGTGCCTTGTCTGTGCATTTTGTGTGGCTTGAAATATAATCTATCTGTCTCTCCATCTTGGAGATTCTAATGTGCTGTCAGGTCGACATTCCCGGAGAATTACAAGGACAAAGGCCGCGACCCAGAAGCATAAGAAATGCACGATCATTGAAGACTTACAAGGGCAATCCAGATGGAGGGCGTTTTCTTTTTCTTTATCAAGTGTGGTTGAGAGGTCTCTTTCAACTATCAAGAGGAATGAATTTGGGCGTTGGAAGTAGTCTACTCGCGCACCCTGTCTATGATTTTGTTTTGGCGTAGGCAGATTCGGCTTTACACCTGCCAACAGTATTTGCTTATAACTTTTCAATAATTCTTAGTTGCGCGGGCCATAAGCTAACGTCTCTTGGAGTTATTCTATCAAACAGTCCACGTACTCTCTCTCGCAACTCGCATATCCAGCGCAGACTCCCATCATTGCATTGTGTCTCAAAACCATCCTCCACACACACGACAAAAAGGATGGATAACTCTGCATTCA
>CM021100.1:400937874-400992324 GCA_007115665.2 Sequoiadendron giganteum | reverse complement strand
CCCCTTCTAGTAATAAGAAACTGAAGGCACACATTTTTTTTAAAGTTACATTAAAGTGCAAGAGAATGACACACAACAAAGATTAGGTGACTTAGTGTGGTCGTGTCCAAGGCTAGGGTGGATATCATGATCATATCTTCATCATCAACAATATCTAAGCAATTCTATCACAATATCCTACTCTTTTTTTCATGTCCATGTTTGTATTAATATCAAAGAACAAAATCATGGTGACATCAAAAATTAAATTACCAAATCATCAAAAACATTTAAGTATTATTCCTCTTGAACTATTGAAATCCTAGCATTTTTGATTTAATTTTTATTTTTTGTATTGGGTTATTTCCTTTTTATATCTATATAATATTTTTAGGAAGGGGAAGAGTGCATCATCTATATTTTCCCCTTCTCATCTTGCTCACTTTAACATCATCTTGAGATGCAACTATTTAATACTCAATTTGAGTCATTCAAGTATAAAATTTGATAAAATTTGGAAACCACCCCATTATTTGCATAATTTATGCTTCATGTATCCATGCATATCATATTACTTTCATTTATACATATGATCCTTTTGATTTCAATTTTAATTTCCTTATTATTATGAATTAGCCTAATTCAAACTATAGTTCATTGGTCATCAACTTGTGTTCCAATATTTTTGAATTTGGGTCTAGGTCTTTAAACCCTAAGAGACTAGTTTCATAAATATAAACTATCAATAATTGAAAGCATATTTAATCTAAGATAAAAATAATTGAAGCATTTTTATCCTAGGTGTGCATTAAAATTCAAGAATAAATATCGCATCAATATTAATTCTAGTCATTCTAATTAGTGTGTCTTTGATCATGTGAAGAATGAACAAAGTCTAACCAATGCATAAGGAAGTATCCAGCTTCAAATTTATATAATTTACCCCTAATTATATCTCTCAACATTATATTTCCTCTTTATCCATCTAATGAAATGAAAATGAGGTTTACAAGTGATCATGCAATTATATTTTTGTATAGTTAGAAATTGCCTACTAAGTTGCAGTTTCCAATCTATGTTTCTCCCTGAATTTGGTGTAAATTATTTTTGAATTCTCTAAGATCCACTCACCTTATTTATTATACTCTTTACCCTTGCTGAAATGAAAAATTGACCCTTCTACAAGTAGCTTGTTATATTCTAGACTTCACTTACAATTCTTATTGATGTAGATGATAATACAATCACAATGGTGACCTTGATATTTTATTTGATCACATTGGTAGTGTCTATGAATTTAAACTAATCGTTCAATGATATAAATATATTTCTCATGGATTTCATTATTTTTTTCAAATCAATTTTGAATTTCTTAATAAAACATATAACAAATCACTTCAAATTGATGATTAGATTTTCCTTTGAGGCGACCTTTTATATTTTCTTCCATTTTTAAAATTTTGTTTCATTATTCAATAAATTTAATCAAATAAACTTCAAAAATAACTAATTACATATATCATTGTACTAACAACTCAAAAATCATTTTAATGAAAATAAAATACAATCCTTATAGATATAGGTAAATCATAACTATAGAATAAATCCACATAACAAAGAAATATAAACCATGAAAATGAAGAAAAATATATTAGACAATGATGAAACATGGTGTTTTGATGTGGAATAGCCATTAAAGATGAGAAAATATCATATTTGGATGAGAAAAACCCTCTCCAACTCCAATATCAATAATCAAGTACTATCAATAATGTTGAATGCATTAGTCTAATGGTTTAGCAACATTAAGGCAAAATGAGGTCTTATATTATAATATAGAAAAAAATTATAATTAAATGATAAACGTATGTTGAAAACTTAAGGTGGCCTTGATAGAAATAAGTGGTGTTATTTTTTATTTTTAAGGGGGATTTTTGGGGATATCATCATCCCAAGGGATAGCCTAAATTCTAGTGTTTTATTGTAGTATAAATAGAAAGGGGTGAATCGAAAGATACATCTCTTAGAAGTTGTGATTTTTTTATTCAGGCTAAGCCCCTAAGAAAATTATACCTTTGGCAAGTGAAGGAGAAGATTGGTTACCCAATTATCCCACATGTTTGAATTTCATGCAGTTTCAAATTCATGGATTATTCCTCATTTAACCTTGTGGTATTTAGAGGTCTCCCTATATAATATTTGTATATCCTACTTTTAAGACATTTCAACCATTCTACAGTGTAGTAAAAGGTACTATGACATACCTAAAGTTACTCACCATGTACCTTCCTAAGTATAGATAGAAGCTCTTCGGGAAAGGTGTAAAAATCCTTAGAAGAAAGGGAAAAGGTGAGCCCTTGTGCCACTGGATCCATATATATTAAATCTTGAAAGATAAGTTATTTGAACTAATCTTCAGGTATTTTATTATGTGGCCCTCCACTAACTTAACACACCTTTTATTGAATAAATATAGGCTTGCAATTGCATCTTCTTTCTTGAGTGTTGTATATACTTAGTTCTTGTTTGTAAACCTTCAATACTAATTTTGAGTATAGTCCAGTTTGAAGTAGTAGACATGCAAAATTAACACTATTGGTTAACATCATTGATTAATCATATTTCATCCATCAATTAAACAAATCAGGTTTAATTAAATAAATCACTTTTTATCTCCTAAGGTCTCTTGATTTAATTAAATCACATGTATTTAATTAAATGATTAACATTCATTTTCCTCTCATTTGATTTAAAACAAATACAAAAATTAAAATCAAAGGTCACACCACCTAATCACTAGCTTAATTAGTCAAAATCTCTAATTAATGCTTAGACTAACCCATGTCCCATTCACTTGGACAATAAATCATTTAAATTGATTTATTAAAACACTTATTTTCCTCACAAGGCATATTCCCAAGGAATATGCCCTCATTAACTCTCATGTTTGACCTTTTTGGACAAACACAATTCCCCCCCAAAACCCTCAACCACATTCATTTATTGCAAAATTGAAATTTGAAATTGGCACATTGGCCAAGACTTGCACATTCCTCACCCTCTCACACCTTGACAAGTGGCATCTTGTCATTGGTCCATGAATGATCCCACATTCATCAATTTGACCTCTCCTCTCTTCAAGTTCAACTATAAGTTGAAGGCTTCTCCCCTTTAAACAACAACACATCTTTAGGCAAGGTTACTCTCCACATGAGAGAACCAATCTTGCTCATCACAACAACACAATTTGAGAACACATCTTAAAGCAAGGTTACTCTCTTCATTTGAGAATCAATCTTGCTCTTCATCATGTATCATTTGGAAACTTTTGCTTATCAAGGGGGTGGGAAAGGGCTTTTCTTTCCACATTTCAAAAGGCACCACTCCCACTATGGGATAGATATGGATACTGTTTGAATATGCTTTAAGTTTTCTTATTTGGTCTTTTAGAGTTTTGTTTAACATGTTAGACATGATTCATTATCTCATAGGGATGTTGTGATTTGCTAACAATGCTAACCTTATGTCAATATTATAAGCAGCATTTTGCAGATTTTAGCATCCACAAAATGGCGCTAGAAGGAGGGCATGGATTTTCTTCACATTTGTTATGCATTGGCTTACTTCTAACTATTTGTTAGCATAGCATTTGATAAAATTTCTAAAAGCCTCTGCAATAAATATATTTTATGCATATCTAGATTACATTTCTTTGAAGAATCCTTTCAAATAAATAACGTGCTTTGTCTATGCTTTTGCATTTTGGATACATTTCTATTGCTCATACTCCCTTACCCAATGATCTGATCCATGCAACACTTATGTCTTTCTTTAGAACCTAGATTTGCTCTAGAATAAAGCGAAGACCTTTCACCAATACATGTGTAAAGGAATAGTTCGTTTTCTTGTCCATTGCAATAACTATGTCAGATAGTTCATGAAATAATTGCTCATGCATTGTTTTGGATTCATTATCATTTGTTGGAATAGCGAGCTTCAACACAACACCTAATGAGTATTCCAAAAGATTGCTGAGATACTCCATGTCTTGGTTTCCTGACTCTAATACCTGAGACAAGAGATCTATGTCAATGCTGCCAAGGATTTCTTGTTTCCAGCTTGCAGGAACTAATGCAAAAAGTTCACTCCTGACTTCTTTCACCAGTTTAATAACCCAAGTATAATCAGGGGGGTTGCTTGTAAGAGAATCTTTGACACAATACCAAAATGCTGTCTCCATTGTTGATTTTATCTCCACCGTGATTTCATAGAAAACTATTTGTAGTAGATTTTCGTTTTTTTTGTTGAAAATTTGCTAATAATCATGCTACTATAAAATCGGTTACTGTATTATGCTAATCATAATACTGTTGATGATAATCATGCTACTGTTGAAGATTTGAATCACTCTTTTTCAGTACATTTTTAGGGTCCCTTGCTTCAATGAAAATCGGCTACTATAATGGAGTAAATCATGCTACAGATCTCCAGTATACATCATCAATCACATAGAAAGACTGAAAATCAAAGCCACACGAGACAAAGCGATGCTCATCATTAAGTATCTTGGATGTAATTTTAAATTTAATAAATATTATCTAATACCATTCTAATTTTATTTTCAGGAAGCTGCTCGTAAGAAACGATGTGGTACATAAGAAGACAACTGATTGAAAATTCCACAGGATTGGCATCTATAAGGTGGCCAAGACCCCATATTTCTTTAGCCTGCTTCTTTCATATAATGCTATTACCATGGTTTATTCTATTACTGTTTCCGCGTCCTTTTAGAAAAGAATGCCCTGAGTACTCGATGAAACCATAGTTCGCGTGCCTTGTCTGTGCATTTTGTGTGGCTTGAAATATAATCTATCTGTCTCTCCATCTTGGAGATTCTAATGTGCTGTCAGGTCGACATTCCCGGAGAATTACAAGGACAAAGGCCGCGACCCAGAAGCATAAGAAATGCACGATCATTGAAGACTTACAAGGGCAATCCAGATGGAGGGCGTTTTCTTTTTCTTTATCAAGTGTGGTTGAGAGGTCTCTTTCAACTATCAAGAGGAATGAATTTGGGCGTTGGAAGTAGTCTACTCGCGCACCCTGTCTATGATTTTGTTTTGGCGTAGGCAGATTCGGCTTTACACCTGCCAACAGTATTTGCTTATAACTTTTCAATAATTCTTAGTTGCGCGGGCCATAAGCTAACGTCTCTTGGAGTTATTCTATCAAACAGTCCACGTACTCTCTCTCGCAACTCGCATATCCAGCGCAGACTCCCATCATTGCATTGTGTCTCAAAACCATCCTCCACACACACGACAAAAAGGATGGATAACTCTGCATTCAGCTGACAGCAGTAATTGCCTTGCAAAGGTTGACGTTTGAAATGTTGATACTGAAATCTCTTTTGAGCCACTCTCAAGTAATTGTTGTCCATAAAATCACAAGGAGTCAAACATAGGCAATGTCTGCATGTGACTAAATTTATTAGGTAATTGAAACCATCGATTCAAAATCATTTGTCAGGTTGTGTTAGCTGAGAATTAAATGGAGTAGAGGCATTCATCAAATAAGATGGCACATTAAATTGACATTTGCTGGAGCTTTCATTTTGCAGGCAGCGAGGATGTTGGAAAATGTTTGAGGAGCTCGCTTTACACCTGCCAATTGCGTTAGCCCAGAAGTTTGTAGAAAGTCGCTATTCTTTAGGCTTTAGTGCCTTCCACTTGCATTATCTTGCCCCCCCCCCCACCATAGTCATGAATAAAAGCAAAATTTTAAAAGTGATTGACACACAGATATGTCGTGCCTGTAGCCTGGTCTTTGGCACTTAAATTCAAAAAAAAAGAGGCTTCCAAGATTGTATTGAAAGTCGTCCATAAGTACGGTGGAGAATATTTACAATATAATATTGTTGGCAAGTTACAAGTTTGTATTTAATAAATTCATGTTTTAAAAGTAAGGGGACAGGAACCATGCTGAGCATGCTTTAGCTGCAATTTCCATTTGAGATTCAGATTATAGATTGCAAGCTATCACCCTATAGTCTCTCCCATTTGTCTCGATAGCAGCATCACCAATGGCAATTTCCCCAGATCCAATCCCATTAATGGCTTAACATTTCCATGGCAGCTACTCACTGAAATTGCGGAAGTGAATGATTAGGGGTTCTTCGTATCGCTAGCTAAGCTAACTAGATCTTAGGTTTGTTTAAAAATAAGTCTTGGATATGAGGAATAGTATTCAACTATTGCAGATCTTAGCTAGCTAAGCTAACTACACATCATTAAATCCATCACCTACCTTGTCTGCAGGTATAGGGTCTGATTTTGAGGCGAGATTATTTCAAAATTCCAGTCTGCGCGTATTCATTAGACAAAGATTTCTGCTGTGCAAGATAAGATCTTGGAAGGCACGACTTTTTTAGGTGAAAAATTTAAGTGCTATAATAACTACGCTTTTAAGTTGTAGTGTGAAATGATGTTTACAGTTGATGGCTTGCGTGGTGAGAAGGATTCAACACTGTCATTTGTCATTACTCTTATCAACCAGACCAAACTGTTACATCCCCCATTCACATATGTTGGAAGGTTTCTTCTCTTCCAATAAATATTGTTTTCTATATGTCGGTCATCATGTCAGTCCATGAGATCATGTTGGATTCTTTTGTATTGATATTAGGATGGAATCTAGGAACAAACTCACAATGTGGTCTATATTCATTGGTGATATTGAAGCTGATTCATTTGATTTTAGCTGTCATTTAAAATATGGTTAGAAGTCTCTAAATCTAATATTGCTAACAATACCATGTTATTGTTCATCCTTAATATTGATGTTTTTGTCATTAAAAAGTGGCTGTGCAGAATGCGAAAGTATATCTTCAGTATTGATGTCTCTAACTCCTTTATAGCTTCCTGCAGGCTAAGTAAATGAGAATCGAGGTGTTACTTCTATTCATTACATCACATGTTTCTATGCATTATTTTTAGAGAGGGGGCTTTTCTCTTTGTTAGAAAACTATCCATTGATCAATGATTAAAGTTTACTTTAAGTCTTTGAAGAAAGCAAGGTTCTTTATTAAAGTTGTGGTTCAAAATTGTTAGTCTTTTCTTTCATTGTTTGAATTCAATGTTTAGAAAACGAATCCAATTTCATAATCTGATCCTCACATGATGGCTTTTTTTTTAGAAAAGAAGAAGGCTAAAGGTTGACATCATAGCTAAGCATTGGAATCAAGTGAAGGCGAACCAATTAAAGTTGAAAAACTTGAAGATGAAAACTTGAAAAGAAAAGCATTTTTTAATGCTTGTTGTAATAATCTAGAGCATTCATTTTCTACCCTTGTTTTCTGTATTAAACCAACTCACATTTCTTTTTGGGTTTAAAATTAACCATTTGACTTGATCTTTTTAAGCTTGGTTAAAATTGAACCTTAGACATTTACTAGATTTCAATTTGGACTTAAAACTGAACAAGGCAAAACTTCACATTTCAATTGGTGCTTTTAAAATGAACTCATCACTGCTTTTGGGACTTAAAATAAACAAGTGTTTCCATGTTTTGCAATCTTTTTCACAAACTAACATCATTTAAAATGCGTATGCGCTTCTCTCTCGCTTCACAGCGATCTTGAGAATCAAAAGCATTTTGGTAATGTTAAGTTGTCAAAAATATTGCCTCCACACTTCGATTTGGGATCTAAAATTGAACAAAACATGCGAGTTTGAGGACGATATATTACGGAGGTTCTCCCCTTTGTTTTTCAACAAAGGTCGTGTGAACGACGGGATATGTTAGCTCACTTTTGTTTATCTTAGAGGGCTTGCCTTGTGGGAAAAAGTACTCACCCAAGGGAACGACCCAACCAGGAACACGCTAAAGCCAAGCGACTTCCACCTGGGATATAAGTGTGGATATTGGAACAAAGGCCAATATCACGAGGATTATTCCGACGAGATGGACAACAATGGACTCTCGTCGATGTTGGATAATCCCCCACGAACGGAATGCCCGAATTATAACTCTTTGTTTAGAAAAAGGCCAAAACCTTGTCTATCTTGTTGGTGCAAAAGGTCGTGTCCTTTGAAGCCGCCCCACGTTATACATGCGGTCTTGTTGTGGAAATGGAAATTATGCCATGGGAGATTCATGGGTACTAATACTTGGCTGACCCGAATAAGTGAGTGCCGTGGAGGGGAGCCAATGTGGTCAAGCATTTAACCATTCGCACAAGATATGCGCAGCTGGATTTATCCAAGTGGGAACCCAACAAGATATTGCCTCATCATCCTAGGATTGTAAAAGTGTTTGGGAAGAAATACATTGCTTGATCTTGAAAACATTTGAAAACAAACATTCACAGACCTTCAAACTTCAAACCCCTTGTGAGAAACAAATACTCTTGACGAACTTGGACACTCTTGCTTTCCCTAGGGATCATATCTCTAGAGGTTTCTGAGTGCACAAATTCTACCATCATTTGTTTTCAACAAGGTTAAACATAAGGAACTTTTGCCCCATTTTCCTTGATTTCCACATAATGGACCTTGTGGGATGAGAACGAAAGTTGGACATTAGACATTCAATTTGAAAACATAATCAAGCAAGTGCTTTTGGTAAAAATAATTCATTAAGCCAAGATAAAAAGACAAATTGGATTACACATGTGTTTTCTAAAATGAATGGTTTACAAAAATCCCATTATCAACAGAATCCAAATTTTTTGAAAGGTTTTCTTTCCTCCCATAGGAAGTGTAGTGTGTTCTTCAACACCGAGGTCTTGTAGGAAGAAGTGCTATCCAGGTAAAGTCTAGGATCAAATTAAATCACTTTCATCCATCTCTCAACCATCAAAATCAGTCAAAAATCACCTCACCAACAACTCTTGGAAACTTTGTAACCATCTTTTATGCTAAACTTTTAGGTGAAATAAAAACCACTTTGTTTGACTTAACACACCTAGTCAAACCATCATCTTATACACAAGTTTCCTCTAGGATAACACAACTTCCTAGGGTTTATGAGACCATCTTTTTTGGCTTATCACACTTAGCCAAATTATCAAATCATCACCTCGTTTGACTTAACACACTTAGTCAAATTGTCCTCTTATGTACAAGTCCACTCTAGGATAACACAGCTTCCTAGGGTTTACAAGTACATTTATCACATTTTTCTTGACTTAACACATTCAGTCAAACTATCAATTCAATTACGATCAAATCAAGTCCTAAAAGTTTAGCATTTCCTTCAAAGGTTCTTTAAGAGTTCCATTCATCCATATCACTCATCTTTCATTTATCTCATCCTCGTTATCACTTTGATCCTTCAATTATCTTAGTTCTTCACTTCTTTGAACCTAAGGTTTAGATTGATCTAAAGAAGTAGAGGTTCATCTCTTACATTCTTGAAAATTGATCTTCATTTTATGGTTCAAACAAGATCACAACACAAGAGGGACATGGAATAAAAACTTGATCCATCCATCATGAGCAATCTGAGTCAACCAAACTATCCAAGTCTCACAATGCCAATTGATCATCGAAACTCACATTTATGCATGGCATCATTATCTCCTCCAAACTTAAACGATACGAATGTGAGTATGCTCAATGTAAAGTTTGGAACACCTTTCCTAATGATAGATTTAAATCAAAGCCAAAAACCTACAAATCTATCAACCAAACAATCAATGCATGAATCTTCAAGCAAACAACATTATCCCACCAAATCCATACATGTCAAATACAATTTTGTCAAACATAACCATTTCGAATCCACACTTGGTAAACTTTGGGGTAGACATGTTTGCAAATCCCATCAATTTTGTTTGAAATCCAAGCAATATGTTGATGACTCCATGTATTGATCCTAGCCAAGGTAACTCCATGCAAAATCAAAGTTACCTAAATCAAGACAATACAATTCCCAACCACAACAATGTTCAAAGTCAACCTATAACCAAAACATCACACCGAATCCAAGCATTATCCAGAATCAACTTGTCCATAATCCCAAGCAAGCACCACAAGGATGCATTCCAAATCTTCTTGCTCTACAACCAAAATCAACCATATCAAAGGTGTCAAGATCAAATTTTGTGGGATCAAATTGCTTCACTTGCTAAAGTAGTTGATCCATTGTGCCAAGAGACATCTCCACCCCAAAATCAATACATTCTTCCATTGGTTGAACCACGTCATCAAAGCATTGAGCTATCTCCACAACCACATCAGGAACTGTAGGATGCCAAAATCTTACACATGGATTGTATAGATTTAGCCATCCTCATAGAATAACATAAATCATTGACTCCAAACAAAATGATAAAATTAAGACAAACATGCAATGGAGAAAATGAAATACAACCTATTCTATGGTGGATTGGTGCTCTTTTGAGTATGTGAAAGAGCCCTTTCCCAATCCTTGATAAGCTTAGTGAGAAAGACAATGAGATGCTTGAACTCAAGTTGCCTATAGTGTAGATGCTTTGAAATGTGGCTGTTGTAGAAATGAGAGAAAATGCCTTGCATTTATAGGAGAAGCTGAGAGAATAGAGGCCAAGATTAGGCAATGTGGGACTAAATCCCATCCAATAGGATAGAGACACTTGTCATAATGGGATTGGCCAAAGCTTGTGCAAGTTTTGGCCAATGTGCCCATTCAAATTTGAAAAATGTCAATAAATGCATGTTGTTGAGGATTTTGGGGGGAATTATCTTTGTCCAAAAAAGTCAAAGATGAGAGTTATTGAGGGAAAATAAGTCTTTTTAATAAATCAAATAAATTGATTTATTGATGCAAGTGGGTGAATCTAGAAGATTCTTGTAGTTAGGATTAAATTAATCATGATTTGATTAATGTAATAGGTGATCAATGTGATATGACATTTGATTTTATAATTTTGCATTTATTTTAAAATCAAATGAGAGGAAATGAGATTTGATCATTTAATTTAATATTGGTGACTAAATTAATAGACCTTAGGAGATTTATGATTTAATTAAATAAAACTTGGTTTATTTAATTAAACGATGAATATTGACAATAATGTCAAATCTGCATGTCTACAGGAACAATATCTCCAATATCAAGAAATTGGATATCAAGATCAACAACAAGTGGCAACCACTCAAGCCACCATGGTCAAAACTTCGACCGGTCCTCAAATCCCTCAAAGCATACCTTCTCAAAAACCAAGCATTTATACCACACTTCCAACAACCCAAATCCTGACCACCACCACAACCATTTCGCCTATCACCATGGATGGCGTCATTCCCAATCCACCACCAATCCCACCAAAACCTAACAGTGATGAATTCATTCACCACCCTGATCCAAACTATCCAAAAAAGCCAATCATCAAAGCGTACTAAAACAAGTCCAACAAGCTAAACAACAAGCACAAGCGCAACTAGCTTCCCAACAAGCCGCACAAGCTGCGCAAGCCACTCAAGTAGCCTAGCAAGTGCAAGCCCAAGCTCAAGCCTAGGCCCAACAGGTGCAAACTCGATACCAAGCACAACTGCAAGCAATCCATTGGCAAGCATACCAACAGGCCCTGTAAGATTTTCAGGCACAACAACATGCTAGACAATAGACTTCGTTGGCTCAACAACAGCTCGCCCAGTAACAAACTTCGTTGGCTCAACAACAGCTCACCCAACAACAAGCTTTATTGGCGCAACAACAGCTCGACCAATAGCAAGCCTCATTGGCGTAGTAGCAGCTCGACCAATAACAAGCCTCGTTGGCACAGTAGCAACTCGACCAATAACAAGCCTCATTGGTGCAGTAGCAGCTTGACCAATAACAAGCCTCGTTGGCATAGTAGCAGCTCGACCAATAACAAGCCTCATTGGCGCTATAGTACCTCGACCCAACAACAAGCCTCGTTGGCACAATAGCAACAAGATCAACAACAAGTGTCGTTGATGAAAATGCAGGCATATTAACAGGCCTTGAACGCATAATAGAGTTTGCAACAAACTCCCACTAGTACCCCTCCCACCAATCAAACATCTCAAAACACATTCATTCTGCCTCCCGATCCAAGCAACGATGTCGCAACAAAAATCAAACTGCTCTCGCAGCAAGTGTTGGACCTCCAATAAGGGAAAACAACCAGAACACCGGGCAACTTGTGTCCCTATCCATTCAATGGAGATCTCACAATGGTACTATTCCCAAAGGGATTTGAAATCCCAAAATTCGACAAGTATAATGGGACGGGGAACCCTGAAAACCACGTCAGGGAATTTCAGGTACATTGCATGGAGGTTGCATACGATGACACATACCTAATGTGACTCTTCCCCCGAAATCTGATTGGTCCAACCATGGAATGGTTTTCTCGCCTACCCACGGGCATTAAAACATTCGAGGAAATTGTGGAAGCATTCCTTAAAAATTACGCTTTCAAGATGGGTGCAAATGTTAGTTTGGAAGGACTATCAATGCTTAAACAAAGAAAAGGAGAGTTATTCGCATCCTTCTTGCAAAGATGGCGATCCAAGGCCAATCAGAGCAAGTGGACCATGCCAGAAGAACAACAAGTTTGCATGATCATATCTAATTTAGATGGAAACTTTGCCTTCTACTTAAAAATGTAATGCATCACATTATATGATCAACTGATCCCAAAGGCGCTCAACATCAAAAGAGCCCTTACTGCGCGAGGAGGCGCATCAACATTTACTCCACCACAGGATAACCACCCATCCAACAATTATAACGATAAACCTTGAACATGGTCGAGGAACAAAAATATCATAAACAACAGCGTGGTCGATGCTTAAGTGGTCATCAGTGGCCCTATGCAGAGCATCCAGACTCATCGGCAACTGCAAAATCATAATCACAGTAATGTGCAAACTAATATAGTAGCACAATCCTAACTGCTTCCTAGCAATCAAATCAATAATCTGAATAATCAAGAAGGACCACCTCCCCAAGGCAAATATCCTCCCAAGCAAAAGTTCACGGCTCTTGGAGAACCCATCGAATCCATAATAAAGAAGTTGGTCAAGGAAAACCTTATCAAAGTCTTAAACTCTGAGCAATATGTAGAACCCATGACCAAATCACCATGGTACAAAGAAGACCTCCTTTGTGACTTTCACAAGACCAAGGGACATACCACCATAAATTGCATGAGGCTAAATAATATAATCCAAGACCTCATCGAAGACAAGATCATTAATATTGAGGAACCAACCGGTAATCAAGATCTAAAAATATACACAAATCCGATGCTGAACCACAATTAAAGAAATAGCTAAGAGAACAATAATCATCCATTCCAACACATTTCATTAATCATCCATCCACCCATCCGCTCACATTCATACCATAGCTTGAACTGATGAACATATCATATTCCACCATAGCACTACTTGGCATATTCTTAAGGTCAGTTTGTCTTGCCTTTTATCGAAGAAGTCTATCGCTTCAACACTGGGGGCATTTCTTTGAAACTAGCGGTGGATCGAATTTGTGTATATTTTGTGCTCTTCCCAAATTCAATCAGAAAAATCCAAAAAACATTGAAAAAGTCTCAAAATATCTTCAAAAAAATTCATCATTAAGTCATGTTAGTCTTTCACCTTGTCGAACTACGTCGTCTCTAAGCTTGAACGTAGGCAAGGTTGATCTTTGATCATCCCTTGAGATAGTTTAGGTCAGTCCTTAGGCATCCGCCGCATTTGGCAATCCGTTTGAATAAAGTCAATCATCGCCTTCACTCTTTGGTGAGTCAATTAGAAGCAAGTTTAGCACGTTCAAAAGTGAACACCTAATCATCAAAGTCTTAAATCTAAGTCAGTAAGCAAGCAAGTTGATCAACACGGAGTATCAATATCTTATCACCCAATCAGTCTCATCAAAACCCTGATCACTACATGTCCTAGGATGAAGCTTTCTTGCGATGGACATAAGCATCAGGTACCCCACAGTAGTTTAGCCTTGGCTAGCGCTATGAAGAACATTAGCTTGTTTGATTATTTTTTTTTCTTGGTCTTTGTTGACTTAACTTATTTTGTGCTCATTCCAAGGACCTCTCGATGATGCCTAAACAAAACAGGTTTAGAGAGAAAGGAATGGGGCAAAGATCATTATCCTTTTTATCTACTGTGCTTGTTGGATATTCTTGTAAAATAACTTCGTCATGCATACATTGTTTTGTTTGTAGGAAGGATGTTTTAGGTATCTTGTTGACCACATAAGAAGGCTTTCCTTTTTATGTTTTGGCCCAAGATGTCTGGAATATCTGAACTACATTCTGAATAAGGTAATGTTTGTCAAGTGTGTACAAGAGTACTCCTATCTGTTTGACGAGTCAAAGTCCATCACACTAGGCGCAACGCCATCCTGGTTCTTAATACCTTGATGGATCACACCTACGTGTGTTATCAAACGTAAAGAAACGTATGCTCTTTTCCCATCCTTGGATAAGCAACACATTATCATTCATCATAATACCCAATAAAGTCTTGACGACTAGTGGATATGTTGGAATTTTGAACCTTCTTGAATTTAAGGGTTGATCCCTCGGATTCTTCTATCCACTTTCACACTAACAACGCATCTATCCTGCATCTTGAATTTGCACTTTCATCTTGCATATCATCATAAGACAACATCATTCATCTAACATGCATTGCATAATCATTTAAGATATTTAAAATAATATAGATTTATTATTCTAAGCATGTTCCAAACATCTCATTAGCATAATCATTTAAGTTGTTTAGGATAATATAGATGTGTTATTCTAAACATCTTAAAAACATCTCATTTACATCATCATTATCATATAGATCAGTTAGTCTAACCATCCATACATCCATTTTAAACCTCTTTATCGCGATATCGACCTCCAATCAAATCTTTTCACTCGATCTCTCGAGGGGGTAATGTACTAATGTACTACTTTTTGCTGGGGCATCCAAAAAAATCAGAAATTTTTTAATTTCGATGTCGGCGGCATCATTCTTTTAACCAATGCAACGAGTACATTGATTCAAAGAGGGGAAAAATGTAGACATGCAAAATTAACACTATTGATTAACATCATTGATTAGTCATATTTCATCCATCAATTAAACAAATCAGGTTTAATTAAACAAATCACTTTTTATCTCCTAAGGTCTCTTGATTTAATTAAATCACATGTATTTAATTAAATGATTAACATTAATTTTCCTCTCATTTGATTTAAAACAAATACAAAAATTAAAATCAAAGGTCACACCACCTAATCACTAGCTTAATTAGTCAAAATCTCTAATTAATGCTAAGACTAACCCATATCCCATTCACTTGCACAATAAATCATTTAAATTGATTTATTAAAACACTTATTTTCCTCACAAGGCATATTCCCAAGGAATATGCCCTCATTAACTCTCATGTTTGACCTTTTTGGACAAACATAATTCCCCCCAAAAACCCTCAACCACATTCATTTATTGAAAATTGAAATTTGAAATTGGCACATTGGCCAAGACTTGCACATTCCTCACCCTCTCACGCCTTGACAAGTGGCATCTTGTCATTGGTCCATGAATGATCCCACATTCATCAATTTGACCTCTCCTCTCTTCAAGTTCAACTATAAGTTGAAGGCTTCTCGCCTTTAAACAACAACACATCTTTAGGCAAGGTTACTCTCCACATGAGAGAACCAATCTTGCTCATCACAACAACATAATTTGAGAACACATTTTGAAGCAAGGTTACTCTCTTCATTTGAGAATCAATCTTGCTCTTCATCATGTATCATTTGGCAACTTTTGCTTATCAAGGGGGTGGGAAAGGGCTTTTCTTTCCACATTTCAAAAGGCACCACTCCCACTATGGGATAGATATGGATACTGTTTGAATATGCTTTAAGTTTTCTTATTTGGTCTTTTAGAGTTTTGTTTAACATGTTAGACATGATTCATTATCTCATAGGGATGTTGTGATTTGCTAACAATGCTAACCTTATGTCAATGTTATAAGCAGCATTTTGCAGATTTTAGCATCCACATAACTCATTTTAATTTTTGAAAACACATTTACCCATTTGTATGGTTGAAATATAAATAGTCAAAAAATATCTAGGATAATTATTACTTAGTGAAAAATCTGTTTATTTTGTATAATCACTAAAACCATAATCCAAAATCTCCCACATCAAGCAACTTACCTTGTCCATTTCACATTTTTCGAACCTAACCACATCCCTAGACCTCAATCCATTCTGCAAAATTTGACTTATCCTATTAAAATATTGAGTGCAAGGTACACATCTTTTTGTCACTCAATATACCATTGGTCGTAAACCTACTCAACTTTGAGTCACATCTAAGAGATTGTTAGGATACCCTTAATCTTCGTATCATCATCATAATATTTAATCTACATCATCCTAATTGTCTTCACCCATCATCAATCCAAATCAATAATTAGTCATATTTTAAAAAGTGTAACCTTTAGATCTCTTATTCAAATAATAATTTAATCCATCTCTTGGGACCTTTAATAACCCTAAGGTTCATGTTTTAACCATTGGAAACTTTACACCAATCGATAGATTCTAAAATAAAAGTCACAATCAAATCATTCTAAGATCCAAGTGTGTAGACTTAAACATTAATCTAAGCTTAATAATTAAAATCCACCTAGTCCATATAATAATTTATTTCCATCTTTTGGATCATTATAATAATTCAAGTTATCCATCCAAGTATTCCATCTAATACATCTATCAAGTCTACCTAGGTTTATCCTTTTGACCTAGTCACCATAACCAAAATATAATTTATTCAAAAGTTAAAAATCCAAGGGACTAACTAAAATAATGGATCCATATCCTACACCAAAAAATCCGAAACACATGATTAAATAAATCTAAAAGATAATAAGAAAAGGAAAATCCAACACTATGAGCTCTTTAGATCAACAATTTTCCCAATTCAATCCAAGTATAATAAATATAAAATTATTTTCTATTAACCAAGATATGATCCTTATGATGATGAGGATGATATTATCTACCAACTAAATATGATATTGAAACACTAAAAAATGTGGGTTCACCAAAATGTTTAATGAACAAGATGATGGGCCACTATTTTTCTAAGGAATGTTTCACTCAATTATGTGTACGATAAGATGCAAATAACAATCATATTTCTACCTAACTGTTATAGAAACTATGGTGGAAGTTCTTAGAGCATAAAAATTTATTTACTTGGTCAAAAAAATCCACAAAGGACTCATTCGCCTTCAGTGGTGAATGGGTCCTTGTTAGGGTTTCTAAAACTGAGATTAGGGTCCTATTCCTTGATTTATGCACTCTCAAAATCCCTGTTATGAAGTTCTGAAAGTTTTTAGGTAATTATGTAGCTTCAATTATTTGGTTTTGCACTTTGAGTGACAACTTTTGTAACTTGACAACTTTGACAATCTTTCTCCAATTTTGCTCCACTTGATCTTCAACTTGTAAGTCTGCAATCTTACACTCAAGGGTAGAAAAACTTGTTGATTGTTAGTGAATAGTGGTTTTCCTCAGTCAAAACCCTTGTATATAATCTAACCAAATTATGAAATAAATGACATGAAGCATGAATATGAAATAATGTAATTGATATCACCTTGGATGATGTCTTGTGAAACAAATTTGCAATCTAACATGTAGTCACCATGAATAATGTAGATCTTGGATCCTTGAATGTGATTTGAATAATAGTTGCAAGTAGATCTTAAATACTACATCCACTTTTTTAGCTCAACAACATGAAGGCATGCATCAAACCCTTGACATGATGATATGATCTTGGGTTGCTGCAATAAACTCTTGAAATGTGCCTTGAAATTCCTTGAAATTGCTCTAATGCTCGATAACTTGAATGCTTGGAGGCTTAGAATGGATTTCTAGCTCTTGTTAGGAGAAATAATGTGAATTAACCCCTTATTTATACTAAATTAGGAGATTAACCTCGATATTTAAATAATTAAGGCTGACACCAGACCTGGAAAGAAAAATTATTTAATTCACACCAAAATAAAATTCAAAAGGGGGGGTCTCATTAAGGGAGGACCCATTCGCCACCTTGGGGTGAATGGGTTATGGTTCAGTTTACCAGGACCTAACCCTGAGGGATGGAAAGAGCACTAAAAACCCATTCCAAACCAATTGGAAAATGGGGGTCCTATTAAGGGAGGACCCATTCACCACCTAGGGTGAACGGATCTAACTTTTCCCAATGAAATATTTTATTAATTAAATTATAAGTGTCAGGATAGATCTTCAGGATGCGTGATAATTAAGGCTTAAATTTGAATTAAAAGGGGGTTAATTAATCCAATTACCCACAATTAATTAATGACCACCTAGATAAATGTGGAAGTTCCTTATGGGTATGTGCAGGATCATCATGGAAAAACAAGCCCTTAAGTGGCAATAAAAAGACAAAAAATCAGAGTTAGACAACTTGACATAAAAATTTGAATAATTTATCTATATTATTTCAAAAAAATGTAAAAATAGAATATGTATCAAATTGAATGTAGTTTCTAAACTAGTAGACCTTTATTTAAAAAGAAAAAATCTATTTGACCTGAAAATTTGAAATTTCAATGCGCTAGTATTTAAATTTCAAGGTAAAAATAAAAATTAGGTGTCTGTCTGACCACCCTAACCAAAATAAAATGATAATATTTTTTTATAAGATTTTAGATATAAGTAGAGGGCTCATGTCCTTATGTGATGCATATTTTTTTATAATTTTTCTCCAAGTAAATAATTAATTATGAATTTTTTATTACAAATTTTAAAAAATATAAAAGCTCGTCTTTCTAGCCACCTTAAATTGGTCAAAAATTCATGAAATTAAATTTTATTTTGTTTAATCCTATAGTATGTGAAGCATAGAATGTGACACATGTTTCAGATTCAAAAAATGTGATACCGTTTGAAAGTTATAGATTTTTTTCAATCAACCTATCAATCAGGACGTTATTCATAATTCTAATAGAAAATGAATAATAATTATTTATTAAATTAAAATTAAAGAATAATTTATATTGGTGGAAATCTAAGAATATCCTCTAAAAACCCTTTTCGTTTCATCAATTTTGGGTAAAAAAAAAAGTCGTCAGCCACATGGGCCATCATATGGCTTATATCACCACTTTTTGGCGCATCATGATCCTACACATACCCTTATAACACTTTACAACACTTAAATTAGATAAAAAAATATGTAGATTTTATTCAGAAAGTGGCCCCATTAAAGCTTAATTAAGCAAAAACATCCTAGAAAAGTGTGAAGATAACCAAGACCACAAGTTTTTTCTTGTGTGTTAGGCTCTATAGGGACACAGATACCTTTTTCTCTAGCACCACATCCTTTTCCACTATACCCAAGTTGTTAATCATAAGTTCATATCCTTTCCCATAAAGATTTTTCATTTATTTTGGGTTCAATTTTTTCTCATAATCACCTTCAACAAAGTTTTTCATGTATGTTTTCTTTGCTTCTAAAGTGGTTAAAAGTGGATTCTTTCAAATTTTGTATTGAAATTAATGCTTTTCCATTTCCCTTTTTAGACTCTTTTGTTATGATCGTGTATTCTCCCATGGATGTAGGTATAAAATGAAAGGAAATCGAAGCATCTTCTAATAGTTTTGTAACCTCTTCAATAATCTTTTATTTTTCTTTGTTGACATGAAAACAACTTTAGGTTTCAGGATTGGTCTTGATTGTATACAACTTTAGGTTTCTCATCTTTTCTTAATGGCTTTACTATTTCGGAGCTATTGTTGCCCTTTTGTCTTTATGGGTCTTCTTTCTCCTATAAAGGTGGGGATAGATATTAGTGTTGGTGATACTATATGGTATCTCCAATCTAGGAAGCACTTGCAATTTTCTGATCTAGCTTTTTGCTAGTTCTTGTTATTTTTCCTTGCATTGGATCTACCTTTGTTGTGCAGATTTTTTGTTGTAGGTTGGTTGTTGTTTATCTTTGCATTATCTTTGGTGGTGTTTCACGTGGATTGGGTTATGGGTCCCATAAAAACTTTCTTGTCAATAGTTTTAGGTCCCTTTAAAACCTACTTTACCCTTAATAAAAAACATAAAAAATAATTTGTTATGAAATAATGATGTATCTTAGATTTGTTTTTGGAGCAAAACCTAGCATTCTATATATTATTGAATGTATTAATCAACAATAATATTAGTTACAATATAGGCCAAGTTAGGTGCCTTCACATGAGATAATACTAACAACCAAATTTTATGTAGTACTAGAGGCATAAAAAATACCCCATAAAATACACTATGTAAACTCCACCTTAATCATCAAATAATTAGAGAAACCAATACATAAAAACACCAAAGAGGAATCATAAAACCACAAGATATTGCCACCCAAAAGTGGTTCCCAAATCCCCTAGTCAAATTTCAACACCCAAATCCCAATAGAATTCCGATAAGAATCTTTCACAAATTCTCATAGTTATACTCCCAGCTTGAGAATTTTACTTGTCTTTTTTAAACTCTTAAAGGATGCTCTATGATAGTAATAATGATATATCATGGGTTGGTGAATATTTTTGTCAACACGTGTAACTCCCTCTTACAACTCTCTTATGTGTCATAAATACTCTTACAATCCTAAAGTAAGAGCCTAAATTTCATAGGCCATTGTTAGGATTAGATGCCTCATACACCTTGTAAGTCTAATGTTGATTTATTTTTTTATATTTATATTATTTTATCTTCATTGGGAAAATGAGGCACTCCATTTTGAGGTGGAACTTTTGGGCACACATTAGTTATCTTGGAATATATGTGTAAGAAGTTATAAGGGCATCAAATACCATCATGATGTGTAAGATCGTCTTATGATAGATTCTACGACACATCTAAGAGCATGATCTTAGTGAGTTATAAAGTAGAGTAGGGATCTTGATCGACTTATGTTACACATTATGATGCATTGTATATTATAATTTATTAGAGATAATGAACCCAAAGTATGGTGTAATTTTTGAGGATTAGTTTAATGGTATTTTGGAACCTTGTTTGGGCCTATGGTAATGCCCTTCATTGGTATTTTGGACCTCCTTGAGTTTATATATCGAGGGATTAAGGTGGAGGCATATAGGAGATTTTATTATAAGGCTATGCTACAATATTTTCTCTAGAGGAACAATGCATTGATCTCCATGTTAAGGCTATGAATGTGATATTATATGGTTCATTGTTACTAAAATATATTGTTTGGTTCTTTAGAGGTTAAAATTTTTTCATGAAAGGGTTTTCCCAAGAAATAACTATGTCACTCATTTTATGTTGTTTTTCTTTCAATCTTGATTTATTTCTAAGTGTTGATTTATATGATACTAAAATTATAAAAGATCTAATATATATCGACTCTCTCTTCATAGGGTTAATTTAGGGAATGACTATGCCATGTTTATAATTTATGGGCATATGGTCATGTCCACTCATATCAAGCTTTTTTTAGGTTGTAAATGTTATGATATTAGTGACTTGCATGTGTGAATTTCTTTTTGCAATAGATATGAGGTATATTGTTTTGGTTGTTGGAGGGTCTTCCCTCTTTTTGATCTTCATCTTTTTTCAAGTGAAAATTTTATGTTTGAAAATTTAAAAGACATGTATTTATTATCTTACACAAAATCTTATTAATTATTTTTAATTATATAATTTAAAAAGAAAATCAACAAATACCATTATTTTATTTCTTAAATACTTATTAAAAATTACAGAAGACATCTGAACTTTTATTTGTTAACCAACACAATTAATAATTACTCACTAGTATGATAAATACAATACCAAAGGCCTAAAAGGCAGGTACTAATAACGTGTAGACCTACAATGGATGTAATAAGGAAGTTTCTGGCATCCATTCTATTTTGTTTTTCAATTTGAAAACGCCGATAAATTATTGAGTATCGATGGCAGTGCAGTAAAAAGCAGAGGGCTTGCGCGAGTTTGACGATATCCCAATGCCTGAAAATCCTTTACATCGTCCGTTGACGTTGGCAATGCACGCGCCGATCATATCTTTTAGAAGTTTGCTCTGCTGGTTTTTAGGTTGAGATGCAAATTCTTCCATCGCCATCCACTGAACAAAACAAATTTGAACACCAATTAAACGATATTGAAACAACCCAGCTTAACGATATTGAATCGCCGCCATATGTTTAAACACGTACCTTTGCTGCTGAAATTTCGGTATCTTGTACAACAATATTAGAAGAAACGGATTTCAACATACACACGAAGAGCAGATCGGATTTTCCAAAAGGGGCATTGTGACCATCCCTGTAGTTCATGCACCCACAACTCTTAGAAAGCTAAAAATTACTAGTTCAAATTTATCCTTGTTTGTACCAGCAATGAAACATAGTTACAATACAATAAGGTTATATGTAATGAAAGTTTTGCTTACCTGAATCCAACTACTTGTACAAATTCTGTAACAATCTGTAAAAGCGCAGGAATATACTTCTATTATCAAAAACGTCGGAAATTATATTGAAAAGAAGTAAAAAATCCTGATTCGAAGGAAAAAGATGAGATAAGTGTCATTTACCCCTGTTTCTTCCTGAACTTCTCTTATGGCCCCTTCCTTAACGCCTTCACCCTGTCAGACAAACATCGCCCATAAATTCATTAGTGAGTGTCTTGTAATTTCATGTAAAAACTGCAGTGTCATAAATTTAGCTTGATAACGGAACTCAAAGTTCACACCTGGTTAATCCTTCCTGTTGGCATCTTCCACAACCCGGAATCTTTGTAAGGTCCACACTTTTCCTGAACTACTAGAACCTACATTGCCATTGTCATCATAATTTATGTACCGCTATTAAAATAACATTAATGGGTACTCAATATACTAATTATATATTTTGCACGTGATGTAAGATGAGGAAATCCTCTTAACACGAACAAACACTTTAAACAGTAAATATTTTCTACAGTTACATTGATATGGACAGGAGAAGAATATTTAGTAGAAAAATACAGTATATGAGAATAACAACAAGATACAGACAGTAGAACTGAATTAGATTCTGGTATATGCCTAATATTACAGTTACCTCTTCCTTGTCGTTGAATACAAAAGCTGCGATTCCCACTTGATGTGAAGCATTATCAGGGATGGTAGAAACAGTTTGAGGGATCCAAAGCACTAACATCACATAGGAAGGCTCCGCATGGTGGTATCCAAATCCCTCCTGCAATTCACCACGCGATATATTGAAGCGTAAACAAATGGTTTGCAGGCAAAAACATCAATGGTTGTAGCGAATTTTTGAAAAACTGACCTCAATCGCAACGGGAACTAGTTTCGCCTGTGCCTTGGGCACTTTAATCCACACAGCTTTCTTTGCCTGTATACCCAACAAGTATGAATTGAAGGTATTATATTTTATTGTCTTTTACATTTATTTATTGAGGGATTTGTATTTAGAGTTAAGAAAGCACTGACCTGGTTTGTCCATTGAGAAAGGGATGCCTTGAGTGAAGCTGCAAAACGAGTAGCATTGTTCTGCATATTCTCTATGTCAACAACTACACCATCATATCTGTCTTCATGGGCTTTCAACACTTCACATATATCATGTGCAGAGGATTCGTTCAAAACTATATCCACGTTGTTGATGACGTCACTAGAGGTTGCCGAGACCTCGTTCGTTGGGAATGCCATTGTGCAGTGCAAGCGAATAAGCGAGCTGCCAAAAAACTTCTGAAAAAGCAATGCTAACCTTCTGAGTGCTGGTGTGAGTAAGATTGAAGCAGGCTTCTTCCTGAGCGTGTGCAATAGCAGATTGAATTGATATAGCAGTGCAATAATAATAATAATATGTGGTAGAGGGAGGAATTGTATATATAATAGTGGCAACTGGAGGTTTCTGGGATTTGAAACGAATGCTTCGGCACCGGTAACAACCAACTACCACTACCCTTCCTTGCAACTTCAATATCAATACAGAGAAGCGCGTAAGCGTAGCAAAAACGAAAAAGGAAAACTTGTATGCAAAGCAACAACAGATAGTGAAAAATTTATCATAAAAAACATACGGACACGCGAATCATTCATTGACATTATTCAGAGGGTTGGCATGAGAACGGCTAACGTAAATTTGCAGGACGACTCTTATATTGAAATCTCGGAAATTATATTGAAATCTCGATACTTCTTATTAACAGAGAAATTGCTAGGGATCTTTCCTGGCGCGCTACTACGTTTTAAATAATAGCACAAAGAAGTTTGTGACCATCCGATGACGCGTGAAACAGTGATTAAGCAAGCGTTTAACACTGCTGCGAAGGTTGTCGTGGCTCTCCCAGCTCGTTCCGCCTTCGATATTCTATTGACTTTCCATATACGACGAGTATTTGACCATCTTTATAAATAAATAAATAATCTTTTCTTATTCCCTTTTTTAACATCACATTACCTCATCTATCGTTGCTTCCTTATCCCATATTTTTCCATCACATCATCTATCGTTCAGGTCGTTTGATTCGATATTTCAATCCCTTTATAACTGTGTTGATAATGTCTTCTAATTATTAATTATTTCTTATTCTTCTATGGTTAGAATTTTTGTTGACATTTAAGTTTATCGATGATCACGATGAAAGAAGACATGTAAAAGTTATGTAGCCATTATCATCAATTATTTAGACATTCCACATCTTTCACTCTTCTTCTAAATGGTGTCAATTATGTTCTTTCATATTATTTTCTTCATCATTGGAATGACATGTACATTAGTTCTTTTATCAACAAAACAATGAAACATTTTTCCAAAACTCAATCCCTCATCATATCCATTATTCTGTAGTAGATACCAATCGCCAAATATGTTGACACTTCCCCTCCTTTGCAACATGCAACAATGCCAAACTCTAAAAATGTAAACCCAATTCTTGTTCCATCATCTTGTTGTTGCTTCTTGATTACACAATTACTCCCCTTGTTAAAATACTTGAAGACTAACATGCGATGGGGTGCAAAAATGTAGGAAGAACTGATAAACATGGAAACCACATACAGATGTCACAAATTTTCCACTAAAATGTGATAAAGAAGGTACCACTTAAAGTAAGAATATTGAATGCATGTGATGAAATGTACTAAATATTTTGTAAATAATGATTAGTAATACTAAAAACTTATTTTTTATATATCATTGTACTAATGGTTTTTTCATTAAATCTTAAATTTAAGAGAAAAGGCTAAAGAAAAAACCTATAGATATATAGAATGCATTAAATCAAAATTTAAACTCAATTACTATATATAATTTATATGATAAAATTTATGGTTTGTTTTTGTGTATATAATGATCCATGCTTCTATAACTTAAGGATGATGTTTTTTTGCCACATATTTTTTTCTCATATGAAATGGGATAAACTTCAAAATTAATTATTATATGTGACGATGGGGATGCATTCCAAGCTCACTAGAATGAATATGTGACATACATTGGCTAGTAATGAGAACCCTTTAGTGAATGTTGATGGGACAAATTTAAAATCTTAAAATATTTAAATTTTAAACTTAAAGTTAAGTTTATATATATATATATATAATTAATTATTTTTATTATATATATGTAAAATATTTATGTGCTTCTTTATATTCGTATATTCATGTCTTTACACCCCCATAGATAATATATATGTATGCATGTGTATGTATGTATGTATGTATGTATGTATGTATATATACATACATATATATTTAATCTATATTTTTTGTGATATTAGAATTTATGTTAAAATATTTAAAGTTGTGTCAACTAGAGTTATGATTGAAATATTTTTTTTTTTTTTGAAATTGATCTTTATTAAAACATAATTTGATTCAATATTTTTCTTATCATCTAAAATAAATAAATCAAATAACTTTATATTGTAATCAATAAAAGTGTATATCATGTATTCACATTTCTATTTTATATTACTTCTATAACATGTCATTAAATGTAGTTGTACAAGTATTTTATTCAATTTTGCATATTAACCCCTTCCTAATTTATAAATTATTAGCTAACCCCCACTATAGTTCTCCTTGGTTTAGATTTGGTGTACAATTGAGCCTATGGATTGGGTCACATAAAACAAACCAGTCCATCTTATTAAAATTCATTTTTTTTCTTCCAAGTTGACCTTCCTAAAAGCTAGTTGTTTTCACTTTTGTTAGCATACAAAAAAAATAAAAAATTGAGTGGCTAAGAACACACATGTATGGAAATTTCTTGATCATTAGCAAGAAAAATAGAAAAATATCAAGTATCATCATTAGGTAACATAAAGAAATATTGATAATGTAGAGTAGGAAAATGCATACCCTTGCATTTTCACACTTGTTTGGGTCTGCCTTGCTTTATTTATATTTATTTATGTCTTAATTGGTCTTATTTTTCATCCACAAGCCTTATAAATTATATCTTTTTTTGAAAAATCTTGACAAACATCAATGGATAAATGATAATTTAATGATTCTCGTTGAGTGTCCCTAATTTTTGGGTCAGGACTAAGACGCCGCCTAGGGAATATTTATCCCCTAAAGGTCTTGGGACCCCCTTTTCAATGGAACTTTAACTGGGCCCCTTTTTTGAGTATGTGCCCCAAGTTTTCAAGACTTGGGACTAAAATGCCACGTAGGGCATCTTAGTCCCCCTTAAGCTTTTTTCAGGATTCAATTTCAAATTCTAGTGGGATTTGGCCTCCTTTAATTAATGAATTCATATGTCAGCTTTTTGTGGTCTAATTTCAGGATATTAAGCATGAATAAGTATAAATACAAGGTTTATTCATTCATTTTCATATCCAAGAATACAAGTCTTTTGTGAGAGCATTCCTAATAGCATAATTGAGTTCAAAAGAGCATTCAAGAGAAATTCATCAAGCATCTGGATCCTTTATCAAGATTTGAAAGCATCATATCAAGGATATTCTTGCATCCTGTGTATTTTTGAGCTAACATTTGTGATGTAGGGTTTTGTTTCAAGCAAGCAATTCTAGTCTAGATCTATCAAGCATTCATTGGATTCAAGATCTACATTCAAGCTAGCCATTTCACACAAGTTTGTAGAATTCATAGCAAGGGTTTGGTGATTTGTAACATTGCATGTTGTTCATTCATCATTTCCCTCTATTTAATTTCATTATAAGTGTCAGGATAGATCTTCGGGAGGCATGATAATTAAGGCTTAAATTTGAATTAAAAGGGGGTTAATTAATCCAATTAACCACAATTAATTAATGACCACCTAGATAAATGTGAAAGTTCCTTATGGGTATGTGCAAGATCATAATGGAAAAACAAGCCCTTAAGTGGCAATAAAAAGAGAGAAAATCAGAGTTAGACAACTTGACATAAAAATTTGAATAAGTTATCTATATTATTTCGAAAAAATGTAAAAATAGAATCTGTAGCAAATTGAATGTAGTTTCTAAACTACTAGACCTTTATTTAAAAAGAAAAAATCTATTTGACCTGAAAATTTGAAATTTCAATGCACTAGTATTTAAATTTCAGGGTAAAAATAAGAAGTAGGTGTCTGTCTGACCACCCTCACCAAAATAAAATGATAATATTTTTTTATAATATTTTAGATATAGTATGAAATTGGTTTTTTTTTTTTTTTTAATCCTATAGTATGTGAAGCATAGAATGTGACACATGCTTTAGATTCAAAAAATGTGATACTGTTTGAAAGTTATAGATTTTTTTCAATCAACCTATCAATCAGGGCTTTATTTGTAATTCTAATAGAAAATGAATAATAATTATTTATTAAATTAAAATTAAAGAATATCCTCTAAAAACCTTTTTCGTTTCATTAATTTTGGGTAAAAAAAAAGTCGTCAGCCACATAAGTCGTCAGCTGGCTTACATATCGCCACTTTTTGGCCCATCATGATCCTGCACATACCCTTATAACACTTTACAACACTTAAATGAGATACAAAATATGTAGATTTTATTCAGAAAGGGGACCCATTAGAGCTTAATTAAGCAAATACATCCTAGAAAAGTGTGAAAGTGTGTTACAACACTTTACAACACCTTTGTAAAGGATCAAATAAGGCACATTTTTGTCAAATAAAGGTCCTAGAATAGTGTGAATGTGTACAAAACATTACAAAACCACTCAAGACATCATTAATTCAGTTTTATTGTCAATTATCAAACCAAGTAAGGAAAAAGAATTACTTTTTCCATTACTACATTTTGCCCCCACTGTAGTGAGAGGATGACCCCATGTCAAACTCGCACTAAAGTAGACATCCAAAACACTTAAGTATGCAAAAATAATAAATATACATGATCATAACCTATCAAAGGCCCGAAAAAATAAACAAAAACAAAGGATCAAGCACAACCGTTCTGATGCAATGCAGAACGGAGTTGTTTGTCCATAACATATGTAGGCCACTCTATGGCAGTGGAACCTCAGTCTATCCACTAGGTGAGTTGTCCCAAAAAATTATTTTAGTGAGAAATTCATGCCAATGTCTTGTGTTTTCATCGTCTAATGAGAAATTCATGCCAATGTATCGACTTCTCAGCATACCAATCATACCAAAGTTCTCTTGATAACTTTAATAATGCACCACAATGTAAATTATTTTTGAATATCATGTACATAAATTTTTAAAGGGGATTTTTCTTTGTTCGTTTAATGGTATTCCTCTTAGGGAGCATTGTGTCTAATGTCTCCAAGAGAGGAAAAGTCATAAGTGTCATATCATTGCCCATGGGATGCCTTTTTTGCATCATACCATTCTAGTAGATCATACACTCTTGGAAGATATCAAACCTAATGACACCACCAAGAAGAGGACACATCACAAGTTAAAAGGAAAATCCCACCATGAAATTTTCTAAAAGATAACATCTATGTATGCCCCACTTTAAAGCGGTTGCTACACCATCACTGTGAGTAATTTATTTAAAGTAGCCAATACTTTTGTCCTAAAACATGAGATCTTCTCTCAAAAAACCCTATACCAAGTCATATGTTTCTGAAATAAGCCGTGTCATGAAATAAGAAGAAAGGGTTGCCCCCACAAATAAATAAGGGATCTATGCATTTGAGGTTAGTATGTTTGTTCTACAATGTTGTTATAGAGCATGGAACTATCATCATTCCCCAAATACCCATAGAACTAGAAGAATGACACAAATAGAATGAAAAAAAATAAAAATCCTTTCGGGTCAACATGGAAGAGACCTAAATGTCTCGACGCCTTGTGTCATCCCCAAAAGGAAAACACAAGACACATAAAAAAGATAAAGAAAAATATTTTGGGTCAACATGGAAGAGACATGAATGTCTCGATGCCTTGTGCCATCCCTAAAAGGAAAACACAAGATAAATTAAAAATTCTTACGACATAGGGAAGAATGAAGATACATATAGAGGAAGGAAAAAAAGAGAGAGACATTAAACAAAACATCATGGGGGATCACATTACACACCTAAAATCACATAAAGAAAACTAGAAAAGAAAAATACTAGTAAGGTATAGGAAAGTCAACCTAAAGCAAGCCATCCACCTCCCAATCTCGATCGGTATAAACAATTTTTTTTAAACTAGCCAAAGGGACAACTAAAAATGCATTACTAGGACAAGGCTATCAGATTATTTCCCCCACTTTGCGCTTGAGACAAGAATGAGCTAAGGATGGATGATGGTATATTGCTCATTGCAATAAGGAAATGATTTCTAATGAACATGTAAAACATGCAATAGTGAGTATCCTATGATCCTACAACTATTACATTTCAAGGAGTAGCAACTATTGTTATTGATTATGATGAGTAAACAAAGTATCAACCTGATGCCTATGTAATGAATTGTTCCCAAATGTAGTATCTATTAGTTTAGGCTGCACTAAAGTTAAGCTTGTCTTGGAAGAATCTTTTTAAGGTTGTGGATATTAAGTGAATTCATTTTTGATTATTTTGTTTCCTTCAAGAGAAAATAACCAAGACCACAAGTTTTTTCTTGTGTGTTAGGCTCTATAGGGACACGGATACCTTGTTCTCTAGCACCACATCCTTTTCCACTATACCCAATTTGTTAATCATAAGTTCATAACCTTTTCCATAAAGATTTTTCATTCGTTTTGGGTTCAAATTTTTCTCATAATCACCTTCAAAAAAAAATTTCATGTATGTTTTGTTTGCTTCTAAAGTGGTGATGCTTTCAAATTTTATATTGAAATTAATGCTTTTCCATTTCCCTTTTTAGAATCTTTTGTTATGATCGTGTGTTCTCCCATGGATGTATGTATAAAATGAAAGGAACTCGAAGCATCTTCTAATAATTTTGTAACATCTTCAATAAGCTTTTATTTTTCTTTCTTGACATGAAAATAACTTTAGGTTTCAGGATTGGTCTTGATTGTATACACCTTGTTATATATGTGAGAAATTTCATTGGAACTTAGTTGCTGTGAAACATTATCATCATCGAATTGATTTTAAAGTGGCTATAATATTAGCATGGGTTTATTTTGATCTTGTGGTTGATGTGAGGGTGGATGAATGATAATTTGAGGCTTAGGTGTTTTGATAATTAGAGGACTCGAAGGAGCTCTAATTTTCATAACCTCAACACACTTGTACTTATTTTCATGATTTCTTAGTGAACGGGAGTCTAATATCACTTCATCATCTTCGTCTAAGGAAGTCACATAACTATTGCTTGAAAGAGATGTGTAAATGTTCTCATTTTATTGCATCATGATATCTTCCCTAGTAGAAGAGTTTTTAGGAGAGCAACAAACTAGATGTTCATGACATTCATTGATTGTTTTTCCTAAAATGTCTTCATCACAAGTTAGGAAGTGATCAATGGTTGGATTTTCTTGCTTATCAATGATGGCATTCTCTTGTTCAATAATGTTTTCCATTGGAGAAGAGAGACAAATAGGATTCTCATGAATCTCATCCAAAATATCTTCATCATAAATAAGAGAGATATTAGGAGAAGCCAAAATTTGATTGTTTTGATTTCCCATGATTTCATCCTTGTTTTCTAAGATCTCATTCTCTTGCATTGTGATATCTACCCTAGTGGGAGATATTTAAAGAGGTTCATCGCATTCCATGACTATATTTTGTAAAGTAACTTCATCAAAAATAGGGGAGGCATCAAGAGAAGAACAACTATGACTTTCAATTTTGCCAATGATTGGATCATCTGATTTGAATAGATCTTTCCAAATGCTAGGGACATTAGAAAGGAGAGAAATAATGCTATAACTCTCAATGATCTCTTAACACTAACATTTTATCTTTACAAATGTTCTTTTCATGATTTCCCAAGATTGTTTTCTCTTTCACCAAAGCATTCTCACAAGTAGGGGATGTGTTGGGAGATAAATGGAGACTAGGTAAAGTTGTGTTAATGATCTCATCTTCTTGTTTCCTAATATCTTCCCAAGGGGGAGGAGGAGAGGGACAATCAATACTCTCAATTATTGTATCTTCTTTCACCAAGATACCTTCGTCAGTAATAGGAGAGGTATCGGGAGAAGAACAATTATGATTGTTATGATTGTCTACGCTCACATCCTCTTGTGTTATGATATTATTACAAATCTGATAGATGCTAGGAGGGTATCCCACATTATTATAAATGGTTTTACTTTTCTTTCCTAGATTATGCTCATGGGTAGAGAAAATATAATAATACAAGCCATGTGCTACTCTATGAACACTAACTGCTTGAAAAAAAAAATGAATGTGCAAGATCATGATGGGCCAAAAAGTGGCGATATGATGGCCTATGTGGCTGACGACTTTTTTTTTACCCAAAATTGATGAAACGAAAAGGGTTTTTAAAGGATATTTTCAGCTTTCCAGCAATATAGATTATTCTTTACTTTGAATTTAATAAATAATTGTTATTCATTTTCTATTTGAATTATGACTAAAGTCTTGATTGATAGGCTGATTGAAAAATATGTATAGCTTTCAAAAATTATCACATTTTTTGAAATTGAAACATGTGTCAAATTATAAGATTTGCATACTATAGGATTAAAAAAAGAAAAATTGAATTTCATGAATTTTTGACTAAGTTAAGGTGGTTAAACATACGATTTTTTATATTTTTTAAAAGTTGTAAAAAAAAAATCATAATCAATTATTTGCTTGGAAAGAAATTACAAAAAAATATGCATCACATTAGGACATGAGTCCTCTAATTATATCTAAAATCTCATAAAAAATTAATATCATTTTATTGTGGTTAGGGTGGTCAGACAGACACCTACTTCTTATTTTTTCCCTGAAATTTAAGTACTACTGCATTGAAATTTTAAATTTTCACCAAATAGATTTTTTTTTCTTTTAAATAAACCTAGTAGTTTAGAAACTAAATTCAATTTGATACAAATTCTATTCTTTCATATTTTTGAAATAATGTAGAGAACTTATTCAAATGTTTACGTCAAGTTGCCTAAGTCTGATTTTCTGAATTTAGATCACCACTTAAGGACCTATTTTTTCCATGATGATCATGTACATACCCACTAACATGAAAAAGTAAACTATGCAATTTTTATATTCTAAACAAGGAAATGCAATAAACTAAAAAATAAATGTTGTAGCCATAATTTTGAATTTTGACAATGCACTAAATGAAGCAAATTAAGCTAAACTCAATGAAATTGATGAAACAACAAATTAGGAAATTGAAACAAGAAAGTAACTATAGAAAAAAAAAGCCTAAAACAAAGGTTTTAATGTCCTCAAAATGCAGAGCAGTAGCTAACAGGGACTCATTCGCTAGTAAGGGCGAATGGATCTTGGTTAGATGTTTCACAGATGTTTATATGGATTTCAGAGTGAATTTTGATGCTTTTTTTATTGCCAAAAGGTTCATATCAGACTTGATCATGGATTTATTTTCTAGTAAAGGTGAATGGGTCCTGGTTAGGTATTTTAAAACTATTTTTTAATTATTTGCAAGCTTTCAGTACTATCTTTCAGTTCCAGGTATGAGATAGTGACTTTTAGCTTCAAATTTTCAAGAAATGCAATGTAAATGTGCAATAAAAAGATGAAATGAAAGGCCTACATTGAAATTAAAATTTTATTTTATTTTCAAATGCAATTGTATGAGATGAAAAATGACTAATTTGTTTTTTTGTTTTTCAAATTTCAGAAGTGCAAAACAATGCAAATTTAAACCCTAAATGATATGCAAGATTTTAATGCAAAACAAGTAACCCTAAATGAGATCTTAATTCAATGCAAGTATAAATAAAAATTAATGTAAGATCTAACTTGAGATGTAATGAGATACTCCAAAAATAAAAAAATTACAATGTTCAATATGTCGGGTTTACCATAATGAAAAACCAGAAAATGTGGGTTTTGTTAAGGGAGGACCCATTGCCACCTAGGGCGAATGGGTCTTGGCACCATTTTATAGGACCTAAATTTTCCCAACGAAATATTTTATTAATTAAATTATAAGTTTCGGGATAGATCTTCAGGAGGTGTCATATTTTTAAGACTTAAATTTGAATTAAAAATGGGTTAATTACTTTGAATACCCACAATTAATTAATGACCACCTAGATAAATGTGAAATTGCCTTATAAATCTTTACAAAACTTAAATAAGATACACATTATGTACATTTTATTCCAAAAGGGGGCCCATTAAAGCTTAATTAAGCAAATACATCCTAGAAAAGTGTGAAAGTGTGTTACAACACTTTACAACACCCTTGTAAAGGATCAATTAAGGCACATTTTAGTCAAATAAAGGTCCTAGAATAGTGTGAATGTTTATAAAACATTACAACACCACTCCAAGACATAACTAATTCAATTTTAATATTAGTTATCAAACCAAGTAAGAAAAAAGGCTTATTTTTTCATTACTATAGATCCTTATGATGAGGATGGTCTTATCAACCAACCTGAATGTAACCCTTACAATGATAATTATAGTAATGACCAAGAAACCATTAATAAGATCTTATTCACCACCATCAACTCCCATATCAAAACCAAGACCTACCAAGCAATAGCTACGTGATGAACCGACATCAAACATCCATGACTAATCCTTGTCCCATATATTGTAAGGGAAAGACCTTCCTAGAATAATATCCCACATTTCCACAATCCATTTTATTTGATTCCTCTTAACCGAGGTATTTTAAATATCTATGAATATGATATCGAAAGTCAAAAATTCCAAAAATAAATTACAAAATTAGAAAAATTCGAAAAATTCGAAAAAAAGAAGTAAATATTAAAAAAAATAGCAAAGAGAAATAATCCATCCAATACTGAAAACCACTTCTCATGAAACTTTAGGAAAGTACCATGATGAAAACCCATTTAATTGGTGTGATGAGAAAAGTCAACTAGTTTTGTGAACCTTGCAATTAGGGGAAAGTTATCTCATCCATTCCACCACACTTATCCATCCTATCTTTTCATTCAATAACATCCATCCATCATGTACATTTAGTCATGCCTCATCCATATTTCCTACTCACCTTGGAATTAAAAATTATTAGGAGCATACGGTGTTTACTTTGTGTGATATAAAGGGGATTTTTTACACACAGGTTTGTTTCTTCTAAAGAGATCAATAGGGAACGAACTGCCCTTATACACCTCAACTTGAATAGATCGATGGAATCATGAAGAGAAATGGGAAAGTGGGTCCAGGATCTGAAAGAGTGAGACTTATAAGTTTCTATCCTCGGCTGAGAATCTCTTGACTAAAAGACATCAGTGTGGTTCTCAGACACCAATGCGGCACACTGTCGTCTGCAAGACACATTGGCATCCTAAGTTGTAGAGAAATCATGAGCTCAGGCAGACAGACTAGAGTCTCATTTCTTGACTTAGATTTAAAAATGCAAAGATTCAAGTAATCAACATAAACTAAATAATTGAAAGAGGATACAAGAGATCTTGAAACGATATCACCTTCGTGCGTTCAAGTCTTCAGTACATGTTTCCTTTCGTAACCTGCACATAAAAGATCAAGGGGAAATGGTTGGGGCTATATAGGGGCCTGCCTCGGTTAGAGCCCCGTATTGGTGTTCCCACCTCCATGGACAACTAGATTTGGTAGAGAGTGTAAAGGAAGTAAAAAAAGTGTGTGGTGAAAAAAAACCCACTTTGGAGTAGATCCCACACCACAAAGTAGTAAATGAACTTAACAAGGAGTGATAAGGAGAAAGAGAATTACCCATGGGTCAAGACCCTCTTTCGGAGCACACAGGCACACCACAATGTGCTTGCTTGAGATCTGGTAGCTACTTGAGAGATGGTAGTTGTTGGGAGGACCTTAGTCCATCATGGCTTTGCTAGTAAAAGTGCTACTACTCAAGGGTAGGATTTACCCAAGACTAGAGCAAGTGGTGACAATGCTCAAATTGATAACTTCCAACCCCAAAATGAGGGCCAAAGGAGTTTTTAATGCATGCAAGGGTGGTATAGAGCCATTTCATTCGAGACCTAGCCACCAAGACACATGTCACAAGTGTCAAGGTTCTAGATTCATCGTTTGAAACTCGCAAAACCTCCAGGATACTAGCGCGTCGCACAGACGTTCGTGCATCGGGCAGGTGTCTAGAGCCTAGATTTTTGGGAAACGCCTTGTCAGGCTTCTGTCATTTTTCCATGCATCTGCATGGAGCCAGAATTGTGAAATTTCGCCTCATGGGACTTTGTCATAGATACTCTTAGGTGTCATAAATGATAGGTAAGATGCTAGAATTTGGAATTGCCCCCAGGTGCAATTCTGTGACATTACATTTTTCCCCCACTTTAGTGGGCTCGATTTTGGAAAAATCTAGGCTCACTAAAGTAGAGAAGGAAAAATTCACCCAAATTTTAAATTTTACAAAAATGTGTGCCGGAAAGAGGGATCACAGAGGTCACCGAGGTTGAGCCAAATGGTATCGAGGATGCCCCTAGCTTGTGAGCTCAATAATCAGCAACACCATGGTCATGAAAGATTATACAAAATTTTATCCTACAAAACTAAAATTTTGAGTCAGTTTCAAAAAATCGGAAGAAGCTACGAAGGATAAAACAATGATCAAGAAAAAGTTGTTGGTCCAGAGGAGAAAAAATGATCAAGAGGTGACTATATGCCCCCTCCTAGTTTTTTCCCCCAGCATAGTGGGGTAAAGTCAAGAGAAACCAGGGAGCCACGAGCTTCAAGAAAAATGGGACTCGGGGGGCCTATATATACCTAGGTGGGCCCCTAGAAGGGTCATTTTCACTATTCACTATGAGAAGATTGTTGAATTTTGTGAGAAAAAAGTTAGCAAAATGTTGAATAGGAGAGAGTACGAGGCAGTGAGGCTTGAGCAATGAGGTCGACTAGGTAGGATTCTTAGCTTATATTTTTGTGCCTTTTAGCTTATTTTTTAGGGTTTTATATACTTTGAGGTGCACAGGCATCTAAAATGTGCACCTGCGTCCTTATTCTACGCTAGCGTACAAGACTAGCGCTGGGGTCCTGGATCGACGCTATCATCCTAAGGATGCACTAGCATCCTCCAGGTGACTATGGTGGATCCGAGACATAGGCATGTTGCACAGACATCTCCACAACGCACATGCATCTATTTACATAGTTTTCAGCATAATCAAGTTTCTGAATTGAATCTTTTTACATTTTTGTAGGATTATCTAGAGATCTATGAGCATCCTGGAGGACGATCATTATGCCTCATCCGAGAGAAGAGAGACCGAATATCTCCCGATGAGGTTACACACTTAGAGAGATTCAGTCTCTGAAATGTGTTTATTATGCCAGAGATGCATTATCACAACAAGAAGCTCACCACTCTGATGGAGCGGTGGGATGCTACCACCTATTTTCATCCGCCCTATGGGGAGATGACCATCACACTAGAGGATGTTTATCGGATCCTCAGGCTACCCTTCCATGGATGGCGGGTGGTACTAGATGACACTTGGTCAGTGCGAGAGCGGAGCAAGGGCATTCGCTAATTCATAGGGTGGACCGACGATGGTGACGACATTGGTCACATTTATAGGAATTGGTATGACCATGTGAGGATGACAACGTCACTGCTACACCGGGTGATGGTGGTGATTGTCACTTTTAGGATCACCATAGACAGGCAAGGCTCAAACCTACATGGGGGCCTTTTCCCAATTGTTAGATATATAGTGGAGCAGATGACTATTTTTTCCTGGGCGTGCAACATGTTAACGCACCTCTACCAGAAGCTAGGGTGGTACGTGCACTATGAGTACCGTAGTCTTACAGTGTGCACACTCCTATAGGTGTGGGCATTCACCCACATTATGTGCCCTTGGCCAATCAATTTTCCTTAGCAATGGTCGTATGATGTCCCGATGGCCCACTGGTATGATATGACAAGCCAATGGCATTTCGAGGATTTAAAGTTTTGGAGGCTATAGTTTGACACTGTTGTTGTGGGAGAGGTTCATTAGAGGCCTCACTGCTATTTTAGGTGGGTAGATGATAGCAGGTTCCTCAGTAAACTTTAGCAGGACCATTTTTTAGCGGGTCCCCATGATTTTGTTATCATACCATATTATTAGAGTCAGGTCATGTAGCAGCATGGTCTTGTTCAGACCATACCGCTCAACATGCCCACATACACCAGGGTGCATCACAGTGCAACGAGGGTTGGTGAATGCCCTCGCCCTTCCATCATGAACATCATATTTTCGGATGATGATGGGCCCGACCATTATCTATCGGCTATGGCAGTGATGGATAATGTCGAGGTGGCGACTAATTTTACCCAGTGGTGGGAGAGGTATCATCCATCTTCCATCTTCTATGAGGGTGCTCCAGGAAGGGACCCAGGCCCACAGGAGGAGGAGCCTCAACAACCATTAGAGGGCAAGATGAGAGCGCACCAATAGGGTGGAGTAGAGGAGGAGGTGAAGGCGGTGCCCGTGAGGCCACGACGATAAAGGAGGTCAGCTCCCCCCCCAGCTAGTCCTATTTCATTAGTGTCACTAGCCTCCACCATTCCAACGACGACAACACTAGCATCTCTTGGGATGGCCATTGATATCGGTGGTGCAGGTCCCAGTATTGATCCGCACCCTGATCCCACTTGACAGCTAGGGGATGCAAGTATACGTAGTGTATTATTATTATTTCCTTGCTTTTTTGTATTTCTTCTTATCCTTTTTCATTGTTACTTACATATACTTTCCATGTGGTACTGATCCCCTTCTTTTTCTCTGTGGTTGCAGAGGATGTACAGGCATGGGCTGAATTTATAGCTCAGTGTATTTCAGAGGTGGCCCCTACTATACAGGTCCAAGGGATGGTCGTAGATGCCTATCAGCCTATTTCAGTGGGGAGGCATGCCCCCAGTTTTGAGCTAGTGGTACATCTAAGGATTGCGTATGGGGAGCAGGGTGTAGAGGTCGTATAGTTGACTACGGCGCTGATCACCACCAGGGGGCAGCGAGACCAACTGTCGGGGGAGCTGCGGGTGACACTCACCGAGCGAGATGCAGATGTGATGAGGGCTGAGGCCGTCGAGGTAACACGAGATTCCCTTCAAAGCCGCATTGATGAGCTCGACATGCAGTCGACTATTGTGATCCTGAAAAATGTTTTGTGGCTGCAACATGAATTGATATAGGTTAGGATGGAAATCTTATCACTGTAGGGGGAGCTCAAAGGGATACAAGTGGGTTTATCAGCATCACACTTACATTGATTCCAATCCCAGACCATCATGCAGCCTCCTCCTAGAGCACCATAGCGACTTCCAGAGCTAAAGGGCTTGAGGAGCCACATGCCCTAGGGATAGGACCCCTATTTTGTATATCATTTTTGTAGCCAGACGTACATATACATACATATATTTGTAGATTTTTTTTACAGACACATATTCAGTTGCCACTCATTTTTTATAACAGTGGCACGATACATGTATATGACATTTGATTCATACATTGGGCAAATATATATACATCGATTTTAGTATCATGACTTTTCTTGTGCATATTCTTTTCCATTTTCAGATATGCTCATGCTATGGATGATTTTTACTTATATGGATGTATGATTTCATTAGATGGGTAAGTGCACCAAGATGGTTCCCAAAAAGGGGACTTAAGTGGACAACTTTTTTCTGAAATCAGGAAATACTGACCTTGGACGTAAAATTGAGGATACTTAGACTAAAATTTTTGAGATGGAACTAAAAGAAGGATTCAAGTGCTTTGAGTCTACTTTCTAAACTACTAATTTATTTTGAAAATGGTTGAGATTAAGGGGTTCAAACGAGGGTCGTACACAAATTGGTGTTGTTTTTGTTAGGAAAACATAACATAGCAACTCTTGTACGACCCTCGTATGGTGAATTTTTTTTTAGTATTATTAAAATCGCAACAGTCAGATATTAACTAACAATATGTAGTTCATTCATGATTTTTCTGATAATTTTTTAATGAATATTTGATTTTTTACTAATTTGCGAAGTGGACATTTCCTAAAAAATAGAATTTTGGCCATGCTACCGCTACAAAATTTGGAAACTAATTGATTTTTTTAATTTTTTTATTTTGTAAAATGGAGTCTAGTTTCTAAAAATGTAATTTATTTTAAAAATTGATGAATGGTTAATTTATAACGAAAAAAATACCAAACACTGCTTTTTGGCAAAAAAAAGACATATAGATAAAATAAATTATGGATGAAAGACTTAAAATTTTCAAAAAATGAAAAAAATTACATCATTGGATAGCTAAGAGATAACCCAACATTACCCATGTGTTCGATTTTTTCGATATTGAACCACGTGCAATCCTAATGGTGAGCACGAACTCGATTATGAGAAATATGGTGGATTTTTAAAAAACACGTCTCTGGTCATTGGGAATGCTCTCCAAGCCTTTGTGTTGGTATTCCAAAGAAAATACCAAGCCTAAGGCTCAGGAACTCCCAAAGCAAGATATAACACGAGTGCATGATAACGCACTCGCGTTATATCTCACTTTTCACATGGTTTTTGCTTCTGTGAGGAACATGTCAACTAGCACATAACACAAGCGCATTATAATGTGCTCACGTTATGGCTTCCTTTATGTTAAATGTCAATATATTGAATGTATGCTGATATATTTGTATGTTTGTATGTACATGTATGTATGTATGCTTGTATGGATGTAAGATTATATGTACATATGTATTATGCTTGTATGTATGCATTTACGTATGTCTTTAGACGAAGGGAGAATTTAGAGACAAAGAGAGTCTAGAGAGATGGAGAGGGGGTGGAAGTGAGAGTTTAAGAGAGAGGGAGTCGGAGAGAAGGGGTTGGAGTTAGGGCGACTTAGCTAGGTAGGGTGGGAGGGATAGAGGGAGGGAGAGAGAGAGAGGGGGTGGGAGAGAGAGAATTGAGGGAGAGGGAGAGAGAGAGGGGGGTTGGGAGAGAGAGAATTGAGGGAGAGGCAGAGGCAAAGAGAGAGGGGGGGGAGAGAGAGACGGAGAGAAAGAGAGAGGTATGTAGGTAGGGTGCCAAAGGGAGAGACTTGAGAGTGTGAGGGGGGGTGAGAGGGAGAGAATTAAGAGGGAGTGTGCTAGAGATGGAGCGTGAGAGGGAAGGAGTGGGAGAGAGAGGGAGTGTGAGAGAGATGGAGTGTGAGAGAGAGGGAGTGGGAGAGAGAGGGAGTGTGAGTGAGAGACCTGAGAGAGGGAGAGGGTGTGGGAGGGAGTGACCTGATAGAGGTAGAGAAAGAGGGGGGTGGAGTGAGAGGGACTTATCTAGGTAGGGTTGGAGGGATAGATAGAGAGAGGGGAGAGAGAAAAAGAGAGAGTTACCTAGGTAGGTTTCTAGAGGGAGAGACGTGAGAGAGAGAGGGGGTGGGAAGGAGAGACATGAGAGAGAGGGAGAGAGAGGCAGTGGGAGAGAGTGGGATGGAGTGGGAGGGACATAAAGAGCAATTGATAGAGGGAGCAAGAGAGGGTGGTAGATATTGATTGAACAAGAGGTACGTAGAAAGAGGGAGACGGTAGATAGAGACAATTAGAGAGGGTAGGAGGGAGGGAAGGAGGGAGAGGTGAGATGTATAGATAGAGACAAATTGATAGGGTTTGATGGTATAGGGTTGAGGGATTAGGGTGGAGGACCTATAGGGTTGATGGTTTCTAGGGTATTATGGTTTAAGGTTTGAGGGCTGAGGGAATAGGGTCGATGGTAGAGGGTATTTGGTTGAGGGTATAGGGTAGAAGGTTTAAGGGTTTAGGGTTGAAGGGTTTGGGGTTAAGGGTTTAGGGTTAAGGGTTTACTTGGTTGAGGGTAGAGAGTTTAGGGTATAGTTTTGAGGGTATATGGTTGAAGGATTAGGTTCAGGGTCCAATGTAAGGGGTAGAGGGTTTAGGGTTAAAGGATTGAGGGTTGAGGGTTGAGGGATTAAGGGTTGAGGGTTGAGAATTGAGGGTTGAGTGTTTAATGTATAGGGTAAAGGTAGAGGGTTTAAGGTATAGGGTCAAGGAATTAGGGTTGAGGGTACAATATATAGGGGTTGAGAGATTAAGGGTTGAGGGTTTGGGGATTAGGGTAGAGATTTTTCTTGGATTTCATAGTATAAGGGTTGAGGGATTAGGGTTTAGGGTAGAGATTATTGGGTTGAGGGTTGAGGGTAGAGGGTAGAGGGTTTAATAGTTTAGGGTTTAAGGGGTTAGGGTTGAGGGTGGAAGGTTTAGGGTTGAGTGTTTAAGGGTTTAAGGGTTGAGGGTTTAAGAGTCAAGAGGGTTGATCGATTCGGTAGGGAGTTTACTAAGTGGGTTTTAGGGTTGGGGGATTAGGGTTGAGGGTAGAGGGTTTATGGGTTAGGGTTTAAGGGTTAGGGTTTAAGGGTTTAGGGTTTAGGGATGAGGGATTAATAGTTTATAGGTTAGAGGTTATAGGGGTTGAGAGATTAGGTTTTAAGGGTTTATGGTTGAGGGATTAGGGTTGAAGGGTTCAGGGTTCAGGGATTAAGAGGGTATAGTGGTTAAGGGATTAGTGTTTAAGGGTTGAGGGTTGAGGGTTCAAGGATTAAGAGGGTATATGGGTAGAGGGATTAGGGTTTAAGGGTTGAGGATTCTAGGATTAAGAGCTTATAGGGGTAGAGGGTTCAGGGTTCAGGGTTCAGGGTTCAAGGTTCAGGGTTCAGGGTTCAGGGTTCAGGGATTAAGAGGGTATAGGGGTTGAGGGATTAGGGTTTAAGGGTTAAGGGTTCAAGGATTAAGAGGGTATAGGGGTAGAGGGATTAGGGTTTAAGGGTTGATGGTTCAAGGACTAATAGGGTATAGGGGTAGAGGGATTAGGGTTGAAGTGTTGAGGGTTGAGGGATTAGGGTTTAAGAGTTGAGGGTCTAGGGATTAAGAGGGTATAGGGGTTGAGGGATTAGGGTTTAAGGGTTGAGGGTTGAGGGTTCAAGGATTAAGAGGGTATACGGGTAGAGGGATTAGGTTTGAAGGGTTGAGGGTTGAGGGTTTAGGGATTAAGAGGGTATAGGGGTTGAGGGATTAGGGGTTGAGGGATTAGGGTTTATGGGTTGCGGGTTGAGGGATTAAGAGGGTATAAGGGTTCATGGATTAGGGTTTAAGGGTTGAGGGTTGAGGGTTGAGGGTTCAAGGATTAAGAGGGTATAGGGGTATAGGGATTAGGGTTGAAGGGTTGAGGGTTCAGGGATTAAGATGGTATAGGGGTAGAGGGATTAAGGTTGAAGGGTTGCGGGTTCAAGGATTAAGAGGGTATAGGGGTAGAGGGATTAGGGTTGAAGGGTTGAGGGTTGAGGGTTGAGGGTTGAGAGTTGAGGATTGAGAATTAAGAGGGTATAGGGGTTCAAGGATTAAGGTTTAAGGGTTGAGGGTTGAGGGATTAAGAGGGTATAGTGGTTGAGGGATTAGGGTTTAAGGGTTGAGGGTTGAGGGTTCAAGGATTAAGATGGTATAGGGGTAGAGGGATTAGGGTTGAGGGTTCAGGGATTAAGAGGGTATAGAGGTAGAGGGATTAAGGTTGAAGGGTTGAGGGATTAGGGTTTAAGGGTTGAGGGTTGAGGGATTAAGAGGGTATAGTGAGAGAGGGATTAGGGTTTAATGGTTGAGGGTTGAGGGTTCAAGGATTAAGAGGGAATAGGGGTAGAGGGATTAGGGTTGAAGGGTTGAGGGTTGAGAGTTGAGGGATTAAGAGGGTATAAGGGTAGAGGGATTAGGGTTGAAGGGTTGAGTGTTGAGGCTTGAGGGTTTAGGGATTAAGAGGGTATAGGGGTAGAGGGATTAGGATTGAAGGGTTGAGGGTGTAGGGATTAAGAGGGTATATGGGTTGAAGGTTCAAGGATTAAGAGGGTATATGGGTAGAGGGGTTAGGTTTGAAGGGTTGAGGGTTCAAGAATTAAGAGGGTATAGGGGTAGAGGTATTAGGGTTGAAGGGTTGAGGGTTGACGGTTGAGGTATTTAGAGGGTATAGGGGTTGAGGGATTAGGGTTTAAGGGTTTAGGGTTGAGGGATTAAGAGGGTATAGGGGTTCAGGGATTAGGGTTTAAGTGTTGAGGGTTGAGGGTTGAGGGTTGAGGGTTCAAGAGGGTATAGGGGTTCAAGGATTAAGAGGGTATAATGGTTGAGGGTCCATCTCTCCCACTATCTCTTTCTCCCCCTCTCCCTCTCCCTCCCTCTCTCCCTCTTTCTCTCCCACTCTCTCTTTCTCCCCCTCTCCATCTCCCTCCCTCTCTCCATCTTTCTCTCCCAATCCCTCTCCCTCTCCCTCCCTCTCTCCCTCTTTCTCTCCCACTCTCCCTCTCCATCCCTCTCTCCATCTTTCTCTCCCACTCCCACTCCCTCTCCCTCCCTCTCTCCTTTCTCGCCCACTCTCTCTTTCTCCCCCTCTCCCTCTCCCTCCCTCTCTCCATATTTTTCTTCCACTCCCTCTCCCTCCCTCTCTCCCTCTTTCTCTCCCACTATCTCTTTCTCCTCCTCTCCCTCCTCTCCTCCTCTCTCTCATCTTTCTCTCCCACTCCCTCTCCCTCCCTCTCTCCCTTTTTCTCTCCCACTCTCTCTTTCTCCCACTCTCCCCCTCTCTCCCTCCCTACTATCTCCATGTCTCCCACTTTCTATTTCTAACCCTCTGCCTCTCCCTCCCTCTCCTCTCCCTCTCCCTCCATCTCTCTCCCACTTCTCTTCTCCCTCCTCTCCCTCTCCCTCCCTCTCTCCATCTTTCTCTTCCACTCCCACTCCCTCCCTCTCTCTTTCTCCCACTCTCCCCCTCTCTCCCTCCCTATCTATCTCCATGTCTCCCACTTTCTATTTATAACCCTCTGCCTCTCCCTCCCTCTCTCCCTCTCCCTCTCTCTCTCCCTCTCTCTCACACACACACACTCACCTCTATCTCCTCTACTATAAGGGTGCAAAGGACAACTACATAATTGGGATAGAGGGTAAAGACAAAGAGGGAAAATAGAAATATACTAATAAAGCCATATTTCACATAACGGGTGGGTGCATGGAAATGGGTAGCCATTATGTGGACACCCTAAAAAAAAAAGGTTGTAAACCATAACGCGAGCGCGTTATAATGCACTCATATTATGCCTTCGGTTAAACCTAGGCAAGGTCCCGACTGCTACAACTGTAAAGCCATAACATGAGCACGTTATAACGCACTTGCGTTATTGATTGTTAAAAGCAAAAAAACAAATGTAAATCTCTCATTTACATTTCGACTGGTTTTTTTGTGCACCCACGGCCAAAAACACCAAAATAGCATGCTCGCATTCGAGGAGAAGAATTTATTCACCAAGAATCTGAATTTCTTCGCAACGATGGCACCACGATGATGAGGAGCTGTAAGAGGTAAGGATTCTATGCTTTTTATTTTGAATTTGTTAGTTTTAGGTTGAATTTGATATCTATTTGTTTGAAATTTTAGGAGATGCAAATCAACCTGCAAACCCTCAAAATCCTCAATAGGAGGACCAACCAAATCCTCAAGATCAAAATCAACCACAACATCAACCTCCTCCACCAATCGCTCAACCCCCTCCTGGCACTCAACAAAATTTAATGAGTGAAATTGAGAACAACAAAAAAAAAATTAAGGATTTGATCAATAGGTTAAGTGATCCAAATGATTCAACCACAGAAAGAATGACACTAGGAAATTCCTTGAAAGATATGTTAACAAATGTAGATTCAATTAGCAAACAAATAACTGGATGGGAAGATAGGAGGCAGGCGGCTAGGGAGTATTATACAAATAAACTATCATACAAGGATGTGAAAGATTTAAAAATAACAAAAGGTGATTTGTGCTCATTCACCAACCCACGCACAAATAAAAATCTTACCCTCAATGCAAAGAGGTTTCCTATCCATTGGTGCCACCACCAACAAATGAAGGAGCGGTTTTATGATAGGTGGTACATGGTCTTCGATTACCCACCGTGCAACGATTGTGAGGTCCCGTAATATTTCCTTAGGAAACTATACAGTGAGTTCGTATTGAACAAAATCCCAAATTATTTTGATATGAGGGATTTCCAGGGGAGAGGTGGGGGGTTAGCTCAGGATAGACCAGGTGCACAGCCGGATCCTACACGGCAAGGTAGACGAGCTCTCGCCAGGCTGCCTCATGAGCACATTGTTATGCCTTCCGTCGTGAAGGAAAGTGATGATGTAGAGACATTGTAGGCAATCAACACTTTGACCCAGAGTGTCATCCATCATAGTAGCCCTATTCTACAGCACCATCCAGGGGAGTCTTCTAGTGGTGGTCTTCGAACACATGTGTGTCAATCTTGCAGGGCTACTTGTTCACATGACCCCACTGACCCTCAAGAGACTGGTACGCAGGATCTGTCTGTAGCTATGGAGATGGAGAGGGCAGTTGACATTTTGCATGAGGCATATGGCATTGATAGTCAGGTAAAAGTTATTGCATGTGTTCATTGAATTTAATTTATTAAATTTCGATTTTGAAATGCAAGATTAACTAAAAATGTTCTATGATTTTAATAAAATTGCAGGGTCATAGTGTTGGGACTGGATACACCGGCCCCCCACCAACCTATTTTTGTAGTACACCTATTGCTAGGGTATGTAACTAGTAAATAATTATAAATTTATTGCATATTAATGGAATTTTTTTACAAATGGTAATTTAATATGCAATTTTGGATGTTGAACAAACTAATATTGGAGGTTTTGATGGAACACTTCCCAGTGGCGGTGGATTTACTCAAACCTTCACGTAGGTTATAGAATAAAGAGTTTAACTAATGAATCAAGTACTTAATAGATTTTTTGTAGTTTATACATGCACATCGTTGATTACGTTGAATAATTTTTTCTTTTATTTTCATTTGTTGCGAGACGATACACCTCTGAATGTGACGAGGGCAATGGATATTGGTGTGACATCTGCTATAAAATCCTTGATGGCTCTGATAGAAGAGGTATGAGGCAAATTAGTAAATTTTAATTTACATTTGTTGTTATATGTTAGTTAGTCAGAAATCAAACCATTATTGATTTACGTAGTTTTTGTCTATTTGAATGGTTTATACAGGGGGGCTTGAGCATGCCTAAGCATGGGCATGAGGATATTTTCCTCATGGAGAGAGATCGTGAGATGGATGTAAGTGATTATTTTGTCAAATATATCATTCTTTATAATGTAATTTCTATATATTCATGTCTTTACTTCTTATTGTAACAGTTAAAACTTCACCATGAACTAAACCCTAGGAGGAGTAGCAGGAGCACTTCACGAGTGCAACAAAAATGAGTGATAGACCTATCACCATCTGAGTGAAAAGGAAAGGGAAAGATTTTATTTCCTGGGCATGGAGAGCAATGACTTTTGATTCCAGAGTCCTTTATTGTATGCCTACATGGCAGTTTTGTACACATTTTTTATTGGACATATTTGACATTGTATGCCTAGATGGCATTCTCGTAAGCCTATATGGCTATTTTGTACATATATTTCATAATTATATCGACATATATTTATGTATTCCTACATGGCTATTTGGTTAATACAAATATCTTTTTCGATGCCTGTCCATATTTGCATTCTAAATTGATAGTTCAATAGATATGAGTTACATATATTCAAGTGTATACTTTACAACTTATGTGTATACTTTGTGACTTATGTGCATTCAAGTGTATACTTTGTGGCTTACATGTTTTCATGCATATACTTTGTATTTGTGCATATACTTTGTTCTAATTTGTGTATACTATGTATTCGTGTGTATACTTTTCGAGGCTTACGTGTTTATGAGTACTTGTAGTTCCCTTATTGACATGTACATGTTTGACTTATTCACGTGTATAATTATTAATTGGTTAGCCGTAGCATTGATCTATGTCATCCTCAATGCATGATCCTTGAGATGGAGTAAGTACACCCTCAAGGTCAAAAGGAGTTGCACATGCATTCTTCGTAGGCTCATTTTGGTAGTGAAACCAAAAACCTCTTGCATCATTGAAACAAAAAAAAAATTCTTTTATAGTAGGTCTGAAGCCATTATCATTCTCCATTAGTTCTTCATGTATCCACTCCCCATTAATGGTTGTCTCATGACCTTCATGAAACCAAGCACTTATCTTATTTGTGATAGAAGAAATGTATGAAGATTTATCTTCCTCCTTATGAACCATTCATTATCATGAGAGATGGGTTCTTGTGAGCCACTACTGATAAATCATGGGTCAATGAGTTTGACTTGTAAAACTACACGATTGAATCCTGATAGCAATATCACAATATTTATATATCTAATTACTGCCATTGAATCCTGAATACTGCCATCTTACCCACACAAGATTCTGGAAGATGCTTCCCACCCTTCTCTTAGTGGTTGCTCTCATTGCACCTTCTACCCAGCTTCATCTTGGTGTAGACAATACAAAGACTCCAGCTTGAGATCTTCACACATGCAAGAACAACTGCGTCCTTCCTGCAACTTGGATGGATCAACTTGCAACCAAGAACCCACGCTACTGCCTGGCGTAGATTGCCTTCTACACACTTAGAACCTTCTAGCTCTGATACCATTCTGATGCAGAGGAAAGAACAAAAGATAGTGGCTCATCCACCCTTCTCACTCCTTAACCTACTGATCACTACTGATCAAGACATGTTCTTAAGCCTCTAACTCTATCTGCCACCTTTCCGCTGTTCAAAGCTCGAGTGACACATTTCTCAAACACAATGTTCGAGCGATGTAATGGTTTCTTTGAAAACTGTTATACATTTAAAACCATACAAGAATTTCACACTCGGTTATATTACGTATATTCCCTGTCAACTGAAACCATTTCTCCCATTCAAATCGGGACTATCATAAAGAAACTCGAAAACAAGACATCCATGACATTGAAAACAATAGCGAATCCTTCAAAACTAATCTGCATTCACAATTTGCAAAACAATAAACCAGGAAAGATAGAGAGAACGACACGATGGGAAATGGAAACTCCTCTTTAACGAATTCCAGATATTAACACTTCAAAAACATACATTCGGCCAGAGAGCCCAATTTCTTCTCCTTCTTGTTTACTCTCTTTTTTGTTTTCCCGTAGTTGCACTCTCTATTTCCTCTATCTCCCCGTATTTGGTTACATCTTGTCTCTTTATAGAGATTATAGGGTAGTTAGACAAATTGTTCATCTACCCAATATTCCTATTTGGTTACAAATTTTATTTAATCCTTTTGATGAATATATAATTGCAATTTTAAACACTTAACCATTTGTTAACATGGTCCCACGAAATTCTAAATGACTAAAACATTACAAAATTATGAAGCTTGTCATAAATTTCAAGAGTCGAGGTGTCCCCGCACCACTATCCTAGTTGTCCCTTTGTTGATTTATCTCCTCACTGATCCATCTTATTGGATTCTTTCACCTTTTACCCATCTCTTTCTTGAAAAACTCAATTTTAGGCCTTGTAGCCTTCTGCGCCAATTTGGCCTCCTAGAACCCGTTTTCTTGACTTTTCTCACAATCAGTCTTAACAACCCCCAAATGTTTTTGTAAATTCCTTATTTTGACCATCAAGGCTCCAAGATTTACCAAGCCTTAGGTCCTACAGGTTTCCGTACATATGATTATCCTCAAACACCCTATTTTCAAGGGTTCCTATGGTTTTTGGCTCTTTTTCCTTCTTTGAGGGCTTCAACGATCTCCTCAGCTCTCCTCCTGGCACACAAATGACTGAGATGCATGTGCCTACACTCCCATACTCTTTATTGGCACTAACCAATCCATTTAACAACTCTCCTTGCTGTTGTCCTCTCCAAGCTACTAGCCGGAATGCACTTGCACTCGCCTAGTGCTTGATGATTTCATCACCTTCCCTACAAAACAAGACCCCAAAACCTATATGTACACTATTTACATAGTCCCCAACTTGATTCCAAGTGGCCATGAGAGGAAAGCCACGCGCAGTCAAGTGGGACTCATTATTCACAAAACTGGCCTGAACCGGCAATGAGACCAAGAACACCAAAAACTTGCAAAAAGATAACCACTCGGACTAGATGACTAATCTAATGCTACACAAGGTAAGTAAGTGACACAAATGGAAGACTCAAAGCATTAGATAAGTCCTTTCAATCCAATCTTGACTGGATGAAGGCTCAAACACAAAAATTCAATGAAAACTTGCTCTCTTCCAATCACAAAAATGTACTCTCCAAGTCTCAATTCATGAAAACAATCCTCTAACCTAGGTATTAGGGTTTTTATGACCTTATATACCTTTCTCCCACATTATAGGACCCTTGGGTAGGGCTTAGAGCATCATTAATGCCATCTGCAGCTTACTTGGTATGCCTTTATGTAGTCTTGCCTTGTTCAAGTATACCATCACCAAATCACCTATTTCAAATTGTAGATCTCTCTTCCCTTCATCTCTTTTAGCCTTCAACTTTTGGTTAGCCTCCATTAATTTCTTCTTTACCTACTCATGAACCTCTCTCATTGACTGAGCAAAACCATCAACATGTCCACTGATTCCTTCATAACCTTTTAGGTCTCTTAGCTCAAGTACACCCCTTGGATGTAACCCATATACAATTTCAAATGGGCTCTTACCAGTAGACCTGTTTGTGCTATCATTGTAGGAAAATTCTGCCTGTGAAATGACTTGTTCCCATCCTTGTCCATACTCCTTAGTTAGACACCTCAACAAGTTACCAAGTACCCTATTTATCAAGATTTATGGTGAGCTTCTCCTCTTGAAGTTTCTTCAACACAAGTTCTAGGTGCTTCATATGTTCTTCTTTTGTTTTGCTAAAGATGAGGATATCATCTAAGTAGACTACCACAAAGACTCCTATAAAGTCCTTCAAGACCTCATTCATCACCCTCATAAAAGTGCTAGGTGCATTTTTAAGCCCGAATGGCATTACTAACCACTCATATAACCCCTCTGTGGTTTTAAAAGTTGACTTCCATTCATCTCCCTCTTTCATCCTAATCTGATAGTAGCCACTTTTCAAATCAATCTTGGAGTAGTACTTAGCACCCCCTTAAGCAGTCCATTAAGTCTTCTATCCTAGGAATAGGAAACCTATATCTAATGGTTATCCTATTTATGGCCCTAGAATCAGTACACATTCTCCACTTATCTCCCTTCTTAGGTGCCAACACCACTGGAACAACACATGGGCTTATGCTTTTCCTGATCAACCGTTGGTCCAAAAGTTCTTGAACTTGCCTTGCTATCTCCTTGTTTTGCTCCGGTGTCATTTTCTATGCAGCCTTGTTAGGCAATGTTGCTCCTGGTACAAAGTCAATTTGATGACTGATTGCCCTCTTAGGTGGTAGTGTAGCTCGTGTGCCTTCACAAATGATATCCTTGAACTGATCCAAAAGTTGCTTCACCTCTACTATCATAGGTAGCTAACTAGGTGACTCCTCCTCCTTTGGCTTCAACATGATTGCATAGACAACTCCTTCTTCCTCCTTCATGTCTCTTAGGAATTCCTTTCCACTCATCAAAAGTACACTGGATTCTGCCTTTTCCACTATGCCTTCTTGGGAAAAAACTTCATGGTTAAGCGCTTGAGCTGGAGTATACTAGAATGGGTGACCTTCCGGGAAGGCCTAGTGCCTCACCTCTATGAGCATCACTTAGATGCAATGAGTGCTAAGTGGGCCATTCAATATCATTTCAAAATTGTTGCTTTAAACAACTTACAAATTTGCAACTTAAGACTCCTCCAACGTAAGGGATCGATCCGGTGGAACATAGCTCAGAGTGATTCCCCATGTTTCAGTGCAAAAGAGGACCATGCCTAGCATAAACATACCTATTTGGATGTGTTGGAACAGTCCACTTGGTCACACAAGTTGTAGAATGAAAGTTGCACCACTTTGAAACTTTGCACTGCTTGCATTTGATGCTTTTTCCACCAAGTGAAAATCCACCACCACTGGAAAACCACTCTGAGATAGCCAAAACCGAGAGGGGTTTTTGTAGATAGGCTCAACTCAATCCTATAGGATTAGATGAGAAGTTTCTAAGTGTCATGGTATCCAAGTAATAGCATACTGAAGTTTGCAGCTATTTTACACTTTGGACCCTTAAGGGATCGATCCGGTGGAACATAGCTCGGAGCGATTCCACATGTTTCGGTGTGAAAGAGGACCATGCCTACCATAAACATACCTATTCAGACATGTTGGAATAGTCCGCTTGGTCACATGAGTTGCAGAGCGAAAGTTGCACCACTTTGCAACTTTGCACAGCTTGAATTTGACACGTTTTCCATCAAGTGAAAATCCGCCGCAACGAAAAAACCACTCCAAGATAGCAAAAATTGAGAGAGGTTTTTCTAGAGGGGTCTAATGCCTTTTTGTAGGATAGGATGAGAAGTATTTAAGTGTCACAGTATCCAAGTAATAGCATGTTGAAGTTTGCAGCTATTTTGCACTTTAGACCCTTAAGGGATTGATCCGGTGGAACATAGCCCGGAGTGATTCCATGTATTTCGGTGTGAAAGAGGACCATGCCTACCATAAAAATACCTATTTGGATGTGTTGGAATAGTCCGCTTGGTCACATGAGTTGCAGGGCGAAAGTTGCACCACTTTGCAACTTTGCACAACTTGAATTTGACACATTTTCCATCAAGTGAAAATCTGCGGCCATGAGAAAACCACTCCAAGATAGCCAAAATCAAGAGAGATTTTTCTAGAGGGTTCTAATGCCTTTCTATAGGATTAGACGAGAAGTTTCTAAGTGTCACGGTATCCAAGTAATAGCATGCTAAAGTTTGTAGCTATTTTGCACTTTGGACCCTTAAGGGATCGATCCGGTGGAACATAGCTCGAAGTGATTCCACATGTTTTGATGTGAAAGAGGACCATGCCTACCGTAAATATACCTATTCGGATGTGTTGGAACAGTTCGCTTGGTCACACGATTTGCAGAGTGAAAGTTGCACCACTTTGCAACTTTGCACAGCTTGAATTTGACACGTTTTCCATCAAGTGAAAATCCGCCGCCACAAGAAAACCACTCCAAGATAGCCAAAATAGAGAGAGGTTTTTCTAGAGGGGTCCAACACTTTTCTGTAGGATTAGACGAGAAGTTTCTAAGTGTCACGGTATCCAAGTAATAGCATGTTGAAGTTTGCAGCTATTTTGCACTTTGGACCCTTAAAGGATCGATCCGATGGAACATAGCTCGAAGCGATTCCATGTGTTTTGGTGTGAAAGAGGACCATGCCTACCATAAAAATACCTATTCAGATGTGTTGGAATAGTCTGCCTAGTCACATGAGTTGCAGAGCGAAAGTTGCACCACTTTGCAACTTTGCACAACTTGAATTTGACATGTTTTCCATCAAGTGAAAATTCATCGCCACGAGGAAAACCACTCCAAGATAGCCAAAATCGAGAGAGGTTTTTCTAGAGGGGTCCAATGCCTTTTTGTAGGATCAAACAAGAAGTTTCTTAGTGTCACAGTATCCAAGTAATAGCATGCTGAAGTTTGCAGCTATTTTACACTTTGGACCTTTAAGGGATCGATCGGGTGGAACATAGCTCAGAGCGATTCGATGTGTTTCGGTGTGAAAGAGGACCATTCCTACCGTAAAAATACCTATTCGGACGTGTTGGAACAGTTCACTTGGTCACACGAGTTGCAGAGTGAAAGTTGCACCACTTTGCAACATTGCACAACTTGAATTTGACACGTTTTCCATCAAGTGAAAATCCGCTGCCACAAGAAACCCACTCCAAGATAGCCAAAATTGAGAGAGGTTTCTCTAGAGGGGTCCAACACCTTTTTGTAGGATCAGACAAGAAGTTTCTAAGTGTCACGGTATCCAAGTAATAGCATGCTGAAATTTGCAGCTATTTTGCACTTTGGACCCTTAAGGGATCGATCCGGTGGAACATAGCTCAGAGCGATTCCATGTGTTTCGGTGTGAAAGAGGACCATGCATAATGAAAACATACCTATTCAGATGTGTTGGAATAGTCCGCTTGGTCACACGAGATGCAGAGCGAAAGTTGCACCACTTTGCAACTTTGCACAGCTTGAATTTGACATGTTTTCCATCAAGTGAAAATCCGTTGCCACAAGAAAACCACTCCAAGATAGCCAAAATCGAGAGAGGTTTTTCTAGAGGGGTCCAATGCCTTTTTGTAGGATTACATGAGAAGTTTCTAAGTGTCACGGTATCCAATTAATAGCATGCTGAAGTTTGCAGCTATTTGGCACTTTGGACCCTTAGGGGATCGATCCGGTGGATCATAGCTCAGAGCGATTCCACGTGTTTCGGTGTGAAAGAGGACCATTCCTACCATAAAAATACCTATTTGGACATGTTGGAACAGTTCGCTTGGTGACATGAGTTGCAGAGCGAAAGTTGCACCACTTTGCAACTTTGCACAACTTGAATTTGACATGTTTTCCATCAAGTGAAAATCCATCGCCACGAGAAAATCACTCCAAGATAGCCAAAATTGAGAGAGGTTTTTCTAGAGGGGTCCCATGCCTTTCTGTAGGATCAGATGAGAAGTTTTTAAGTGTCACGGTATCCAAGTAATAGCATGCTGAAGGTTGCAGCTATTTTGCACTTTGGACCCTTGAGGGATCGATCCGGTGGAACATAGCTCAGAGCGATTCCACGTGTTTCGGTGTGAAAGAAGACCATGTCTACTATAAACATACTTATTCGAACATGTTGGAATATTTCGCTTGGTCACACGAGTTGCAGAGCGAAAGTTGCACCACTTTGCAACTTTGCACAGCTTGAATTTGACACGTTTTCCATCAAGTGAAAATCCGCCGCCATGAGAAAACCACTCCAAGATAGCCAAAATCGAGAGATTTTTTTCTAGAGGAGTCCAATGCCTTT
>CM021100.1:400532011-400937774 GCA_007115665.2 Sequoiadendron giganteum | reverse complement strand
AAAGAACAAAAGACAGTGGCTCATCCACCCCTCTCACTCCTTAACCTATTGATCAGTACTGATCACTACTGATCAAGACATGTTCTTAAGCCTCTAACTCTATCCACCACCTTTCCATTGTTCAAAGCCCGAGTCACACATTGCTCAAACACAATGGTCGAGTGATGTAATGGTTTCTTTGAAAACCGTTATACATTTAAAACCATACAAGAATTTCACACTCAGTTATATTACGTATATTCCCTGTCAACTGAAACCGTTTCTCCCATTCCATTCGGGACTGTCATAAAGAAACCCAAAAACAAGACATCCATGACATTGAAAACAATAGTGAATCCTTCAAAACTAATCTGCATTCACAATTTGCAAAACAATAAACCAGGAAAGATAGAGAGAACGACACGACGGGAAATGGAAACTCCTCTTTAACGAATTCCAAATATTAACACTTCAAAAACATACATGCTTTAAATGGCTTTCTGGCCGAAGGCTAGAGAGCCCGATTTCTTCTCCTTCTTGTTTACTCTCTTGTTTTTTTTTCCCGTAGTTGCACTCTCTATTTCCTCTATCTCCCTATATTCAGTTACATGTTGTCTTTTTATAGAGATTCTAGGGTAGTTAGACAAACTGTTCATCTACCCGATATTCCCATTCGGTTACAACTATCATTTAATCCTTTTGATGAATATATCATTGCAATTTTAAACACTTAACCATTTCTTAAAATGGTCCCACGAAATTCTAAATGACTAAAACATTACAAAATTATGAAGCTTGTCATAAATTTCAAGAGTCGAGGTGTCCCCGCACCACTATCCTAGTTGTCCCTTTGTTGATTTATCTCCTCACTGATCCATCTTATTGGATTCTTTCACCTTTTACCCATCTCTTTCTTGAAAAACTCAATTTTAGGCCTTGTAGCCTTCTGCGCCAATTTGGCCTCCTAGAACCCGTTTTCTTGACTTTTCTCACAATCAGTCTTAACAACCCCCAAATGTTTTTGTAAATTCCTTATTTTGACCATCAAGGCTCCAAGATTTACCAAGCCTTAGGTCCTACAGGTTTCCGTACATATGATTATCCTCAAACACCCTATTTTCAAGGGTTCCTATGGTTTTTGGCTCTTTTTCCTTCTTTGAGGGCTTCAACGATCTCCTCAGCTCTCCTCCTGGCACACAAATGACTGAGATGCATGTGCCTACACTCCCATACTCTTTATTGGCACTAACCAATCCATTTAACAACTCTCCTTGCTGTTGTCCTCTCCAAGCTACTAGCCGGAATGCACTTGCACTCGCCTAGTGCTTGATGATTTCATCACCTTCCCTACAAAACAAGACCCCAAAACCTATATGTACACTATTTACATAGTCCCCAACTTGATTCCAAGTGGCCATGAGAGGAAAGCCACGCGCAGTCAAGTGGGACTCATTATTCACAAAACTGGCCTGAACCGGCAATGAGACCAAGAACACCAAAAACTTGCAAAAAGATAACCACTCGGACTAGATGACTAATCTAATGCTACACAAGGTAAGTAAGTGACACAAATGGAAGACTCAAAGCATTAGATAAGTCCTTTCAATCCAATCTTGACTGGATGAAGGCTCAAACACAAAAATTCAATGAAAACTTGCTCTCTTCCAATCACAAAAATGTACTCTCCAAGTCTCAATTCATGAAAACAATCCTCTAACCTAGGTATTAGGGTTTTTATGACCTTATATACCTTTCTCCCACATTATAGGACCCTTGGGTAGGGCTTAGAGCATCATTAATGCCATCTGCAGCTTACTTGGTATGCCTTTATGTAGTCTTGCCTTGTTCAAGTATACCATCACCAAATCACCTATTTCAAATTGTAGATCTCTCTTCCCTTCATCTCTTTTAGCCTTCAACTTTTGGTTAGCCTCCATTAATTTCTTCTTTACCTACTCATGAACCTCTCTCATTGACTGAGCAAAACCATCAACATGTCCACTGATTCCTTCATAACCTTTTAGGTCTCTTAGCTCAAGTACACCCCTTGGATGTAACCCATATACAATTTCAAATGGGCTCTTACCAGTAGACCTGTTTGTGCTATCATTGTAGGAAAATTCTACCCGTGAAATGACTTGTTCCCATCCTTGTCCATACTCCTTAGTTAGACACCTCAACAAGTTACCAAGTACCCTATTTATCAAGATTTATGGTGAGCTTCTCCTCTTGAAGTTTCTTCAACACAAGTTCTAGGTGCTTCATATGTTCTTCTTTTGTTTTGCTAAAGATGAGGATATCATCTAAGTAGACTACCACAAAGACTCCTATAAAGTCCTTTCAAGACCTCATTCATCACCCTCATAAAAGTGCTAGGTGCATTTGTAAGCCCGAATGGCATTACTAACCACTCATATAACCCCTCTGTGGTTTTAAAAGTTGACTTCCATTCATCTCCCTCTTTCATCCTAATCTGATAGTAGCCACTTTTCAAATCAATCTTGGAGTAGTACTTAGCACCCCCTAAATAGTCCATTAAGTCTTCTATCCTAGGAATAGGAAACCTATATCTAATGGTTATCCTATTTATGGCCCTAGAATCAGTACACATTCTCCACTTATCTCCCTTCTTAGGTGCCAACACCACTGGAACAACACATGGGCTTATGCTTTTCCTGATCAACCGTTGGTCCAAAAGTTCTTGAACTTGCCTTGCTATCTCCTTGTTTTGCTCCGGTGTCATTTTCTATGCAGCCTTGTTAGGCAATGTTGCTCCTGGTACAAAGTCAATTTGATGACTGATTGCCCTCTTAGGTGGTAGTGTAGCTCGTGTGCCTTCACAAATGATATCCTTGAACTGATCCAAAAGTTGCTTCACCTCTACTATCATAGGTAGCTAACTAGGTGACTCCTCCTCCTTTGGCTTCAACATGATTGCATAGACAACTCCTTCTTCCTCCTTCATGTCTCTTAGGAATTCCTTTCCACTCATCAAAAGTACACTGGATTCTGCCTTTTCCACTATGCCTTCTTGGGAAAAAACTTCATGGTTAAGCGCTTGAGCTGGAGTATACTAGAATGGGTGACCTTCCGGGAAGGCCTAGTGCCTCACCTCTATGAGCATCACTTAGATGCAATGAGTGCTAAGTGGGCCATTCAATATCATTTCAAAATTGTTGCTTTAAACAACTTACAAATTTGCAACTTAAGACTCCTCCAACGTAAGGGATCGATCCGGTGGAACATAGCTCAGAGTGATTCCCCATGTTTCAGTGCAAAAGAGGACCATGCCTAGCATAAACATACCTATTTGGATGTGTTGGAACAGTCCACTTGGTCACACAAGTTGTAGAATGAAAGTTGCACCACTTTGAAACTTTGCACTGCTTGCATTTGATGCTTTTTCCACCAAGTGAAAATCCACCACCACTGGAAAACCACTCTGAGATAGCCAAAACCGAGAGGGGTTTTTGTAGATAGGCTCAACTCAATCCTATAGGATTAGATGAGAAGTTTCTAAGTGTCATGGTATCCAAGTAATAGCATACTGAAGTTTGCAGCTATTTTACACTTTGGACCCTTAAGGGATCGATCCGGTGGAACATAGCTCGGAGCGATTCCACATGTTTCGGTGTGAAAGAGGACCATGCCTACCATAAACATACCTATTCAGACATGTTGGAATAGTCCGCTTGGTCACATGAGTTGCAGAGCGAAAGTTGCACCACTTTGCAACTTTGCACAGCTTGAATTTGACACGTTTTCCATCAAGTGAAAATCCGCCGCAACGAAAAAACCACTCCAAGATAGCAAAAATTGAGAGAGGTTTTTCTAGAGGGGTCTAATGCCTTTTTGTAGGATAGGATGAGAAGTATTTAAGTGTCACAGTATCCAAGTAATAGCATGTTGAAGTTTGCAGCTATTTTGCACTTTAGACCCTTAAGGGATTGATCCGGTGGAACATAGCCCGGAGTGATTCCATGTATTTCGGTGTGAAAGAGGACCATGCCTACCATAAAAATACCTATTTGGATGTGTTGGAATAGTCCGCTTGGTCACATGAGTTGCAGGGCGAAAGTTGCACCACTTTGCAACTTTGCACAACTTGAATTTGACACATTTTCCATCAAGTGAAAATCTGCGGCCATGAGAAAACCACTCCAAGATAGCCAAAATCAAGAGAGATTTTTCTAGAGGGTTCTAATGCCTTTCTATAGGATTAGACGAGAAGTTTCTAAGTGTCACGGTATCCAAGTAATAGCATGCTAAAGTTTGTAGCTATTTTGCACTTTGGACCCTTAAGGGATCGATCCGGTGGAACATAGCTCGAAGTGATTCCACATGTTTTGATGTGAAAGAGGACCATGCCTACCGTAAATATACCTATTCGGATGTGTTGGAACAGTTCGCTTGGTCACACGATTTGCAGAGTGAAAGTTGCACCACTTTGCAACTTTGCACAGCTTGAATTTGACACGTTTTCCATCAAGTGAAAATCCGCCGCCACAAGAAAACCACTCCAAGATAGCCAAAATAGAGAGAGGTTTTTCTAGAGGGGTCCAACACTTTTCTGTAGGATTAGACGAGAAGTTTCTAAGTGTCACGGTATCCAAGTAATAGCATGTTGAAGTTTGCAGCTATTTTGCACTTTGGACCCTTAAAGGATCGATCCGATGGAACATAGCTCGAAGCGATTCCATGTGTTTTGGTGTGAAAGAGGACCATGCCTACCATAAAAATACCTATTCAGATGTGTTGGAATAGTCTGCCTAGTCACATGAGTTGCAGAGCGAAAGTTGCACCACTTTGCAACTTTGCACAACTTGAATTTGACATGTTTTCCATCAAGTGAAAATTCATCGCCACGAGGAAAACCACTCCAAGATAGCCAAAATCGAGAGAGGTTTTTCTAGAGGGGTCCAATGCCTTTTTGTAGGATCAAACAAGAAGTTTCTTAGTGTCACAGTATCCAAGTAATAGCATGCTGAAGTTTGCAGCTATTTTACACTTTGGACCTTTAAGGGATCGATCGGGTGGAACATAGCTCAGAGCGATTCGATGTGTTTCGGTGTGAAAGAGGACCATTCCTACCGTAAAAATACCTATTCGGACGTGTTGGAACAGTTCACTTGGTCACACGAGTTGCAGAGTGAAAGTTGCACCACTTTGCAACATTGCACAACTTGAATTTGACACGTTTTCCATCAAGTGAAAATCCGCTGCCACAAGAAACCCACTCCAAGATAGCCAAAATTGAGAGAGGTTTCTCTAGAGGGGTCCAACACCTTTTTGTAGGATCAGACAAGAAGTTTCTAAGTGTCACGGTATCCAAGTAATAGCATGCTGAAATTTGCAGCTATTTTGCACTTTGGACCCTTAAGGGATCGATCCGGTGGAACATAGCTCAGAGCGATTCCATGTGTTTCGGTGTGAAAGAGGACCATGCATAATGAAAACATACCTATTCAGATGTGTTGGAATAGTCCGCTTGGTCACACGAGATGCAGAGCGAAAGTTGCACCACTTTGCAACTTTGCACAGCTTGAATTTGACATGTTTTCCATCAAGTGAAAATCCGTTGCCACAAGAAAACCACTCCAAGATAGCCAAAATCGAGAGAGGTTTTTCTAGAGGGGTCCAATGCCTTTTTGTAGGATTACATGAGAAGTTTCTAAGTGTCACGGTATCCAATTAATAGCATGCTGAAGTTTGCAGCTATTTGGCACTTTGGACCCTTAGGGGATCGATCCGGTGGATCATAGCTCAGAGCGATTCCACGTGTTTCGGTGTGAAAGAGGACCATTCCTACCATAAAAATACCTATTTGGACATGTTGGAACAGTTCGCTTGGTGACATGAGTTGCAGAGCGAAAGTTGCACCACTTTGCAACTTTGCACAACTTGAATTTGACATGTTTTCCATCAAGTGAAAATCCATCGCCACGAGAAAATCACTCCAAGATAGCCAAAATTGAGAGAGGTTTTTCTAGAGGGGTCCCATGCCTTTCTGTAGGATCAGATGAGAAGTTTTTAAGTGTCACGGTATCCAAGTAATAGCATGCTGAAGGTTGCAGCTATTTTGCACTTTGGACCCTTGAGGGATCGATCCGGTGGAACATAGCTCAGAGCGATTCCACGTGTTTCGGTGTGAAAGAAGACCATGTCTACTATAAACATACTTATTCGAACATGTTGGAATATTTCGCTTGGTCACACGAGTTGCAGAGCGAAAGTTGCACCACTTTGCAACTTTGCACAGCTTGAATTTGACACGTTTTCCATCAAGTGAAAATCCGCCGCCATGAGAAAACCACTCCAAGATAGCCAAAATCGAGAGATTTTTTTCTAGAGGAGTCCAATGCCTTTCTATGGGATTAGATGAGAAGTTTCTAAGTGTCATGATATCCAAGTAATATCATGCTGAAGTTTGCAGCTATTTTGCACTTTGGACCCTTAAGGGATCGATCCGATGGAACATAGCTCAGAACGATTCCACGTGTTTCGGTGCAAAAGAGGACCATGCATACTGTAAACATACCTAATCAGACATGTTAGAATAGTCCGCTTGGTCACATAAGTTGCAGAGCGAAAGTTGCACCACTTTGCAACTTTGCACAACTTGAATTTAACATGTTTTCCATCAAGTGAAAATCCGCCGTCACGAGAAAACCACTCCAAGATAGCCAAAACCGAGAGAGGTTTTTGTAGATAGGCTCAATGCAATCCTATAGGATTATTCAAGAAGTTTCTAAGTGTCATGGTATTCAAGTAATAGCATGCTGAAATTTGTAGCTATTTTGCACTTTGGACCCTTGAGGGATCGATCCGGTGGAACATAGCCCAAAGCGATTCCACGTGTTTCAGTATGAAAGAGGATCATGCCTATCGTAAACATACCTATTCAGATGTGTTGGAACAGTTCGCTTGGTCACACGAGTTGCAGAGCGAAAGTTGCACCACTTTGCAACTTTGCATAACTTGAATTTGACACGTTTTCCATCAAGTGAAAATCCGTCGCCACAAGAAAACCACTACAAGATAGCCGAAATTGAGAGAGGTTTTTCTAGAGGGGTCCAACGCCTTTCTATAGGATCAAATGAGAAGCTTTTAAGTGTGATGGTATCCAAGTAATAGCATGTTGAAGTTTGCAGCTATTTTGCACTTTGGACCTTTAAGGGATCGATCCGATGGAACATAGCTCGAAGCGATTCCACGTGTTTCGGTGCGAAAGAGGACTATGCCTACTATAAGCATACCTATTCAGACGTGTTGGAACAGTCTGCTTGGTCACACGGGTTGCAAAAAAATGTGTACAAATTGTTTACATGACCTTTATATGACCTTTTTCACATTGTTTACATTTCAAAATTCAAAGTTTGCAAATTTTGCTACTCAAGGCATTTACAGAACAAGGTGCTACTACACCAAACATGAACTTCAACCTTACAATATTTGAGTATATCTCATTATGTAATTAAATCTTGTTACAATGCCTCTAGCACTTCATTCTCTCAGATCTTTTACAATGTCACTCATACGTTCAAGATTCTCTTTAAATGTCTACATCATAGGTGCTCATCATGAGGTTAACTTCAAATGAGTAACTTGAGATTCCCTTGCTAAGCTTCACATGATCTCTTATAATGGCTTGAAATCAAAATTAAGATTTGTTAAAATCATCAAAATAAGTATGTTACATTGCTTTTTTGGTTGAGATTTTTGATAGTGGCTCTTAAATCAGAATTTTCTGCAACGAAAGATCAATCAACCCTTAGTAGTTTACTTACAAATATGCAAAGTAAAAGAGAAAAAGAAAGAGCATGCAAAATGGAAATGAAATAAAAATAGATGGAAGGAACTTACAGATGTTGCATGCAAGCATCAAAATAAGGATGTTGCATTGCTTTTTTGGTTGACATTCTCTTCGATGGCTCTTAAATCAGCATTTTCTGCAACGAAAGATCAATCAACCCTTAGTAGTTTACTTACAAATATGCAAAGTAAAAGAGAAAAAGAAAGAGCATCCAAAATGAAAATGAAATAAAAATAGATGGAAGGCACTTATAGATGTTGCATGCAGGCATCAAAATAAGGATGATGCATTGCTTTTCTGGTTGACATTTTCTTCGATGGCTCATACATCTGCATTTTTTGCAAGGGGACACCAATCACTATAAAAGAAGATGATAGCATTGGCATCAAACCAATTAATGTGCATACAAGTATAAATTAATAAGAACCAATGGGAATATACTTACAAATTAATCCAACAAACCATCCAGGTCTGCTCTACTCTTTATTGTGTCAAGTATTGCCTCATGGTGAGACTCACGGACCTTCCATAATGTCTTGTTCAAAGGTCTACCCCCATATTTGGTCAAATGAACATTGGATTCCATGACAAGGTTCGAGTAATGAAGAATATTATGATGCATGTCAAAGTCCTCAAATAGCCAATGTTTAACACTTGAATGTGGGTACCTTCTAAGCCATGTTCCAGTAACCACAACTGAGCCTGTAGGGTATTCGATGTTTTCTCCATCTATAACTGGGGCCTCCAATTTCTTTTTGGTCTCAACACAACAACACAACTAATAGTTTGTTCCCTCTTCATTGTCTTCATCTGTAATAACTGCATAAACATGCCCTGCATTGATATGTGCAAAAAATCTCTTGAAATTTGTCAACATTATGAATACAGTACAAAGTAAGATCTAACGATACGGAATTTCAACAACTAAGAAAGTAGAAATATCACCTCATTCAACTAGATCTGATATGTGGTCAAAGTCGACCGATGATTCTATCCGTGTCAATTCTAATGCAGTCGGAGGGCGATACATGTGAAGTGGGCTAAGATAACTTGTGAACCATTTGTCAACCCACTCCCCTGACTCACAATCATTCCAGTCTTGCATTGTACATGAAGAACAAAAGCATGCCATCTTTCATGTATCGATACTCCATGAACCTGTATTTGAGCTAAGGAAAGAGCGTACCTCACTCAATCCTATTATTGTACAACAGTCTTCATATGGTGCAATGTTAGTATCTTCCATCAACCAAAAAAATCTATGAACTGAAGACATACCTTCATTACTTGGACCCATCAAAGCATTACACCACTCGACGATTGATTTTGCATTTGTCAACTTTGCACTGTCTTTATACTTTAACTCTTCTTGTGCTAATGCTCTTTTTACGCATGCTCCTGCACCATCATGCTCCCCCTTTCCATGTCTAGCCTCACAAAAGTTCCACATATGTTGAACACCTGTAATAACATGCATCCTGCACAACCAGTAGAACATGCGCGAGTTCTTGAACTGTGCTGCACAGTTATCAGACCATATTATATGTTGATCGTATTTTATGCCCCTCTGAGCCAAACCACTGTAGAACATCTAGAAGCAACCTTGCACGAACTCTGGAGAATGTGTGCGATCATCACTAATGTAAAAGTGGTACTCCCTCAATACCTTCCTTTGCTCATCTGTACTATTAGATGCATGAATGAATGCTATGTGCACAAATATCAAAACTTGTGTAGAGTTGTAATATTGTGACTGCACCTCATGTTGTGGTTATAGAGTGTAGTTCTATGCAAAGTCAACGACTAATACTATGCTTCCAGCTAGAAAGGTGTCCTTGCATAGCTTGAACTGTGTGTCCAACCATCGGGCTCTATGGGTATGCATTGCATACTCAGACAGTATACTATCATGAAATGTGGTCATAAATTTGTACACTGGAATCTTCTCAATAACCAAATCACACCTTTTTGCTTGAGACCCATCCTTTGTAGCATATTCCACTATTTTATACTTCCCGAACTCTACTAGTTTTTGTCCCACCTCATATGTGCTTTCCATAAGTTGACATACTGGCATACGCTGGAAGCCACTGCAAGGCTCGCATGAACCATCCAAGCATGTTGTCCTATAGAATATCTGGCCATCCTCTATTTGACATAAATTTTTTGATAAGAACTCTCTTGAAGATTTTTGTGGGGCTTCTATGCCACAATCCTGCAAAACATCGTTAGTATGCAAATTTAAACATATAGAACGATAAACATCGTAATGGTTAGAAAATTCAATATGTAGTCTACAACAACGAGTAGTGCATGTGTGATTTATCTTGACATAAAAAGGTTTAAGCAGTTCAAAAAATCTTTGAGAAATACTAATTTGAGGATAATCATTTTCAAATTTCCGAAAAAATTGGGTTTGAGTCATATCCAAAAAATGCTTTGGATGTGGCTCACAATTTCGACTACCGATTCTCCTTCTTACCACATCCCTTTGATTTGGAGATGGCCTTGTGTTATTCTTCCAATACTCTTCAATTACTATTCTCAAGGCTTCGACAACTTCTTTATCTTTTCATAACAGTCTCACCGAGAATGCCCATAATTCATTTGTATCATTGCCCTCAATCCTTTGCTGCCTTTGAATGGCTCTTGATAAAGTTTTACTACTAATTCCTATTTTTTCACTAGACTTTCTAATTAGGTGAGCTCTCTTTGTTTGACAAATTACCAAAGTCGATGTAATGACACATCAGGTGACATTACTATCCTTTGAGCATGAGGTCTTACCCACACTCTCATAAGCATCCATTAGATTCTTCACAATAGTGTCTTCACTCGATGCATTCGATGTTCTCAACCCAAGAGTCTTCATGATGTTCCTATACTTTACACCCCGCATCATTTCAACAAATAGTTGACATCTTGTAGTCTCATTTAGCCTTTCAAAGAATCGTTCCCAAATCTTATCAGCATATCTTCTACAAGTGCATGTTGAAATCTTACCTTCCATGTGCTGCAAAATCTCATCATCAATATTAATCAAATACTTTGGTTTTCTACGCAAAATTCTTGGTGGTGTTCTCTTAGGTACATACATCTCAACATTAGGAATTCCATCAATATTTGATTGAGGTGGGCTAGATTTCATACCTTCGATCGAGGGTGGAGAAGAAGACATACCTTGAGGTTCACATGGGAATGATGGCATACCTTCTTCGTCAATTTGGAGTGATGATGTACTCTCAACTTGAGATGTGTTGGATGTTTTCCAACAATATTCACTTGCGGTAAATGGTGTCCCTCCATATTCACTTGCAGTAGATGGTGTTCGTCCATATTCACTTGTGCTAGATGGTGTCCCTCCATATTTGCTTGTGCTTAATGTGTCCCTTCATATTCACTTGTTGTAGTGGGTGTGTCTCCAACTACGGTATCTAAATCTGTCTTCTGACGATGCTTTCACATTCGTTCCTTTTGTGCTGCCAATTCCCATTCTCTTTTTGATGGTTGAGGTTCCTCTACAATCGGGTTGTTTTCATCAATCGTTTCCAATTTCTTCTTTTCACGATATGCTGCCACCTGAACTCTCTCCTTTTCTTTCAAGGTTTCGTTCTCTTCATCTATTAGTTTCCTCTTTTTCTTTTTCTTTGGCATGGCGGATAATTTTATCTATACCATGGTAATGAAACGAATATTAGTTCCTAAAAAATGTATCCATTCAAGATGATTGAAAAATATGTCATTGAAGGCTTCATTTAAATAATACTTACAATCATCTTGTACAAAAGTAGTCTTTTATTGTTGATGGTTCTAGCCAACCACCAAGGGAATAAGTCCTATGATGTAAAGTCCCAATAGTGTTTTTGATGTGTGAGTTAAGGAAAACTTAGGGTAGTCTAGAGCCTTGAAGTTTGGAGAAGCCTAAATGATGAAATTAGGCAAATTAGTCCATGTAGACTTGGCAATTTGTCCTAAAAGTGGGAAAAGGGCATTAATGATGCTCTAAGCCCAACCCAATGGTCCTATCACATGGGAGAAAGGTATATAAGGTCATAAAAACCCTAATTGAGCATGTGGGAAAGCTATTGTACGATTTGGAGTTTTGGAAGGGGAATTTGTGAGTTGGAAGAGTGCAAATTTCATTGAATTTCTGTTTTTGTGCCTTCATCCAGTCAAGAATGGATTGAAAGGACCTGTCTAATGCTTCAAATCTTTCAATTGTGTCACTTAATTACTATGTGAATCATTATATTAGCCATTTAGTTCAATTTCTTTCTGTTTTGCAAGTTTTTAGAGTTTTTGGTCTCATAGCCAGTTCAGGCCAGTTTTTGGAAATAATGATCCCGACTTGAATTCCCACGGCAAGGCTACCATGGCCACTTGGAATAAATTAGGGGAATATTTTTATAGTGCACATATGGTTTGTGTTGTCTTGGTTTGCAGGGGAGATGGTGAATTCATCAAGAACTAGGCAAGTGCAAGTGCAAGTGCATTTTGGCTAGTGGCTTGGAGAGGACAGCAGTAAAGAAAGTTGCTAAATGGACTAGTTTGTGCCAATAAAGAGAAAGAGAGTGTGGGAACATGTATTCTACACATGTGTGTGCAAGGAGGAGAGTTGAGGAGGTCATTGAAGCCCTCAAAGTTGAAAATAGGGGGTATGAGGACAGTCCTATGTACGGATGCCAAAGGGACTAAAAACCTGGTAAATATTGAAGCCTAGGGTACCACGAGAAATAATCTATAAAAATATTTGTGGGTTGTTAAGACCATTTTTGAAAAAATCCAAGATCACGGGTTCTAGGAGGCTTAATTGGGCAAAAGGCTACAAGGCCTAAAATTGGGTTTTTCAAGAAAGCGATGGGTAGAAGGTGAAAGAATCCTATGAGATGGATCAGTGAGGAGAAAAATCAACAAGGGGATAGTGAGAATACCCTTTCATAGCCCCTCGATTGGTTAGGACACTTTGGGTCAGTGTGGAGCCCAGGGAAGCTTAGTGGTGAATTGAGAGCAATGGTGAAGAATTTGAAATTGGTGGAGAGTCTTATGAGGTGAGAGGGGTTTAGGAGGGGTCCCTAAGTAGGGTAGAGAAGAATACCCTAGGAATACTAGAGAATAGGTCTTGGGAAGAGCAAGATTGCTCTTGCAAGATAAGACTCCCCATCAATTGTTGAAGGACTGGTCTATGTAATGAACTTTTGACCTTGTGCAAGGTATTTTGAAGATGTTTGATGCTTTGGAATAGTCTGGGAAGGGCTGGGTATACGAGTTCCTATAAACCCTCCCTCTTTGCATTGAAAAATGGGGGTTCTTGTATTGGAAGCCTAGTTGAGCGGGTAAGGTCCTAAGACCTAGAAATTATCTTGTTTTGAGACCTAATTGTCTTTTCATGAATCAAATGTTTTGTGAAGGGAAATATAGTTGAATAAGTGCATCAAGAAAGGTGTTGACTTCTTCCTTTGTACTGCATCAATTTGTGCAGAGGTATTGGAAGGTGTTTGGACCCTTCAGAGGAATGGGAGAGGCTTGGAGTTGTCTTAAAGGATGAATTTTGGTGAATGGTTCTGAATTTCTATAATTGGCAAGTGTAAAATGGTAATTGGAAAGTGTAAATAATTGTGTATATAATTTGGTAATTTAAAATGTGCATTGACAACCTAAGGTTATAATTTCAAACAAAAATGAAAGCAAGCCATAATAGAATGAAAGAAAATTTGTAAGGACTTCACATACCTTAAAAACCAGACTTTCAAATGGAGGAGTTCAACCCAATTATGTAGCCTTAGCATCTTCTTTTTCAAACTCCACAACAATTTGACTTGTTCAAAAGCTTGTTCCCTTCCACACTTCAATTGTATATCAGTTTTCAATGGAATTCAAACTTCAATTGATATTATATGTCTTTCAACATTGAAACTCTGCTATTTCATGCAAAGGTGGTAAAAAGATCATGGAAAAGGTGATGGAAAGTGAAAAAGATGCTTGCACACTTCACAACATCATCAAAAATATATTTTTTGTCAGAGCACGCACAGAACCAAGGGAATATGCAGACTGTGGGCCTTCAAATCACGGGTATGTTGATTTTTTTACTGTTTTAGCAGACTACAGAACCTGCTCACATTATAACGCACACGCGTTATAGCGCAAGTGTGTTATGTGAAATCAGGTTTTCTTAGTGTATTTTTGATAGTATAGGAGTTTCTGAGAGAGTGGGAGGGAGAGAGGGGGAGAGTGGGAGAGAGTGGGAGAAAGGGAGACCCTAAACCCTCAACCCTTAAACCCTAATCCCTCAACCCCTATACCCTCTATATCCCCCAACCCTTAATTCTCAACCCTTAAACCCTAATCCCTGAATAGCTATACCCTCTTAATCCCTCAACCCTCAACCCTTAAACCCTAATCCCTCAACCCCTATACCCTCTTAATCCCTCAATCCCTATAACCTCTTAATCCCTCAACCCTCAACCCTTAATCCTTAAGCTCTAATCCCTCTACCCCTATACCTTCTTAATCCCTCAACCCTCAACCCTCAACCCTCAATCCTTAAACCCTAATCCCTCTACCCCTATACCTTCTTAATCCCTCAACCCTCAATTCTCAACCCTTAAACCCTAATCCCTCAATCCCTATAGCCTCTTAATCCCTCAACCCTCTTAATCCCTCAACCCTCAACCCTTAAACCCTAATCCCTCAACCCTTAAACACTAATCCCTCAACCCCTATACCCACATAATCCCTCAACCCTCAATCCTCAACCCTTAAACCCTAATCCCTTAATCCCTATACCTTATAAATCCCTCAACCCTCAACCCTCAACACTCAACCCTCAACCCTTAAACCATAATCCCTATACCCCTATACCTTCTTAATCCTTCAACCCTCAACCCTCAACCCTCAACCCTTAAACCCTAATCCCTCAACCCCTATACCCTCTTAATCCTTGAACCCTCAACCCTCAGCCATCAAAGCCTAATCCCTCAACCCCTATACCCTATTAATCCCTCAAACCTCAACCCTCAACCCTTAAACTTTAATCCCTCAACCCTCAACCCTTAAACTCTAATCCCTCAACCCCTATACCCTATTAATCCCTCAACCCTCAACCCTTAACCTTTAAACTTTAATCCCTCAACCCCTATACCCTCTGAATCCCTCAACCCTCAACCCTTAAACCCTAATCCCTCAACTCTTATAACCTCTACTCTATAACCTATTAATCCCTCATCCCTAAACCCTAAACCCTTAAACCCTAACCCATAAACCCTCTACCCTCTACCACCAATTCTATACCCTCTACCCTCAACCCTAATCCCCCAACCCACAAACCCACTTAGTAAACTCTCTACCCTAATCCCTCAATCCTCTTGAACCTTAAACCCTCAACTCTTAAACCCTTAAATACTCAACCCTAAACCCTCGACCCTCAACCCTAACCCCTTAAACCCTAAATTGTTAAACCCTTTACCCTCTACCCTCTAACCTCTACCATCAACCCAATACTCTCTACCCTAAACCCTAATCCCTCAACCCTTAATCTCTCAACCCCTATAACCTCTACCCTATATATTGGAACCTCAACCCTAATCCCTCGACCTTATACCTTAAACCCTCAATCTTCAACCCTCAACCCTTAAACCCTCTACCCTTTACCCTATACATTAAACACTCAACCCTCAATTCTCAACCCTCAACCCTCAATCCTTAAACCCTAAACCCTCTACCCCTTACATTGGACCCTGAAACTAGTCCTTCAACCATATACCCTCAAAACTATACCCTAAACCCTCTACCCTCAACCAAGTAAACCCTTAACCCTAAACCCTTAACCCCAAACCCTTCAACCCTTCAACCCTAAATTCTTAAACCTTAAACCTTCTACCCTATACCCTCTACCATCAAACTTATTCCATCAACCCTCAAACCTTAAACCCTACTACTCTAGAAATCATCAACCCTATAGGTCCTCCATCCTAATTCCTCAACCCTATACCCTCAACCCCTATCACTTTCTGTCTATCTATACATCTCACCTCTCCCTCCTTCCCTTCCTCCCACCCTCTCTAATTGTCTCTATCTACCATCTCCCTCTTTCTGCGTACCTCTCGTGCAATCAATCCCTACCACCCTCTCTCACTCCCTCTCTCTCACACTCCCTCTCACTACCTATCTCTCAAGTCTCTCCCTCTCCCTCTCCCTCAATTCTCTCTCTCCCACCCCCCTCTCTCTCTCTCCCTCTCCATCAATTCTCTCTCTCCGACCCCCCCTCTCTCTCTCCCTCCCTCTATCCCTCCCACCCTACCTAGCTAAGTCCCCCTCAATCCAACCCCTTCTCTCCCACTCCCTCTCTCTTAAACTCTCACTTCGACCCCCTCTCCATCTCTCTAGACTCTCTCTAAATTCTCCCTTCGTCTAAAGACATACATAAATGCATACATACAAGCATAATACATTTGTACATATAATCTTACATAGCATACATACAAGCATACATGTACATATAATCTTACATCCATACAAGCATACATACATACATGTACATAAAAATATATCAGCATACATTAATATATTAGCATTTAGGATAAAGTAAGACATAACATGAGCGCGTTATAACATGCTCGCATTATGGGCCAGTAGACATGTTCCCCGCAGAAGCAAAAACCATGTCAAAGTGAGATATAATGCGAGCGCGTTATAACGCGCTTGCGTTATATCTTGCTTTGAGAATTACCGAACTTTAAGCTTGGTATTGCCTTGGAATTCCAACCCAAAGGTTTGGAGGGCATTCCCAACGACCAGAGACGTGTTTTTAAAAAATCCACCATATTTCTCATAATCGAGTTCGTGCTCACCGTTAGGATTGCACGTGGTTCAATATCAAAAAATCGAGCACATGGGTAATGTTGGGTTATCTCTTAGCTATCCAACGATGTAATTTTTTTCACTTTCTGAAAATGTTAAGTCTTTCATCCATAATTTATTTTATTTGTATGTCTTTTTTTTGCCAAAAAGCAGTGTTTGGTATTTTTTTCGTTATAAATTAATTCATTTTTAGAAACTAGACTCCATTCTACAAAATTAAAAAATTAAAAAAAAAAACAAATCAATTAGTTTCCAAAATTTGTAGGGGTAGCATGGCCAAAATTCTATTTTCAGGATATGTCCACTTCGCAAATTAGTAAAAAATCAAATATTCATTAAAAAATTATCAGAAAAATCGTGCATCAACTACATACTATTAGCTAACTTCTGACTGTTGCGATTTTAAAATACTAAAAAAAAGTTCACCGTACAAGGGTCGTACAAGAGTTGCTATGTTATGTTTTTCTGACAAAAATAATACCAATTTGTTTACGTACCTCATTTGAACCCCTTAATCTCAATCATTTTCAAAATAAATTAGTAGTTTAGAAAGTAGACTCAGAGCACTTGAATCCTTCTTTTTGTTCCATCTCAAAATTTTGAGTCTAAGTATCATCAATTTCACATCCAAGGTCAACATTTCCCGATTTCAGGAAAAAGCTGTCCACTTAAGTCCCCTTTTTGGGAACCATCTTGGTGCACTTAACCTAACGTGCTCATATTATAACGTTAGCATGTGTTGTACTCCACTAAAATAGTAAAAAAATCTATATACCCATGATTTCAAGGTCCACAGTTTGCATATTCCCCTGGTTCTGGGCGTGCTCCGACAAAAAATGTCTTTTTGATGATGTTGTGAAGTGTGCAAGCATTTTTTTCACATTCCATCACCTTCTCCATGATCTTTCTACCACCTTTGCATGAAATAGAAGAGTTTCCATGTGGAAAGATATATAATATCAATTGAAGTTTGAATTTCATTAAAAACTGATATACAATTGAAGTTTGGAGGGGAACAAGCTTTTGAACAAGCCAAATTGTTGTGGAGTTTGAAGAAAGAAGAAGCTAAGGATACATAATTGGGTTGAACTCCTCCATTTGAAAGTCTCATTTTTTAGGTATGTGAAGTCTTTACAAATTTTCTTTCATTCTATTATGGCTTGCTTTCATTTTTGTTTGTCATTATAACCTTAGGTTGTCAATGCACATTTTAAATTACCATTATATACACAATTATATACACTTTCCAATTACTATTTTATAATTGATGCAAAACATCTACCAGGATCCAAAAATCATCAAGGGTACTTCTGACCCTAAATTAAATTGAAGAAGATCAACAAACAAACTCAATCATCTTTTCTTCAGAACATTAGAACTTGGTTTCAACTCTTTGTCAGACTCAAAAAAATAGATTAACCATCATAAAATTGATGGTAACATAGCATAAAGTTGATTAGAAACTCATAACCATTCACCAAAATTCATCCTTTAATACAACTCCAAGCCTCTCCCATTCCTCTGAAGGGTCCAAACACCTTCCAATACCTCTGCACAAACTGATGTAGTACAAAGGAAGAAATCAACACCTTTCTTGACACACTTATTCAACTATATTTCCCTTTACAAAAAATTTGATTCGTATAATAAAATTAGAATTAAGAGTTCCCAATTCCTTTTAAGGACCTTCAAAACACCTTGAAAATATTGAAAATAAGTGATTACAATCAACTAGGTTCCTCAAAACATCTACCAATGATTATGTCATTCACAAGTTGTCTTAAATCTTGCATAATGGCACCATTGTTTGAGTTAGTACACCAAAAATGAAACCTTTGAGAAGTCTGCCCTTCCACAAAAACTTAGTTCCTCTCTTCACTATCCACATTACTAGTAGCCAAGCATTTGCAAACTGTCACATGTATCTCCTAAACCATGCACACACTTCAGACTGTGATACTTATTTTTAAGGCCAAGTTAGATGACCCAAAACCATTGAAGATGTCAACTTTCCTTCAAGACGCATCTAACAAGATTAAAAATGACTAATGGACCAATCCCAACACTCCTCAAAGCTGGACAACATTTACATAAACACCATTTCCCACATTTCACCCTTGGAATCTAGTTATTGTGCAAAACTAGTTTTGGGCCCTTAACTCCAAAAATTTCCAAAAAATTAGGAAAATAAAAGAATTATTATAGAACCCATTTCAGAGTTGCAAGACATACCTTAACCCATCACATGACTCCTTTGGGACAACTTCAAGAAAACTGACCTTTTCACTATTTTAGGCTTCCAAGTAGGCCAATTTTACAAAGGAACTACCCTTAGATTCTCACACGAGACTTCTAAACCAAAAAAAAGTATTTAATTAGGTCTCAACTCAAGATGTTTCTAAGTCTTAGGACCTTACCCTCTCAACTAGGCTTCTAATATGAAAACCCCCATTTTTCAATGCAAAGAGGGAGGGTTTATAGAAAATCATATACTTGGGCCTTCCCAGACCATTCCAAAGTATCAAAAATATTAAGAATACCTTGCACAAGGTCAAAATTTCATTACATAGATGACTCCTTCAACACATTTTGAAAATCACTCCTTGGTTCCTCAAATTCTCATGGAAAAGTGCTTGTTTCAGCCTAAGAACCGCATCTTATTGTCATTAGTTTCATTCTAGGGAATGTTCAAAAATAAAAGAACCTTCTCTAACAATGTACATTCCATCCACTGAGAAACAAGTCATAATAGAAGGTGGGATGGTCATTTCATAATTAAATCCTACTCAAACCCTTGACTGGCTTGAAATGAGCAGTTTGAAAAAATTGTCAATTGCTCCCTTCAAACATACTGTTAAGGCCTCAAAACTGATGCATTAGAGAGTTAAGACATGTGCCTACAATATTATATTAGTTTTCTATAAAGGGGAGGTTGTATATATCCGTACAAGTGCAGGAAAAAGCAAAAAAATCAATGAATTTGTGGAAAACATCATTTTTTTATCAAAAAAATGGATTTCATAATAAACAAAATTCCTCCCTTCGAGCCAATGGAGGTTGTTTAAACCTTTTGCAATGACAAAAAACTCCCCCCAATTCCTATAACCAAAAAACAACCACCTTTGAAAGCTCATATAATTGGTACATGGAAAAAATCTTTAATGACCCTCTTACAACTGAAGATACCCAAAATTGAATCAAATTTCAAAATGGAAGCATAGATTGTCAAGGTGATCCTACACCACAAAATTATCAAACACTCACAATTCCATTCACTCATTAGTTTTCAGATTTGCCATCATGGTTATTCACTTTTAGTTAGAAATGTGCTTTGGCCAGCCTAGTGCTTCTATAGTTTGTACACATTTGTCTACATGCTAGGTTAACTTTTGTATAGATGATTTTAAGTATTATTTAAATGAAGCCTTCAATGACATATATTTTTCAATTAACTTGAATGGATACATTTTTTAGGAACTAATATTCATCTCATTACCATAGTACAGATAAAATTATCCGCCATGCCAAAGAAAAATATAAAGAGGAAAATAAAAGATGACGAGAACAAAACCTTGAAAGAAAAGGAGAGAGTTCGGGTGGTGGCATATTGTGAAAAGAAGAAATTGGAAATGATTGATGAAAACAACCCAATTGTAGAGAAACCTCGACCGTCAAAAAGAGAACGGGAATTGACATCACAACAAGCATGAATGGGAAAACATCGTTGTAAGACAGATTCAGATACCGTAGCTAGAGACACACCCTCTATGAAAAGTGAATATGAAGGGACACATTAAGCACAAGAAAATATGGAGGGACACCATCTAGCACAATTGAATATGGACGAACACCATCTACTCCAAGTGAATATGGAGGGACACTATGTACCGCAAGTGAATATTGTTGGACTCCATCCAACACATCTCAAGTTGAGAGTACATCATCACTTGAAATTAATGAAGAAGGTATGCCATCATCCCCATGTGAACCTCAAGGTATGTCTTCTTATCCACCCTCGATAGAAGGTATGCAATCTAGCCCACCTCAATTAAATATTGATGAAATTCCTAATGTTGAGACGTATGTACCTAGGAGAACACCACCAAGAATTTTGCGTAGAAATCCAAAGTATTTGATTAATATTGATAATGAGATTTTGTAGCACATGGAAGGTAAGATTTAAACATGAACTTGTAGAAGATATGCTGGTAAGATTTGGGAACGATTCTTTGAAAGGCTAAATGAGACTACAAGATGTCAACTATTTGTTGAAATGATGCGGGGTGTAAAGTATAGGAACATCATGAAGACTCTTGGGTTGAGAACATTGAATGCATCAAGTGAAGACACTATTATGAAGCATATAATGGATGATTATGAGAGTGTGGGTAAGACCTAATGCTCAAAGGATAGTAATGTCACCCGATGTGTCATTACATTGACTTTAGTAAGCTGTCAAACAAAGAGAGCTCGTCTAATTAAAAAGACTAGTGAACAAATGAGAATTAGTAGAAAAAAATTATCAAGAGCCATTCAAAGGCGACGAAGAATTGAGGGCAGTGATACAAATGAATTATGGGAATTCATGGGGAGACTGTCACGAAAAGATAAAGAAATTTTCAAAGCCTTGAGAACACTAATTGAACACCTTTCCAGTTGGAAGAATAGTATATGTGGTTGACTTTGCAGAGAACTACACTCTACAGCCACAACATGAGGTGTAGTCACAGTATTACAACTCCGCACAAGTTTCGATATTTGTGCACATAGCATTCATTCATGCATCTGATAGTACAAATGAGCAAAGGAAGGTATTGAGGGAGTACCACTTTTACATTAGTGATGATCACAAAAATTCTCCAAAGTTCGTGCAAGGTTGCTTCCAGATGTTCTATCGTGGTTTAGCTCAGAGGGGCATAAAATATGATCAACATATAATATGGTATGATAACTGTGCAACACAATTCAAGAACTCACACATGTTCTACTGGTTGTGCAAGATGCATGTCATTACAGGTGTTCAACATATGTGGAACTTTTGTGAGGCCGGACATGGAAAGGGGGAGCATGATAGTACAAGAGCATGCGTGAAAAGAGCATTAGCACGAGAAGAGTTAAAGTATAAAGACAACACAACGTTGAAAGATGCAAAATCAATCGTCGAGTGGTGTAATGCTTTGATGGGTCGAGGTAATGAAGGTACATCTTCAGTTCATAGATTTTTTTGGTTGACGGATGATACTAACATTGCAACATATGAAGACTATTATACACTAACAGGATCGAGTGAGGTACAATCTTTCCTTAGCTGAAATGTAGGTTAATGGAGTATCGATACAAGAAAGATGCAATGCTTTTGTTATTCATGTATAATGCAAGCCTGGAATGATTGAGAGTCAGGTGAGTGGGTTGACAAATGGTTCACAAGTTATCTTAGCCCATTTCACATGTCCCACCCTCCGATAGCATTAGAACCAACACAGATGGAATCATCGGTCGAATTTGACCACATATCAGATCTAGTTCAACTAGGTGATATATCTACTTTCTTAGATGTTGAAATTCCATATCATTATCTTCCTTTGTACTGTATTCATAATGTTGACAAATTTCAAGAGGTTTTTTGCACATATTAATGCAGGGCATGTTTATGCAATTATTGCAGATGAAGACAATGAAGAGGGAACATACTATTACTTGTTTCGTTGTGTTGAGACCAAATTTTTTTTGGAGGCCCTAGTTATAGATGGAGAAAACATCGAATACCCTATAGGCTCAGTTGTGGTTACTGGAACACGGCTTAGAAGGTACCCACATTCAAGTTTTAAACATTGGCTATTTCAGGACTGTGACATGCATCGTAAGATTCTTCATTACTCAAACCTTTTCATGGCATCCAATGTTCATTTGACCAAATATGGGGGTAGACCTTTAAACAAGATGTTATGGAAGGTCCATGAGTCTGACCATGAGGCAATACTTGACACAAAAAAGAGTAGAGCAGATCTGGATGGTTCGTTGGATTAAGTTTTAAGTATATGCACATTGGTTCTTATTAATTTATACTTGTATGCACATTAATTTGTTTGATGCCAATTCTATCATCATCTTTTACAGTGATTGGTGTCCCCTTGCAAAAAATGCAGATATATGAGCCATCCAAGAGAATGTCAGCCAAAAAAGCAATGCAACATCCTTCTTTTGATGCCTATATGCAACATCTATAAGTGCCTTCCATCTATTTTTATTTCATTTCCATTTTGGACTCTCTTTATTTTTCTCTTTTACTTTGCATATTTGTAAGTAAACTACTAAAATTTTATTGATCTTTCGTTTCAGAAAATCTTGATTTAAGAGCCATCAAGGAGAGTCTCAGCCAAAAAAGCAATGCAACATCCTTATTTTGATGATCTTGACAAATCTCAATTTTTATTTCAAGCCATGATAAAAGAGTGTGTGAAGCTTAGCAAGGGAATCTCAAGTTACTCATTTGAAGTTAACCTCATAATGAGCACCTATGATGTAGACATTTAAAGAGAATCTCGAATGTATGAGTGAAATTGTAAAAGATCTATGAGAACGAAGTGCCCGAGGCATTGTAATAAGATTTAATTACATAATGAGATATGCTCAAATATTGTAAGGTTTGATTTCATGTTTGGCATGTAGTAGCACCTTGTTCTGTAAATGCATTGAATAGGAAAATTTACAAACTTTGAATTTTGAAATGTAAACAATGTGAAAAAGGTCATATAAAGGTCATGTAAACAATTTGCAACTTTTTTTCTGCAACTTGTGTGACCAAGCGGACTATTTCAACATATCCTAATAGTTATTTTTATGCTAGGAATGGTCCTCTTTCATACCAAAACACGTAGAATCGCTCTGAGCTATGTTCTACCGGATCGGTCCCGTAAGGGGCCAAAGTGCAAAATGGCTGAAAACTTCAACATGCTTTTACTTGGATACCATGACACAAAGAAAATTCTCATCTAATCCTACAAGATCATGTTGGACCCCTCTAGAAAAACCTCTCTCAGTTTTGGCTATATCGGAGTGGTTTTCTTGTGGCGGCAGATTTTCACTTGATAGAAAAAGTGTCAAATTCAAGTTGTGCAAAGTTGCAAAGTGGCAAAGTGGTGCAACTTTGGCTCTGCAACTCGTATGACCAAACTAGCTATTCCAACCTATCAGAATGGGTATTTTTATTCTAGGCATGGTCTTGTTTCACACCGAAACACATGGAATCGCTCTGAGCTACGTTCCACCGGATTGGTCTCTGAAGGGTCTAAAGTGCAAAATGGCTGAAAATTTCAACATGCTATTACTTAGATACCATGATGCTTAGAAAAATATCGTCTGATTCTATAGAATCACATTGAGCTCCTCTATAAAAACCTCTCTCGGTTTTGGCTATCTTAGAGTGGTTTTCTAGTGGTGGTGGATTTTCACTTGATGGAAAAAACATCAAATGCAAGCAGTGCAAAGTTGCAAAGTGGTGCAACTTTCATTCTGCAACTTGTGCGATGAAGCGGACTTTTCCAACATGTCTGAATAGGTATGTTTACTCTAGGAATGGTCCTATTTCACAGTAGAACACGTGGAATCTCTCTGAGCTATATTCCACCAGATCGATCCCTAAAGGGTCGAAAGTGCAAAATGTCTGTAAACTTCAACATGCTATTACGTGGATACCATTACACTTAAAAAATTCTCATCTGGTGCTACAAGAATGCGTTGGGCCCCTCTAGAAAAAATATCTCGATTTTGGCTATCTTGGAGTGGTTTTCTCGTGGCGGTGGATTTTCACTTGATGGAAAAATCATCAAAATCAAGTAGTGCCAAGATCCAAAGTGGTGCAACTTTCGTTCTGCAACTTGTGTGACCAAGCAGACTGCTCCAACATGTTCAAATAGGTATTTTTATACTAGGAATTGTCCTCTTTCGCACCAAAACACGTGGAATCTCTCTGAGCTATGTTCCACCAAATTGATCCCTGAAGGGTCCAAAGTGCAAAATGGCTGCAAACTTCAACATGATATTACCTGGATACCGTTACACTTAGAAACTTCTCATTTGATCCTACAAGAAGGCGTTGGGCCCCTTTAGAAAAAAACCTCTCGGTTTTGGCTATCTTGGAGTGGTTTTCTTGTGGTGGAAAATTTTCACTTGATGGAAAAAGTGTGAAATTCAAGCTGTGCAAAGTTGCAAAGTGGTGCAAATTTTTCTCTACAACTCGTATGACCAAACTAAATATTCTAATGCATCCAAATAGGTATTTTTATGCTACGAATGGTCTTGTTTCACACCGAAACATGTGGAATTGCTTCAAACTATGTTCCACCGGATCGATCCTTGAAGGGTCCAAAGCGCAAAATGGCTACAAACTTTAGCATGCTATTGCTTAGATAACATGATGCTTAGAAACTTCTCATTTGATCCTACAGAATCGCATTGATCCCCTATACAAAAAAATCTCTCAGTTTTGGCTATCTCAGAGTTATTTTCCCGTGGTGGCAGATTTTCACTTGATGGAAAAAGCATCAAATGCAAGCAGTGCAAAGTTGCAAAGTGGTGCAAATTTTGTTCTGCAACTTGTGTGACCAAGTAGACTGTTCCAAAATGTCCGAATAGGTATTTTTACACTAGGAATGGTCCTCTTTCGTACTGAAACATGTGGAATCACTCTGAGCTATGTTCCATTGGATCAATCCCTAAAGGGTCCAAAGTGCAAAATGGTTGTAAAATTTAGCATGCTATTAATTGGATACCATTACACTTAGAAAATTATCGTCTGATCCTACAAGAAGGCATTGGGCCCCTCTAGAAAAATCTCTCCCAGTTTTGGCTATCTTGGAGTGGTTTTCTCGTGGGGGTAGATTTTCACTTGATGGAAAAAGTGTCAAATTGAAGTTGTGCAAAGTTGCAAAGTGGTGCAACTTTTGCTTTGCAACTCGCATGACCAAAATAAATGTTCCAACACATTTGAATAGGTATGTTTATGCTTGGAATGGTCTTTTTTTGCACTGAAACATGTGGAATCGCTCCTTGCTACGTTCCACTGGATCGATCCCTTAAGGGTCCAAAGTGAAAAATGGCTGCAAAATTCAACATGCTATTAATCAGATACTATGATGCTTAGAAAATTCTCATCTGATCCTATAGGATTGCATTGAGCCCCTCCACAAAAACCTCTCTCGATTTTTGATATCTTAGAGTGTTTTTCCTGTGGTGGTGGCTTTTCAATTGATGGAAAAAGCATCAAATGCAAGCAATGCAAAGTTGCAAAGTGGTGCAACTTTCATTCTGCAGCTTGTGTGACCAAGCGAACTATTCCAACACATCCAAATAGGTATGTTTATGCTAGGAATGGTCATCTTTCGCATCAAAACATGTGGAATCGCTCTAAGCTATGTTCCACCAGATCGATCCCTTAGGTTGGAGGAGTCTAAAGTTGCAAATTTGTAAGTTGCTTAAAGCAACAAATTTGAAATGCAATGGTTACTTGTTTTGAAAGTTTATATTTAGTTAGTTGAGGGTGTGGATCAGTTAGACAAAGGTGTACAAAACTATGTAAAGCCTTGAGAGGCTCGAATGGAGGTTGTTGATGAACTTTTGGAGAAGATAAGATAATAATTATTCACACTGTGCTCTGTCTTTTAGATTTTTTATACAAAATTGTTGATCCCATACTTGGTATGACCTCCAGCTTCCTATACGGTCCCAAGGATGATATGGATTGAAAGAGGGTTGAGTTCATAAGAACCCATCTCTCATGATAATGAATGGCCCACTTAGCACTCATTGCATGTAGGTGATGCTCATAGAGGTGAGACACTAGGCCTTCCCAGGAGGTCACCCATCCTAGTACTACTCCAACTCAAGCATTTAACCACAAATTTTTTTCCCCAAGGTTAAACCCACTTAGCTTGCAACCCCATTTGCAAAACCTTCAGCAAGTGTTGTGACTTATGAAACATTCATTATAGAGCCCCTTTAGCTCATCAATTGATAAGTAGGAGGTATTTTCTACAATGTGTGAAATTGTGATATTGCTATAAGGATTCAATTGTGTAGTTTTCGAGTATAAAAGAGAATAAGAAGGGAAGATTAGGGTAATCAATTTGTAGACTTATTTTTATTATTTAATTACCTAGTGTGGGATTGGTCTATATGAGAAAAAATTTATAATATGGGAGTATACGTTTCAAGCATATAATCCGGAAATGACTCAAAGTTAGATGCATGAGTACAAAGTATTGATCAGAAAAGGCATCCCAATTCTCAAGGCCTATTTATCAATGATAGGAAGATTTATACTCAAATCTAGCACATTATTTTAACTGATTAATTAGAAACAACTATTATATTTTTTTATCAAATTTCCATTATTAAATTAATATTTGAACTAGATTTCATATTCAAAATTTATTTCATTTATAATTTGGGGACTCCGTTATCTATCTTAATAATATTGGATGAAAAACTTTTTCAATCCAATAAGAAATAAATAAAAAACCTATTGATCTAGTGCTTGATTCATTACAGTGCTATTAGAGCGAATGAACTTGCTAGCCTTTGGGTATTGCAAAAATTTGACTTTCCATTACAAGCATGGCAACAGATGATAGTGGTTGGCATTACTCAAGAAGGATGAACATCTTAAAGAAATTTGCGGAAATTGGGACAAGTAACCTTCTTGTGGACTTAGGGTTGCAATATTTGATATACAACATGTTCCACCATTTCTTCAGTAGGATCACAAACACACATAATGAAGGTGTGTTTGCAGCCATGAAAGATTATGGTTCAAACTATCTTGAAAAGATGTTTTATCTCGACCACCCATATCTATTCCATGGTTTGTTTGGAAACAAGGATGAGTTCTCTCTTCATTGACATATACATTATTCCTCAATGTGTTCATACTAGTGTTACAAGACTTGGAATTGCCTCGGACTTGACAAGCCAATTTTTAACTTAGACTTAAGCTCGGAGCCCATACTTGACAAATAGAAAAACCTAAGAAATTCAAATATTTTTAAGGATTTAAAACTTGTTTCATGCACCCTTTAATAAATAAACCTTAAAGACACAATAGCATCATCAAATAGAAATGACTATGATCCCATACACAAACATACATGAATCAAATAAGTATAAGGATTGATAAAAATATATTTGTATTAACATAGAAATTACCTTGAATACACGTAACTCATAACTATTGAACCATCAATTTAGAACGCAAATATGGATAGGCATCGATCAAAGATATTTGTATTCACCAAATAGCCATGTAGGCATACATGAATATATGTCGATATAAGTATAAATTATATGTAAAAAATAGTCATATAGGCATACAATGTCAAATATGTCCAATAAATAATATGTACAAAACTGCCATGTAGGCATTCAACAAAGGACTTTAGAATCAAAAGTCATTGCTCTCCATGCACTGGAAATAAAATATTTCCCTTGGCTTTTCACTCAGATGGCGATAGTTATGTCACTCATTTTTTGTTGCGCTAGTGGAGTGCTCCTGATACTGCTCCTAGGGTTTAGTTCATGGTGAATTTTTAACTGTTACAATAAGAAGTAAAGACATGAATATATAGAAATTACATTATAAAAAATGATATATTTGACAAAATAATCACTTACATCCATCTCATGATCTCTCTCCATGAGGGAAATATTCTCACGTTGATGCTCAAGCATGCTCAAGCCCTGTATAAACCATACAAATAGAAATTAAAGTATGTGAATCAATAATGGTTTGATTTTTCACTAACTAACATCTATAACAAAAAATGTAAATGTAAATTTACTAATTTTCCTCATACCTCTTCTGTCAGAGCCATCGAGGATTGTATAGTAGATGTCACACCAATATCCATTGCCCTCATCACATTCAGAGGTGTATCATCTCGTAACAATTGAAAATAAAACAAAAAAATATTTAACATAATCAATTATGTGCATATAAACTACACAAATCTATTAAGTACTTGATTCATTAGTTAAGTTCTTTATTCTATTACCTACATGAAGGTTTGAGTAAATCCACCGCCACTGGGAAGTGTTCCATCAAAACCTCCAATATTATTCTATTCAACATCGAAAATCACATATTAAATTACCATACATAAAACAATGCTATTAACATGCAATAAATTTATAATTGTTTACTAGTTACATACCCTAGCGATAGGTGTACTACAAAAAATAGGTTGGTGGGCGACCGGTGTATCCAGTCTCAACACTCTGACCCTGCAATTTTTATTAAAATCATAGAACATTTTTAGTTAATCTTGCATTTCAAAATCAAAATTTAATAAATTAAATTCAATGAACACATGCACTAACTTTTACCTGACTATCAATGCCATATGTCTCATGCAAAATGTCAGTTTCCCTCTCCATCTCCATAGCTGCAGATGGATCTTGCGTACCAGTCTCCTGAGTGTCGGTGGGGTCATATGAACAAGTAGCCCCACAAGATTGACACACATGTGTTTGAAGGCCACCACTCAAAGACTCCCCTAGATGGCGTTGTAGAATAGGACTAGTATGATGGATGACACTCTAGGTCAAAGTGTTGATTGCTTGCAATGTCTCTACATTAAAACTTTCCTTTGTGACAAAAGACATAACAACATGCTCATGAGGTGGCCTAGTGAGAGCTCATCTACCTTGCCGCATAGGATCTGACTGTGCACCAGGTCTATCCTGAGCTGACCCCCCACCTCTCCCCTAGAAATCCCTCACACAAAAATAATTTGGGATTTTTTTCAATATGAACTCACTATATAGTTTCCTAAGGAAATATTGCGGGACCTCACAATTTTTGCACAGTGGGTAATCGAAGACCATGTACCACCTATCATAAAATTGGTCCCTAATCTATTGGTGGTGGCACCAATGGATAGGAAACCTCTTCACATTGAGGGTAAGATTTTTATTTGTGCGTGGGTTGGTGAATAATGAGCACAAATCACCTTTTTAAATTTTTAAATCCTTCACATCCTTGTATGATAGTTTATTGGAATAATAATCCCTAGCCACCTGCCTCGTATCTTGCCATCTAGTTATTCATTTGCTAATTGAATCTACATTTTTTAACATATCTTTTAATGAATTTGCTAGGGTCATTATTTCTACGGTTGAACCATTTGGATCACTCAAGCTACTGATCAAATCCTCAATTCTCTTTTTTTTATTCTCATTTTCACTCATTAAAGTTTGTTGAGTGCCAGGAGGGGGTTGATTCATTGGTGGGGGAGGTTGATGTTGTGGTTGATTTTGATCTTGAGGATTTGGTTGGTCTACCTATTGAGGATTTTGAGGGTTTGCAGGTTGATTTGCATCTCCTCAAAATTCAAACAAATAGATATCAAATTCAACCTAAAACTAACAAATTCAACCTAAAACTAACTAATTCAAAAGAAAAACCATAGAATCCTTACCTCTCACAACTCCTCGTCATCATGGTGCCATTGTTGCAAAGAAATAGGGATTGTTGGTGAAGAATTTTTTTGAAATTCTCCTCCTAGAATGCGAACGCAAAATTGTGGTGGTTGCGGCCGCTATTGCAAAAAAAAAACCAGTCAAAATCCTAATGAGAGATTTCTATTTATTTTTTATCTTTTAACAATCAATAACGTGAGCATGTTATAACATGCTTGCATTATTGGTTTGTAGTTTCCAATCGGCATAACAAGCCATAACGCGAGCATGTTATAACCTACTTGTGTTATGGTTTTCCAAAAAACAAATTAAGGGGTGTCCACGGAATTGCTACCCATTTCCATGCACCTGCCTAGATGCTAATCATGATTTGATTTAACACATTTATCCACATGTTAATTAAATTCTATGGTGATCTAGTAATACAATGTGATGTATGGATGTTTAGTATAGTGAGACACATGTATGTATGTTTCTATATGCATGCACACATGGTCATATCATAATCACAATTTTTTTCATGATGTAAAAATGGGTAAATGTTAATATATCCAGTATCACTACCTTTTAGGGACGAAACCACCTATATGGAACGTTAGGACACTATGCATAGTATCAACGAAGATGCATCACATTAACAGGTTCTTTTAAAGGTGTTCCATCCATAGATGATAAACCATGGTGTAAGGACCTAACCGGTTAGGACTAAATTTCCCTTTCTAGCCAGGTAACATGTTCACATTTCATTAGTTTTTGTATAGGACTAGGTATCCTATCTTGAAGGTCCTAGGGAGCACGCCTTGATTATATCTTTTAGATAATGACTGTTGACAAGCTTTAAGGTGTTCGAGGGCCTGTAAACAGTGCTTGTCAAGCATATCAAGATGATGCAAGTGGTTCACCCAATAGGTTTCATCATCAATCACTCCCTAAGGGAAAATCATAAAGATGTGATTTCCAACTCTAAAGGCATGATAGCTTTGGTGTGATACACGAGGTTATAGGGCGTCATTCTTGTCACCATGTGAACACTCATGCGATAAGCCCACAAAGCATAGGTTAACTGAATGTGCCAATCCTTGCCATGTTTATTAATTTTCTTATGAACAATTAGCTCAAGCATTTCATTAGAAGTTTTTTCTTGGCCATTGGATTCTAGATAATATGGTGTAGAAAATCTATGTTGAATATGATTTTTTTCAAGAACTGCTTTATTGCCTTATTTTTAAATAGTGTACCATTGTCAGAAACAAGTGTAGCAGGCATTCGAAACTAGGAAATGATGTTATTCAATAGGAAACTAGAAATAGTTTCAACACTTGTGGATCAGAGCGGAATAGCTTCAACCCACTTCGTCAAATAATCTGTAGCAGTGATAATAAAGGTATGTCATTTGGAAGAAGGAGGTGATATTGTCCCAATGATATCCAACCCCCATTTTGTGAATGGCCAAGGAGAGGTTTGATTATGTAGCTCTTGAGCGGGAGCGTGGATAAGACAACTATATTGTTGACATTGAAGCCACTTTTTGATAAAACTGAAGAAATCTTGTTCCATCATCTGCCAATAGTACCCCATATGTGTCAGTTTTCTCACCAGGGATCTACCACCGAGATTTCTACCCCCAAATCCTACAAGGAGTATCTCTGCCTTAGTGAGGCACCTTAAGAGTAGACTGAAAGTTTTCATATATGAGTGCCATCATTTTTCATCGCAGCATCGGGAAAGTTTCCATTCCTCAAGTAATTGTAGATGCTAGAAAACCACTCTCCTGAATCTGCATAGAGGCAAACCAGAGATTCAGGCATGAGTTGGTTAGGAACTACTAGGGTTTGCACGACTTGCACCATGAATTGGTATTCCTTTGTGTCTTCCTTTGAAGGTATCAAGGAAGCCGTGCTTTCCATGGCATCCACATGTTTTTTTTCTCACCTAGGAATGTTGTTTATTGTGAAGGAGGAAAACTAATTAAGCAAGAACAAAGAGAGGTATCTATATTGGGACATCTTAATTTTCTTAGCTTGATAAGTTCCCATGATCTTATTCACAATAAGCTCAGAGTCACCTAGTATACGAAGATGTTTAATTTTCAATGAAATCATGGCACACAAACCAAAAATGAGGGCTTTGTACTCGACAATATTATTGGTAGAAGGAAAACCTAGTCAAAAGGATAGGGGGACCAGTTTACCTTCAGGGAAGGTTAGGACTACACCTACTCCAGAACCGGTCTGACACCTTGACCCATCGAAGTACATTTTCCATTCGAGGTCATACTTGATTGCGAAGATATTCTCATCATGGAATAAGTCCAACCCGGGGAAGGAGTGAGGTGAGGGAGCATCCGCCAACTGGTCAGCCACCACTTACCCTTTTACTGATTTATGAGTGACAAAATTTATATCAAACTCAGATAATAGCATAGCCCACATCACCAATCTCCCTACAAGGTCAGTGCTAGAGAATAGATGTCTCAAAAGGTTTGTTTTTACTAAGATATGAGATTCAACATGGAGGAGACAATGTCTTAGGTTTTGTGTAGTGAATACAAGAGCAAGGCACTACTTCTCCATGGATGAATAGCGAGTTTCACAATCGACCAAGACATGGCTAATGTAGTAAACACTCTCTCTTCTTGCATCATCATATTGGGCCAGCAAGTCTGCTAAAGTATATGATGAGGCAGCAAGGTAAAGTAGGAAGGGTATATATTGCATAGCCGACATCAATATAGGAGGATTGGTCAAATAAGCTTTGATGGATTCAAAATCTTTCTGACATTCTTCGTCCCACATAAAGAAAACATATTTCTTCAAAAGATGAGTGAAAGGAAGGGTACGGTCAGCCAACTGAGATATGAATCTATGAATTTCCTGAATCTTCCCTTGTAAGCTTTGCAACTCAGTAATGTTCCTCAAAGGAGACATGTTAACAATAGAATCAATATTATTCGTGTCAACTTCGATCCCACGATAAAAGACTATGAGCTCGAGAAGCTTGTCGGTGTCAATGCCGAAGATACACTTATAGGGATTGAGTCTCATCTTGTAAATTCGAAGCCTTTCAAAGATAAGATGGAGATTCTTCACATGATCTTGATGATTTTTGAACTTTTCCAAGATGTCATCAACATAATCTTCTAAGATTTTATGGATGTGTAGACATGCAAAACTAACATCATGCATCCCGCTCTAACCATTCTACTATTAATCAATTAAAGCAATTTATTAATTAATTTCCTAAGGTTCATTAAATAAATCAAATTATTTAAACCTTATGTTCTTCTCATTTGATTTAATAAATCAAACTAATTTAATCAAATGTCAAATCCCTAAAATCCCCTAAGTTAATTAATCTAAATTAATTAACTTCTAATCATGATTATCATTCTCTAGCTTTTGACTCAACTAGAGTCAAATCCAAACTCTCAACTAACCCACCCACTTGCACCAATAAATCATTTATTTGATTTATTATTTCCTCTAATTACATTCAAAATGGAATCAAAATGGAATATTCTTCCAATTTGAATCTTCCCCCCAAAAGGGACTTGTCCCTTCCAACAAGGTTTTAAATGCTATTTGCACAAGTCAAACATGGCATTTATTGCACCTTTCATCCCCCCTAAACATTTCATTTCATCCAAATTTGAATTTCAAATTGGCACATTGGCCAAGACTTGCACATTCCTCACCCTCTCACACTTTGACAAGTGGCATCTTGTCATTGGCTCATGAATGATCCCACATTCATCCAAATCTATCACTCTTCCTAATCTTGAATCTATAAAATGCAAAGTATTTCAACACAAATCATCCACAACACAACACATTCTCATTGCAAGGTTACTCTCTTCATTTGAGAATCAATCTTGCTCATCACAACACAATTTGACCACAACACATTTTCATGGCAAGGTTGCTCTCTGATTTTGAGAACTAATCTTGCTCTTTATTTGGCATCTTGCTTATCATGGATTGGGAAAGGGCAGCTTTCTACACAACTAAGTTGCACCAATCCAATATGGGATAGATATATTTCATGTTTTACATGCTTTGAGTCATTTGCTTGCATTGTGAATCACAGAGTATTATTTCATAAGGATATGTATTTATGTTATGTTGTTTTGTCAAGTTTACTAACCATATGCAGATTTTCATGTCCACAGGATGAAGTCATAAAATATCAATGTCATCGCTCATTGGTAAGTCACTCCTACCTTTCTTTAATACAAAGGCATGACCACATAGCAGAACATCCCCCAAGGGGTAGTGAAGGCTATCTTGTACTGATCATCTAGATTAATACAAATTTTATTGTAACCTGAGAAACCATCCATAAAAGATAAAAATGCATAGCTTGCAGTTGAGTCCACAATCATATCTATATTAGGTAACAAAAAGTTGGGTCAACCCACATAAGTGGTGAACACTTTTGTGGAGGAAGGGAAAAGTCATTTTTTCCCTCTACACAAAGTGAAGGGGTTCGACCGAACCAAATTGTTCACTCGAACCCCTTTGAGATGTGAGCGAAAATATTAAAATAAAGGGGTTCGAGCGAACTAGGGTTCAGTCGAACCTCCTTTAATAAGGATTTTTTTTTTAAAAACCTCATCATTTTCCTGGACCCCGTGAATTTTTTTTCTTATTTTATTGTAAATAGGTTCAGCCGAACACCCTTTTTCCCCTATCTCCTAGAAAAAATGATTGTTTTTGTAAAAAATTGTCGTTCGAAGCTCAATTTGAAAATGAATATGCAGAAAAATTCAGAAACCCAACTAGATAATTATATTCCTTGGAATGAGCTATCCATCGAATATAATTTTAATATGATTTGTTTTTATTATGTATTTTATTTTTTAGTTCTATTAAACATAGGTTTTTCACTGAAAATCAAAATATCTGGTCTGCACATGTGGAAAAATAGCAGATTATCAAAATAAAAATTTTAAAAATATGTTGAGTCTGAGTATTGATGTCCTTGATCCATTAAAAAAAAAAAATTGAATTTCGATTCATACATAAAAAGTTATGTTGTATACAGTCTGCCTATGTCTGAATTACAATTGGTTTGACTTTGAAACTTGATTCAGGAAAAAATATTCAATAAAAAACTATAAGACCAAATGAAAGTGCTAGATACCATAGTTAAAAATCTAAATTCAAAAAAATTAGAATTTTATCCTTCATACAAAAAAAGTTATGCTGTATACGGTGAGCGTCACTTTTTAAAAATGTTGTTTTATGAAAAAAAACCAGTTTTCGTGGGAGATGGAAAAAAAAGTGCAATTTGATTCCAAAAATTTTGAATTTTTTTTTTTTGAGAATCTAGAGACAAAATGTGATGAGACTCTAGTTTGCATCATTTTCAAATTCCTCATGGTTTAGCTGCTACAAGAGCCTGAAAGTGAAGATTTAGTTAAAAATAATAATTGCAGTGTCCAGTTTGCCCAAAAATTGTAAACCACTATTGTGGGATCACCCAGTCCTCCTGAAGAGAAGCCTTGTTAAGATCTCGAAATTCAATGCATATATCAATATGGCCATCAGGTTTACAAATAGCTACTATATTCGAGATCCAAGGAGAATAGTCAATGGGACGGATAAAGCTTGCTTTCAATAGCTTCTTTATCTCGGTCTTGACCATTAAGGCTACCTAGGATTGATCTTTCAGATTTTTTTCGTAATGGCCTTAGCGTCAGGACATAGAATGATATTATGGACCACTATAGATTTATCTATACTCGGTATATCCTCATACATCCAAGAAAAGATATCAGGGTAGGTTCACAAGAGAGCAGAGTGTTATCTGCTTCTTCAAGAGAGAGACACTTTATGATCTTGATTGTAATTTTTTTGAAGATCTTGTGTCAATAGGGACTTCAACGGTATCCACTTTAAAGAGGGAATTTCAGTCCTTAGGATGAGATATTGAAACATCATCACTGATGTTAGATAGAGGGTCCTCTTCGTCAATGTTCATAATGGATTCTCTAAAGTATGCTTGTTTATGTCAGCAATACGAGAATCGTTTCTTGTGATCATAAGGAGGTAACAAAGAATAAGAACCTAGAAATTCCCCCAACGCTTCATCCAAAGAGAAGACATCTATAGGAACTTTATTGGTTCATCCCCTTTCTTCTATCATGTCACAATGGACCAGGTTTAACAGTTTAGCCGAAATCATGCTAACACCCCACCAGGGCTTTTGTCTAGACTGCTCTATAGGATATATCCCAAACCTAGGTTGTGTTGTCATTGTTTAAATAGGATAGGGAATTGTATTCCTTACTCAATATGTCCTAGGATCTTCTTCCCATAGCCATATCAAGAAGAAAGTTTATAATCGAACCCATAATAAGCTTGTAGAGTTTCAAGAGGGGGTGGCTCTATGTAGAGTGTTTCATTCCACCAATGGACATCGAAAGTTTCTACAAGAGCGGTTCCACTTCCCTTATTATTCTTGTAAGCATTAACCTCCTTCATAGGGTTAGAATCACTTCTCACGGGAGGAGTGGTTTCTCGGATAGGATCACAACTCTCCTCCTCAGTAGGAGGGTCACTCGTTATCATGTTAGTGGAACCTGGAAAATCCATAGCCAAGGGGTTCAACTTATACTCCACTATGAAGGATTCAAAGAACCCCATTCATCACCTAAGAGAGAATTCACTTTAAGGGATGAAGGAGAAGATGTAGGGGATTCACATCCTTCCATCTTAGGCGGTTCATATCAATTGATACATGGTTGAGGGACAACTCCCACAATAGGTATAAATGAGGAATAGGCCATAGCGTCAATGATTAAGGAAGGAATGAAATTATTGAGAGTGGGAGTGAACGAATTACGACCAACAATGACTAGAAAATAAAGGTGCACAGCCTCTGGATCTTCTTTAACAATAACCACTCAATTGTTAGCAACAAACTTCAAGGAACAATGTAGGGTAGAAGTCACTACCCCCATATCGTGAATCCAAGGTCTTCATAAAAGAATTTTATATGGTAACGGGATGGGAATTACGTAAACCAACATAGGCAAAGCAATGGGGCCCAACTACAAAGGTAACATTATCAAACCTAGAGCTTGGCTACCAACGTTACTGAACCCATGAATGTCTATGAAAGAAGCCACCAAGGACGATGAATGAACCTAGATTTTAGATAGTAGATCTATACTACAAACGTTGAGGGTTGAGCCAATGTCAATGAGAGTACGTCTAATACTAATGTTATTAACGTTTACTATGATCATCAAATTTTTTTATTTTTTTTGCATATCCAGAGGTGGGAGTTCCTGTAGGTGGAACGTAATATTCGACGAATCCGCTCAAATATGAGCTATCAATGCATCAACGCCCATTGGCCTAGCTGAGGTAGGCAAGAAAATATTTTGTGAGGCTTCCTACATTATCTCTTAATAAACTAGAGTGGTCTAAAGAAAATCCCAAAGCGAGATCTTGGTTGGAGTAACACGAAGTTTCTCGACGAGATCATAGTCGCCTAGTGCTTTGATCGTGGGTTTAAGAGCTGAAGGAAGGTTAGGTTGAGATGGGGGTAAAGAAGTAGTAGTTTGTTCTGGTAGTTATGTCGGAACAACTTGTTGTTCTAAGTTTTGTAAATTTATCCTCATAGGGTATGTGTGCCCTACGACATTGTAAGAAGTAGAGTCATTAGCCTTCGCAAATCTCGAATATAAGTCTGATGGATTGCTAAGACCTGGAATCCCATGGACATAATAGTTCTTTCTAGGGAATGAATCAACTGGGGTCACATAAATGAAGGGTTTCTTAGGGCTTGGAGGAGCCACAAAAACTACTACCACATTTACCGACTCCTCAATTGGCGAGGAAAGGATTTTTTTTGAAGATTTACAGATAAGGGAGAGTGCTTCTAAGAAATCATCTAGAGCATCTTCCAACATACCAAATTATTGCTTGGAAAAAGACTTAGTCGACATTATGAAAAAAAATCTGATGGTTCACGTCAGGTTCACCAAAATTTCATATAAGGGGTATTCGCTACACACGAGTCTCTTTCTTCTAAAGAGATCACCAAGGAATGAACTGCCTTATACACGTCAACTTGAATAGATCAATGGAATCATGAAGAGAAACAGGCAAGTGTGTCCAAGATCCGAAAGAGTGAGACTTCTAAGTTTCTTTCCCCGGATGAGAAGCTCTTGACTAAAAGACATCAACACGGTTCTCAGATGCCAGCGCGACGCATTGTCATCTGCAAGACGTTCTCGCGTTCTAAGTTGCAGAGAACTCAGGAGCTCAGGTAGATAGACTAGAGTCTCACTTCTTGACATAGATTGAAAAATGCAAAGAGTCAAGTAATCAACAGAAACTAAAGAAATGAAAGAGGATACAAGAGAGCTTGAAATGAGATCACCTTCATGCGTTTGAGTCTTCAGTCCAAGTTTCCTTTCCCAACTTGCACACAAAAGATCAAGGGGAAAAGGTTGGTGCTATATAGGGTCCTTTCTCAGTTAGACCCCCGTATTGGTGTTCCCACCTCCACAGACAGCCAGGTTTGGTAGAGAGTGTAAAATAAGTAAAAAAAGTGTGTGGTAAAAACAAAACCCACTTCAGAGTAGATCTTGCACCACAAAGTAGTAAATGAACTTAACAAGGAGTGATAAGGAGAAAGAGAGTTACCCATGGGTCAAGAACCTCCTCCAGAGAATATAGATGCACCACAATGTGCTTTATTGAGAGCTGGTAGTTTTTGGGAGGACATTATTCCATCATGGCTTTGCTAGTAAAAGTTTTGCTACTCAAGGGTAGGATTTACCCAAGACTAGAGAACGTGGTGACAATGTTCAAATTGATAACTTCTAACCCCAAAATGAGGGACAAAAATAATTTTTAATGCATGTAAGGGCAGCATAGAGCCATTTCATTCGAGACCTAACCGCTAGGACATATGTCACAAGGTTCAAGGTTTTAGATTTGTCATTTCAAACTCGAAAAACCACTAGGATGCTAGAGCACCGCATGGACGTCTGCATGCCATGCAGGCATCTAGAGCCTAGATTTTTGGGAAACACCATGTCAGGCTCTTTTCATTTCTCCATGCATCTACATGGAGCGAAAATTTTAAAATTATTTCTCATGGGATTTTTTCATAAATACTCTTAGGTGTCATAAATGCTAGGCAAGATGCTAAAATGTGGAATTTCCCCTAGGTGCAATTATACGATATTACACTTTGGAAAACTCTTGGAATATCCATCCTTTGGCCACACATCATCTACCATCACATCATTCCTTGAATATCATTACCCAACCCCTATCTTGGATCAAAACATGTTATTGCTATACAATGTAGCCCAACAAAGGTTTAATCCTATTGACCAAAACTTTGGAGATCTTATATATTGTATTGCATAAAATGATAGGTTTGAATTCCATAGTATTAGTAGGATCATGAACTTTAGGGATAAGAGCAATATAATAGTTATTGAGTTTCTTAAGGATTTTACCAATGTGAAAAAATCCTTAGTTGCCCTAACAACATCAAGACCCACAATGTGCTAGAAATATTGAGATAATGTTAGAAGGAAACCTTTAGGGAACAGGGCTTTATAGGCTCCCATAGAAAAGGTAGAAAGCCTAACTTATTCCTTAAAAATGAGGGCCATAATGTGAACATTATCATCAAAGGAAAAAGTAGTTGGTAAGTAGTTTATAAGCTGATCCACAAGTTCAATGTCACAAGGAGGGGACTAACTAGAGAAAACTCTATGGAAGGAGTTCGAGGCCATTTTCCAAATTACAGTATCACATTGATCTCTTTGGGTATGTGCAGGATCATCATGGAAAAAACGGGCCCTTAAGTTGCAATAAATTCAGAAAAAATAGAGTTAGGAAAATTGACGTAAAAATTTGAATAAGTTATCTATATTATTTCAAAAATATGTAAGAATAGAATCTGAAGAAAATTGAATATAGTTTCTAAACTAATAGGTTTATTTAAAAAATAAAAAAATATATTTAGTGAAAAATTGAAATTTCAATGCAGTAGTACTTAAATTTCAAGGAAAAAATAAGAAGTAGGTGTTTGTCTAACAACCCTAACCACAATAAAATGATAATATTTTTTTATAATATTTTAGATATAAGTAGAGGACTCATGTCCCAATGTGATGCATATTTTTTTGTAATTTGTTTCCAAATGAATAATTAATTATGATTTTTTTATTACAACATTTCAAAAATATAAAAACTCGTATGTCTAACCACCTTAACTTGGTCAAAAATTCACTAAATTCAATTCTTTTTTTTTTAATCCTATATTATTTGAAGCATAGAATGTGATAGATGTTTCGTATTTAAAAAATGTGATACCGTTTGAAAGCTATAGATTTTTTTCAACCAGCCTACCAATCAAAACTTTATACATAATTCAAATAGAAAGTGAATAATAATTATTTATTAAATTCAAAGTAAAGAATAATTTATATTGGTGTAAAGCTGAGAATCTCCTTTAAAAACCCTTTTCATTTCTTCAATTTTAGGTAAAAAAAATGTCATCAACCACATGGGTCATCATATCACTTACATATCGCCACTTTTTGGCCCATCATGATCCTGCACATACCCCTTTACCATGTTCATTTATGAGGGAAAAGATAGTGTTTATTTTCTTGTGTATTATAGAAGAATTATGGGAGAAGGTAGAGTTCTTGTCTCCCTCTTTCAACCATTAGACCCTTGATTTTTGTTTCCACGTAATTTCCTTGCACCTTAGATTATCATACCAATCCTTGTGAAGAATTTATTCTGTAAGATTCAAGAATTAACAATGAAGTCTCCCTTTTCCATTTGATTTTACAAATCCATGAGCTTTGAAGTTGTCTCTTTCTTTTTTCTAAGACATTCCCAAAAAGTTAACATGTTTCATCCCCTTACTTTTTCTTTTATCAGGTTTTGTTTTTCAGAAACCTTATTCATTGTCATGCCTTAAAATGGGGTGATCCAACAATTGATGATATAATTTATAAATTTAGTGTGTGTGGTCCACATGATTTCATAATGAAAGGGAATGGGTCCTTTACGAGGGATATCAACCCAAGAGAGAAGAAGAAGGTTATGGTCAAAGATAGTCTAAGGAATAGCCACGAGAGTTGAGTTATATCCCATGTTTGAATAAGAGGAGACCAAAAAATGGTCAATCTTGACTTGAATAAGATTCTTACCATTATTGAATTTAGTCAAGGTAAAGGGATGTCCTTCTAACTCAATATCCATTAGGCCAATTGTATTGATGAAATCTGCAAGATCCGCCATGTTGTAAATGTAGTAGATTATCCCCCCATATTTTCAAAAGGGAAGAGGGGAGTATTAAAGTCACCACCCACCAACTAGAGATCATTTTTGTTTGCCATGATTTTCTACTTTAAATCCTCCCAAATATTCCTATGACCATTGAAGATTTTTGTAGTGTACACTTTTTTAAGGATCTAAGAACATGAAGAGTTACTGAATTTTAACAACTAGACTGCTAATAGATAGCAACAACAAGGATCCTGAGGCCACCAACGGATTCCACATGGTGAAAATCCCTCCTGAAGCACCTTGTTCTTAACTAATAAAGTTAAACTTTCCCCTGGCCAGATATGGAGTGCCATATTTTGGAATGTGTCATGATTCATTTTAACCTCTTGAATTAAAATAAACTCAATATTATTCATAAGAATATAGGTCTTGAGAGTGTAATTTTTGAGGGATATTTAGCCCCTCATATTCTAAGAGAGGAACTTCTTTATGGTTTTCTCAATCAGTGTTAAATTTTGTTGGGGCCGTGGTGCTACATCAAGTGAATCCTTTTTTCCTATTGAGACCGATAAATAAGGAGAGTTATTATTTTATAAGTGATGAGACCTAGGTTTCTCATCTTGTTTTAATGGCTTTTTTTTTTGGGAGTTGTTTTTTCCCTTTTCTTATTTATGGGTCTACTTTCTCCTATAAAGGTGGGGATAGAGATTAGTCTTGGTGATACTATCCAATATCTACATTCTAGGAAGGACTTGTAATATTCTAATCTAGATTTTTACTAGTGGTTGTTATTTTTCCTTGCTTTAGATCTACATTTAGTATGCAAATTTTCTATTGTAGGTTGGTTGTTGTTTTTCTTTGTATTATCTTTAGCAGTGTTTTATGTGGATTGGGTTTTGGGTCCCATCAAAACTTGCTTGTAAAGGGTCTTAGGTCCCTTCAAAACTTTCTTTACCCTTAATAAAAAACATAAAAATATTTTTTTATGATATAATGATGTATCTTGGATTTTGTTTTAGAAAAACCTAGCATTCAATATATTATTAAATGTATTAATCAACAATAATATTAGTTACAATATAATCAAAGTAACGAGCATTCACATGAGATAATACTAACACTCAAATTTAAAGTAGTATTAGTAACATAAAAGTACCTATAAAATACACTATGTAAATTCCACCTTAACCATCCAATAATTAGAGAAATCAATACATAAAACCACCAAAGAGGAATCATAAAATTATAAGCTATTGCCACCCAAAAAGTGGTTCCCAAATCCCCTAGTAAAATTTTAACACCCAAATCCCAAGAGAACTCCTAAAAGAATCTATCATAATTTTTCATAATTATACTCCCAACTTGGGAATTTAACTTATCTTATTTAAACCCTTAAAGGATGCTTTATTATATTAATAATGATATATCATTGTTTGGTGAATATTTTTGTCAACATGTGTAACTCCCTCTTACAGGTCTCTTATGTTTCATAAATACTCTTACAATCTTAAAGTAAGAGCCTAAATTTCATAGGCCATTGTTGGGATTAGGTGCCTCATACACCTCGTAAGTCTAATGTTGATTGATTTATTTATATTTATATTTATATTATTTTATGTTCATTAGGAAAATCAGGCACTCTATTTTGAGGTGGAACTTTTTCCCACACATTATTTATCTTATAATATATATGTAAGAATTTATAAGGGAATCAAATACTATCATGATTTTTAATATCATGTTATGATAGATTTTATGAAACATGTACTTGAGCATGATCTTAGTGAGTTATAAAGTAGAGTAGAGATCTTGATCCTCTTATGGTAAATGTTTTTGATTAAAAAGGTAACAATTAAGGCCATAATAACATACAACAAAGTTAGAAAGTAGGCCACATGACTAATAGTTTAGAACCATAAAAAAAAAAAAAAATGGATAGGGAGACATAAAGAACCAAACAGTAATAGGCCACTTGGACAAAAAATAGGAGATCAAAAGGAAACCATAAGGTTTTCCAAAGGAAACAACAAATTGAAGTAAACAATGAAAAAAACAAGGCACATGAGGCACAAAGGCCAAATGAGGAAACAAGCACACAAGTCTCAAAAATGGAAACAAAAACCCAAAGCTAATTCTTAGGACTATTTATGAGGTCCATTCCATCTTTAACTCATTTGAATCCTCGCTCTAGGTATCCTTTTCTTCAGCATCTTTGTTCTCGGTCAACGACTCCATGTGCTGAGATGAATCCCTTTTCCTCTGCCTCTTCCTCACCTTAGAAATATCGTTCGATTTTTCAAAGAGGCCTTGTTCATAATTCCATGTGTAATATAAATCAACTTGTTAAACGCCTTGTCCATCCTATCCACTCTTTCTTGTAGAATAGTAAAAGAGGTCTTGAAGTACTGAAGAGACCTATTATCCAACACACTTTCATAATCAAGATCAATCATTATTTGCACATTAACTTCTTCATTCTCTTTTTCACTTTGTTGGTCTCCCTCTTCATCCTCTTCCTCTGAGTCCTTCACTTTCTCCTAGTCAAAACCATCCTCCTCTTCATCATCCTTACTACTAATTTGGTTCCTCCCCAAGGTCTTCATCAAGGACCACCTCCAAATCCTTTTAGCTTAGATCTAAAGGCTCCTCCTCATCTGAGGCTCCATCATTTGGTTCTTTAAAGCTCAATTTTTTTATTTAGCACATTGTCCCACCATTATAGTAGACCTTCTTTCTCCTTTCCTACTGCTAGAATCCTCCACAATGCCTTCGTCTCCCTCGTCACAGATATCAATTGTTACTTTTTTGGTAGTTCTTGGTTTACGACTTTCGTGGCTATTTCATTTGACACTAGAGGGGTTGCCTAGGGTTTTCTTTCCTTTAGAGGCCAAATCAATAAGACCCCCTTTAGTTAACAGGCGTTTAGTGGCATATTTTTTAGCCAGTGGTTTCTTAAAGTGAGAGAGAAGGCTAGACTGTGATTTCTCCTCTGATGTTTTAAGAAGAGCTATGTGCAAGGGGGGATTAAGATGGAGGCATATAAGAGATTTTATTATCATTTGATTATGTTATGATGCATTATATATTATCATTTAAATTAGAGATAATGAGTCCAAAGTATGGTGTTAGATTTGAGAATTAGTTCCATGGTATCTTTGGAACGTTGTTTGGGCCTATGGTAATGCCCTTGGTTGGAATTTTGGTCTTCCTTGATTTTATAGATTGAGGGCTTAAGATGGAGACATAGAGGAGATTTTATTATAGGGTTATGCTACAATATTTTCTCTAGAGGAACAAGGCAATGATGTCTATGTCAAGGCTATGAATGTGATATTGTATGGTTCAGTGTTACAAAAAATATCTTGTTTGGTTCTTTGGAGGTTAATTTTTTCATGAAGGGTTTTCCAAAAAATAACTATGCCACTCATTTTATGTGTTGTTTTTCTTTCAATCATGATTTATTTCTAAGTGTTGATTTATATGATACAAAAATTATTTAAGATCTAATATATATTGACTCTCTCTTCATAGGGTTAATATAGGGAATGACTATGTCATGTTTCTACTTTATAGGCATATGGTCATTTCCACTCATATCAAGCTTATTTTAGATTGTAAATGTTATGATACTAGTGACTTGCATGTGTGAAATTTTTCTTGCAATAGATATGAGATATATTGTTTTGGTTGTTGAATGATCTTCCCTCCTTTTAAACTTCATCTTTTTTCAAGTAAAAAATTTATGTTTGAAAATTTAAAGGACATATATATTCTCTTACACAAAATCTTATTAATTATTTTTAATTATATAACTTTTTTAATAAAATATCAATAAATACCATTAATTTATTTCTTAAATACGTGTTATTAAAAAAAATTACAGAAGATAAATAGTTGTTTCACATGAAAATTCTGAACTTTTATTTGTTAACCAATACAATTAATAATAACTCACTAGTATGATAAATACAATACCAATGGCCTAAAAAGGCAGGTACTAATAATGTGTAAACCTAACTACAATGGATGTAATAAGGAAGTTTCTGGCATCCATTCTATTTTGTTTTCAAATTTGCGAACGCCCATAAATTATTGAGTATCCATGGCAGTGCAGTAAAAAGCAGAGGGCTTGCGCGAGTTTGACGATATCCCAATGCCTGAAAATCCTTTACATCGTCCGTTGACGTTGGCAATGCACGCGTCGATCATATCTTTTAGAAGTTTGCTCTGCTGGTTTTTAGGTTGAGATGCAAATTCTTCCATCGCCATCCACTGAACAAAACAAATTTGAACACCAATTAAACGATATTGAAACAACCCAGCTTAACGATATTGAATCGCCGCCATATGTTTAAACAAGTACCTTTGCTGCTGAAATTTCGGTATCTTGTACAACAATATTTGAAGAAACGGATTTCAACATACAAACGAAGAGCAGATCGGATTTTCCGAAAGGGGCATTGTGACCATCCCTGTAGTTCATGCACCCACAACTCTTAGAAAGCTAAAAATTACTAGTTCAAACGTATCCTCCTTTGTACCAGCCATGAAACAACTTACAAAACAGTAAGGCTATCGGTAATGAAATTTTTTCTTACCTGAATCCAACCACTTGTATAAATTCTGTATCAATCTGTAAAAGCGCAGGAATATACTTAAATTATCAAAAATGTGGGAAATTAGATAGCAAAGAAGTAAAATATCCTGATTAAGAGGAAAAAGATAAGACAAGTGGCACTTACCCCTGTTTCTTCCTACTTCTCTTATGGCCCCTTCCTTAACGCCTTCCCCCTGTCAGCTTGTAATTAATTTCATGTTAAAACTGCAGTGTCATAAATTTAGTTTGATAACGGAACTTAAAGCTCACACCTGGTTAATCCTTCCTGTTGGCATCTTCCACAAGCCAGAATCTTTGTAAGGTCCACACTTTCCCTGAACTACTAGAACCTACATTACAATTGTCATCATAATTTATGTATTAGATTTATGACTTCAAGCGGCTGACCCACAACTGCTATTAAAATAACATTATTGGGTACTCATTATACTAATTATATATTTTACACGCGATGTAAGATAAGGGAAATCCTCTCAACACGAACAAACACTTTAAACAGTAAATATCTTTCCACTGTTACATTGATATGGACAGGAGAAGAATATTTAGTAGAAAAATACAATATATGAGAATAACGACAAGATACAGACATTTGAACTGAATTACATTATGGTATATGCCTAATATTACAGTTACCTCTTCCTTGTCGTTGAATACAAAAGCTGCGATTCCCACTTGATGTGAAGCATTATCAGGGATGGTAGAAACAGTTTGAGGGATCCAAAGAACTAACATCACATATGAAGGCTCCGCATGGTGGTATCCAAATCCCTCCTGCAATTCATCACATGATATATTGAGGCGTAAACAAATGGTTTGCAGCCAAAAACATCAATGGTGGTAGCGAATTTTTGAAAAACTGACCTCAATCGCAACGGGAACTAGGTTCGCCTGTTCCTTGGGCACTTTAAGTCACACAGCCTTCTTTCCCTGTATACCCAACAAGTATGAATTGAAGGTATTATATTTTATTGTCTTTTACATTTATTTATTGAGGGATTTGTATGTAGAGTTAAGAAAGCAGTAGCACTGACCTGGTTTGCCCATTGAGAAAGGGATGCCTTGAGTGAAGCTACAAAACGAGTAGCATCGTTCTGCATATTCTCTATGTCAACAACTACACCATCATATCTGTCTTCATAGGCTTTCAGCATTTCACTTATGTCATGCGCAGATGATTCGTTCAAAACAGTTTCCACGTTGTTGATGACGTCATTAGAGGTAGTCGAGACCTCGTTCGTTGGGAATGCCATTGTGAAGTGCAAGCGAATATATAACCTGCCAAAAAACTTTTCAAAAAGCAATGGTACCCTTCTGAGTAAGTGGGCTTCTTCCTTAGCGTTTGCAAAAGCAGATCGAATTGATATAGCACTGCAATAATAATATGTGGTAAAGGGAGGAAGTGTATATATAATGGTGGCAACTAGAGGTTTCTGGTATTTGAGACGAATGTTTCGGAGCTGGTAACAACCAACTACCAAATACCCTTCCTTTCACCTTCAATATCAATACAGAGAAGCTAAAACGAAAAAGGAAAACTGAAAACTTGTGTGGAAAGAAGCAACACGTAGTGAAAAACTTATCACACGCATTAGAACGGCTAACGAAAATTCGCAGAAGAACTATCGATACTGTTTGGGACCTTCCCTGGCGCGCTACTACGCTTTAATAATAACACAAGAAGTTTGTCCATCCGCTAACATTGAAACAGTGATTAAGAAAGCGTTTAGAACTGCTCAGAAGGTTCGTTAGGCTTTCCCAGCTCGTTCTGCTCCCGACTTGCCGTATTTTATTGACTTTCCATATACAACGAGTATCTCTTCACGTTGACCTTTTTAAAAAATTAATAAATATTCTATTGAGATTTGAGGTTTCCTTGTCCCCATTTTTTTCCCTCACATTACGTCCTTATCCCATATTCTTCCATCACATCATCCTAGTCTTCATCTTTCCTCTTCCCTAGATTGTTTTTCACATTTTAGATCGTATATTACAATTTAAAAATTATTAAATCGTATTATTTGATTTGCTATATTTTTATATAATCTTAAATATAATACTTAAAATTATTATTAAATCATTAAAATTTATTATATATGTATAATGTTTATAATAAAAATATAAATTAGTTTAGAATTGAAATAATTCTTTATAATTTCACTTAATTTTAATATATATGATTTATAATATTTACTATAAATATATTTATTAATTCAAAATCTGCTCAAAATGAAATCTTTTCAAGATTAAATATTAGTTCTTTCTAATTTTTTAAATATTTTTAACAATAAATTTAAGATTTTCACATTTTTACTAATAGTTACCATTTGCTTTATATTAATATATATGATTTATCATATTTATTTATAAAAATATATATTAATTCTAAATATTTTCAAATTAATATATATTTTTAAAAAAAAATTTGAATATTTTAACAAGATTTATTTTCTATATAAATTTAGAAACTTCTTGTTAATTATAAAGTAAATTTAAGACTTTTACATTTATTTATAATTATCACTATTTTCTAATTTTAATTTTTTTAAATATATATAAGATATCATATGAATAATAACATAACACAGATTTTCATTATTTTTTCAACACATTTATTTTACAGCATTTTGTTTATAGGGATTTGCAACTTTGATTTTTTCAAAATAATACAACATTTGTGTTTTATTGGTGAGCATGTTGAATTTTTTTACAGCAGCATTTTGTTTACAGTGTTTGGTGAGTTTTGATTTTTTTCAAGATAATACAACATTTGTGTTTTATTGGTGAGCATGTTGAAATTTTGTTTGGCTTTTACAAATAATTCATGTTTTTAGATAAATCAATTTAAGAATTAAACTATAAAAAAAATTCAACATTTTTTTATAGCATTTTGAGGTGATTCGTGGGCTTTGATTTTTTCCAAGATAATAGAACATTTTTGTTTTATTGGTGAGCATGTTGAAATTTTATTTGGCTTTTACAAATAATTTATGTTTTTAGATAGATGAATTTAAAGATTAAACTATAAAAAATATCAACAACATTTATTTATAATAAAATCAATAATGTTTTAATATAAAAGATTTTGTATAAGAAAAAAGTAAATTAAATATTTTTTCGACAATTAATTTTTTTCATAAAACGTAAAGTGGCATGCATTTAAATGAACAAACCATCACAAAATTTTCATATGACAGTAGGGGTGGCCATCAAATTTCAGACCTGGACCTAATAGTTGTGCACGCTAACTTCGTGCTTCTAATTATCCTACATGGAAATTTCAAATCACTCTCGATTTCTTACAACAACTTACTTGGCAAGTCCACTACTTATAGCTTTTGTTTCAGGGCCACATCAACATTTTTTTTGTCAAGATGTAGTTGACCAATACTTGTGCATTCACATCATGGGTAGTTGAGCGTTGATGTGGCATCACATGATTGGTTTCTTTTTAAATCAAAGGAATACATTTTTTTTAATTATGGGTAGTCATGTCACAACTATTGGTCCAATATTGATAAAAATATTGAGCATTATATAAAAAATTACTATCACAACTGTTGAAACATGCTCAAGTACTAAGTTCTCTCCCCTATATCTTTGAGTTGATAACTACATTTTCTATTTATTTGTCCTCTTTCTCTCTTGATGATCTGAAAAGCATTGTGACATCTAAAAATTGCTAATGTGTTATTTCTTTTGTATGTGGAGCTACATTTATCCCTTCCTAAAGATCATTATTTCATTCCTCAACTTTGATGCTCCTTCCTAGTGCTTCTACCATGATTTTAAATAGAAAGGGAGAGAGAGGATCCCCTTGCTTGATACCACTCGTTGATTGAAAAATAAGTACAAGGTTTTATTCACCAGCATAGAAAATCTTAGATGTTTAATACAAAAACTCACCCACTTGATCTATCCTTCTCCAAAACCAAACCTTCCCATAACATCTAGTAAAAAATATCTACCCACTTAGTCATATTCTTTTTTATATCCAACTTAATCAACCTCTTCCTTGTCTTTTCTCTCCTTACTATATGTATGGCTTCATGGGCCATAATGAATCCCTCCAAGATGGATCTCCTAGGAGAAAAACCACTATTATCTTCTAAAATGATACTCCTCAGCACCTCATTTAATCTATTTGACATTATCTTTGTCACTATCTTGTACATGTGGTGTTGCATGAAGATATGGGTCAAAAGTTATCTAGCTTGTCTATTTTAGATTTGTTGGGATAAGTACTATAAAGGTATTGTTAAAATTACCCAATATTTGTGTCGTATTCATAGACTCCTCCACTTATTGTGTTAGGTCTTTTCCAATTATATGTTAGAGTGTCTAAAAAGATCTTGTAGGGAACCCATTTGGACCCAGAGATTTATATCTACCTAGATGAAAGGCATCTTTCTTAACTTCATCTTTTTATACTTGTCTATATAGACTTATATTTTTATCTACTAATATTAAATGTGGAATAAACTTCAAGATTGACTCTATTTCAGGCGATGCTCAGTGCCTTGTTTGAAATTATACTTAAGTATTTGACTACTTCCTCACTTATCTCCTTCTTGGTATGAAATTTAACATATTCTAAATTTGAAAAAGAAAGGGTGTGATTTTTTCTAAGAATTCCACTCTCTACCAAGAGGCAATTTCATTATCCTTCATGATTTAAATATTTTGTAATTGGGTTGGAAACATAAAATGCGAATAGGGTATTGTAATATTTTTCCTACAAAATGTGCCTATGTTTTCTCATCCGTATCTTTTGGCATCACAACATAATTTTTGCAGAATGAAATAGGCTTCAACATCAAGATTTTATAGATTAGAAAATATCATTATCTAATGACTTTTTCATATAATTCTAATTGCTAGAGCCTTGAATACATTTTGAGATTGAATTTATCTTCATCCAATGGAGATATGGGAGAAGCATCGGTGAACCATGAAAGGAAAATCTAGGGTTTCATAATATTTTTCTTGTAAATTATGCGCATATTTTCTTATCGACATCATTGACAACACGACACAATTTTTGTATAATCTTGAGATTGGCATAAATTCAAATCGGTATCATTCTTTCCTTCAAGATGAATGATTGTAAAATTTAAAGGATGATTCACACATGGAAGGTAACTAGAGGAGGGCTCTAGGAAGAAAGGGATGGTGAAGGAAGGGTTGAAGGCTTGGCATCGGTAAGAAGCCCTGAATGGGGCTTGCAAGTTCTTTTCTCTTCTGATACTCTCCTAGTATCCTACTTTTATCCTCTGCTCTAAGTAAAATAGTAGTTTGGGGTTGTTTTTCTTTTCAATACATTATTGTTAGCTTTATTTTCATCCATCTCTATGTCCTTGTTGTGGCCCTAAAATGCAACCATAAAATATAATATTAAACCCTAAGGAAGGTAGACCCCCAATACAATGGTGGGGGAGAACCGAGGGAGACCCTCCATATAAGGTAACTAGAGCTTGGGAGCTCTTGGATTTGAGGGATATGGGAGTTGATGGTGGGGAATAAGTTATAATTGATGGTGTCTTGGTTAATAATATAATTATCATTGTAAGGATCATATTTAGTTGGTAGATAATATCATCCTTGTCATCATAAGGATCATATCTTGGTTGACGAAAAATATGATTATGTTCATTATACTTGACCTTTATTGGGAAAATTATTTGATTTAAAGGGATCATAGCATTGGATTTTCCTTTTATTATGATCTTTTGGCTTACTTTGATTATGTATTTTTAATTTTCTAGTATAGGAGATCGATCCATTATTTTAATTGAATCCTTGGATTTATAGCTTTGGGATAATTTATATTTTGTTTATGGTGACTATATCAAAAGGATAAACCTAGGTATACTTGATATATTTATTAGATGGAATACTTAGATGGATAAATTGAATTATTAGAATGACCTAAAATATGTAAATAGATGATTATATGGGCTGGTTGGATTTGGATTACTAAGCTTAGATTAAATTTTAAGTATACACAATTGGATCTTAGGATGATTTTATTATGAATTTAATTTTGGAATCTACCAATTGGTGTAATGTTTTTAATGATTAAATAATGAACCTTAGGATGATTAAAGGTCCCAAGAGATGGATTAAATGATTATTTGAATAAGAGATCTAAATGTGACACTTTAAACTATGATGAAGGATTACTTTGGATTAATGATTGGTGTGGAAAATATGGATGATGTGGATAAAATATGATTATGATGATATGATGATCAAGGGTATCCTAATGATCTCTTAAATGTAACTCAAATGTGACTAGTGTTATGACAAAAGGTATATTGAAGGATAAAATATTGTGTACCTTGCATTCAATATTTAAATAGGATAAGTAAAATTTTAGAGAATGGATTGAGGTCTAGGAATGTGGTTAGGTCTAACTAATGTGAAATGGAAAAGGTATGTTGTTTGATGTGGGAGATGTGGGATTATAGTTTTAGTGATACAAGATAAATAGATTTCCCACTAAGTAATGGTTACCCTAGATTTGTATTGAATGTTTATATTTCAAGGATACAAATGGGAAATATGTTTTAAAATAATCAAAATGAATTAAAATTTGATTGTACTCAAAATTAGTAGCTAAGGTTTACAAATAATGACTTAGTATATACAATACTCAAACAAGAAGACATAATATAACGAGCCTAAATTTATTCAATAAAAGGTGTGTTAAGTTAGTGGAGGCCCACATAATAAAATACCTTAAGAAATTAGTGTAAATAACTTATCTTTCAAGAGTCAATAGATAGGGATTAAGTGGCACATGGGCTCAACTTTTCTCTTTCTTTGGATATTTGTAACACCTTTCCCAAAGAGCTTCTATCTCTACCTAGGGAGGTACATGGAGAGTGACTTTAGGCATGATATTGTAGCTTCCACTATACTGTGGAATGAACAAAATATCTTAAAATTAAGATATACATGGATTATATAGGGAATCCTCTAAATACCACAAGGGCACACAAGGAATAATCCATAAATTTGGAAGTGCAAGAAATTCAAAATTTTGGGAGAAGAGATTAACCCACACTTCTCCTTCACTTCCCAAAGGTAGAAAGTTCTTGGGGGCTTAGCCTTATTGAAAAAATCACAAATTCTAAGAGGTTGTCTTTAGATTTATTAGATACTATTTATACTCCACTGAAACACTAGAGTTTAGGCCATCCATTGGGTTGATGAAATTATTGGGAAATGGTTGGAAATCTTAGAAAGAAACATATGAGATCAGTAGTGCCTTCGGTAACTTTAATTTCAACAAATCACCTCAAATAAACGTATTACTATGTCATAAAGCAGAATCAGACATAGTTCATTTCCCACATTAATCCTTTTGAGAGAAACTTATGCAATCAACTAGTTTCAAAAACACCATTTATAGATTCAACAAACAGAACCAACAACCATGAAAGATGAAACACAAGACATGAAGACATAGATATACATGGGGAAAACCCTTTCAAGTAAAAAACCCCACACTCCAAAAGACCAGATCACCATTATATTATCCAAAAACAAAAATAGTTACAATACAATTTAGCTTCATGAACTTTAAAAATTTTACATCTTGTTCCATTCTGGAGAGAATTTGACAGCATAACCCATCTCAGTGAGCTCTCTCACTGAGAGACATCCCATTTGGCTATGCAGCCTCATGGCCCGACCATGGGCATCTCGACCGTGTTATCAATTAGATATGAACCCTTGTTAAATTTACAAAAAATCTAACTATCTATTAACACATGGAAACCTTCTTCAGATGTGGGTGATCTGAACGAAGAAGGAATCTCTAGAGTGAGCCGGTTCTCTGAATGATGATGTATTCTAAATTATTTCTAGGAAAAGGAATAGAAAAATGAACTTGAATGGAACCTATAACTTAAGGTGATTCCTTGAAGATGACTCTATTTTTCTACTCACAAACAATTTCTCAGAAAACAGCAATGATTCACAACTTCTCATGAACACTTAACACAAAAGTGATTTGCATGAAGATTCATATTTTGAATACAACATGCAACCTGTATTTATGATCTTTATACATCAAGTTGCAATTCAAGGACATGGCAAGGATTCTGTAAACAAAAATCACAAATTACATCAAACTAAAAATTGCAATTGACATAAAAATTGAGTAGGAATGTTGATTTCATTAACTAAAGGAGTATTACAAGTTTGAGTACAAATTTTTGAGTTACAAGACTCTTTGTTTTGCATGAGAGAAAGAATCAATAATCTAGACTAGAAAAACACTAATTTTTTCTCTAAGATATATCACTAAAACCCTAATTTGAGCTCAAGAAGAAAGCTCAAGGAAAAGCACCTAAAACTGCTCCAAAATGTGGCAAAAAAGTGGAAAACTCGCACTTTTTGCATGCGCATGCCATGAGACCTCTAAAAATCGGAAAAATTTTCTTTTAAAGAAAATAAAACACTTCATCCTCTCACCATGCAGCTTAGATCCGACTAGAAGAAAAGTCAACTTATTTTTGCATGCAAACTGCTAAAAATAGCAATAATAAATAAAACAATTTATAAATTATTGTTTTATTCTCTTCTTTACATCATGCAATTTTTTACAATTGCTTTGTTTTTGCAATTTAAAGATAAAATCTTTTACAAAACATCACCCTTATATCTCCAATACAATCTCGATTTTCCTTATAAAAAATCATAAAAATAATAGTAATCTCTATTACACATTTAATTGATATTCTTCAAAAATCAATTGAAAAATGCCAATACTTGATTGATCAATTGAAAATATAATGTCTAAGGCATATACCTCTCCAAGATTTATCTAACTTCTATAAAAAGCTAACATAAAGCCTAAATCATAATTGTCTGTCACACTCTTATTTTAATTAACTCCTCTCGAGGTCAAAGGCATTATTATTCTTCATTTTGACTAAGACATAGACACAAGTATTGGCTTCTAAAATCACATGTCATAAGATGTAATAAGACCCTAAAAACATTAACAACTAAGGCTTATGAAATTTTAAGAAATTTCCACAAGGCTCGACCTAGACATATGAGACTATGGTGACATAAAATATTAAACTTAAGACTCAATTTAAAAATGCCACAATAGACCCTAAGTTCGAATTAGGGCCAGCAGAACAAAAGACAAGGGAAAACCCTAAACTCGTCTTCATTTCTACTTTGCAAGTTTTGGAAGTTTGGCTCTACCTAGGAGAGAAGGCACCACCATGTACATACTTGTTTTTAGCTTGGAAAATGTCTATGTTAGCTTCAGATTTCTCCTCCAATCTGTTCAACCCTTCTCTGCAACTCGTGGTAAGTTGTTTCATGGAATTTTGTGGCTTTTTCCATTGTATTTTGGAAGCAAAAACAATCATTTAGGCCACGGCCTTCACATGTATCTATTATCTGATTTTTGAGTGTATTTTCATCATGTTTGTTTGATTCCATTCTGGCCGCCATTGATGAGTTTGAACTTTGTGTTTGAAGCTCTCCATTAGAGCCTGGTTTGGCCTATCTCTCTCTCCACAGTCATTACAAGGGTAAGCTACTCCATTGTTATTTTTTTACCTCTGTCAATGAAAAATATTTTAAAACTTAAAGTATAGGAGCTATGCTTGTTGTTTTGAATAAATAAAGTGCAAACCACACACTGGTCATGCCATGAACATGTGATTCTGGATTTCCTCTATGCATTTCTCACTCCATTTTGTATTCTTTCTCTTCAGATTTTGAGAACTATAGTGAATTCAAAATGGGTTTTTCATCTTCCTGAGAGTTATGTAATTGGAATTCCTCCATAAACTGGGTTTGACCCATGATGCATCATATGCATTTTTTGCATTTTTTGTAAAACCCCAATGTGGGTATTCTGGAAATAGAGAAAATTATAGAAAATTCTTTATAACTGAAATAATTTTACTCATTTCTGAATTTTGAGTTCAAAACCTTATGTGGATACTCCATTCTCTGAATGAAAATACTTATTTCTGTATTCTGTGAAAAACCCCATGTGGGTTAGGAAGAAAACTCAACAAAAATGAAATCTACCTTTTCGGTTATCATTGAAGCAAGTGATACTTTCATTTATAAATTATGAGTTTTGAAATGGACACCACTTTCTGATTGTATTTAGCATTAATGAAAAAAACCAATTGAAACTTTGAATATTTCCTCACATAGATACTTTTGAAACCTTATGGAAAACTTGTGTTAAAATAATTTTGAAAGTTGAAATAGGCTCCCTGTATTTGCATCTTTGTTTAGTTGTAGTTGCATGATTATTGCACGTTTGGAACTTGGTCTACTTCTCATTGTTTTCTCATTCCATTTGCAGCTATATGTTACCTCTACAGCTTGACTAAGATTAAAGAATTTAATATTCTCCTTTCCTTTACCTCTTATTACTGTTCATGTATTGAAGATTTGTCATGCCTATTGAAGGCTCTTTTAGTTTGTTTATTGTCATAATATGATAGAATACTAACTTCATACCATTTCTGCTATGACATCTCCAATTATTCCAAAATTATTATGCTTCCATACTCAACACCATAGAATTTATCTTTGTTTGATACTATCTCCAGAATGACAAGCAATCTCTTTTTCACCTTTATTTATCCTTTTTTATTGCATTGAGTACACACTACTGTAACAACTCTTCTTGTATGGTAACTTTTTTGCTTGTCACCCTCTAGTCACAACTTGAATGCTTCCCAAAAACATGTACTTTCAGCTCAAACACTCATGAGATAGAGCAATACTTTTCTCCATGTTTTTATTCATTAGTGCTTCATTGATAAGGCATTGTGTATGTCTGTTCACTATCACTATTTATGAGATAGAACACTGCTGCTCCAAAACAGAATAATATGAAACAACATTCAATGTGAACAAACTTAAAGCAACAAAAACAACACTATGGCGACAATATTTAAAGCTTTTAGAATGCAAACTGATAGTTTTAAGTCGTATTGAATTAGTTAAATATATTGTTCATCTGTAATTTTCATTTATCACTCAAACTTGATTGTTATGAATGAGAAATACACTTAATTGCTTTGATGACTGAAATTCTATTTTACTTGGCCCACTTGTCAATTTAAGGGGCAGCATGCCGAGCGCTACCCTTGTGCAAGCCCGTTTTACCCCACATCATTTTATGTCTTCAGATATGATCAGCTACATGAATTTTCCTATACCTACATAGGAAACAAACAAAGTTAGCAAAAAATAATAAATATCATGATGTTTACTCTTTCAGCTCTGGTTCTTGCACTTTTCTTGATTGTTTTGATGCACTATTAACAACATTCTCCATTACTGTTGGTGGTTCATATAGACATGTTCATAGTCGGAGCGCTAATGGGACCTTCCCAACTTTTTGTAGGTTGATTGGAGCTCAAGGATGAAAGATGGTGCACCACTTCTGCATCGGCCGACAACAATCAGGCAATGATGATTATGTCCATATTTGCGTGTTTCTCCTTCTTGCATATTCAATAGTGTAGAGTGTTCCCTATAATGCATTGCAAACAGTTAACTCCATGGATTGTGTGGATTCTTAATTTCTCCTTCTTTTCATTCTGAAAAGAAATGCATCAAAAATGCAAACTTGTACTATCATTTGTATTCTTGCAATCAAATGAAATCTATAATATAACAATGTCATGGAATAGAATGAAAGAAATGAATGCTTAATAATTTGTATAATTAGCTTTGTATTTCATTTGTTCTATAAATTATTGAGCAATGACTCTAAACTCTATTCTTTCAAACAATGCATAACTGATACTTAATAGAACATATGTAATCAGCAATTTAAAACCATGTAGCAACTAACTGAATTTTCACTTTAAGATATAATAGACTTTAATCAGCTCCACCAATTGAGCTGCAGTGAAAATTGGACAGGCCACACACAGCTTCTCATCCTTCACCTTCTACAAGATCCATCTCTCTCTTGGCTACCCAGCCTCTCGGCCAGCACCCAGGCAATCACCGCTCTGAGATAGTCTTTTTTATCTCTCTTTGACTCTTCAACTACCACACCCCTTTAGGGTAACACCTTGAGCCACATGCCATTATCTAACATTTATGACCATTGGATAAGCAGTCGAATAAATCTCCATTGTCAAACTTAGGGTTATCCACCTAACACCAGGCCACCTATTCTAAGATATATTTATTACCCTCACCAGTGTTCATTGAGCACATGGGCCCACATGCCATCTGTCCTCCACATCATATTGAACTTTAAAACCTCATATCAAAGGTTGTGAAGTTCCTAGAACCCACAACTCATCGACAACAAAGGGATCGCTTTGTCACTCAAAACCCAAACTTCTAAACCTCATATCGGAGGTTGTGTAGTTCTCAAAACCCATGACATATCGACAATAAAGGGATCGCCTTCACTTTATAGTCACTAATTTGGGAGGTTATGAAACTTCAAAACCCCATGAATTCAATTAGAAAAACTTGAAAAACTAGTGAATTAATTTAGTGCGATGAAGGAGAAAAACACAGCGGCTTTAGGAAGTCGATCAAGCCAATAAATTTGAGTCACATTTCTCAACATTCTCCCACTTGACGAAGAACTTACTAGCTCCTTCCAAAGAAAACTCAAGAATCCTAAACAATGCTTTCATGCTCCAACCAAGACACCTGCAATGACATCTAAGATGTCCACCAACTCAGGCAATAGTTCTAGCCATCCACCATAGGAAAAGGTATGAGCCAAGGAATATATGCACCAGTCTCAAGAAAACAAGCATCAGATCCAACAAATAGCAAGGGCACCAACACTACCACCAATCCATTATGTTCACATGCTATACAAAATAAAAATCAACTTGAAATCCCTCAACAGGAACACAACTATGAATTCATCCTCCAGAAACAAGATAGAACATTAGCTAGAACAAAAACTAGAAAATTGGCTGCCCCCATCCAACTAATCAACCCACACGACTAAAAATAGAACTCACAACAAGTGTTAATCCATCCAATCACACATACCTCCAAGGTATCAATTTCAAAAAACTCATTCCACTCCATAACCAACCCATCAACAATAAATACAAGCTCCATGTCCCAACTAGTCGAAGAAGACCAAACACATGCAAGAACCCCCATTGCATGGGTAATAAAATTAAAAAGATCAAGGCATACTAAGTCTACCGATATCATAACATAGAGAGTGTAAACATGTAGTTTCAAGGAACCATCCACAATTATATGCATAACCTGTAACAAACCCTCACCACAAGTCTTCATAACCAAGACCACAGAGAGAAAAATCGGCACATCATATACCTATAGAAAATACTTCTACATACACCTCTGAATTCCAATTGTGTCAAGTATGATCTCCTTCACAACACCCCAAAAGAAAATCCTTAACAACATCCAACCATTCAATCACCAAGATCAAACACAACATATATTTCATGTAATTATATGGATGTAAGATTCTCTAAGAAGATCAAACTATTTCATTTCCCATTTCATGAAATATGCCCAAAGCATCTCCTATATTTAACATCAATGAATGTAATCACAATGCACAAGGAGATGACTAGATGCTATCCATCTCTCACACTGAATCCTTCATAAACATCTAATAACAGTTCAAGATCCATATCCATGAAAGAATTCATAAAATGCCTAAGAGAAACAATGGGCAATACCTCTCAAGTGATAAAGTACCGAGTAGATCAAGAGTGGGAATGAGAATGCTCCTCTAGGATAGCCAATTCATCATTAATTCTCCAAGATAAATCTTCTGATTGGTCTCTATTGAACTCACGTCCAACCAAGGCATAGGATCCTCTGACTTTCTAATGAAATCTCACCAAGAGTAACCATCTTAGTATAATTTTCTCATCTCAAGATAATTACAGCCTCACCTTATTCTTGATGTATCTATGAGCACCTACAACCAATCATCTCATGCTAAAATCCAAATGCATCACTACACCATCATGGAGTTCTCAAGCATGTGACCAATGCACCCAATACACAAAGAATTATCAGATCACTATCAAAGCTCCAATCACCTAAATCAGGAACTTATCATGACACCATGATCTTACCATCCCCTTTAGGAGATCCCATGCTCTAGGTGTACATAATATGGTCTCAAGAGAAATGCATCATGCCTAAACTGTAATGCGCAATCAAGAGTATTCTATGGTATGAAACAAACCAAAATCTAAACCAACATCACTTGTCGAGCACCACCAAAACCTCAACCAAAGACTCCAAGAATCATCCATGGCTACAAGATGTTGCACATCTTTAAATAGTTTCCATGCAAATGTGAAAGAACCCTTCTAAAACAACAGGATCTAAGAGTTCCTCCCAGTAACATCTACAACACTAAAGAAGATCATCCATCATAGAGTGATGAATCCACATTCATTGCTAAATCTCCCACTGAAACATGACAAACAAGATCTCCAAGAATCATGACCAAAAATATGCTATATTGGAAATCCTTTAGGTCCACATAGCAACATGTGCTTTTGACAACAGTACCAAGTGACACTAAGATCTCCAAACCAAGCAGAAAAATACCATCACTATCAAAAGCTTACACAAACTAGTGTACTCAAGCTATCCATGACCTTGTGATACAACATGCTACAGGTCCCATAACTGACTATTTAGGTACTCAGCACCATCCATCCTCTCATCTCAAACCAACCACACTAATGTACAAGTGACCACAGAAAAGGCCAGCTAACAGGTTTGCATCAACACAGAATCATATCACACGATATAGATAGTCCACTTCTGAGTTCTCTCACAACAAACATGTAGGTAAAGACAACCCACAACATTGCAAAACCCATAGATCCATTCAATAGAAACATGAAAACCCAATATCACACTAGAAACTACAAAATTGACATCTCAAGGAGAATAAGATTGTAGACAAGTTGACTCAAACACTAGATCAAGCTCAGATTTGATTTTCCAATCATGTCCACAACTTGAGCACCATAGTCTCAAAACCCAAAAACAACACCATAAGAATATTGAGTGACACAAATCGCGTACCAACACTCCCATGCAGAGAAGACATCACACCTCCTTAATCATGCCAAATTTCAACTATCTCATCTAGTCACACCCCCAAAGCTAGGGTCTAGAAAATAATATAACAAAAGCTCCACATAACCACAAGTTTTTCTTGACCATGTAAAACTTGTAAAACCATAAAGCCATGTGAGTACAAAGCATCCTTAAAAGGAAATAGCAGTTTAGGAACTCCATGCCCATTTAAAGCCAACTCCAAAACCACCAACATGCACTTGAATTCAAGAGAGATAAACTATCTCAAAAGCTTCTAGATCATCTAATGATTAACTCCATATCCTACATGCAATTAGGGTACCATAAGACTGTGTCTCCCAATACCAGGAAAAACACCCAGCATAAGCACATTACTCATGACTGGAAACAACCCAAGCTTCTCCATATCATTAGGGATCCTCTCACACAAAAACCCAATATGAAATATTTACTACAAAACAACCATAGAGAAAATAATATTCCACCCCATGCAAAAGAACCCTTATGAAGCAATAGGATCTAAGAGTTCCTCCCAGTAACATCTACAACACTAAAGAAGATCATCCATCATGGAGTGATGAATCCACAGTCATTGCTAAGGCTCCCACTGAAATGTGATAATTGAGATCTCCAAGCATCATGACCAAACATATGCTATATTGGAAATCCTTCAAGTCTACACAGCAAGATGTCCTTCTAACAACAATACCAAGTGATACTAAGATCTCCAAACCAAGCAGAAAAATACCATCACTATCAAAAGCTTACACAAACTAGTGTACCCAAGCTATCCATGACATCATGATACAACATGCTATAGGTCCCATAATTGACTATTCAGGTACTCAACACAATCCATTCTCTCATCTCAAACCAGCCACACCAATGTACAAGTGACCACAAACAAGGCCAGTTAACAGGTATGCACCAACATAGAATGAGATCTCACGAATATAGAAAGTCCACTTCCGAGTTGTCTCATAGAAAACATGTAGGTAAAGACAACCCACAACATTACACAACCCATAGATCCATTCAACAAAAACATGAAAACACAACATCACACTGGAAATTACAAAACTAAGATCTCAAGGAGAATAAGATCATAGACAACTTGACTCAAACACCAGATCAAGATCAGATATAATTTTCCAACAATGTCCACAACTCGAGCACCATAGTCTTGGAACCCAAAAAACAATACCACAAGAATATTGAGTGAAAAATCACGTACCAACACTCCCATGCAGAGAAGACATCACACCTCCTCAAATAATGTTGAACTGCAACAATATTATCTAGTCACACCCCAAAAGCTAGGGTCTAGAAAATAGCTTAACAACAGCTCCACATAACCACAAGTTTTGCTTGACCATGTATAACCTGCAAAACCACATATCCATGCAAGTACAAACTATCCTAAAAAGGAAACAATAGTTTAGGAACTCCAAGCTCATTTCAAGCCAACTCTAAAACCACTAACATGAACATGCATTCGAGAGAGACAAGCTATTTCAAAAGCTTCTAGATCATCTAATGGTTAACTCCATAACCTACATGTAATTAAGGTACCATAAGACTGTGCCTTCCAATACCAAGAAAAACACCCAGCATAAGCACATTACTCCATGACTGAAAAATAACCCAAGCTTCTCCATATCATTAGGGAGCCTCTCACATAGACACCCAATATGAAAGCTTTACTGCAACACAACCATAGAGAAAAGAATATTCCACCCCATGCATGAGGTTTATACCACTGCCAACTAGGAACTTCAGATCACAACATTCCAGTATGACCAGTTCTAGTTTCTCCATCTTCACCATCTTCCATGTTGTGTGTTGTCTCAGAAACTTAAATAGAAAAGAGAGAATCTCTACTTGCCAAAGGATCAATACATCGGTTGATACAATAATGGGTTACACTTTTTGGCCAAACTTGACATTGAAATCAACATTTTTCACCAGATTTTCACTTACACCTATAGAAGCTAAACCATTAAGAATTTGAAGATGAAGCAAACTAGTGATTTGTGATAATTTGTGTGTAGATTATAATTATATTTTTTTTTTAATTTAAAAAATAAATTGTGAATCCTTTTATGTAATTTTTATTAACATATTTTTTCTACTAAACATCATTTTCAAAAAGTGATGTTTACTTTCAGCTGCATAACGTTTTTTATACAAAGGATACAATTCTAATTTTTTAAATACAATTTTTTCAAACCAATATCTAGTGGATGGATATTTTTTCATAATTTTTTGTTGCATATATATTATTTAATTAATTTTCTAAGTCAAAGTAATTATAATTTCGACATGTTATACTTTAGGTTGCATAACGTTTTTTGTATGCATTTGAATTAACTTATTTTTTTTTGTTGGAATAAGAACATCAATATCTAGTGTACATGTTTTTTTTAGAAATTTTTTTCTCTCATTTCCTATTTTTCCATATGTGTCAAACAAAGACCTTGATGTTCATTGAAAAAACTATATTCAAAATAAATAAAAAATGAATATAATAATAAAATTAAATATATTTAAAACTATACTTTATGGGAAGCTTATAATATGTATTACATGTTTAAAAAAGATAAATTTTAAATGAATTAATTTGATCCCCTAAAAGGTAAATCAAAAGTGGTTTTTTATCAGCATTTTGATAGGTGTAGAGGAGACTCCATTATAGGCATGGTTTAAAGGGTATGTGCAGGATCATTATGGAAAACATAGGCCCTTAAGTGGCAATAAAATTCAGAAAATTAGAGATAGGAAACTTGACGTACAAATTTGAATAAGTTATCTATATTATTTTAAAACTATCTAAGAATAGAATCTGTAGAAAATTGAATGTAGTTTCTAAACTACTAGGTTTATTCATTTATTTTTTAAATCTATTTGGTGAAAATTTGAAATTTCAGGGAAAAAAGAAGAAGTAGGTATCTGTTTGACCACCATAACCACAATAAAATGATAATAGTTTTTTGTAAGATTTTAGATATAAGTAAGGGACTCATGTCCTGATGTGATGCATATTTTTTGTAATTATTTTCCAAGTAAATAATTAATTATGAATTTTTTATTACAACTTTTAAAAAATATAAAAACTCGTATGTTTGACCACCTTAACTTGGTCAAAAATTCATGAAATTCATTTGTTTTTTTTTTATTCCTATAGTATGTGAAGAATAGAATGTGACACATGGTTTCGATTCAAAAAATGTGATATTGTTTGAAAGCTATAGATTTTTTTCAATCCGCCTATCAATCAGGACTCTAGTCGTAATTCAAATAGAAAATGAATAATAATTATTTATTAAATTCAAAGTAAAGAATAATTTATATTGGTGGAAATCTGAGAATTGCCTTTAAAAACCCTTTTCGTTTCATCAATTTTGGGTAAAAGAAATGTCATCAGCCACATGGGCCATCATATCACTTAGATATCGCCACTTTTTGGCCCATCATGATCCTACACATACCCTAAGACTAGCGAGTTTCTATCCAAGGGGGTTAGATATAAGTGGGTTTGATCAAACCCTCTTCAATTAAAATCCTTTAAATGGAACCTTTTTAAGGCTTAAATCATTATATTTTCTAAAAATGTGTGATTTTAGCAAAAATCAGGATGTCCCAAAAAGTGTAACCCATTATTGTGGCGGCACCTGCCTACAAGATTAAGAAATCTTCACAATTCAAAATACCTAGACCCAGCATCTCCAAGGAGAAATAACACCCAGAAGAAGGCTCTAATACCACTTTTTGGGAAATGGTCGAGCATTATAGAAAGAAACATCCAAGATTAGTAGTGGCAATTTAGTAACTTTAATTTCATCAAATCACCTCAAAGACACGTACTACTATGCCATAAAGAAGAATCAAACATAGTTCATTTCCCACATTGATCCTTTTGAGAGAAACTTATGAAATCAACCAGTTTCAACAACAACATTTATAGATTCAACAAACAAAACCAACAACCATGAAAGATGAAACAAAATACATGAACACATAGATATACATGGGGAAAACCCTTTCAGGTAAAAAAATCCACACTCCAAAAGCCCAGATCACCATTGTATTATCCACAACAAAAATAGTTACAACATAATTTAGGCTCACAACCTTTAGAGAGCTTACATCTTGTTTCATTCTGGAGAGAATCCAATAGTATAACTAATATCAACCACCTCTCTCACTGAAACACATCTCATTTGGCTACGCAACCTCATTGCCCAACCATTAGCCTCTCAGCCTCACACAGCCACTCAGCCTTCACCTTCTGCAAGATCCATCTCTCTCTTAGCTACCTAGCCTCTCAGCCAACACCCAGATAAGCACTGTCTGAGATATAATTTTTCTATATCTCTTCAACTCTTCAACTATCGTACCCCTTTATGGTTACACCTAGAGGCACATGCCATCATCCAATATTTCTAGTTGTTGGATAAGTAGTTGAACAAATCTCCATTATTGTACTTAGGGTTATCCACCTAACACCATGACACCCAGTTAGAGATATATTTATTACCATCTCACTAGTGTTCACCGAGCACATGGGCCCACATGCCATCTGTCCTCTACATCATTGCCACCTATTGGCCTTCGTCATGATCCACCATTTTATCAGATTCCACATTCGTCGGCCTCAAAGTCATTATATTATTGAAAAACCGAACTTCAAAACCTCCTGCCAGAGGTTATGAAGTTTCCAGAACCTCTGACTCGCCGACAATAAAGGGATTGCTATGTCACTCAAACCCTAAACTTTTGAACCTCATGTCAGATGTTGCGAACTTCTCAAAAACCATGACATGCCGACAACAAAGGGATCACCTTCACTTTACAATCTCTAAGTTGGGAGGTTATGAAACTTCAAAACCCTACAAATTTAGTTAGAAAAACTTGAAAAACCAACAACTTAATTCAGTGTGATGAAGGAGAAAAACACAACTACTCCAGGAAGTCAATCAAGCTAGTAAATTTGAGTCATATTTCTCAACAAAAATCCCCAAGAAGGCCCATTAAAAATAAAAAATAAGACAACAATTATTTGTTATCCTCAAAATCACCTTAGGGTTTGAGAGGAGAGCATATGCAAGTGTTCTTGGAGTTTAAAAGACGCGTGTAAATGATTAATGCAAACCAAAATATGAATGTGAATTTTAACCCAATTTCAATGTGGAAACAAACAAAGAAGATAAAACAGTATAGAGAAAATCAAAGGTCTATAATCAATATCTTCAACAAAATGTCCAACAAAACCAATTATGTTAGTAGTTTGCAAGATAGAATATTTGGATATACGAAAAAGTAATTGCACACAAAATTTAGTTAAAAAAAAAAACAATTAATCCTATAGAAATATAATAATATAAATTTTTTAATATTTTTTCTATTTTTTTTCAAAAAAAGTACTAAAATGGGGATAAAAACACAAAATTTATGCTCAACAAAGCCTTTAAAATAAAAAATTAAATTTAAATGCTTATACCTAAAATATAGAGTGAAACTTTTCAATTTTTACCTTCACCACCTTGTGTCTCTTTAAACCATCTTTCGAATGACTATTTAGTTTTTGAAATTTTGATTAAAAATGAAAAAAAAAATTATGATTTGACTACAAGTATTTTTTTATCAAATATTGGGTGGTAGTCTAGGAAGGGGCTTAACCCTATGTTGGCTAGCCCTTGGTTGTCCAGGTGATCACCAAATAGGGTTCATGTGGTTAAGGCTTGATGGGCTAGAAATAAGCCCTTTAATGCTAATTAGGACCAAGGGCTAATGGTGCATGCAACTTGGGGCCTAATCACAAGTAGAGCTCATGGTCTATAATATGACTAGGAGCATAACTTAAGAAAAAGTAAGACTACCTACATATGGACCAAAAATATTTTAGAAAATTGTTAAATGTCACAAAGTTCTAAAGATTATTAGAAATAATTCAATCCACATTTTCTAGATGAATTATTAAAAAAACAAATGAAATTTCATGCTTCATAGGTTTCCACATATTTCATATTGGATAAATAAGGATTTGATTTTCATTGCAATGATTTCTGGCTTTGATTGTGTGAGAATTTTTGCATCAAAATTCTCACACAATCAAAGCCATAAATCATTGCAATGAACATTATGGATTGTGGAAACTTGATATCTTTAAAGGATTTGATTTATCATGGCTAATAAACTTGGATGCATTTTATGTTTTCAATATACTTTTATGATTTAATTATAACATGTTTTTTAGATTATAATATAAGATGTCATTGTTCCTGAATGTTGCTAAACCATTAGACTAGTGAGTTCACCATTCTTGATAGTACTTGATTATTGATAATGGATTTGGAGAGTATTTTTTTCATCCAAATATGATATTTTCTAATCTTTAATGGGTATTCCACACAAAATCGTCATGTTTCATCCTTTTCCATTGTATTTTTCTTCATTTTCATGCTTTATATTTCTTTAGTATGTGGATTTGTTCTATAGTTATGCTTTTCCTATATTTATAACGATTATATTTTTATTTACAATAAAATGGATTGTATTTTTAGTTGATAGTTTGATGAAATATGTAATTAGTATTTTTTTATGTGTATTTGATTAAGCTTATTGAATAAAGAAAAAAAAATTTAAAAATGGAAGAAAATCTAAAAGGTCACCTCAAAGGAAAATCTAATCATTAACTTGAAGTGATTTGGTATAATTTTTATTAAGAAATTCAAAAATAAATTGGAAATAATATAAAATCCATGACAAACATATTTTTATCATTGAATAATTGATTCAAGTTCATAGACACTACAAATGTGATCAAATAAAAGATCAACGTCACCATTATGATTATAGTAGCATCTGCATCAATAGGAATTGTAAGTGAAGTCTAGAATGTCACAAGCTACTTTTTGAAGTTTCAATTTTTCATTTTGACAAGGATAAAAGATATAATAAATAGGGTGAGTAAATATTAGAACATTATAAAATAATATACACCAAATTGAGTGAGAAACTTAGATTGGAAATTACAAAGTAGGAAATTTCTAACTCTACACAAACATAATTGCATCATCACTTGTAAACCTATTTTTCTTTCATTAGATAGCTAAAAGGGGAAATATAATGTTTTGGGATACAATTAGAAGTAAATTATATGAATTTGAACTATATTTCCTTATGTATTGGTTAAAATTTTCTCATTGTTTACATGATCAAATACATACTAACTGGAATGATTAGAATGAATATTGATATGATATTTATTCTTGAATGTTAATGTACACCTAGGATAAAAAATGCTTCAATTATTTTATCTTCGATTAAATATGATTTCAATTATTGATAGTTTACATTTGTGAAACTAGTATCTTAGGGTATGCATTCAAATAAAATAACCTAGACCCAAATTCAAAAAAAATGGCACAAAATTTGATGTGCAATGACATTATTTGAATTAGGCTAGAATTTATAATAAGGAAATAAATTTGAAATCAAAAGGATGATATTCCTAAATGAATGTAATGTGATATGTATGGATGCATGAAGGGTAGATTGAGTAAATCAAGGGGTGGTTTCCATTTTTGTTAAATTTTATACTTGAATGACTCAAATTGGTTATTAAATTATCATAACTCAAGATAAAGCTAAAATGAGTGAGATGAGAAGGGGAAAATATAAAGTATGCACTTTCCCCTTTATGATAATATTACATAAATATAAAAAAATAAATCAAGCAATACAAACAATCAATATTAAATCAAAAGAGATAATATTTTAAAGGTTGGAGAGGGTTAACAATACTTAAGTATTTTTGATGATTTGGTAATTTAATTTTTTTATGTCACCATGATTTTGTGCTTTGATAATACAAACATGGATATGAAAAACAACTACTAGTTACTTAAGATATTGTGATGGAGGTTCTTAGATATTTTTTATGATGAATATAGGATCATGATATTCACCCTAGCCTTAAACAAGACCTCAAAATTCACCTAGTCTTTACTATGTGTCATGGTCCTACACTTTCATTCAATTTAAAAAAAATTATGTTCCTTCATTTTATTGTTACTAAAATGGGTTGTACTTAAAGAAAATTGGGAGTTGATTTCAAGGAAAGAGGTGGTAACATAGGCTTATCTCCGTCACAATAAAATCCCCTAGATTGTTGATGTATAAGATTGCAAACATGATGATCAAACAACAAAATATATAGATGAATTAATGGGTGGATATGTGATGTGATATATGCCTTTAGCCACTCTCTAATCATAGAGTTATTCTCAATATATTTCTTGATGTTACTTGATGATAATTGATATTCTTTTCATTTTTCTTGATAATGACCTAGCAATTTCCATACATGTGTGTCCTTAGCCACTCAATTTTATGTTTTTTGTGTTCTAACCAAAGTGAAAACAACTAGATTTCAGAAAGTTCACCTTGGGAGAAGAAAAATGAATTTTAATAAGATGGACTAGTTTTTTTTATGTGACCCAATCCATAGGCTCAATTGTGGCCTACACTAAATCTAAACCAAAGAGAACTATAGTGGGGGCTAGCTAATAATTTGTAAATTAGGAAGGAGTTAATGTGCCAAATAAAATGAAATACTACAATTATACATTTAATGACATATTATAGAAGTAATATAAAATAGAAATGTAAATGCATGATATATACTTTTATTTATTACAATATTAAGTGATTTGATTTTTTATTTTAGATGATAAGAAAAAAATATTGAATCAAATTATGTATTAATAAAGATCAATTTCAAAAACAAAAGAAATATTTCTATCATAACTCTAATTGATACAGATTAAATATTTTAACATAAATTCCAATATCACATAAAAGATAGATTAAATATATATGTATATACATAGATATACATATATATATTTATACATAAATAAATATATGTATATATGTATGTATATATATGTATGCATATTTATGTATATATATGTGTGTATATATGCATACATTTAATATATACATACACATGTACATATACATATATATTTGATGGAGAGGATCTATTAATCTCGATTCTCTAATACAAGGAAGAGTCTATAGGGAGTGGATGGCTCTAGGTTACCTCAATGAAAAAAGATCAAGTGATAGGGTGACAAATAAAGGAAAGACAAAACTATGTTTTTGGGATTGTATATAAATGTTTATGATAGAGAACTTTAAGAGTCAAATGAAAAAACCTCAGAGGTACCAAAAATAGATTGATAGGCTCCTAGCTAGAGGACAAGAGTACAAACTAAGGATGACAACATGGCACACTGTGTCTCTATAATGCACTAGCATCTCATACGAATGAGGATAAAAGTCTACTGCCAGAAACACTTAGGACCTACTAACAACTTGAATGCTAAATTCTGTCTGTTTTGATTAAGGAGAATGTTGAAAATGCATAAAATGAAAACAAGTACAATGAGAAGAATAATTAAATGATAGAAAAACTAACTATAAGAAAAATGATGAGTATGAGGAAAATATATTTAAATCATGGTAAGTTCAGCCTCTTGCAAGCTCCTCATAGACAAAACCTACACACAAAAATTGAGAAAATTTTGGGGTTGTTTTTCGAGGCTTTCCTTAGGCAAACCCCTACTCTGGTTTCTCCACCTCCACAAACAACTAAATAGACAATTATATACAAATATTGGAAAATAAATGGCAAGAAGAAACATGCAATATGTAAGATAACAAGTATGCTAACAATAAGATGATAATGCAATGAAATAAAAAGGTTTTTCTCCCTTCTACAAGCTTGGTGAAACTGGCAAGAAGAGTGGTGCTTCAAATAAATTTTATGGTGATGTAAATACATGGTGTAGAGAGCTTGAAACTTGCAAGAAAATATATAGAAAAACAAGGAGAGAAAGGAAGTACTAAGAAATGAGATAGAAATTGCAAGAATGAAGTGGAATTACAAGAATGAGTAATAATGAGGAAATGAGGGAAATAAATGGTCAAATTGCATGACAAAGAGTTTTTCCCAAGCACGCTTGTGACCATAGAGGCGTTGCACTTTGCGGGAAAGTGACAGTGTAATATACCAATGGCCACAGTTATAGGAATCTTATCAAGACATTCATGCAACACATGAAAATTTGTGCAATGTGGAAGAATTGAAGACAAAAATTTCCCCCCCCCCTGATAGAAATGACATGGTAGGGACAAAAATGAAAGCTCAAAAGGAATTTTTTACATTATCAATTTTTACCCCACTTTAGCGAGCATATGTGTCTAAGCATGTTCGAGCTAAAGTAGAAAGAGATTGAAGAGAATATTTTAAAGATGACAAGGAGGTAGAACTTGGAAATTTTATACTCGGTGTGAAAGGGAGCTTCATCAAAATGAAAAAAGGACATGGTTCTTTGATCTTGCAAATCTAGCTACAATATCACCACAAACATATTCGCTGCAAACAAGCATGTTAGGAAAAAAAGTGAAAAATAATAGGCATGATAAAATATTTAATAGACAAGACAAGACAATCTAATTAGATAAAGATGACAATGATAAATATGGCTAGCATGAATAGAGACCATATGGAAAGAATATAGAATTTTGGCTACTACAAATTGCATTGCAAGACAATCATAGAAAAAACAAGATGGGTCTAGTCGGGTTTCCCCAAGCTAGACAATGAGACATAAGACATAATACATCAAGGAATCCTTTTGAAAAAAATTGAAATTTTGAAACTAAAGCATATATGCTAGCCCCTCTTAGAATGATGTGTGGTATACAAAGGAGCACATGTCATTCTAATGTAACATTCCTTCGTTTTTTTCTTTGTATTAGACAGTGTCCTACCTTTTTTTTCTTTGTTTTCTGGTTGCACTTAGACTTTGATAGACTATGATTGCTTGTTTATTATTTGATCGCTATTTATAGAGCGATGTGGATTATATGTTATGATGTGATTTTATTATATTTGATGTTATCATTTTGACATACCTTTGATTAGCATAATGATTATTTGGAATAACATTGTTAATTGCACATGAGTATATTGTTAGAGTAATAATTTTATTACGCTTAATTAATTACATCATACTGGTTAATTAATTAAGTCACTTATTCCTCTAGTTGCTTAAGCTAAACTTAGGCACATTAATAATTGATTAATTATTAAGTGTGCACACTAGGGTTTCATTTAGGGTTTCTTGATCTCCTTCATAAGGATTGATCTCTTTGTAATAACTAAGATTCTGATAATGCATTTTACACTTTGAGGTTTGCAGAACATCTTCTTGGTTTTGCATGTCTTTTGCATGTGACAGGTATCCATTTGCATGCAGGTGATCTTGGATTCTAACATGGTATCAGAGCTCCAGACCTGCAGCTGCCTGTTCGTGATCTGAAGATATGGCTTCTCAGTGAGTTTCAAGTGCAAGGGTTTCCATAGGCATCGTTTTTTGCAAGATCTGGGGGTAGCCAAATTTTCGGGACACTATGGGCTCAAACGGACGTCGCCATCGCGTTCGCAGCGCCCCAAAACCCTAGAAACGCCTGTCAAATCATCCATTTTCGAAGTTTCTGAGGCAAAAAATTTTTGCTAGGGAGCCGTACGGCCTCCCCAGCACGCATTTTGAAGCGAAAACGGCACAAAAATCGAGAAAAAGGTTCGAAATCGTCTTTGGTTTTCACGCCTCTAGTTTTGCAGAAAAGCCCACCCAGCGGCCACCAAGCGGCCACCAGGCGGCCGCCGGTCCGCCACCAGCGGCCTCAACACCCGCCACCGGGTCCGCCCAGCCCCCGAGGGCTTCTCATCCTCTCCGCCGGTCCCATGGAGAGCCACCTGCTCTGCCCAGCCCCCTGCTCTGCGCCCACGGTCACATGGGTGACTAGGGGCCGAAAATTTTTTTGGAGGGGGGCCGGATTTTTGCACGACAGCCAGATGGCAGTCAAATTTTTGACAGTGAAGTGCTGACGTCAGCATGACGTCATCGGCTGTACGGCAGTTTGTCCCCCTAACCCTAGTTTGCCTCTAAAGAAGCAGTTTTTTTCTTTTTTGCATAACTTGGGCATACGGTATCGAAATCGGGCAAACGAGATATCGCCGGAAAGCTAGTTCCGAGCACTATCCTATGGTGCTGTTTATTTTACAATATTTTCCTGTTTTACTGCATTTATTTCTGGTTGAAGTCAGATGTACTTTTTATGCTTCCGAGCTCATAACTTTTTGCCACGATCTCCGATTTTCGCTATCTTTGCGGCGTTGGAAAGGTATTGAGGAGCTCTATGTTGCTGTCCATGCACTTTTTTCTGTATCTATCCCAGGTTTTTCATTATTCCAGATTTGGCCTGATGGGTGTTTTGGAGATTACCTGGATATTTTGACAGTTGGGAGAGTGCCTCTTGCATCTTTGCACTTCATTTTCAGTGATACATCATTTAATAATCGACTGCTGCTTCATAGATTCCAGAGTTGTTCCCGTTTGGAGTTTTCGAGTGTTCCGTGGCATCGGGTCTGCTGTTGCATCATTATGATTCCGATATGGTTTCGTGTAGACAGAAGTATCTTTCCTTGCTTGCCAGATTGCGGTTCCAGTGTTACTCTACAGTGTTCTTCCAGTGCTTCTTTGCAGCATGTCATATCATTGTAGGGGGGTTTTGTCCCACTGGGTTTTCCTCCTCTACCTCTTTCTTGCATTTGTAAATGGGTACCTGATCAGGCCTAGTTGCCGGGACCCATCTTTTCTTGCATGCATCTTATTCTAGTGTTTTAGCTTCTTCCTAAGTTCATCTTAAGGGGGGGTGTTAGAGTAATAATTTTATTACGCTTAATTAATTACATCATACTGGTTAATTAATTAAGTCACTTATTCCTCTAGTTGCTTAAGCTAAACTTAGGCATTATTAATAATTGATTAATTATTAAGTGTGCACACTAGGGTTTCATTTAGGGTTTCCCTTTTAGGGTTTCTTGATCTCCTTCATAAGGATTGATCTCTTTGTAATAACTGAGATTCTGATAATGCATTTTACACTTTGAGGTTTGCAGAACATCTTCTTGGTTTTGCATGTCTTTTGCATGTGACAGGTATCCATTTGCATGCAGGTGATCTTGGATTCTAACATATATTATATATGTTAGAATTGTCAATTTCGTGATAGTGTATTGGGGAAGGGGATTGAATTGCATCACTCACATGCGAGCACCCTGCAATTCCACGATTTCCTCTTCATGGTGTTTTCTAGTAATATGTTTATATACATGTTCTATTTATGCCTTGTTTACAGGTTTGTAGGTACATGACATCGACTCCACCTGGCTTTAGAGGTTTGAGCGTGTCCATCACCCAACGGTAATGTTGATTGAGAGATAGTAGCTAGGATTATTGTGTCAAGCCTTTACCCTAGTCTCAGTGTGTCATCAGGTCTAGTTGGTTTTACTTGTTAAAATTTGTTATTTTGCTTTGAATTATTATGTTGAAAAGTTTGAAAAAAGGAATTTAATGGATTTAATTATTTAAGTTGATTATTAAATTAATTTTATTTTAATGTTAGAAGTTGTGAATTAATTAATTTTTTGTTTATTTTAATTGGTAAATAGTATAATCTTAGGATTATATTATTTATAATTTAATTAAATTAGTTTAATTAAGTTAAATTTGAAATTGTAAATATTGTGAAATTATTTAATGTTTTTAATTTTAAATATCAAGAGGATTTTAAGAAAATTGGTTGTTAAAGATATTTTTTGAGTTTTAACATGTCTTAGAAGAATTTATGGGGTTGTTGGAAATTTATTCATGGGGAGAAAAGTGTGGCTTTAACGGAATAAAATAGAAGCTTTTTCATGACAAAAGCACGGGGATATTTGGTGTGTTGGGGAAAAGATTAGAAAAAAGGAGAGTCTGTTTTGATTGCATGGGTTCTGGAAATATTTGAAGAATTTCTGTAGAAAGAAGTTTCATGTTCTTGAATTTTTAGAAAAAGTTATTTTCGGGAGTTGTTGTGTTCGAGAAATTGGATTATTTTGAAGGAAGCTATTGTCTATCTGGGAGAAAATACTTGGATCTGTGGAGGAGGCATTGCTTCTAATTTACAAATTCACGGGCGTTGGACTACAGGTTCCTTCTTTAATTTTTGTTTAGTTTATAATGAAAAGCTTCTAGTTTAGATCTTTCTTTGTAAAAGATTGTCTGTGCAAACTTTTAAGTTTGAGTTTTGCTTTAAAAATTGTTATTTCCGTATATAAAATCCTCTATAGAATAAATTCCTTTGTAGATTGAAATTCCCTATGGAAACTTTTGCAAAATTGTAATTTTGGATTTTTGTGAACATAGAAGCACCTAAAAGAATACTGTTAGGGATCTGGAAAGAAAATCTTGGCTAGCAATAAATTTAATCTTCTGTAAAAAGTTTTCCTGTAGGATAAAATCTTCAGGGAAAATTTCTTGTTATTTTGCCTATAGGAATTTTAATGCTCTTTCTCTTTTTAGTTTTATTGTGTGGACAAATTTGAAAGAAATCTCTGTGTTTATGTTTGAGAAAATTGTTTGTATAAATTCCTCTGTGAGATGGCTTTCAGTTTTTTTTGGGAAAAAAATTCTTGTAGGATATATATTGAAAATAATTGTCCCATTTAAAATATTTGTCTTGAATTCTTTAAATATATATACATATATGCATATATATACATAATGATATATGCATACACACACACACATATATATAATATATATATGTATTTATTTATGTTATAAAATTCCCTTGTTATAAAAATCATTTATAAAAATGTTATGAGAAAAATATTGTTGAAGTTTCCATACGCAGAATTAAATTTTGCAGGCTTTGATTTACATTTAAATATTCTATGTTTTGGTGGGGTGTTTGTTTCCCCCACTGCCTCCTATGGTGGAGGGTGTGGCTGCCTATGGTAGTGCCCTCCACATACATGTGGAGGGAGTGCTACCAAAGGTAGCGCAACCTCCCCCCATAGCTTTGGGGCTGTGGTGATATATGGAGGCTCGACTGTTATTATAGCTAGCCTTTCCTCTTATTAATTGCAAATTTCCAAAGTAATTTTCATCCGTCGATATATGTGTACTTCCTTTATTTGGATTTTTATTGTAATATATATATTATATATATGTTATATATAAATATATATATATATATATATATTATGTATATATGTATGTGTATATATACATGTATATAGATATATAGTTGGACTATGTTTATTGGTAGAAAAATATATTTTTTAATTTAAATAAATATATATATTTATATATGTATAATTATAATATATATAATTATAATATATGTATATATAATTATATGTTGGGATATATTTATTTAAATATATTTTTTTTAAATAGGTGCATGTTGTAGATGCATGCACAGATAGAAGTTTTGTAAAATAAAATATTCAAATAGAAGAAATTGGTATTTAAATATAAAAGTAATTGAGAGAATTGAAGTACTAGGTAAATTGATTTTCTTTGCTAAAAAAGGATTTTTATTTAATTAGTTAAATTGGGCAAAAATTGTTGTTTTTCACTGAATGGAAGTGGATTTAGGAAATCCAAATGATAGATTTATTTCTTATCTTGAATGCCTTTTGTATCTGAATTTTTTTAGTTACGTTTTGGGGGGGGAAATGGGTTAAAGTGTTAGTCAGTAATTTGTGTCTTCTAGAAGAATATTTAGATTTGGGGGTTGTCGTATTGTAATGTCAGCTTGTTTTAATTCCCTTGGGTAGTATGTTTGTGGTTTTCAGTGAGTTACCTAGTTTCCACGAATGCGGATTTGTGTCTCCTAGTTTGGAGTGGATTTGTTATTTGTTGCCTCCTAGTTTGGAGTGGATTTTTTATTTGTTGCCTCTTTGTTTGAAGTGGATTTTTTTATTTGTTGCCTCCTAGGATTGGAGTGGGTTATTTTATTTGGTTTTGTGCACTATGTTACCCTAGGATGTTGGTATTGATCTGTGAGTTGTCAAGTAGAAGAGTGGCTCCTGTTAGGGGCCAGACCCTTAAAGAGGTAAACTAGGTAGCCTTTAGAATTAGTTAATCAAGTGAAAATATAATTAAAGTAACTAGGGTATTGGGTAGTATCTCAGACTAAATAAGATAAGTTGCCTCACTCATGGACTCAAGTGCTCTTTTGGGCTTGGGATGATTGGGAAGGCCTGGAATGGTGAAGGTCATCTACCTTGTCTTTACGAAAGGTATTTGATCCCACATGAGTGAGTATGGGGGTCGGGGATCGGTCAAGGCTACCAAGATATCCCAAAATTGGGGTCGAGGCCTAGGAAGATACACATTAGGTAACTCATGTCGAGTCGTGTGATGACACTCTTCCTGAAAACGTGGTTTATGTGTATGGTAAAGTTAACATATTTGATTTGTTCATATTTGGAAGCAATGTAACCTTTGTAATAGTGTGGTTCTTGTACTTGTGTTTGTTTGAGTCAGTTATGTGTCAGCATGTGTCTAGAGGTAGTAGGTTTTGATCATAGATCCTTGTTACTATATCCTAGCATGAGGGGTGGGCCATCGGGTACCACTTGGTTGGGAGGAACGTGCACCCTACACCATTAGGTCCCCTTTATTCAGATAGTGGTGACGAGGTTTTCCAATCAGAGAGCTCGTGCATACCATCTTGTATATTCCATGATTATTGTTACAGATGACTTGTATTTTATTACCCCTTAGTTGTATTCGAGGAGGTCCCATGTATTATGTAACACATTTGTATGATCTACCTCATTCTAGGAATGAGAGATGTAAACTTTATCGGTGACTTAATGTAATGATGGAATCTTGATGTATATCTTATTTTTATGATGTAGTTTCTATGTTTGGAATGTATGAACATTTATTTCTTAAGTAGTTAATCATGCTATGAATGTATTTATGTTTTATGTTATGGGTTTATAAGTAACCTCAGTCTCATAGCCTTAAAGGATGTTGGCGATAGATAGTGAACTATCATGTTATATTATACTTTTAAATAAAATAAAGGGTATGTGCAAGATCATCATGGAAAAAACAAGCCCTTAAGTGGCAATAAAAAGTCAGAAAATCAGAGTTAGACAACTTGACATAAAAAAATGAATAATTTATCTATATTATTTCAAAAAAATGTAAAAATAGAATCTGTAGAAAATTGAATTTAGTTTCTAAACTAATAGACCTTTATTTTTTTTTTTAAATCTATTTGGTAAAAATTTGAAATTTCAATGCAGTAGTACTAAAATTTCAAGGTAAAAATAAGAAGTAGGTGTTTGTCTGACCACCCTAACCACAATAAAATGATAATATTTTTTTATAATATTTTATATATAAGTAGAGGACTCATGTCCCAATGTGACGCATATTTTTATATAATTTTTTTTCCAAGTAAATAGTTAATTATGAATTTTTTATTATGACTTTTAAAAAATATAAACGTTCCTCTGTCTAACCACCTTAACTTGCTCAAAACTTTACGAAATTCAACTCTCTCTTTTTTAATCCTATATTATGTGAAGCATAGAATGTGACGCATATTTTGTATTGAAAAAATGTGATACCGTTTGAAAGTTATAGATGTTTTTCAATCAGCCTATCAATCAGGAATTTATTCGTAATTCTAATAGAAAATGAATAATAATTATTTGTTAAATTCAAAGTAAAACATAATTTATATTGGTGGAAAGCTGAGAATCTCCTCTAAAAACCCTTTTCGTTTCATCAATTTTGGGTAAAAAAAAAGTCATCAGCCACATGGGCCATCATATCACTTACATATCGCCACTTTTTGGCCCATCATGATCCTGCACATACCCTAAATTTGTGCATTTTTGTAGTTATTTCAATTTCCTTTAGGTTTACGTGGCAAGGAATTACACATGGTATGAGAGCCCACATTTAAAAACTGGGTTCTCTAGGATTATGATGAGCCCATTAAGCTTTATTTGCGTAGGTTTTAAGTGTGTACATTGTCTAATACCTTGGCATGATCCTACATAGACATCATACCTCTCAGACGCGGACGTGGTAGAGGTCGTGGTCATGGCCATGTAGGCGGTCATGGAGGGTCTCAACATGATTCCCCTCCTCATGTTCCAAATGATCGAACTGTGAGGAGCACTAAGCATCTCAGAATGCCCCAGGGGGTGGAAATCGCCAGCAAGATTCTCTACGTATTGAGGGTGGACAATTGCACAGGATATTAGAGGATGCATTGGCTCTCCTTGGGTAGAGACAAGGTGGTGATCAGGGTAATCTTGGAGAGAGGGAGGTTCCAATTCAGTCTGAGGCAATAGTAGCTGCACATATGAGGGATTTTCTCATAGCACTTCCACCTGCCTTTGATGGATCTAGTAATGGCCTTGAGGCAGAGACATGGCTTATTGAATTTAACCGATGATTTGTGATGCACCCCTATGGTAGCAATACCAAATCTTAGTGTGTGATTATGAATTTGAGAGGATTCATGTCCACTTGGTGGAGGTTAGAGGAGTAGAAGATCTGAATCGATATTAATTCTGTGTCATGGGACATGTTCTTGGAGAGGTTCAGAGCCTGTTTTCTTTCAGATCATTGGCATCAGTGCCGGGTGATGAGTTGCATGCCTTGCACCAGTTGGTGATAATAGTAGAGTAGTACGAGCATCATTTTTACGAGCTCAAATAGTTCACTGACATAGGTGATGATGAGGGCATGCTCATCCATCATTTTTTCAAAGGCTTAAACACTCAAATTAGTGAAGGTGTGCGGGTTTTTGAACCCAATACCATGGAGATGTCAGTGGAGAAGGAGAGGTTAGTTGAGGCTAATTTAGAGTTGGCATTGGGAGGCCACACAAGAGTTCAGATTGGTAGTGGATCAGTTGCAGGGCTTAGTGCTCATGTAGGTCAGTCTCGGGGTCCTACTTAGAGTGGGTAGTAGCAGATTGGACTGGGGAAATGTATGGATTCCTAGTCTCATTAGGATGGTGACGAATCTCAACCTAGGAGGAACTGGGATTGGTGGCACAATAATCACACCGTCAGGAGAAACCGACCAAGAGTTCACAATCTATGGGTAACTGGGGTAGTGTACAACAGTCTAGTGCACCTTTAGGTGATAGGGGATTCAAACATAACTCAGGGTGTTACTCTTGTGGTCAATAGGGCCACATTGCTAGGCATTGTCTACAGAGGAACACTACTGGTTTTGGTCAGGGGCTAGAGGTTTTTGAGCTGATGGTAGGTGATGTAGGTAGGTCTCACCGAGCGTATATTGCAGTTGATAACCACTAGGTTGGGTATCAGGGAGCAGTTGTTGATACTTCTAGTAGTGGATCTACAACATAGGATACTTGTCCTTAGGGGTCGAGGTATTGATCAAGTGAGAATCCAGTGGAATCCTAGGGATGGTACTTCTGCTACTTTGGAGGATGCAGCTAGGATGAGGGAGCTTTATCCCTATTTGTTTGCAGGCTTCCAGGAGTAAGCCTGGCCCTAGGGGGGGAGGATGTAACACCCCTCCATTTTGTTCTTTGTTTTCTGGTTGCACTTAGACTTTGATATACTATGATTGCTTGTTTATTATTTGATCTCTATTTATAGAGTGATGTGGATTATATGTTATGATGTGATGTTATTCTATTTGATGTTATTATTTTGACATGCCTTTGATTAGCATAATAATTATATGGAATAACATTGTTAATTGCACATGAGTATATTATATATGTTAGAATTGTCAGTTTCGTCATAGTGTATTGGTGAAGGGGAAGGAATTCCATCACTTGCTTGTGAGTGCCCTGCGATTCCAAAATTTCCTCTTCACAGTGTGTTCTAGTATGATGTTTATATACATGTTCTATTTTTGCCTTGTTTATAGGTTTGCAGGTACAGGACATCGACTCCACTTGGCTTCATAGGTTTGAGAGTGTCCATCATCCAACGGTAATGTTGATTGGGAGATAGTAGCTAGGATTCTCGTTTCAAGCCTTTAGCCTAGTCTTAGTCTGTCATCGGGTCTAGTCGTTTTTTCTTGTTAAAAGTTGTTATTTTGCTTTGAATTATTATGTTGAAAAGTTTCAAAAAAGGGAATTTAATGGATTTAATTATTTAAGTTGATTATTAAATTAATTTTATTTTAATGTTAGAAGCTATGAATTGATTATCAATTAATTAATTTTAATTGGTAAATAGTCTAATCTTCGGATTATATTGTTTATTAATTAATTAAATTAGTTTAATTAAGTTAAATTTGAAATGGTAAATATTTTAAAATTATTTAATGTTTTTTAATTTTAAATATTTGGAGGATTTTTTAAAGAAATTTGGTTGTTAAAGATATTTTTTTAGTTTTAATATGTGTTAGAAGAATTTATGAGGTTGTTGGAAATTTATTCACAAGGAGAAAATTGTGGCTTTAACAAAAAAAGTGAGAAGCTCCTTCATGGCAGAAGCACGGGGATATTTGGTGTGTTGGGGAAAAGTTTAAAAAAAAGGAGTCTTTTGTGATTGCATGGGTTCTAGAAATTTTTGAAGAATTATTGTAGAAAGAAGTTTTGTGTTCTTGAATTTTTAGAAAAAGTTATTCTCGGGAGTTTTTGTTGTGTTCAGAAAATTGGATTATTCTGAAGGAAGCTATTGTCTACCCAAAAGAAAATACTTGGATATGTGGAGGAGGCATTGCTTCTAATCTACAAATTCATGGGCATTGGACTACAGGTTCCTTCTTTAATTTTTGTTTAGTTTATAATGAAAAGATTCTAGTTTAGATATTTCTCTGTAAAATATCATCTTTGCAAACTTTTAAGTTTGAGTTTTGTTTTAAAAATTGTTATTGTTGTATATAAAATCCTCTATAGAATAAATTCCTCTGTAGATTGAAATTCCCTGTGGAAACTTTTTCAAAATTGTAATATTTGGGATTTTTGTGAACATAGAAGCACCCAAAAGAATACAGTTAGGGATTTGGAAAGAAAATCCTGGTTGGGAAGAAATTTAATCTTCTGTAGAAAGTTTTCCTGTAGGATAAAAGCTCCAGGGAAATTTCTTATTATTTTTCCTATAGGAATTTTAATGCTCTTTCTCTATTTAGTTTTATTGTCTCGACAAATTTGAAGGAAATCTTTGTGTTTATGTTTGAGAAAATTGTCTGTATAAATTCCTTTGTGAGATGGATTTCGGTTGTTTTCGGGAAAAAAATTCCCGGAGGATGTATATTGAAAATAATTTTCCCAATTAAAATATTTTTCTTGAATTATTCAAATATATATACATATTTTACATATATGCATATATATACATAATGATATATGCATATACATATATATAATATATATATATATATCTATATTATAAAATTCCCTTGCATTTCCTGTAAAATTTATTTGTAAAACTATTATGAGAAAAATACTGTTGAAGTTTTCGTACGCAAAATTGAATTCTGCAAGCTTTAATTTGCATTTAAATATTCTATGTTTTGGTGGGGGGTTTGTTTCCCCCAACGTCTCCTATGGTGGAGGGTGTGGCTGCCTATGGAAGTGCCCTCCACATACATGTGGAGGGAGCACTGCCAAAGGTATCGCAACCTCCCCCCATAGCTTTGGGGCTGTGGCGATATATGGAGGCTCGACTGTTATTATAGTTGGCCTTTCCTCTTATTAATTGCGAACTTCTAAAGTAATTTTCGTTCGTCGATATATGTGTACTTCCTTTATTTGGATTTTTATTGTAGTGTATATATCATATATATGATATATATAAATACATATACATATATATATTATGTATATATGTACGTGTGTATATATATATGTATATAAATATATATTTGGACTATGGTTATTGCTAGAAAAAGATTATTTTTAATTTAAATAAATAAATATACTTTTATATATATAATTATAATATATGTATATATAATCATATATATATATATGTTGGAATATATTTATTTAAATATATTTCTTTTAAATAGGTGCATGTTGTAGATGCATGCACCGATAGAAGTTTTGTAAAATAAAATATTCAAATAGAAGAAATTGGTATTTAAATATAAAATTAATTGAGAGAATTGAAGTACTAGGTAAACTAATTTTCTTCGCTGAAAAACAATTTTTATTTAATTAGTTAAATTGGGCAATTTTTATATTGTTGTTTTTCACTAAATGGAAGTGGATTTCAGAAATCCAAATGATAGATCTATTTTTTATCTCGAATACCTTTTGTATCTGAATTTTTATAGTTCCATTTTGGGCGGGGTGGGGGGAATGGTTTAAAGTGTTAGTCAATAAGTTGTAAGTCTTCGAGAATAATCTTTAGATTTGGGGCTATATTAACATGAATTTTCACCCCTAGTGCAAATCTTTGTTTTTCCCTTCAACACCTTATAAAATCAAAAGCGGAGGTTTAATTCCACTTAAGCCCGCTGCTTACACTCCACTTGGTGCCCGATTTACGTTTCGGTGGGGGTGTTTCTATTGGGGATGCCCGCATGGCATGCAGATGTCCACGTGACACGCTTACGTCCCTGGTAGATTCCTGCGGTTGAGACTGCAAAGGTGTTACATTTTTTATTGGAAGTTAAAGAGTAATGCCCCTCTTCGGCTGACAGACCCAAATATGCATTTTTTTGCCTTCTCGTTCATATCTTTCACCCTTCATCCATTATCTCTCTTCAACATAAGTTTTGGCAAGTGGGCTAAACTCTTTGAGAATTCATTCCAAGCTTTGTAACATCATCCTTTACTCCATTGCAGCAACTCAACACTTTGTCACTCCAACAAGGTGAGTATAGGAAATACACTATAGCAATAGAGGCTTGAGCACTTTGGATAGAGATGGTAAAGCTCCTACCTTCTCTCCTTTTTCTTTTGATTGGGTAAGCACTTACTATTTTGTAGTGTTTCTTGCATACATAGCTTGTAGTTCCTTTCCTTTATCATTTCTCTATACTATTCCAAACTTGGTTTTCCATGGAGGTGGAAACACCAAGATGGGGGTTCGACTGAGGCAGGCCCCTATATAGCCCTACCAATTTATCCCTTACTTGTGTGCAGGTGGAGAGTGCATGGATCAAGCTAGCGAGGAGAGAATTCTATGAAATCATCTTTGTCACCTTGGTGGTAATACATTTCTCTTATTATATTCGCACTTGCTTTTCTTTCCTCTTAATCTCGTTCTCTCACTTTAAACGTCTCTAGACTAGGATAGTAGTCTTCCTTTTGAGCAAGATCTTGTCTTCTCAGTTCTCTAGTCGTACAGACACTAGCGCACCCATGAGATGCCAGTGCGCCACGCTGTTTTCATGGAATTGTGCTTCTGTCTTTAGACAAAGAGCTACCTAAGACACGAATCTGACTCTAAAGGTTGGCTCATCTAGTCCCCTTCCTACATTTGGATTGCAGAGTGATCGAAGGGTTCATAGTCCTCATCATTCTCATCCTTTTCATCCTAACTTCCCTTTAAACTAAGGTGGGTTAGGCAGCCTTTCATGACCTGGGGCCTTGCAGTGGGTGGTCCCCCTCTCTCACATTTTTGGTGAACCTGACATGAACCATTATGGTTCCGTTTTGCAATATTGAAAGTTTATTTCCCCGTATCCTAGGAGTGTTGTAGGTGTGAGCGTTGTGAGGCCCTCACCTCGCAACCCAACTTTCGACCCCTAGTAGGTGTAGTTGGAAGGTTCGAAAAGTATTGCGTAATGAAACCTTAATTGGGTCACTACTTTTCATAAACCTTGGGAGGCTCTGTAGAAGTATCATCTAGTGTGTGTGATGGTCTCTTTCCTTAATCAACATATTCCCTCTGTGCAAACTGTGAGTAGTGGTAGGAGCATAACCTTTACCTCATGAGGACTTTTCGATGGGCTTCAACTGAGATCCATCTCCTCTTTACATTCCTGCAAGGATAAATGGGAACACTGTAACAAGTGTTCTTGTTGATTCGACATCACAAGTAAACATTATAACTAAGGAGATTATGTTGATTAACTTCCTGCACAAGGATGGGTATGATGCACCTTAAATTACCGTCCATGCCCACAACGGACTTTTCATACCTCCTATAGGGAGTATTGTCTTATCGATCCTTGTTGGACCTAAGTCCATAAGCCTTAAGTTTGACATAATCCCGGGATCCGAACTCTTCATAGTGAAGCTGGGTATCCCCTGGCTTGTAGCTATGAATGCAATTCCCTCAGTCATACACAAACTTGTTTGAAGTTTTTTCATGGAGTTTTGGTGCATGTTATCCATGACACCAGGTATAGACCACTGGTTGCACATGGTAGCTACACCTTAGATTACTTTTGGACTACCTCCCTTGGTCCTCTCCCTCCTAGGAAGGATCTCTTACACCACACTTATCAGAACTATAAGAGGTGATGCACTAGGCCGAAAGTGAGGTACCCTCCTTTGCCTTATGTTGTCTCACATAGAGCTTTCTTAAAGGTTGATAGTGATGCTACCAAGGCACGTAAAAGAGAAGAAGAGAAGCGGTCTCAAGATCTTCTTTCTTCCTCTTCCACGGTTTAGCCTGATGCTTCCTCTTGTCCTGTCATGGTACCATCTATTTTTGTCTCACGTTTATGAGAGAATCCCATGGTGACCATTTGGTGAAAGGCCAAGCATCCTGCATATGATTTTCTTCTCTTGTCGATGGAGCCTAGGCCCATTCAGTATGGAAGAAAGAAGACACCCCGTGGGGAGTCCTCCTTGGTTTGGCCTCCGCGGCCTCCTATTTATTCCTATTGTTAAAATAGTGAATGGGAAGAGCCCACCACCGAGGTGCTAGAGGTAACTCCTCTCGTTATTTTTGAACCTGTTCCTCTTGCTTCCATTCAGGAGACTTCCCTTCTGCTGGAGATAGTTGTGGAGGACACTCCCATCATTGAGCAGGATCCTTTTGTTCCTTCACAAGTTCCAGCTTTCTGTGCGAAGAGTCATAGATAATGCCTTGCGCACAAGTGTAAGTGTCAGAAAAAGGCTCTCTTGGTCAAGCAAGCCTCCTTATAGAAGAAAGAGGAGGAGAACATTGCACCTTCTACAATGTCTTCCTCTCTCCCTCCTTCTGTCCCTATTCGACTGAATTCCATACCTCTTTCGACTCTCATTGTCAGCACACCTGCACCTGGAATGGTGCAAGTGTTTATTTCTCCTTCTGCGAAGCTGCCCTTGTTGACCTCCATTCTAGATGTTCTACCTTTCCCAAATCCCGTGGACATGGTAAAAACCTCAATTGTGTCCACTACGGTTCTTTCCTCTTCTCCCTCAATTCTCGCCTTATCTTTGGGGAGTTCACCTCATCTGATGAAGAAGGTAGAAAATGGTCCCTCCAGTAATGGAGGACGTAAGAAGAGCCCACCTTCTCTGACATGTGGCCCCACACTGACTTTTTATGTCCTAGTGATGGAACCAACTCCAACCTCCCTCGAGTTTTTCACTACTCCCGAGTTCCTCGGTGAACCTAGCAATGAACCTCGAGTGTAGACTCCTCCATTCGCTAAGGTAAAACATGGCACTCCTATCAAGTTCATGTTTAACTTATTGGATGAAGTTTGGCCCTTTCAGCAATATTTTCTAGGTCATTAGCCCTGGACCCACAAGAGCTGAGTGACGGAGACCTTACCGGTCCCTCGGCCTTAGCCCTTGTTGCACGAGGATTGAAAGATCCTCCCCTTAACATTACACCATTGCAGGCTCATCTTCCTTCCTATCATGATCTAGAGTGGGAGGCTGACAACCTCTTGGTCAACCAATGTTAGGGGGAGACCCTCTTCTTGATCTTTAGATTAGATGTGTGTGTGTTGTGACATGTGTTCACTGTGACCATGCTCTATGTGCTTGGATGACCCATGTCACCCCTATTGGTGCTTGGATACAGGCATGATGTGAATGTTGTAAAAATTCATCTATGTGTGTCATCATTCTTCCATGTTTATGCTTGAATTTTGGTAAATTGGGGATGATGCAAAGCGTCGGGAGCATTTACGCCTCCTTCCATGTTGACCCATTTTTTTATTTTTATTTTTCTTCTATGCATTCTTCCTGATCTAGTTGGGGATTGATGATTGTTCGCCTCTTACCATGATTACCTATAGATATATATAAATGAAGGAAGATCTGACCCCGCATAACTAGATCCCCCTGTGCCCTTTGTGCGTGATTTGTTTTCTTTATCTTTCTCTCATCTTTGCTTGAGTTGTCTCTTTCATGTGTGATAATGCACCTTCTACATTACTTGGTTTTTAGAAAATGCATTCGTTTCTACACAAATCTTTTCTCGAAGAGCCTTGACACACTTCCTTGATAGAATTGCATTCTCAACTTAGAACCCCAATGGAACGTGTTTCCTTCATCATAGGTTTGTAAAGAAAGGACTTGAAAACCCTCCTCTAAAGTAGGAACAGTCTTATTCTTCCCCTCGCATGAGCACATCTCCTTCATTGTGAATTCCTCAATGAAGTGAACATCTTTCAAAAGGATTCCTTGATGATGAATCGATTCGAAAAGGAAGACACTAAGCTTTTGGACAACGTTTCCCTTGAGTGGACCCCTCCTCTTCGCATTGGGTTCCGAAGGGACCCATTCACAAAGTTTCAAATGATTTCTTGGTGTCTAGCTTGGGGGAATCCCAACTAGACTTATTTCACATCTCGACATCTAGTCTGGGGGTAGCCCGACTAGACCGTCTTCGCATACTTACGTCTAGCTTGGGGGCAGCCTGACTAGACCTTACTTTTCAAACAACACGTCCCTTGAGTGGACCCTCCTACCTTTTGAAGGGTTCTCGAGGGACCCCTTTGAAATTCTTAAAACTTAGCGAGGGTTTGCGTGACTATCCGTTCACTGGCCTGTTCGGCCACTTCCTAATGTGTTCTATTTGCGGGTAAACATATCGCCACCTCTGGCTCTATGGAGTCTCCTTTTCTCGGCCTCCCTCATGTGACAGTTCTTGAGGGATACCTTCCTTGTAGGTCTGCAAGTCTGTAAGGTTCTTTTCCTAGTTTCCTTCATGTGAGAGTTATTGAAGGATAACCCCCCTTGTAGGACTGTGAGCCTGTAAGGTACTTTTATAATTCAACTTCATAGTTCCGTGGAACTATGAAGTCCTCTCCTGCACTTTCAGGTTCCCAAGACCGTGCTCTGCTTCTTGAACGGTTCAAGTATACATATCTTACTCTACTCCTTCCTTACTACTCTACTTTACAAAAGCACTCATTAGTACTCATGCTTGCTAAAGTGGGGGAAAAATGTATTAACATGAATTTGCACCCCTAATGAAAATCTCTTTTTTTCCCTTTAACACCTTAGAAAACCAAAAGCGAAGGTTTAATTCCACTTAATCCAGCTAATTACACTCCACTTGGCACCCAATTTGCATGTCGGTGGGAGTGTTGCTATCAGGGATGCCCACATTGCATGCTTACATCGCTGGTAGATTCCTATGGCTAAGACTATAGAGTCATTACATTTTCGATTGGAAGTCAAAGAGTAATGCCCCTCTTTGGCTAACCGACCCAAATATGGTTTTTTTTTGCCTTCTCCTCATATCTTTTACCCTTTCATCCATTATCTCTCTTCAACATAAGTTTTGGCAAGTGGGGTAAAATTTTTGAGCATTCATTCCAAGCTTTGTAGCAGCATCCTTGACTCCATTGCAACAACTCAACACTTTGTCACTCCAACAAGGCAAGTACAGGACATACACTATGGAAATAGAGGCTTGATTCCCTCTCATTCTCTCATCCACAAGCCTTGAGCGCTTTGGATGGAGGCGGTAAAGCTCCTCCCTTCTCTCCTTTTTATTTTTATTAGGTAAGAACTTACTCTTTTGTAGTGTTTCTTGCATACGTAGCTTGTAGTTTCTTTCCTTTATCATTTCTCTATACTATTCCAAAATTGGTTTTCCATGGAGGTGGAAACACCAAGACGGGGGTTTGACTAAGGCAGGCCCTTATACAGCCCCAACAATTTTTCCCTTCCTTGTGTGTAGGTGGAGAGTGCATGGAGCAAGTTGGCGAGGAGAGCATTCTACAAAATCTTCTTCGTCACCTTGGTGGTAATACATTTCTCTTATTATATTTGCACTTTCTTTTCTTTCCTCTTAATCTCTTTCTCTCACTTTGAACATCTCTAGACTAGGATAGTAGTCTTCCTTTTGAGCAAGAATCCTGTTTTCTCGATTCTCTGGCCGTACGGATGCTAACACACCTGTGAGATGCCAGGGCGTCACGTTGTCATCCCGGAACTGCACTTTCATCCTTAGACAAAGAGCTTCCTGAGACACAAACCCTACTCTAAAGGTCGGCTCATCTAGTCACCTTCCTACATTCAAATTGCAGAGTGATCGAAGGGTTCATAATCCTCATCATCCTAACTTCCCTTTAAACTAAGGTGGGTTAGGGTAGCCTTTCCTCTCTTGGCCTTTCGTGACTTGGGGCCTTGCAGTGGATGGTCTCCCCTCTCACAAGGGCTTGTCCTATTGTAATGGCATCCAATTTTAATTCACTTGGGTAGTGCGTTTGCGATTTTTAGTGAGTTACATGATTTCCACGAATGGGGATTTGTGCCTCCTAGTTTGGAGTGGATTTGTTATTTGTTGCCTCCTAGTTTGGAGTGGATTTTTTATTTTATGCCTCCAATGTTTGGAGTGGATTTTGTTACGTGTTTCCTCCTACGATTGGATTGGGTTATGTTACCAATTTTCACTAATAGCTCAATTGGTGGAGCTGATTTAATTTTGTTTGATCTTAAAGTGGAAATTTAGTAGTTGCTACATGATTTTAAGTTTTTGATTGCATATATTCTATTAAGTATTAGTTATGCATTGGTTGAGAGAATATAGTTTAGATTCATTGCTCAATAATTTAAAAAAAAATGAAGTACAAGCTGAATATACAAATGATTAAGCATTTCATTGCTTTCATTTTATTTTAATGACATTGTTACATTATAGATTTCATTTGATTGCAAGAATACAAATGACAGTACAAATTTGTATTTCTGATGCATTTCTTTTCAAAATGAAAAGCATAAATATAATTTCAAGAATCCACACAAGTCATGGAGTTAACTGTTGCAATGCATTATAGGGAACACTCTGCACTACTGAAGATGAAAGAAGGAGAAACATATAAATATGGACATAATCATCATTGTTTGATTATTGTCGGCTGATGTAGAAGTGGTGCACCATCTTTCATCCTTAAGCTCCAATCGACCTGCAAAATTTGGGAAGGTCCCATTAGAGCTCTGACTATGAACATATCTACATGAACCACCGATAGTAATGGATAATGTTGTTAACAATGCACTGAAACAATCAAGAAAAGTGAAGAAACGAGAGCCTAAAAATGAAATGCCATATCATGTAAGCATATTAATAATATATTTGTATTTGCTAACTTTGTTTGTTTCCTATGCAAGTATAGGAAAAGTCATGAAGCTGACCATATATGAAGACATAAAAGCATGTGGGGTAAAACGGGATCCCACAAGAGTAGAGCTCGACATGTTGTCCCTTAAATTTATAAGTGGGCCAAGTAAAACAGATTTAAAATGGAGTAATAAAATTTATCATGGATTCATAATATTCAAATCAAAGCATTGAAGTGAAAATTACAAATGGATAATAAACTTGACAAACTTGATTCAGCTGAAAACTATCATTTTCATTCTGAAAAAGTTTTAATATTGCTGCCATAAGACTATTCACATTTATGTTGTTTCATATTGTTCTATTTTGGAGCAGAAGTGTTTTATCTCATGATGGTGATGGTGAACAGACATACATAATGCCTTATCAATGGAGCAGCAATAAATAAAGTATTTGAAGGAGCTCGGTTGTCTTTTTCCTTATGGGTTGTGAGCTGAGAATGCACTCTATTCTGAGACTTTTTAAATATGCAGTTAAGTGATCAAGTAAAGGAAATGTGCAAGTAGATCTAAGAAGCTAAATCTGAATATCACTAGAAACATGGAGTAAAGTTTTGCTTTATTTGATGTGGTTTTGAGCTAAGAATGCATGTTTCTAAAACAGTGAAGTAAATGGAAAGGTGGTAGTAGACATTAAAGCAACCTACAGAACATTAGTGTTACTACAGTAAGATAAGAAAAATAGGATTCTTTTGAGAGACAGTGGAGTTTTGACTGTATACAGAGATAAACATTGCAGGAGGTAAATGAAGCTATAACAGTGGTGAGAATGTAAGTTTTCTTATTCTCCTAATTTATTGCACGTTTTGTTAAATATCAAGCAAGATGAGTTGCAAATGGAATAGTTACTAAAAAATTGTATTTAGAACAAAGAGAGAGCTTACTGCACATTTTCACAAATTACATGGGTTTCAGCATAACGTGGAGTTTTCAAATATAGATTTTGTTCTAATTCAGTGAATCCACAAAGATTTTTGATAGGAAAGCAAAATGCTTAAAATACCATGATGGGTGTTCAAAAATTTTGACTAAAATGCAGTAATAAAAGAGTTTACTCTAGAAATACAAAGGCCTTCCTTCAATTTTAGAAATACCCACATTGGGGTTTTTTATTAAGATGAAGCATTTTACCATTTTTCAGTTTACCTAGATGGGGGTTTTCATAAGATGCATAATTATAGACTTTATTTCAAATATCAAATACCCATATGACGTTTTCTTATTCAAGTACATACTTCTTCTATTTACAAGCATTCCCATGCAGGGGTTTCTTCAAAAAATCCAATGAATCAAAATGTAGATTATAAACACCCATTTGTGCTTTCATGGCATGACCAAATGGAGGAGGAATTTCAATTACAAAAATCACTAAGAACGTAAAAACCCATTTCAAGTTTACTATTTAGAAATCAAAATCTGAAGATAAGGAGTAAGAAATTCATGGTAGAAGCCCAGATTGAAGCTTTCATGGCACGGTCTGCTTGGTCTGCTTTTTGGTTATTCAAAACTGCAATCATAACTCTTGTGCTTAAGCTTTTAAAAGATTTTTCATTGATGGAAAAATGCAGATAAACAATGGAGAAAGTTGAGCTTACCAGTGTGATTCCAGTTGAGGAGTAATGTGGCGTAGCCAACTCTAATGGAGCTCACAAATGAAAGGCTCGAATTCAACAATGGCGGCCAGGAAGAGACAAGTCAAACACAAAATAAAGGAGAAAAGAAAATCAGAGATGATAGTATCATAAGCCATGGCCTCTGAGGCCTTTTTCTCATCAAAAGACCCTAGGAATGAAGAGAGGACAAAAAATAAACTTACCATGAGCATAATGGAGGCCAAGCATGATTAGAATTGAAGAATCGGAGGCTCGAATGGAGTCTTCGAAGTTGAAACCCTAGTTCACATGGCGGCGACATGTAGCTAGTTTCTTCCAAAGTCTTCACTTTCAAAATGAAGTGAAATAATAGGGACCCCTTGGTTTTGTTCTTTAGGGTTTTTCCCAACCCTAATTCGAAATAAGGGATATATGCCTTAGTCTTATATCTTATGCATACCTTAGGTCAAACCTTATGTGTAGGTCTTCCTATTATGATTTTAACTAAGTTTTTAGGCTTGTCCAATGAAAGATTTTTATGACTTAGGGCTTTAGGGTTTTATGTCAATGTTGCCTTAGTTAAAAATGTATGATGGTATATACTCTAGATTTTAATTGATTTAGAGAGGAATCAATTAAAATTAAAAATGAAGTTTTTCTTATGAATTAGGGTTTTATTTTCAATTGATTTTAAAAGAAATCAATCAAGTATTGGTATTTTTCAATTGCTTTTTGAAGAAAATCAATTAAAAGTGTAATAGAGATTACTATTATTTTTATGATTTTTTATGAGAAAAATCAAGATTGTATTGGAGATATAAGGTTGATGTTTTGTAAAATATTTTATCTTTAATTGAAAAAATAAAGCAATTATAAAAACTTCATGATGTAAAGCAGAGAATAAAACAATAATTTATAAATTGTTTTATTTCTTATTGCTATTTTAAGCAGTTTACATGTAAAGATAAGTTGACTTTTCTTCTGGTCAGATCCGAGTTGCATGAAGACAACATGAAGTGTTTTATTTGCTTTAAAAGCAGCTTTTTCCTATTTTTAGAGGTGAGTTTTCCACTTTTATGCCATGTTTTGGAGCAGTTTTAGGTGCTTTTCCTTGAGCTTTCTTCTTGAGATATGATTAGGGTTTTAGTGATATATCTTGAGAAAAAATTATCGTTTTTTCTAGTCCAGATTATTGGTTTTTACTCTCATGCAAAACAAAGAGTCTTGTAACTCAGAAAATTATACTCAGACTTGTAATACTCCTTCAGTTAATGAAATCAACATTCCTACTTAATTTTTGTGTCAATTGCAGTAATTTGATGTAATTTTTTATTTTTGTTTACAAAATCCTTGTCATGTCCTTGAATTGCAGCTTGATGTATAAAGATCATAAATACAGGTTCCATGTTGCATGTAAAATCAGAATCTTCATGCAAATCAATTTGGTGTTAAGTGTTCATGAGAAGTTGTGAATCATTTTTGTTTTTTGAATAATTGTTTGTGAGTACAAAAATAGAGTCATATTTAAGAAATCATCTTAAGTTATAGGTTCCATTCAAGTTCATCTTTCTATCTCTTTTCCCAGAAATCATTTAGAATAGATCATCATTCAGAGAACCAACTCACTTTGGAGATTCCTTCTTCTTTCAGATCACCAGCATCTGAAGAAGGTTTCAATGTGTCAACAGATAGTTAGATTTTTTGAAAATTTAACAAGGGTGCATATCTGATTGATATCAGGTTATTTTATCTGGTTTTGTGCATTATGTTACCCTAGGATGTTGGTATTGGTCTATGAGTTGTCAAGTAGAAGACTGGCTTCCATTAGGGCCAAATCCCTAAAGAGGTAAACTGGGTAACCTTCAGATGTAGTTAATCAAGTGAAAATATAATTAAAGTAACTAGGGTATTGGGTAGTATCTCATACTAAATAAGATAAGTTGCCTCACTGATGGACTCAAGTACTCTTTTGGGCTTGGGATGAGTGGGAAGGCCTGGAATGGCAAAGGTCATCTACCTTGTCTTTACAAAAGGTATTTGATCCTAGATGAGTGAGTATGGGGGTCGGGGATTAGTTGAGGCTACTAGGATATCCAAAAATGGTGGTCAGGGCCTAGGAAGATCCACATTGGGTAACTCATGTCGAGCTATGTGATGAAAATATTCCTATGACAATGTGATTTATGTGTATGGTACTGTTAACATACTTGATTTGTTCATCTCTAGAAGCAATGTAACCTTTGTAATAGTGTGGTTCTTGTACTTGTGTTTTTTTGAGTCAGTTATGTGTCAGCATGTGTCTAAAGGTAGTAGGTTTTGGTCTTGGATCCTTGTTACTATCTCCTAGCATAGGGGGTGGGCCTTCGAGTGCCACTTGGCTGGGAAGAATGTGCACCCTACATCGTTGGGTCCCCTTTATTCCATGCTTGATTATTGTTATAGATGAATCTTTTATTTTATTACCCCAGAGTTGTATTCGAGGAGGTCGCATGTATTATGTAACACATTTGTATGATCTACCTCATTCCAATAATGAGAGATGTAAACTTTATTGATGAGTTAATGTAATGATGGAATCTTGATGTATATCTTATCTTTATGATGTAATTTCTATGTTTGGAATGTATGAGAATTTATTTCTTAAGTAGTTAATCATGTTATGGAAGTATTTATGTTTTATGTTATGGGTATTTAAGTAACCTTAGCATCGTAGTCTTAGAGGATGTTGGCGATAGATAGTGAACTATCATGTTATATTATACTTTTAAATAAATAAAAATTGTGTGTTTTCATAGTTATTGCAACTTCCACAAGGGTTACGTGGCGGGGCATTACATCTAAGGAGAAGAGGAAGACAAGATATTTTAGGGTGATCCCACAATAGTGGTTTACAATTTTTGGCCAAACTGGACAATGAAATTATTATTTTTAACTAAATCTTCACATTCAGGCACATATAGTAGCTAAACCGTGAGGAATTTGAAGATGATGCAAACTAGAGTCTCATCAAATTTTGTCTATAGATTCTAAAATTATTTTTTTTAAAATTTTTGGAATCATATTGCACTTCTTTTTCCATCTCTCATGAAAACTGGTTTTTTCATAAAACAACATTTTAAAAAAGTGACGCTCACCATATACATCATAAAAAAATTTGTATGAAGGATAAAATTATAATTTTTTCAAATTTAGATTTTTAACTATGATATATATAACTTTCATTTGGTCTCATAGTTTTCTATTGAATATTTTTTCCTTAATCAAGTTTCGAAGTCAAAACAATTGTAATTCAAACATAGGTGGATTATATACAACATAACTTTTTCTGTATGTATCGAAATTCAGTTTTATTTTTTTTAATGGATTGAAAGAACATCAATACCCAACATGAACATATTTTTTAAAAAATAAATTTATAATTTGCTATTTTTCCACTTGTGCAAAACAAAGAGCTTGATTTTCAATGAAAAACCTATGTTAAATAAAACTAAAAAACCACATACATAATAAAACCAAAACATATTAAAATTATATTCATTGGATAGCTCATTCTAAGGACTAACATCTTCAAGTTGGGTCTGTGAAGTCTCCTCCATTTTCATCCTCAACCCGAGCTTCAAAGAGCAAAAATCAGGAGTCTTTATGTGTCAGAGGGTGGGAAGGTGGGAAAAGGGGGGTTTGAGCGAACCTAATGGGTTTGCTCAAACCTTTGTTTGGTTGAACCAAGTTTCGATCGAACACCCTTTCCACAATGGTAAATATGGGTTCCCACATGCAAAGTGGTTCGCTCGAACCCTCGTTCGAGCGAACCCCTTTTGGGTTCGTTCAAACATTGAGTTCGTTCGAACCCCTCAAAATGATTTTTTTTTTGCATGGGTGAGGTTTTTGGAAGTTTTCCTTCCTCACTCGAATTGTAAACCACTTTTGTGGGTTCACCCTTCATGGCACATGATACATGGTGAGTGTAGACACGTAAAATAGACATCCACTCTAATTAACATCCAATTGTTCTATTAATCAATTAAAACAATTTATTGATTAATTCCCTAGCTTCACCGTACTTAATTAAATAAATCAAATTATTTAACTAAGTCCTTAAGTTCTTCTTATATGATTCAATGAATCAAAATTATTTAAATCAAATATCAAAACCCCTAAAATCCTCCAAGTTAATTAATCTGAATTAATTAACCTCTAATCATAATCACCCATTATCTAGCTTTTGACTAAACTTGAGTCAAATCTAAACTCTTAACTAACCCACCCACTTGCACAAATAAATCATTTAATTGATTTATTAAATCTTCTAATTTCCTCCAACTTGGAATCTTTGAGGGAATATTCTCCCAATTTGAATTTTCCCTCCCAAATGAATTGTCCATCCAACAAAGAATTTAAGAGCTCATACATGTCTCTTACATGTCTCTTACACAAGTCAAACTTGGAATTTAATTCATCTTTCATCACCCCTAAGCATGTCATTTCATCAAAATTCAAATTTCAAATTGGCACATTGACCAAAATGTGCACAACCCTCATCCTCTCACATCTTGACAAGTGGCATCTTGTCATTGGCTCATGAATGATTCCACATTCATCCAAATCCTTCAATCTTTCAACCTTGAATCTATAAATTTAAAGCATTTCTACTCCAAACAAACACAATTTAACAACACTACTACACAACTTGATGCACAATCTCATGAATTTTCATTATCATCTTGGCATTCTTGCTTATCAGGGATTGGGAAAGGGCTCTCTTCTCACATAAAGGGGCACCAATCCCCCTATGCGATGGTGGTTGATTAACTTAGATTATATTTATATATTTTAGGTTGCACATGCATTACTTCATATTTTTCTCTTCTATGTTTGATCAACAATTTCATAAGGAGGGGTTTATTTTAATTTACTAACAATGGCTAATCCATCTGTTGTTAGGAATTTTTGATTTACATCTAGGTTGCACATGCATTACTTCATTTCTTTCTCTTCTATATTTGATTAACAATTTCATAGGGAGGATTTTATTTCAATTTACTAACAATGGCTAATCCATTTGTTATTAAGAATTTCTAATTTACCTCATCCTTGTGTTGCTTAACACTATCCTTGCATTGTTGTGTATCCTTAACAATGCTATCATCATCAATCTAATCAATCAACCCTAGCTTGGTTTGCAACAAAATCCCAAAATAGAGAACTGATATCATCGCATATCCATATCCAAACTGTCAAAATCAATTAAAAATTCTAAAAAGTTCAGAAAATCCATCAAAAATCCAAAAAACATCCAAATCATTCAAAATCTGAAACATGTCAAAAACCTAAAAAAATCAAAAAAAGAGTCATCCAATTAAATTACGTCATCTCTAAGCTTGAATGAAGGCAAGTTTGATCTATGATCATCCCCCGAGACACCCTAGGTCAGCCCTTTAGGCGTTTGTCACAATGGCAATCCGTTTTCCCTTCTATCTTATCATGTTGAGTCAAGTTTGTTGTCAGTCGAACTACGTGGTCTCTGCGTGTATAACGTAGGCAAGGATAATTTATTGATCAACTTTTGAGACCCCTAGGATAGGTCTTTAAGCTAGTCTCTTCGTCATAAATCTCAAAAATACCAAAAACATTTGTAAAACACCTCAAAACATCCAAAAATAGCCTCAAAATATCTCAAAAAACCCAAAATGGTGCATCTCTCTCATCTCGCTTTCAATTGTAATAAATGTCTCTCATAATAAATCATCATCACCTTCATCCTTTGGTAAGACAATCAGAAGCAATTCTAGCAAGTCCAAAAGTGTTAACCTAATCATCAAAAGTCTCAAGTCTAGATCTGTAAGTCAACAAGTTGGTCAACTCGAAGTATCAATAGCTTATCATCCAATCAATCTCATCAAAACCTTGATCACAATGTGCCCTAGGAATGTGACTTTCTTGCGATGGAAATCAGCATCAGGTATCACCATAGTTTAGTCTTGGCTAGCGGTACGAAGAACATTAGATTGTTTGTTTACTTTATCTTTTCTTTGGATTTATCTTTTTGCGCTCATTCCAAGGACCTCTCGATGATGTCTAAATAGAAATATTTAGAGAGAAAGAAATGGGGCAACGATCATTATCCTTTTGTCTATTGTTCTTGTTGGATATTCTTGTAAAATAACTTTGTCATGTGTGCTTTGTTTGGTTTGTAGGGATGGTTTTTTAGGTGTCTAGTTGACCACATAAGAAGGCTTGCCTTTTTATGTTTTGGTCTAAGATATCTAGAATATTTGAACTACACTCCGAATAAGGTTTCATTTTTAAAGTGTGAACAAGAGTACTCCTATCTGATTGGCGAGTCAAATTCCATCACACTAGGTGCAATTCCATCCTGGTTCTTTATACCTTGATGCATTGGACCTATGTATGTTATCAAACATAAGGAAATTTATGCTCTTTATCTCTCCCATCCCTCGATAAGCAATACATCATCATCATTCATCATCATTTCTAATAAAGTTGGTTTGTTTAAGTTCTACATCTTCTTAGATTCAAGGGTTGATCCCTCTCATTCTTCTATCCTCTTTCATGCTAACAATCCATCTATCCTGCATTTGTACTCTCATCCTACATAATCACATCATATCATTTGCATAATCATTTAAGTTCTTTAAAATAATATAGATTTTTAATTCTAAGCATCTTGCAAACATATCATTTACATCATCATTATCATATAGATCAGATAGTCATAGCCATCCATACATCCATTTTGAACCTCTTTGTCGGGAGATCAACCTCAAATTGAATCTTTTCGCTCGATCTCTCGAGGGGGAAATGTACTAACGTACTTATTTCCACTGGGGCATCCAAAAAATTAGAAATTTTTTTAATTCGTTGTCAATGGCATCATTCTTTGAACCAATGCAACAAGTACATTGCTTCAAAGAGGGGCAAATGTAGACATGTAAAATAGACATCCGCTCTAATTAACATCCAATTTTTCTATTAATCAATTAAAACAATTCATTGATTAATTCCCTAGCTTCATCGTACTTAATTAAATAAATAAAATTATTTAATTAAGTACTTAAGTTCTTCTTATTTGATTCAATAAATCAAAATTATTTAAATCAAATATCAAAACCCCTAAAATCCTCCAAGTTAATTAATTTCAATTAATTAACCTCTAATCATAATCACCCATTCTCTAGCTTTTGACTAACTTGAGTCAAATCTAAACTCTTAACTAACCCACCCACTTGCACAAATAAATCATTTAATTGATTTATTAAATCTTCTAATTTCTTCCAACTTGGCATCTTTGAGGGAATATTCTCCCAAATTGAATTTTCCCTCCCACATGACTTGTCCATCCAACAAAGCATTTAATATCTCTTACATGTCTCTCACACAAGTCAAACTTGGCATTTAATTCATCTTTCATACCCCCTAAACATGTCATTTCATCAAAATTCAAATTTCAAATTGGCACATTGACCAAAATGTGCACAACTCTCACCCTCTCACATCTTGACAAGTGGCATCTTATCATTGGCTCATGAATGATACCACATTCATCCAAATCCTTCAGTATTTCAACCTTGAATCTATAAATACAAAGCATTTCTACTCCAAACTAACACAATTTAACAACACTACTACACAACTTGATGCACAATCTCATGCATTTGCATTATCATCTTGGAATTCTTGCTTATCAAGGATTGGGAAAGGACTCTCTTCTCACATCAAGGGGCACCAATCCCCCTATGGGATGGTGGTTGATTAACTTAGATTAGATGTACATATTTTAGGTTGCACATGCATTACTTCATGTTTTTCTCTTCTATGTTTGATCAATAATTTCTTATAGGGAGGGGTTTATTTCAATTTACTAACAATGGCTAATCCATCTATTGTTAGGAATTTCTGATTTACCTCTACAGTGAGATGTATTCATGGAATGTTGTCACATGATGGATAACACATAGAAACCACAACCTAATGAAGAAGAAAAGAATAGATGAATAAATCAAGAGCATAGGGGGATCTAATTATTCAGGGTCAAAACTGCTCATAGATATAGATAGATATATATAATATAATATATATATAAAAAAAAAAAATCAGCACCCCCCTAAACATATATATATTATAATTTGAAAAAGAGCACATCAAGAAAAAATTTAAAAATAAAAATTGGGTCAACATGGAAGAGGCTTAAATTCCCCATGCTTTGCATCGCCCCAACATGAAAATCCATGATTTACAACACATAAAAGAATGATGAGACATATAGAAGAAGTGTATGATAGAGTTTATCTTATGTATCCAAGAACCTACAAGGGTACCAAGGGTCCTCTAGGTGAGATCACAAACATATATAGACAAGTATAGGAGAGTATAAATAATTACACAAAACTAAGTTAAAAATGTAGAAGAGGGTGTCACTATAATCTGAGTCCACCAGCGGTCATCCTGCTCTCAATCTACATCATTATAAGGGGAGGGAGGATGATCCTATAGGGGAGGGATATGTAAAGAAGAACCAGCTGACTCGCTTGCAACAAGGGCTAAGAAAGAAGGCCCCTCGAGTTCTTCATCATCGAGATCTTGTGAGACTAAAGTCGTCAACCTTGCAAAGATCAAGGATATATTTGGGATGTCCTCCAATGAATTAAACATACAATTTTTAGGAGTTCCATGTGCGAATTGAGTAGGATGAGGATAAGAAACCTAAGAGTTACTACCAACCTCTGGGAGAGGGGCAGTAGAAAACTCTGAGAATGTGGGGGTTGTTGATGTCACTAGGATGGTATAGGCTAGAGCAGAACAAGACTCAAGAGAAGACAAAAATTTCTTATGACCATATCTTAAGGTGAGGTGATCCTCCAACTTGTGCTTCATCAGAGGATGTGGAATCCACATAGATGAAGTGAAACCAGAAGAAAAAGATGGAGCCACGGAAGACACCACCTTTATAAAAGGTATGTCCACAAGCTACAAGAAAGGAGGAATATTAGGAAGAGAAGTAAGAAGGGGTGGCTCCATCGAGGGAGTGATGAACACGTGCACCCTTTTGACGTGAGGTTCATAAGGATCAATTGATGAAGATGGAAAAAGAACAGAGGAAATGGGAACTAAGGTACAAGAAAAGACAGGAGTAAAAGGAACCAAAATAGAAGGAGCATAGATAAAAGAAATGGGCTCATCCTCAGCATTCTACAAGGTAGGGTGCTCCTTAGTAGAGCCTTTTCTTGGTTCTTATGGTCATGTGTAAGTTGGTTATGTTAGTTTGGGCACTAGAAGACACAAACTTAGAAGAGGTTGAGGGATTTTTCTCTACCACAGGAGCAACCTCCACAACCATCACTGGTGGAAGGGTGGACTCTTGAGGAGAAGCAAGACGAGGAGGCACAAAAGTAGAGAGATAGGAATCTTAGTGATAGACCTCTTTCCTTTCTCAGCCCTAGGGGTAGGTGGTGGAATAGGTAGAGGTTGTAGAGGTTGAGATGCAAAACCCACCCCATGGGAGTACTTCTCCTTTCCATAAAGGGTGGGCTAGGGCAAGTGTGCAGGCAACACTAGAAGTTGAAATACTTAGGACTTTGATTTCTATAGTGTGGGAATTTTTCCTTTTCCTATTCTTGGAATAGTAAGAGGAAAAAAAGATGTTCCCAAAGGCCAAGAAGAAGAAGAAAAAGGTGCAGAAGAATATGGAATGGAAGAAGAAGAGGGAGGATAAGGCCCTAGGGCTTGAGCAAGATTTTCCCTCCCCTTTGGAAGGGTAGAAGATGAAGCTTGGTGTTATGCATGAAGGTAGGCCTTTAGAGAGAGAGCATAAGGAGATGGAGAAAATCATCATTTGGCACTAAGACCCCAGTCTTGTATCTGAAATAAGCTTTATATAAAAGATCTCCCCTAGGAGGTAGGCGTCCAGCTAGGGTAGGGGGTGCTGCCACAATAATGGGTTACACTTTTTGGGACATCCTGATTTCTGCTGAAATCACACATTTTTAGAAAATATAATGATTTAAGACTTAAAAATGTTCTATTTAAAGGATTTTAATTAAAGAGGGTTTGATCAAACCCACTTATATCAAACCCCCTTGGATAGAAACCCACTAGGTTTAAACCATACCTATAATGGAGTCTCTTTTACACCTATCAAAATGCTGATAAAAAATCACTTTTGATTTACATTTTGGGGGATCAAATTAATTTATTTAAAATTTATCTTTTGTAAACCTGCAATCCTTTTATTATACTCTTTAGTATAATTTTATTATTATATTTATTTTTTATTTCTTGTGAATGTAGGTTTTTTAATGAACATCGAGGTCTTTGTTTCACACATATGGAAAAATAGGAAAAGAGAAAAAAAATTCTAAAAATTACATGTACACTAGATATTGATGTCTTTATTCCAACAAAAAAATAATAAGTTAATTCAAATGCATACAAAAACATTTATGCAGCTGAAAGTATAATATTTCCAAATTATAATTACTCTGACTTAGAAAATTAATTAAAAATATATATATGCAACAAAAAATTATGAAAAAATATCCATCCACTAGATATTGGTGTGAAAAAAATGTATTTAAAAATATAGAATTTTATCCTTTCTATAAAAAATTTATGTAGCTAAAAGTAAACATCATTGTTTGAAAATGTTGTTTAATAGAAAAAATAAGTTAATAAAAATTACATAAAAGGATTCACAATTTTTTTTTTAATTTTTTTTTTTAAATATAACTAGAATCTACACACAAAATTTGAAAAATCACTAGTTTGCTTCATCTTCAAATTCTTAATGGCTTAGCTTCTATAGGTGTAAGAAAGTGAAGATCTGGTGAAAAATGTTGATTTCAATGTCAAGTTTGGCCAAAAAGTGTAACCCATTATTGTGGGATCACCCTAGGCCAAAAGTGGTAAAGGGAGAAGTCCCCACATGATACTAGTGGCTTATATCTAGTATCTTGGAAATTATGCACGGTACTCTCGTGGGGAAACTTTAGACATTTACAGACTAACGAAGTGACTGCATTCATGAAGGCTATCCATTGAATGCGCAGACTTTCTTTGAACAAGTCATATGAAGGAATCACAACAAATAGGACTTCCAAAGCCTTAGGTTCTACTAGGATGAACAAAGAAATTGAACCAATAGGCACAATAGAAAACCCATCATGTGTGTGAAGGGTAGCATGTAACTCATCACAATTCTCCTTAGATAAATTATATATAAAAAGGTTCTCCTTTATAATAACATTCACACAGCTTGAAGGATCAACCATCATGATTTTTACAACATTATCATTGATATGAGTGGGAATGTATAACGGGGAGAGTTATTTGTTCAGAGGCAGATCAAGTGAAGTAACTATAATTTAGAGAATAGAATTCACATGCTCTAAAGGAGGAATATGGGTTAATGAGACAAAAATCACATACTTGAATGGGGTGAATTCAGAAGACGATGAAGAATGAGTGACCAAATTAGTAGAATGTGATGAGAATGGACTTGTGTAGATATGTAGCTAGCTATTCAGCTTCACTATAAATTTATTTGAGTTATATCTTCTACCATAGATCCAAATAGTCTCGTCATTGATGCAGTCTCGAATCACATGATGCAAGAGAATACATCTCTTTGTGTCATATCCAGAGACTTGGTGGTATTGGTGAAACTTCTATGCATTGCACCATTGAGGATACAACTTAGATAGTGGTCTAATCTATGCAAAAGTTATTATTTTATCTTTCAATTTTTTTTGTGGGATTCTATTATAAGATTTAGATAACTTAGAAAATATGTTGTTTCATACTATAGTATTTTTATCTATAGGAACTGAGACAATATTCACCATAGCCTTGTTATTTTTATATTCGACAGAGATTGACATAGTTGTTTAGCCATCTTGACAAGAGTGTGAGGGTGAATCCTCATACTAGGAAACCATTTATTGATACTCATGCAAGGGACCACATAGATGGATACTTCATCAAAAGAAATTTATCTTATAGTGTTGGCTATATTTTTTGATGAATATTTTTTCACATCGAAATCAAGTAAAGGATAAGAAACTTGAGAGAATAGGGCCCGATATTGAGCTATACAATTAGTTACCTTCTCATGAGGTCCCTAATTACAACGGATGAGATCATATAATATGATCCTCGACCTGATTTTGGCCTGGAACTTATGGAGGAAATGGTTTACAAGATTATTGAAAGAGAAAACTGAATTATCAGGTAGGGAGCAGTCCCATTTCAATGTGGAATCCTTAAGAGAGCATGGGAATATTTTTTCCAAGAGTACCTTATGGTAGAATAAATTTGTAGACATGGTGTTAAAGGATGAGATGTGTGTCTACATATCTCCATAGCCACTGTACTTTTCAAAATTTGGAATCTCCACTCCCTGAGTGATAGGAGTGTTTAGAATAGCAATAGACAAGGGACTATAGTGAAAAAAAGGTTGGAACATAGGTTGGGAGGATGAGATGGCCAAGTTCTCCAATTAATTCTACATATGTCCCATATTCTTTAAAAGAGCATTATGGACAGGATCAGTAGACTAAGTATGACCAACAAAACCACCAACATCCACACCGATAGAGCCACCAGCACCAGCGCCAATAGAGGTACTGACAGAAACTTCAAAAATAGGGACATTCTAAGTCATGTGTGGAGTAACTAAAACCTAGAGGAACCCTATTTACTTTCATTGTATGACTTTACTCAAGCATGGTGTCGGTATTAGTAGAGGGACCTATGTCAGCCATGGACATAGACACCCCAAGCATCGAGATATCTAGTTGTCATCTAACAATATCTAATATGACATCTTGGGTAGAACCCAAGATAGAGGTGTAAGATGGGATATGAGCCTCTATAATTTTTACTATGCTACAAATAATCTCTAAGCCTCTTCAATCTTTAATTAATAAATTCCTTAGGTTTTTAGCAATAGGAGCCACTTGGCCAAAGACATCATCTCTTGTTAAGAACCTCATGAGGTCTTTGATCCTCGGTTCCAAGGAGAAACTTTTCTCTACAAGGACCTTGAGTGAAGCTTCATCTTACAAGGAAGAGGTAAAATTTAAGGGTGAGGATGGAAGGGTAGGAACATGGGTTATAACTTCATTGATAAGAGGGGTGTATCTAATAGAGGGTCCTAAAGAGAACTCTTTGAAAGTCAGGCCGAATTGGATAGGACTAAACATTCAAGATCCCATATTTGTGTTTCGATAACTCATCCTTACTATGTATCTAGAGGTAGTTAACTAGGTCATAAATGTTAGTGTAATTAATTAATTAATTATTACACTAGCATAAGTTAACTTAGGGTTAATTAATCATATTAGTCCTAGGTTACTTTTTATCATTTAATAATGGTGTTGAGATAAGATTCTCTTCTAGAAGATGAGTTGTCTTTTCTAGAAGTTATCTCCATCTTGTTATCATTCCCTAGGTTAGGGTTTCATGTTGTCACATGAAGTGTGGTTTGTACACATGGCAACATCTTATGCTTTTTAGGTTTTGCTCTTGCCTATATAATCAGGCATATGTACACTTTGTAATTCAATCCAGATCATCATAATAGAATCTCTATTTTGAATGTCACTATCATACTTTCTGTGTGGGTGAATATTTCTTCTTGGCAAAGGTCCTCCATTGAAGTCTGCAGCTTCATCAAGGCAAACAGTAATCCAGCATTCCAACATGGTATCAGAGCTGTTCCAGTGAAGGTTCATCCCAGGATCAAGAAAGTTTGGCTCCGATTTGGACATATTCAGCCATTTGAGGTATATCTAGGGTTTTTGCATTTTTTTACTATCCGTACATGGTTGCAGAAAAAAATATCCTCCCTTTCAGTCCTCCATCATGGCAAAAAAATTTTTAGATCATTGGGCATTTTTTATTTCTAAAAACGGACTATTTTTTCTATAGTTCTTGCAAAAAATTTGTTCTGCGGATAACAGTTAATTAAATTTGAGGTCGGAATAATTATTTTGTTGGGGGACTATTGTTCTTCATCGATTGGCATTAATATTTGCAGGTATTTTTTTTTTTTAAATATATATATATATATATACATCGGCTTTTATTGCAAATTCTTTGCAATATTCTTTTTTCTGCGGACTCCGACCGGCCCTGTACCTTCGGCTGCCGTCATCAGCCGTCACCTCTATTGGCCTGCTCACATCAGCCATCACATTTCTGTCAATTCGTTCCCGCCGACCTCCCACTGACCTCCAGTGTTTCCCACTGACTGTGCTCCCGTCGACCGCTCAACAGTGTTTGTCCTAGCCCCAGCGACGGTCACCTCAACGACCAGAGGCCCCACCTATTCCCAGTGGCGCCGCCCTATCTGCTCAGCCGCCGCTCTGTTGGCGCTCCGCCCGGTGACGCTTTATTTTTTTGCAGGACTTAGCCTGCGGTCCTATCAACGACCAAGGGCTCCATTTTTTCGGCCCCCTGGTGCTTATCTTTTTGCACCCCTTTAGTTTGTACAGTTCTACAATAGCAGTGATCTTTCGAAGGCCATATCTTCCACATACGGTATCAAAAATTCACAAACGATATACTGTTGGAAAGGTATCGATGTCTACTTTTCAGTGATCCACTCTATTTTTCCAGATTTTGCTTCTATCAGACATACCATCCAGTTGAAGTAAAAACCCTAAATTGGGGTTTTGGAGGTGATACTTTTTCAGTTTGTCAAAATTCTACCATCAGTAGGGTATTACTGTGTTTTTCCAGCATTTCAACACTATCCTCATATTTTCAGCATTCTTTTTCAGAGATCTTTTGTCTTGTTCTCTTTTTCTCTCTAATGGCTGAATCAGGTTTTGTGCTTCTAACTCCCCACAATTACCACACATGGAAAATTGGTATGCAACGTCTCCTCTGGTCTAGAGGTCTTTGGTCTACATTGGATGTGAATCAACCTAATCTTACTAGGGAATATGATAGGTTTCAGCATTGGATCAAGTGTGAGGAGGCTATGGGACTTATTTCTCTTCATATCTCCAATTCACTATTTTTCAACATCGAGGGGTGTAATACTCCTAAAGAAGTTTGGGATAAGCTCAAGACATTGTTTGGTTCAATAAGTGATATTCGGGCACTTCAATTAGAGTCAGAGATTGCTTCACTCTTAGTTGATACTTTTCCCTCTATTGATGATTACTTGGTGAAATTCAAGTCCTTGAGGACTCAACTTGCAGGGTGTGGTAAGTACAAAAATGACAAAGAAAGCATCTTCATGATCTTGTCTAAATTAAAAGGCTCTTTTTCCTACTTTGCTACTTCGTTTTATTCTACAATGGATGGACTTGGAGATAGTTTTGTGATGCTTTCATTTGAGACTTTCTGTGAGCGATTGACTAGGGAGCAATCTAAACTCCTCCAAGTTGATTCATCTTCAACGTCTCATGCTCTCATTGTAGCACCATCCAAAGGGAAAGGCAAGCATAAAGGAAAATTCAAGACAAGATCTTTTGAATCATCACAGCACAAGGTAGACAAGCCTACAAAGGAGAGGCCCAAATGCAACTTTTGTAATGGGCTTGGACATCGTGAGGAGACTTGTTTTAAGAAGGAGATTCGTGAATTGAGAGAACTTCTCAAGGAACATAACATCACTCTTCCTTCTTCTTTTGTTCTCTCATCCCACTCTTCTTCACATGAAGAGTCATCTTCAGGTATGGCTGCACTTGTCTCAACTGAGAATCTTGGCAAAGGGCATGCCTTGATCACTACACTTGTTAATAGATAGGAAGGTTGGGTCATCGACTCAGGAGCTTCAAGGCACATCACCTATTCCATGAATCACATCCTTTGGGAGACTATGCGTCCTCCAGATTTTGATAGAATGTTCACTGCCAATGCAGACATGGTTCATGTTGCTACAATTTGTGATGTTACTTTGGATGGGAGGCCTCTTTTTGATGTTGTTTATATTCCACAAATGGCTCATAATCTACTTTCTGTTTATCAGCTTGCTCAGGAGGGTCTTAAGATTGAGTTCACATCTGATCTAGCTATCATCAGGGATCAGTTTGATACTCTCATTGCCTATGGTGAGGTTGATCATCAATCTCGAGTGTATAAGTTCACCAAGTTTTGGGATCAGACTCCATCTTCTTCGGCTTCTCTAGATTTCAGGGAAGGAAGCAATTCTTCTCCCCCTCGCCAGGGTTGTGGCGGTTGGATTGATTTGGCTCTTCTTCCAGCACCATCTTCTTCCTCCTCTCCATTGAGATTTGTTTCAGCAGAGCAGGGCTCATCCATCTCTTCTGACTTTTGGCATCCTGATGGGTTCACAACAGGTCTTGGTGACTTGTCTTCTCATTTCTCCACAGGTTTTGAAGACATCCTTGAGGGGACCACTATTCTTTATGGGGGGGATATCTAGTCTCCTAATCTTCTTTTTTGTATTCTTGTGATGATTGTTGTCATTGGGGGGATGATGTTGAGTCCTCCAATCATCACCTTTCTGCTTTTTATCTCCTTTTTTTGAGAGGGGTTTTCTTCCCATTGGGTTTTTCCCCTTTTCTCCATTTGTGGGAGATTAGTTGCATTTTCATCCTATGTACATGGGTACCTAAAATGGCCATTAGCTGGGACCCATCATCATCATCATCATGCATAATTATTGCATTTTCATTTCCTCCCTAAGTTGCACTTATGGGGGGGTGTTAGTGTAATTAATTAATTAATTATTACACTAGCATAAGTTAACTTAGGGTTAATTAATCATATTAGTCCTAGGTTACTCTTTATCATTTAATAATGGTGTTGAGATAAGAGTCCCTTCTAGAAGATGAATTGTCTTTTCTAGAAGTTATCTCCATCTTGTTATCATTCCCTAGGTTAGGGTTTCATGTTGTCACATGAAGTGTGGTTTGTACACTTGGCAACATCTTATGCTTTTTAGGTTTTGCTCTTGCCTATATAATCAGGCATATGTACACTTTGTAATTCAATCCAGATCATCATAATAGAATCTCTATTTTGAATGTCATTATCATACTTTCTGTGTGGGTGAATATTTCTTCTTGGCAAAGGTCCTCCATTGAAGTCTGCAGCTTCATCAAGGCAACCTGTAATCCCGCATTCCAACAATAAATCTCATAAAGAATGTCTTGAAACACTATCAGCTACACATCCAAGTAAGAGAGAAGAATTTTTTTTGAAACAAAGATAAAGAGAAAAGGAAGGTTTATGTTAGGCTCACCAAAAAGTAACAAAGAGGATCTGCTACTCTTGAGTCTCTAGGATAGTGAAGAGTTTACAAGGAGCAGATGGCTCTAGGTTACCTTAATGACAAAAGCTCAAGTGATGGGGTAAAAAATAAAGGAAAGACTAAACTATGTTTTTGGGTTTTTATGAATGTTTATGACTAAGAACTTTAGAATTTAGATGAATAGACCTTAGAGGTCCCAAAAAATAAACTAACAAGATCTTGAATAGAGGACGAGAGAACAAACCAAGGATGAAAACATGATGCATAGTTGTCTCTACAACACACTAGAATTTCATATAGACCAAGAGTAGAGTCTACTGCAAAAAACAATTAGGACATGCTAACCAACTTGAATGCACTAAAGTTTGACAGTTTTTATTGACTAAGCAAAATACTGAAAATACATAAATAAAATGAAGTACAACAAGAATAATACTTAAATGATGGATAGACTAGCTATAAGAAAAATGACGAGTAGGAGGAAAATATATTTAACTCATGGTAGAGCTAGCCTCCCTCAATATCCTCATGAATAAAACCTATATACACATAAATGAAAAAAAAATTAGGGCTTCTTTTCGGGGCTTTTCTTAGTCAAACCCTCGCTTTGGTGTTTCCACCTCCATGGATAGCTAGATAGACAATGATATAAAAATAGTGATAAAGAAATGGTAAGACAAAGGATGCAATATGCAAGATAAAAAGTATGCTAACAATAAGAACAATAATGCAATGAAATGAAAAGGTTACCCTCCCTTCTACAAGCTTGGTGAAGCTAAGAGGAAGAGTGGTGCTTTGAAAATGTGAGACAGTCGTGCAAAGACGTGATGTAGAGAGCTTGAAACTTATAAGAAAATATGTAGAACAACAAGGAGAGAATGGAATTGCTAAGAAGTGAGATAGAAATTACAAGAATGAAGTGGAATTATAAGAATGAGAATGAGGAGAGGAGAGAAAGAAATGGTCAAATTGCATGTCAAAGAGTCATTCCTAGGTGAGCTTGTGACTGCAAAGGCGTTACACTTTGTAAGCAAGCGACGGCATAACATCCAAATGACCACAATAGCAAGAATCTTGTCAACACGTTCGTGCAATGTGTGGACGTCTATGCAATGAGAAAGCATTCAAGACAAAAATTTCCCCACTGATAGAAAATGACAAGGCAAAGATGAAAATGAAAGCTTAGAAGGTAGGTTCTTACATTATTGACTTATTAAGCTAAAGTAAAAGGTGATGTTATGGGAAATTACATAAGGGGTCAATTTTACGCCATAACAACATACATATTATATGTGGGGTGTAAAGAAATAAATATATGAATATAAAGAAGCAAATAATTTTTTACATATATATATAATATAAAAAATGAATCTAACAATAGAATTTAATTATTTTAAGACTTTAAATTTGTCCCATCAAAATTCACTAAAGGGGTTTCATTACTAAGAAATGTAAGTCACATATTCATTCCAGTGAGTTTGGAGTGCATCCCCATTGTCACATACAATAATTACTTTATAATTTTATCCCATTTCATCTAAGAAAAAAATATGAGACAAAAAAAACATCATACTTAAGTTATACAAGCATAGTTCATTATATACACATAAACAAACAATAAATTTTCTTATATAAATTATTATACTAATTGAGTTTTAGTTTTGATTTAATGCATTTTATATAATTATAGATTTTTTCTTTTTCCTTTTCTCTTAAATTTAAGATTGAATGGAAAAACCATTAGTGCAGTCATATATAAAAAAGAAGTTTTAAGTATTACAAATCATTATGTATAAAATATTTAGTACATTTCATCACATACATTCAATATCCTTACCCTAACTGTTACCTTCTTTATTCATATTTTAGTGGAACATTGGTGGCATCCTTATGTGGTTCCTATGCTTATTAATTCTTCCTTCATTTTGGAACCCCATCACATGCCATTGTTGCAACAACAACATGATAGAACAAGAATTGGGTTTACATTTTTAGAGTTTGACAATGTTGTATATTGCAAATGAGGGAAAGTGTTAAAGTATTTGGGGTTTGGTATCTAGTAAGGAATAGTGGATATGATGAGGGATTTAGTTTTGAAAAATGTATCGTTGTTTTGTTAATAAAAGAACTAATGTACTTGTCATTCCAATAATGAAGAAACTAATACAAAAAAACATGAGTGATGCCATTTAAAAGAAAAGTGAAAGATATGTGTCTAAATAATTAATCAAAAAGATTACATAATTTCTACATACCTTTTTTTCATATGTTCATAGATAAACTTAAATCTCCACGAGAATTGACTAAAAGAAATAGTGTAACACAATTATAAAGGAAGCTGAGAACGACTAGGATCGAAATATCGAATCAAATTACCTGAACGATAGATGATGTGATGGAAAAATATGGGATAAGGAAGCAACGATAGATGATAGTAATGTGATGTGTACCAAATCTAATAGATTATTTATTTACTTTTTAAAATGGTCAAATACTCGTCGTATTATATGGAAAGTCAATAGAATACCGCAAGTCGAAGCCGGAACGAGCTGGGAGAGCCACACGAACCTTCGCAGCAGTGTTTAACGCTTGCTTAATCACTGTTTCACGCGTCATGAACTTCTCTGTTCTATTATTTAAAACCTAGTAGCGCGCCGGGTAAGGTGCCTACCAACTTCTCCGTTAATAAGAAGTATCGAGAGTCCTCCTGCGAATTTACGTTAGCCGTTCTCATGCAAACCTCTTAACAATGTCAATAAATGATTGCGTGTCCTTATATTTTAGTTGATAAGTTTTTCACTATTTGTTATTGCTTTGCATACAAGTTTTAAGTTTTCTTTTTCTGTTTTTGCTACGTTCACCCGTTTCTCTGTATTGATATTGAAGGTGTAAGGAAGGGTAGTGATAGTTGGTTGTTACCAACGCCGAAGCATTCCTCTCAAATCCCAGAAACCTCCAGTTGCCACTATTATATATACACTTCCTCCCTCTACCACATATTATTATTATTTCACTGCTTTATCAATTCAATCTGCTTTTGCTCGGGAAGAAGCCCACTTGCTCAGAAGGTTAGCATTGCTTTTTTAACAGTTTTTTCAAGGGTCGCTTATTCGCTTGCACTGCACAATGGCATTCCCAACGAACGAGGTCTCGGCTACTTCTAATGATGTCATCAACAACGTGGAATCCTATGCACATGAAATATGTGAAGTGCTGAAAGCCCATGAAGACAGATATGATGGTGTAGTTGTTGACATAGAGAATATGCAGAACGATGCTACTCGTTTTGCAGCTTCACTCAAGGCATCACTTTCTCAATGGGCACGCCAGGTCAGTGCTTTCTTAACTCTAAATGCAAATCCCTCAATAAATAAATGTAGAAGACAATAAAAAATAATATCTTCAATTCATACTTGTCGGGTATACAGGGAAAGAAGGCTGTGTGGATTAAAGTGCCCAAGGAACAGGCGAAACTAGTTCCCGTTGCGATTGAGGTCAGTTTTACAAAAAATCGCTACCACCATTGATGTTTTATGCTGCAAACCATTTATATATGCTTCAATATATCATGTGGTGAATTGCAGGAGGGATTTGGATATCACCATGCAGAGCCTTCATATGTGATGTTAGTGTATTGTATCCCTCAAACTGTTTCTACCATCCCTGATAATGCTTCACATCAAGCGGGAATTGCAGCTTTTGTATTCAACGACAGGAAAGAGGTAACTCATGTAATATTAGGCATATACCAGAATGTAGTTCAGTTCTGTTGTTCTTCTTATATATTGTATTTTTCTACTAAATATTCTCCTCCTGTACTCCATATCAATGTAAGTGTGAAAAAATATTCACTGTTTTAAGTGCTTGTTCGTGTTAGGAGGATTTCCTTATCTTACATCACGGGTAAAATATATAATTAGTATAATGACTACCCACTAATGTTATATTAATAGCGGATGTGGCACAGCGGCTTGATCTGATACATAAACTATGATGGCAATGGCAATGTAGGTTTTAGTAGTTCAGGAAAAGTGTGGTCCTTACAAAGATTCCGGGTTGTGGAAGATGCCAACAGGAAGGATTAACCAGGTGTGAGCTTTTAAATTCCGTTATCAAACTAAATTTATGACACTGCAGTTTTTACATGAAATTACAAGACAACCACTAGTGTATTTATGGGCGATGTTTGTCTGATAGGGGGAAGGCATTAAGGAAGCGACCATAAGAGAAGTTCAGGAAGAAACAGGGGTAAATGTCACTTATCTCATCTTTTTCCTCTTAATCAGGATATTTTACTTCTTTCCTATCTAATTTCCCACATTTTTGATAATTTAAGTATATTCCTGCGCTTTTACAGATTGATACAGAATTTGTACAAGTGGTTGGATTCAGGTAAGCAAAAAATTCATTACCGATAGCCTTACTGTTTTGTAAATTGTTTCATGGTTGGTACAAAGGAGGATACGTTTGAACTAGTAATTTTTAGCTTTCTAAGAGTTGTGGGTGCATGAACTACAGGGATGGTCACAATGCCCCTTTCGGAAAATCCGATCTGCTCTTCGTTTGTATGTTGAAATCCGTTTCTTCTAATATTGTTGTACAAGATACCGAAATTTCAGCAGCCAAGGTACGTGTTTAAACATATGGCGGTGATTCAAAATCGTTAAGCTGGGTTGTTTCAATATCGTTTAATTGGTGTTCAAATTTGTTTTGTTCAGTGGATGGCGATGGAAGAATTTGCATCTCAACCTAAAAACCAGCAGAGCAAACTTCTAAAAGATATGATCGGCGCGTGCATTGCCAACGTCAACGGACGATGTAAAGGATTTTCAGGCATTGGGATATCGTCAAACTCGCGCAAGCCCTCTGCTTTTTACTGCACTGCCATCGATACTCAATAATTTATCGGCGTTCGCAAATTTGAAAACAAAATAGAATGGATGCCAGAAACCTCCTTATTACATCCATTGTAGTTAGGTCTACACATTATTAGTACCTGCCTTTTAGGCCATTGGTATTGTATTTATCATACTAGTGAGTTATTATTTAATTGCATTGGTAACAAATAAAAGGTCAGAATTTTCATGTGAAACAAATATTCATCGTTCGCAGAGTTGAAATGCAAATTTTTAATTAAAAAGTATTTAAGAAATAAATTAATAATATTTATTGAATTTTTTGTTAAAATTTTCATATAATATAAAATAATTAATAAGAATTTTTTTTAAATCTTTAAACATGTCATGTGAATGTTATAACTTGTATGGTGATTACATATTCATTATTAATAAAAGAAACAATTATCACTCTAATTTTAGTAATAAAAGAAACAATAATCACTTTAAATTTTTGCAGAGTTGAAATGTAAAATTTTAATTAAAAAGTATTTAAGAAATAAATTAATAATATTTTTGATAATCTTGTTACAATTTCCATATAATGTAAAATATTTAATAAGATTTTATACAAGATAATATACATGTCTTTTACATCTTCAAACATGTCATGTGAATGTTATAACTTGTATGACGATTACATATTCATTATGAAGTAACACTTACACCTGAAGGAGGTTCAAGGATTACATCAATAGACAACTATATGTATGTTTAATATGTTAGAGAGTATGTGTGCATCCATGGATGCACTACAAATTCTAGTTCCATGTAGCTAGATTAAATAATTAATAATAAGTGCTAAATAATAGAATGAAATAAACTAGGACAAATAGAATGTTCCCATCTAGTTGTCAAATCAATATTTATCTTGTGTTTATGTGATAAGTGAGATTTTAGAGGCTTTTGTGTGATATTTGGGAGGCTTTTACCATTTAACTATGGCATAATAGGACTTCTCAATCATCTCATTCAAGTCCACACCACCTGTAACCTCAATTGAGGCCTGCACACGACCCTTCATCTCCTCAAAATCCCTATGCGGCCAGCACATCAGGAACAAATCTCAAATTATTTGCAAGTCATGGATCAACTCAAAGTTAATCTTAGAACACAAATTATCATTTATTTGTAGATCATGGCTCTTTTAAAAATTATTTCTTCACAAGCTACCTCTTGCATTTTGAACACAAGGAAATAGTGTACCACCTTTTAAGAGATGGAACTAGAGGACCTCTTATTTCACTCTTAGTTCATTAAAGAAACCAAGATCCCTCAACCAATTGACATGATTGAGGAATGGACTAGGTTTAGGATGGTTTACTTAGGTGTGATTAAAGAGGGTTCACCACTAAGAAAATGAAAGCAATATGTAAATCTAGGTGTATGACTTAGAAAATGGAAATTCAAAAGCATGTACTCATATTGATAGACATAATAAAATAGAGAAATACTTGGAAAATAAAATATGACTAATTGAGATCTAAAACACCTAAATTTTGCTACTTTTGATATCCACTAGGACTCATACGCTAGACTAGGCGATTTAGTCCCAATCTAGGGTTTTTGGGTAGAAATTATAATATTTAGGTGACATATCAGGATCCTCTAGAACAAAGGAAGAGCACCTTTCTAGCACAAAGTTGTACCTCTATTCCACAAAAAGCCATCTATGCTTCACAAAGCTACACCTTTCACTCAAAATTGTGCCTTCATTTTGTGCAATTGATTTGATTATTTATGGTTTGACATAGGTTTTGATTGACCATTCTAACACTATTTTTGTAGGTTGTTTATCTCTTTGTTTTCAATAACTAGAGTTTCTAGGGTTTCTCTAACTTAGGGTTTCATTGAAGTTTTCAAGGAGATTTGAGTTTGCATCAATATTGTGATCTTTTGAAATCATTATCTAACATATTTTTGTAAGATATATGTGCTTTCCAGTGCTCCCTAACCTCATCTTGTTGGTTTCTAAGCTAGGTTCACCAAAAAAATGCATTTGTGGACCTCGAGGGACATTTTGAGGCTCTGTTTGTGAAACTGAAACTATATTTCATAGAAAGGAACCTCTATTTCCTAGATATGAACCTCTGAATCATCCTAAGGTCCCTCTTCATCATAAATTGGTGCCTCTATTTGGTAGATTTGTGACTCTATAATTTCAATGTAAAATTTAGGGTTTTTGAGTTTAATATTTCATCTAACTTGAATTTTTGGTCAACTAACAATTCGTACAACTTCTAAATACATTTCATCATGATTATGGTATTATTCAAAAAAAAAAAAATCAAATATTACATTTCTCACTAGTCTAGGCACTAAAGTTAGTTTAGTGGGTTATTGAACATTGTTTGCCATATTTGAAAGGGTTTGTGGATGTATGCTATCTCATTCTTCTTAGTGTGATATTGGAGATTATAAATCTCACACTTCTTCATATTTTATGTTTTATTTAATATCCTAAGGATTACTAGTTTGCATGTATGCTCTCTCCTTGTGCTTCATGTGATCTTGGGTGATCAAAAACACCTAGTATAGTCTTTCCCACTAGGAGGCTTTTTTGGGTATTTGATCACCTCAATGACAACCTCAATCATTTTTTTCTAGTGGAGTATATATAAAAGGGGGAGAGTGGAAGTTATACCTCAAAGTGTGGCTAGCATCATTTGAGCCAAGTTGTAAGACCCTTGGCCTATTGAGACTTGTTTGGTGATGAGAGAAGTAGAAACCCTCTTGGGCATTATCAAATTAGCTCATTATTCATAGATCCACAAAAAAAGTTGTATTTAGAACTATTTAATACCATTCAATCATTGCTATGCTTGGTGCATGGTACAATGTCATGCCTAAAGCTACTCACCATATATCTCCTTGAGTAGAGGTAGAAGCTCCTTGGGAAAGGTCTTAGGACATCCAAGGAAGAGAAAAGGTGATCCCTTGTGTCATTAGATCTCCACGTACTGACTCATATGCCCAAGGTGTAATATCTCTAAAAATGGGTAAAATCATTGTACAAGAACTCATATGCCCAAGGTGGCAATTTAGTCTCATTCACATAAATTTACAAAATAAACCTCACAAGAGATAGAGAAAAATGTTATTTTCTTAGTAGATGGGGGTCAGCCTCAGTTAGACCCCATTTGAGTAATTAAAATTTGAAATGAATTGACATAACATGAAGGAATGATGAATGAACAAATGAATGTAACAACTCAACAAACCATGTTTGATCCTTGGAGTGTAGATCTGCAACTTGTATGAATTGGCTTCAATGGATGTAAATCTTGATCATGAAACTTGATATGGCTTTCAATGCTTGAGCTTAGATCATAAATGCTACATCAATGTATGTTGGCTCACAAACACACATGATGCATGAATATTTTGACACATGATGCTTAAATCTTGAATTGGTGTTCTTGGATGCTTGATAATAAGCTCTTGAATGCTCTTGAACAATTGAAAATATTTCTTGAAGGCTCTAGATCTAGGAGAGGCTCTCTTGCTTGAAGATTCTTAGGCTACTTAGATTTCTTAGGTGAAATAATGATTTGAAGCCTCAATTATATACTTATTCCATCTTATTTACTATTTATTAGATCCCAAATGCCAACATTCCCAAAATTTGAATTGAGAACCCTTATTTCCCACTTAAAACACTAAAAAGGGGCAAGATGGGACTCATACACCCAAGTTGGCGTATAGGTGCCCCCCTAGCCTTTCAAGTTGAGAAAATTTCAAGGGGTTATAATATTAAGTGTATTTCTTTAATTTCTTGGGATTTTAGTTGAAATAAGCCTCAGAATAAATAATAAAGGGTCTTAGGGGCCTATTAATGATGATTTAAAGGTCATAAATACAAGAGTGCCCAAAACTTAGTGTGAAGATGTAAATAAATACACTTTACAAAACTAAATTAAGGAAAAGTTAGGTCTCTTTAGTTTAAAAGGGCCCTAAACTTAATGTTAATGTGTAAAACACATTGCAGCACTAAATCAAGGCAACACGAGTTTAATTTAGTATTACTTATTCCCAAAATAAGTGTGATAAAGGGATAATTTTTTCTACACTACATTTAGCCCCCACTTTAGTGAGAGGAGGAACTTGCTTCAAACTCACACTTAAGCAGATATTCAAGAGGGGTGCAAGTGTACCCATGTGGATGGTATAGGATGACAAGGGTCAAGGGGGTGGTCAAGCCCCTAGGATCAAGATCCTATGGAAAATCAATATAGGCACAAGAGAACACACATGTAAATGATGTATGAAGAAACAACAAGATACAAGCATACACTACCAAAGACATAAAGAAGAATGAAAAACAAAAAAAAATGGGTGGATCAAGCCTCGACCATTTTTCCAACATAATGTGGATTAGATCTAAGTTTGTTAAAAAAAACCATTTACAAGTGGAACACGATGTCCACTATGCAAACCAAATGCACGCTCACATGAGCTAGTGAAAACTTTGGCCATCCACTAGGTCAGCCCCCATAGAGGTGAGACACATATGTGCACATGACCGGTATTCACTCACGCACACAAGAAAGTGGCTATAGGAAATTCATGCCTAATTTTGGCTCCCATATGCTAACCATACCAAAGCTATACCTCCTGATAAATTTGATAAGGTTCCAAACAACATGAACAACAAGATTCATAAGGCAAGAAAAACTTTGTATGCTAACACTCATGAACAAGCAAGATGACTCCATAGGAAAGCAAAGTGTGTTATGCAAGGTGGCCATATAATTTATTGTAAATGCAATATAGTGTAAGGTATGTTCAAAGGGATTTTTCTCAGTTCATGTAAGGTCTCTTCTTAGGGAACATCATGTCTAATGTCTCCAAGAGGAAAAATCAAATAAATATCATGAGCTCGAAGGAAATCAAAACCAGTGACCCCACCAAGAAAAGGATACATTGCAAAAAGAAAGAAAATTGCATAGTGAAACATGAGCGCCAATTTATGCCCCCAATTTAAATCAGTTGCTAACACCATTGTTGTGAGAAATTTCTTTAAAGTAGAAGAAGACATGAGATTTTATTTAGAAATCTCTATGCTAAGTCATATGTTTTTGGATGAAATTATATCATGAATATATGGTTACCCCCAAAATGCAATACTAAAGATAACTCGGTATATCACATGCAAGCCAACTTAAGGCATGTCATCCACATCCCAAGCTTTCTCTTATATGTACATGGAATGTGATCAACTAGCAAAACAATACAACAACAAGTGGCATACGAGGACAATGATATCTAACCCCTTGCCCCCACTTAGTGCAAGACAAGGATGAGCCAAGATAATTGATGAAAAAAATGAAAATTAGTGTCAATTAGAGGAACTAGGTGTGTTAAAACAAGGAAGAGCACCACAATCCTTAAGATGTTGAATTCAATTACTCAAAGCCTTACATTCATTATTAGAATGACCATGAACTCTATGATATGCAAAAAATGAATTCTTATAGTAAAATTTCTTTCATGTTCTAGGAGCGAGAGATATCAAACGATCTTGGAGGAGTCTGGAAAAGATACTTTCTTGATTAATAATAGAATATGTTTCTTTATTTTGTGACAAATATATCTCTTGCTTAGTAAAATATGCCATACTTACACAAGACTCTTTATATTGCAAGATTTTGTTTTCTTCTTTAACAGGAGGTGTAAAATCTAACAAACTCCAATCATTAATAACACATGTCCTAGGAGTGATTTGTGTGATGATATTAATGCTAAGCAAAGACTTATTTGATGCTTTCATTTCTTTCGATAGACAATAATCAAGACCACTACTTTCTATCAATTCAAGATGCACTAATGTTAAAGTTGGCTTAGAAGAATCTTTTGTAAGAGTGTTAATATTAAGTGAAGGCTTATTTATTTCTTTCGAGGGATGATAACCAAGACCATTATTCATTTCTTGTGTGTTAGGATCTATAGGAACACAAATACCTTGTTCTTTAGCACCACATAATTTTCCACTATTCCCAAGTTTTTTCATAAGTTCATAACCTTTTCCATAAAGATTTTTCGTTTCTTTTGAATTTGATGTTTTCTCATAAGCAACTTCATCAATTTTTGTTGTGTAATTTTCTTCTCTTTCTAAAGTGGTTAAGATGGATGCTTTCAAAGGTTCATCTAAATTGTGTGTAACTGACATTACCATTGTTTATTTTCCCTTTATAGACTCTTGGTTTATGATCTTGTATTCGCCCATGAATGTATGTTTGAAGTCTCAAGAACCCCAACCATCATCCAATAACTTTGCGACTTCTTCAATATGTTTTTCTTTCTCTTGCACGGGTTCCACTTGTGTGGTTGGTGTCAATGTTTTGTAAGGAATTTCCATGTCTTTTTCAAGTTGTAAAACACTGTAAGGATCATGATCAGTGTCGAGTGTTGAGTGTGTACACTTTTTTTTTGTAGACATATTTCCATTTTTGATGAAGGGTAGAAGGCACCACATGCAGCTCATGAATCCATGGTTTTCCTAAAAGAAGAATATATGAAAATTGAGGCATAACATGGATCGTGGTTTTTAATGTGGCCTTTCTAGCTGAAATAGGAAAAGTGATCACACCAAGCAGTCATTTTTCTACGTTATCAAACCCACTAGTAGATAAACATGTAGGTTGAATTCCTGATCTATCCATGCCAAGCCCATCCAAAAGGGTTCCACTACACATTATAAGGGTTGAGCCATTGTCAACAAGGGTTTTTTGTATCCCTGTCCTATTCTATCTAGCTATTATCATGAAAGTTTCATTTTGCTTTTGTACTTCTAATGAAGGTAATTCATCTTGATGTAAAGTAATGTCTATGTTTTTCAGTGGTATAGTTTGACTTTGGATTGCTACTTCATTTGATTGCACATTAGGACAGGTAGGAATTTGTTGTAAGGAACTTTGAATCATGTTATGATAACGAGGGGATGCTTGAATAAGGTCCCATAAGGATATCTTAGCAGGAGTATTCTTAAGTTGTTCAACAAGGTCATACTCCTTTCCACTTTGTAGAGGCAAACAAGGAGCACTAGGCAAGATAGGATTAGGCAATGGGAGGTATGATGAATTTGTTTATCTTGGTTGTGGATTGTTTCTAGTGGTATATGTATGAGAAATAGTATTGTAACTTGACTACTATAACACATTATTCTTAGGCAATTTGAGGATGAGGACAAGTTTGTTTTGAGTTTTTGTTGTTGTGAGGGTGGGTAAAGGATAAGTTCATGCTCACGATAGTGCTTCAAGGGATATCTAATGTGCACAACCTCAAAATAATTATCCTTGTTTTCATTATCTCTTAGTGAAGGGGAATTTAATGTCACTTCACCATCTTCATGTAAGGAAGTTACATCACTATTGTTTGAAAGACATGTGTCAATGTTCTCATTTTCATCCACCATGACATCTTCCTTGGTAGGAGAGTTTATAGAAGAACTATAAACTAGATGTTCATTACATTCAAAGGTTGGTTCTTATAAAGTAACTTCATCACAAGTAAAGGACTCATCAATGATGGAATTCTCTTGTTAAATCGCTTTTTTATTAGAAGAAGAGAGACAAATATGAATCTCATAACCCTCATTGGCTTGATGTTCTAACACCAAAATATCCTCTTTGCAAATAGTAGAGATATTAGGGGATGAAAAATAATGTTTATCTATGATTGCATTCCTTTGTCTCATAATTTCTTCCAAACTAGAATATGTATAAAAATAAATATGGTTTTCATAGACCTTAAAGATTTCATCATCCAACACCAACACATCCTCCTCACAAATAATGTGATTGTCATGATTTCTTACAATTACATCCTCTTTTGCTATATCATTATCATAAGAAGGGAAGATATTGGGAGATGAATGTAATCTAGTTGAAGTGGTATTTAGGTACATTTCAATTGTCTCTTCTTATTTTTTTATGTGATTGGACCATGATTACCTATCGTTGTGTCTTCTTTTTCAACAATGTCTTTCCTGATAAGAGAGGTAGGAGGAGAGAAATAACTAGGATTCTCAAAACTCTCATTGATTGGTTCTTCTAACACCAAAATATCTTCTTCACAAATAGGAGAGATATTAGGATAAGAGAAAATATGATTTGTATGATTGCCCAAGGTTGTATTCTCTTTCACTAGACTAATCTCACTCATAGGAGGGATACTAGGAGAGGGATCAATGACGAAAAAAAAGAGAGGAAAGAGTATTTCATATTCATATGCACATAACAAAAATCTCTTACAGTACTCAATAAGATTTTAAAATAGAACATGAAGTATGATAACCATGGAACTTTCCAATGAAAACATGATGTAATTATTGTCCTACAAATTTGAAATACGACAATGATAGAGAAAACATGCAAAAGGATAATACAATTTTCAGATTTAGAGCATGATAAATGATTGATTATGCTATGTAGCAATCTATAAATGAAATGTTGTAAATACTAATTGGAAATTAAACAATGCAATAAATGAAGCAAATAAAGCTAGATCTAATGAAATGAACGAAACATAAGATCAACAAACTGAAACAGTTATCTAACAGCAACAAACAGAAACACAAAAATGGTGATTTTAATGTTGTAAAAGGTAGTTTTAGGTTTGATCTAGGACTAAATCGCCTGGATGGGTGAATGAGTTCTAGTTAGGGATTTTTGAGAGTTCAAATAGTCAAAAATAAAAATCACTGAATTCCCCAAAATCTGGGAAAAGCACCTATACAAGGACTAAATCGAACAAATGGGTAAATGATCCCCAATTAGGGTTTTGAAGCTGATTTTGACATATATTTGGGTGTTTTCTAATGATTTTGAGATTCAGGTCTGCTACAGTGGGTTTTAGTTTCAATTTTCTATAAATGCAATGTGAAACATAAGTTGAAATTGTGATAAAATGATGACCTATAAGACCTAGTTTGATATGCAATTTTATGTTTCAATATTGAAATGCAAGTTAATATGATGTATATGATATGTAATATGACTAATTTTTATGTAATTTTTTCAGATTTAAAGAATGCAAACAATGCAATCCTAAAACACTAGATGAGATGCAATTTTGAATACAAACCAAAAACCCTAAATAAGATCTAATTCAATGTAAATGAATGCAAGATCTAAACCTAGGATACAAAGGACTTCTAAAATTAGAAAAATACAATGTTTAAAATTTCAGGTTCACCAAAATGAACACAAGGAAATAGGGCTCCACCTTTTGGGAGATGGAACTAGAGGACCTCCCATTTCACTCTTAGTTCATTAAAGGAAACCAAGATCCCTCAACCAATTAACTTGATTGAGGAATGAATTGAGGTTAGGAGGGTTTCCTTAGGTGTGATTGGAACCTTTGAAAATGGTGGAAATGTGGTTTGTTGGATGATTGTATTTGCACCCACTTTCAAAGTAATTCCACCCAAGGATTACCCTAGAGATCTCAATGCAAACGAGAAATAAATCTTGCAATAGGGTTTTCCTAGGGGCTGAAGATGATTTAATGAGGGGTTCACCACCAATTATAGACTTGGAAAAGACAATGCAATGAAAGTTGTAATATAAAACCTTAATTGAATACAAACTAACTCTAAATGGCCTAGAATGAGGAATGAAATGCAATGGAAAATAGTGAGATAGAAATTATACACCTAGGAAAATAGAGAAGGAAGAATAGAGGTCTGAATCATTGAAAAATCTATTGTTGATGCTAACTAGGACTCATTCGCTAAGCTGGGCAAATGAGTCCAACTTCAGGGAAAATGTGTAGATATAAGTTTCAGCTAAAAGGGTATCTAGATCTGTGAAAACCTATATCAAGCCTGTATAGTGGGACTCATTTTCCACTTCAGGCAAATCAATTCACTTCTACTTTTTTGAAATTTCGAGACTTCGTTTTTTTCCTCTTAGTCTGCTTTGCTCTTTTTCACTAGTTTTTGGATCCGAAACTGCAAATTGCCACATCTAGGTTTTCTCCAAGCTTCTCCAAGACTTGATCACAACTTTGATAACTTTGGATCACTTGAAATTTTTTATCCAATCTTGATCCTTAGGAAATCTACAACCTATCCCTACAAATCACACAAAAGGAGAGGGAAAAATTTTGTGGGGTTAGTGAATAGGGGTTTTCCTTGGTCAAACCCATTTTTGGTAATTAAACCTTGAAATGAAAGAAAATATGAATGGAGAATGGTGAATGAAAAAATAGAAATTTTGTAACTCACCAAACCCTACCAATAAGGTGCTATAAATATGCTTGAAATTGTTACAATGGATGTGGTTCTTGACTCTTTCTCAAATGAAGTTGATCTTGCTTGAAACACTTGCTTGAATCATAAACTCTACATCACAATTGTTAGCACAATAACAAACATGAAGAATGAAATCTTTGACATGATGATTAATACTTGAAGAATTCTCTAAAATTCTTGATAATCTTCTCTTGAATAAAATTTAATACTCTTGGGAAAATTTGATTTCTTATTAGATTGCTAGGTATGAAAATGAGATAAAGAACCTTGTATTTATACTCAATTATACAAGAATTCCCGAAATTGCAACACTACAAGCCGACATCAAATCTAGGAGAATAAAATCCCACCAGAAATTTGAATTAAATTTGAATTTGGGCCACACGGAGCTCATTCACCCATGGTGGCGAATGAGTCCACCCAGGCCTAATTTTTGGGAACATTTTAAAAAGTTGGTGTAGGGCACCATAGGCCTTCATAATACATAAAAGAGGTTAAGTGTTGGTTTTGAGTTGTTGAGTCACTTTTTGGTTGTAATAAGGTCTATTAAGACCATGCTTCATTTTTTTGGTTAATTTGAGTCATGTTGGGCCAGTTTTGTCAAAAGATGTAAATGTTGCTAAAAGTTGTAAAAACTTTCTCAAGCAACTTTGCATTTTTGAGTTTTGTGGGAAGTTAAATGGTTGGGGAGTTGGAAAGCAGTTGGGGTTGATTGGTTATGTTTAAAAATATTTTAAAAGGCATGATTAAATGTTGAGAGGAGGTTGGATGATGAAAATTTGAAATTTCAATACAAACACTTCACTTTCTTGTGTTTTGAAGCTTAATTTTCTGCTACAACAACTTGTACGGATTTGTATGGCCGATATGTGATCAAAATTAAATGTTACTTCATGTATCATTGAATCTTGGTTCTTTTTATTTTTTTCTCATCTGATTTCATCAAAGTTTGAGCACTTTAGAGCTAATTTACTAAAGGTTGCTTGAAACCCTCATTTAGGATGTGCATTGACTATAAATAATGGATTCATCTCCATTCCACCAATGAATTAACCTCAAACTTAGTGGAATGGATTTAGGTAGGTTAATTTTTGTATTCTTGAAGTTTCAGGAGCAGAGGGATGAAGATTGAGGCTAGTTTGTTGATGCCCTAGGTTGAAAAACTCATGATTTTGGGCATAGAATTTGCATAGGGCTTAGGGTTTGATAAAAAAATCCCTTGGTAAATGGTTGGTGGTGATTTAAAACGTTATGTAAGACCTTATTTAGCGTATTTGAGACATTGGGATGCAGATTTGTGGTTTGGGTTTTGAAAACCTTATTGTGAGTCATTCAAACAAGCCTAATTTGGCCTAGTTCAAAGCGTAGCAGAAACATTTTGGCCTTGTTGTTCCAAAAAAACCACCCCTAAGTTTTGATTTTGTTTTATAAATTCCAAATGGGCATCCAAAACAGCAAAGGTTTTTGGGTATGAGGTCTAGTTGGGAAATTATGTTGGAAAACCACTTTTGAAATTCTACTAGTGGATTGAGGGTTAGTGAGCAAAAACCCATCATTTACTTATTTGAACCTTTGAAATTTTGCTTCATTGGAAATTTTACAATATTATTACCCCCTACTCTACATCAAATTGGTATTAGAGCATAGGTCTGATCTGAAGAAGAGAAGTTGTGTTGGAAGAAAGCAAGATGCCTCCAAAAAGCAACACTATGGCTAGAAAGATGAAGGAGATGGAAGAGAAGACTGCAAGAGAGATTAGGAAATTGAAGGAACTCTAAGATAGGATGATAGAAAGGCTTGAGGCTATTGAAATAGGTTATAGGAGAGGAATATTCACTACATCCCCTAAGTTGTAAATCTTCTATTCTTTGATTGGTCCTCTCTTGGAGAAATTAGACACAATGTTCCCTAAGTTAAGACCTCATATTAATTAAGTGAAACTCCTTTGAACATTATTTCCTATAATATTCACATTTTCAGTTATATGGCCACCTTGCATAGCACACTTTCAATGCCTATGGAGCCATCTTGTTTGTTCATGAGTTCTAAGCATACGAAGCTTTGCTTGCCTCATGAAACTCAAAGATCATTTTTACATGGTACCTTATCAAAGTTATCAGTACGTATAAATTTCGTATGGTTTTTCGAGAAGCCCAACTGAGGCATGAATTTACCTTAGCCACTCATGTGTGTGTGTGAGAACATAATGACCATGTGTTTATGTGTATCACCTTCTTGGATTTCTCACCCAATGAACAACCTAAACTTTCTTTTCCTTAGAGTGAGTGTGCATTTTTCAGAAAAAAAGCCTAGATTTGATCCACATCATGATGGACAAATGATCAAAGCTTGATCCACCCCTCTTTTGTTTTCTTTTGTTTTCTCTTTGACTTTGGTAGTGTATGCATGTGCCTTTTTATTGATCTTCATATCACTTTCAAGTGTGTTCTTTTGTGCCTATGTTGGTTTTGCATAGGATCTTGGTCATGAGGTCTTATGCAACCCTCTTGATCATGGACATCCTATCTTACTAGCATTAGTAAATTTGGACCCCTCTTGATGTGCATTGGTCTACTTTAGTGTGAGTTGGAAGGAAGTTCCCCCTCTCACTAAAATGGGGGCTAGATGTAATGATGGAAAAATTCCCCCCTAACATGGCCTTGATTTAGTGTTGCAATGTGTCTAACATATTCACATTAGTTCTTGGGCCCTTGTGAAATAAATGAGTTTATTGATGTGTTATTTGGAGTGTTGTAAAGTGTTGTAATATACTTTCACAATTTTAGAAGGTTTTATTAAATAATTAGTCTTCTTTATGCTTTAATTGGCCTTATTTTACATCCACAAGCCTCATTTAATTCATCTTTTCGAGGATGGTTCTCACATAAATCGACATCAAATCATAATTCAAGTGTTTTCATGTTGTGTGGCCTATATTTGGTGGTCTGGGACTCATATTCCACCTTGGGTGTATGGGTCCCACCCAGGGTTTTGGGTCAGGTGGTCTTGGTTTTACACCTTTCTAAACATTTTTTTAATTTGGTCCTATAAATTATGCCTAATGGGGATTATATGCCACCTTGGGTGAATGAGTCCTGTGTAGCCCAAAATTAAAATTAATTAATTAATTTGGTGTGACTTTATCCTCCTAGATCTGATGTCGGCTTGTAGTGTTGTAATTTTGGGAATTCTTACATAATTAAGTATAAATACAAGATTCTTTCACTCATTTTCACCTAAGACTTTTTTGAGAGAATTCATAATAGCATAATTAAGTTCATAAGAGAATTCAAGAGCATTCAAGGGTAGATTATCAAGTATTTTAGAGAATTATTCAAGCATCAAGCATCATGTCAAAGTCTTCATGCATCATGTTTGTTTTGGATCTAACAATTGCGATGTAGAGTTTTATGATTAAAGCTAGCATTCCACTCAGTATCTATCACATTCAAGAAAGATTCAAGATCTACATCCATTGGAGCCATCTCATACATGTTTGTAGCATCTTACTGCTAGGGTTTGGTGAGTTGCAACATCACATTTTGTGCATTCATCATTCTCCATTCTTATTTCATATTATTTCAAGGTTTAGTTACCAAAAAGAGGTTTGAAAAAGGAAAACCCTTATGCTCTAACAAAACAACATTTTTCCCTCTCTTTAGTGTGTGATTTTCAGGTTTAGATTTGAAGATACATTGAGGAGAAATTTTGGAGAAAGTTGTCAAAGTTGTCACCTTGCATTGGAAATACTTGGAAGACTTCCATAGGTTGCAAATCAGGGTTTCAGATCTAGAAATCAATTGTGAAGCACAGAGCAGACCTTGAAGACAAGATTTAGATTCTAAAATTCTAAAAAACCCTATCTAGACTAATTCGCTAGTTTTGGCATATGAGTCCTAGTTTAGGTCAAAATTCAGGTTTTTGTAGATTTAGATACCCATTTTTCAAATTTCTCTTTCTACACAAAAACCTTGATCTGGGACTAATTCACCCAATCTGGCGTATGAGTCCCAGTCAATATTAAAATTCATTGCTTTTAGTATTTCAGAACCTCATTCAATCTACTTTAGGTTTCCTGGTGCACACATTTCATCTCTCAGCTTATTGTTTTGAATTTCATGCATTTATAGATCATTTAGCGAAAGATTGCATCATATTAGGTTTAATCATTTTGATTTGCATTGTATTTGTCTTTCCAAGTCTTAACTTGGTGTTGAAACCATCATTAGTTTACAATTAGCCCATAGGATAGCCTTTTTGTTAGATCTCTTTCTCTTTTGCATTGAGGTCTCTAGGGTTATCCTTGAATGGAATAATTGGAAAGTGGGTGTGCTCTATGTCCTAAACCATACGAAAGAACCATACCCCATATTTCATTATTTCATTTTGGTGAGCCTACATTTAAAACATCATGATTCTGATTTGGAGTGCATCATCATCCTAGATCATCTATCTTGCAATAACATTGCATTAGGATTTGCATTAGTTAATCAACATTCTAGGGTTTCCAAATTTTGCATTAGTGAAAGGGCATATAGGTTTCATTTTTGCATCTCAAATCATTTAAAATCATACAAAATTTGCATTTTCACTTAGGTTACAGATCATACAACATAAAATACATAAAAATTATTTTTGAGGATTTTTGCATTTTTAAGCAGGAAAATGAATATCTTGTTAAAAATTCTTGATGGGTGTTGCCCTCCTAGGTCAAAATTACCGACAATTAGGTCTTGTTTCTTATAAATACTTGTTTTTAGGTCATTTTCACTACTTTTTTTTATCATTTTTCACAAGCAACTTCAAGAGTCAAGAGAAAAACATCTTCCTCAAGAAGTTTCATCTCTCTCTCACAACCAAGTTGAAGCTTTTGGACAACAAGATAGGGATTTTTCAAGTCTTCAGGCCTCTAACTCTACATTCAAGAACACACATTGCCAAAGGTTGAAAATAGATGACTATGGAGGTTCATGGAGAAATCTAGGTTGAGGAGGTGTAACTAGCCACCAAGTCACACCTAAAGATTGTTTTCTTGAAGTGACTCCATCTTCTATTTTTCATCCCATCTTCAGATTTGAGGTTTGCATCTCATTTGCATTCCTTTCACATACATTTTAATATTGTAGGGTTTCTAGGATTGAAGTCTTGCATCATTCCAAATCTCTTGCATGCATCTTATTCTACCACAATAGAATAGGGTTTGGTCTAATTTTAGGTTTTCCTAGTTCTAGACACACTTAGGGCTAGGGTTTATGTAGATTTTCTATCTCTTTACAAGTTTAAATACAAACTAGGGGTTTTACCAAGGCAAACCCCACATTAGAAAACATAATATATTATGTTTTGCAAGTTATTTTATAGGTCTGAGTTTGGATTCCTATGAAGAAGCAAACTAAAAATCATAGGCCTTTGTGTCCACTTTCAGTTTTTACGAAAAGCTAAAAGGGACCAGGTCACCAATAGTGGCTACCTAGTTTTAGGATTTGAGTACTCAGTTGACTAAAATGAATTCTGAAGTAGTTTTCCTAAAAAAGGACTAGGTCACCCCACTTGGTGTAAGTGTCCCAATGGACTCAAAACCCAAGCTTTCAGAGGCTTCCATAATCTCTACTTTAGCTCTCTTTGGTTTCTAGGTGCACTTGTTTGATCTGTTAGGTCAGTTTGCTTAATATTTTTTCATTTTATCATTGTTGTATTACATCACGTGTTTTCCAACAACATAAATTTCATTTCATTACATGCAATAGTTAGCTTCCTTTACATGATTTTACAATTTAGCACATTTCAACACATATTCAATCCATATTATTGAATGAATCATATGATTCAATGTGACCACGAAAAGGAATATCCTCTTCCTTCTAGGTGAAAACCCTAGAAAGTAGTAGGGGACCTATTCCTTTACCCCACCCAAAAGCATTAAATTTTGTGGTTCATTTTGGTGAACCTACATTTAGACACATCTTTCTTCTTATTTAGTCTTCATCATCATTCTAGGAACTCTTTCTTTTAGCATTGCATTGTATGTTGCATTGTTTCAAAATTCATCCTAGGGTTTCATACTTTTCATTAGTGAAAAAGACTCATTTTTTGAATTTATATCCTTGCATAATAGAGAAATTTTTCATTAACCATATAGCTCTACACCTGACATTCCAAAACATTGCATTTTTCACCAGAAAAAAGTAGAAAAAACTCAAAAATACCCATACTAGGACTAATTTGCCACCTTGGGTGACCTAGTCCCAGTACACATTTTTCATCAATAGTTTCTGAATTTACTTTCCAAATCATCAAGTTTTTGTTTCCTTTAGTTTATGCTTTGTTTTATTTTTGTTATTTCTTGTTATATGGTTGTCATTATTTTAAAATGACGTTGATGAATAGCATTAAATATTTACAAGTTTCATTTTCAACATTAGTTCCTAGTTCTTTTAGAGAAAATTAATTGGAACCTGGAAACAAAACCATAGAAATATTACATGCAACAATGCACACACTTCTTCACTATAGGACAACTATATCATCTAAACCTTTTAGTAGTGATGACTTGGATCAACTAGATGAAGCTTTGTAGGGTTTCCTCTCACCGAGTTCATCCACTAAGGTTTGTGATGATAAAATTAAACCAACCACCGATAGCTTGTCCCCAAAACCTTTTAGTTGTGATGATATGGGTATGTTAGATGAAGTTCTTCATGATTTCATCTCACCAACTCCTTCAACCTCCTTACCATTACCATTGCCCAACTCCATCTTAACTGAAGCACCTCATTTAAACTCACAGCATAGGGAATATGATTTGGTTGAACAACTTAAGAACACTCCCACCAAGATATCCCTTTGGGATATTCTTCAAAACTCCCCTAACTATCACTCTATGCTTCAAATATAATTGCAACAGATAGTGGTCCATCCTGGAACAAATGCTAAGGATACATGTGGCAGCTCTCCTCCAAGAAATGCATACCACTAATGTGGGCATTACCTTCTATCAACATAAGCTTCCTTCATTAGAATTAAGAAAGAAAAATGAAGCCTTCATGATAATAGCCCAATATGATTGCATAGGCATCAAACTAACCCTCATTGACAATGGCTTTGTCCTAAATGTGTGCATTGTGAAGCTCTTTGATAGGTTAAGTGTGGATAGATCGTTAATCAAATCTGATTCCTTATCCATTAGATGATTTGACAATGTTACCAAGAAACCCCTTGGTTTCATCACCTTACCTATTACTGTCAGAGTGGTTACATTGCAAACCCCTATTCATGTCATGCCCTTTGATCTCTCTTATAATCTCTTCTTGGGAAGACCTTGGATACATAAAATGAATGCAGTACCCTCGACCCTTCATTGCAAGATAAAATATGTCTATGATAACATAATATATCAAATTGGAAAAGACCCTAAACTTGATAGTTGCCAACAACTTGAAAAGGGAACATCAAGTCCCCTTCGCCCATTAATTCCTACCTCCAACATCACCCCTTCTGAGTAGACTGAATCTGAAAGTGAATCCAATTTTAACCTCCTCAGTGATGATTGGGGCTCATTAGAATTCACACCTTCATTTATGGGTGAGTTTATTGTTACACACAAAGAGGAGGACAAACAAGAACAACCAATAGTACTCTCTATCCAGAATGAAGACAAGCCTTCTGACACATGTATCTCACCTCCTTTGGATAAAAATGCAACATATACAACAAAATTTGATGAGATACATTATCAACAACCACCTAACCCACAAGAAATGGAAAGACTCTTCGGACATGGTTATGATCTTGTAAAAAAATTAGGCTATAATGGTAAAGGATGTGGAAAGCATGAACAAGGCATTTGTGTTCCCATTGAACCTAATATGCAAGGAACTAAAATCGATCTAGGGTTTTCCTTTTCTAAATCTACAATATCCAATCAACGACCCTCACTCAACATAAACACTATCACATGCACACCAAGAACCAATCTCACACTTAAAAATCATGAATTCCTTGATATGGATTCTCCATCATTCCTTTCTATTTTTGATAGAGGAAAAAAATGGGTTTTACAGGGACCTGAAACCACAGATTTTACAAGCCATATAAAAATAAACCATCAGAGTACCCATAGAAAGGAAGGTTGCAAAATAGAAAGAAGCAAAAAAGGATAGGAGCCAACAACCAAGAGCTAGCAACAAGTAGAACACAAACTAACCAAGAGACTTTAAAGTATCAACAACCTTAGCTTCAAGGTTGCACATTTTCTAGGTCGCCTTCTTTAGGTCCTGAATCTTGAGAGGCAAAGAATCCACTTTTCTCTTCAGTTTGGCTCTTATTCTCTTCAAAGGGCTAGAATCCTCTTGCTTAATTTTATTCTTGTCCACATCCAGATCCACAATCAGTGACCCCTGCTCGGTATTTTCCATTTTCTCCACCATAGCACTCTGGATTGTAGCATTATGTTTCACTTGATGGTTATCATAGTATCCCTAACCTTGCCAATTTCCTTTCTAGGTTTTTAACCTTGTTCTCATTGTCCTTCATTTTGTCTGTGAGTTCAATCATCCTTTGAAAGCACTCAGCCATCACCATCTTCTCTTTCACAATCCATAAAACCTTAGCAAAGTTCTGAGAAGCCAATTTAGTTTCCATCACCTCCAGCTTGCTAGTGATCGCCCTATTTTTTAAATTGATGTCCTTTATCTCATGAAAATCCCATTTCATGATTTTGAAATAGTCAACCACACCATTTCTGGCAATCATCAGTATATCATGAGGAAATTCTCGGTCTGACTTGAAGTAGTGGTCATCAGGGTTGAGGTCACTAGGGAATTTGAGTTTGTTCTCTCTGTCAGTGGCAGATAAGAGGTAAAAGAGTCCTCAATGGCTTTGGGAGTAGAAAATTTCTCATCCGGAGAATCCCCAGAATAAGAAACCAACTTATTAACAGTGAGCTCCTTTGTAATGATATTCTCCACCTGAGAAGTACCATTAGGGGTTTTCGTAGGGAAATCTTTTTTGTTCAAGGGTTTTCCCGAAGGGGTTTTCTTCTTTTTCTTATGGGGAGGGGGAGTGTCTTGCTCATCCCACTCAGTGTCTAAGTCATATTTTCCCTTAGACGTGCTAGACTGAGTTTCATATCCTTCCGAGGCTAAGGCGAATAAAGGGTTAGACAGGGCTGGCATATTTTTAAAATTCTCATGGATAAGCCAAATTAGGCCAGAATGCAGGACCGGGTTCTTCTTACAATTTTTTCTATGTTCCTAAATACTATTAAATTCAAGTAATAGAGCAAGTAATAAGGAAAAGAAACACTTACCTTATGTCAAAAATGATTAAGGAGGATGAAATGGTAGTCATAGACTCTAGTAAATCTACCATCCAGTGCAATATAGTCCATTAGAATTCTAAGAACCTCCCACCAAATCTTCTTGATCGTCTTGGAATCGAAGTAACTATTGGATACTTTGACCAGCTCCTTTCTTTCCTCCTTCAATTTAGGGAAACTGATAACAACTTCATTTGAGAACTTTCTATCACGATAAAACTTCAATCCTTCAGTCAAAAGGCCCATGATTTCACCAATAAGAGTCTCATCCACCTTAACCTTCTTCCCAGAGAGAATATTCTCGCTATTCTTTCAATGTTTAGCAAAATAATTAGTAATCTTAGGGTCAGGACCATGGAGCTTATCAATAAAAGGTTGCAGCCCTCCCCGCTCAATTTGTTTCTAGACCTCCGAATTTTTGTTGTTCTTCACATAGCCCATCAGCTCCACCCTTTTTCTACTTCCTCCCATTATCGCAATACTCTTTTTCCAATAGCTAACACCATGAAAAAGTATACCAGAGAACCCGCAGCAAAACCAAAGCACCCACAATAGATGCAAACTCCAACCATCTATCAAAATAATTACGACTTCACCATAGTATCAAATGATGTCGCAGTAATTGGATTCATTCTTTTTAATAATCATTGAATTTGGTGGCTTTCCCATGGGTGATATCATAGTCAATCATGGCTCTGACGTCAACACCCAACTCACTACAATTCTACCATGTCACTTGCCCATTTTGTTTAATCCCCTCATTAGCAAAAAAGTTGGCTATGCTATTAGCTTCCCTATAGACATGGGATATTCTCACTTTTTCAAATCTAGATAAAATAGAAATAGATTCATATATCCAACATTTAATGGTCCATGAAGGGGGGGGACTTTCCTAGGAGACAATTGATGATATTTTTAGAGTCGCCTTCAATCCATATATTTTTTAAGTTCATTCTATTAGCCATGTCAATAACCTGGAAAGATCCAATGGCTTCGGCTAAATGATTAGTCTGTATTCCCAAAGAAAAAGCCACCGCCACAATGAATATACCATTATGATCTCTTATCACACCCCCACTCCCTGCCTTCCCTGGATTTCCCTTTGTCGCCCCATCAAAATTGGATTTTATCCAACCCCTAAGAGGATGATACCGAATGACACCTTCACGATTCTTTTATTTTATTTTTGAGGCCTTGGACACATCTCTTTTGATTTCCCAATCTTTAGCCATCTTGAGGTCGTAATTAGAGTAGACCACAGTCTCCATCTTGTTCTCTTGATAAGGAGAAATTGTAGAAGTTCTCCACAATTAGCCTATGAATTTTCTCAAACACAATATTCTCAAGATTTTCCTTGTCCCTAAAGATTCTTTTATTTTGCTCCTTCCACACACCCCAAACCATATAGGGGAAAGTGAGCAACCATAATCTGCATATTGAAGGATTCATGGAGGGAAAATTCCACTGAATAAATTGGTCTTGGAGAGAGCCAGGAGACATCCACAAAAGGTTCCAGAGACAATAAAACTTTCTCCAGATAGAAGTCACATACGGATAATGAAGGAATAGATGGTTAGCATTTTTTACTTCTCCTTTACATAGGTAGCATCAATTTGGGATCTGAATCCCATGCTTATAGAGGTTATCCACTGTAAGCACCTTATTTTGGAGAAGAATCCAAAAGAAAATATTGACCTTAGGGGTCAGGTGATTAATCCAAGCTTTAGCCCAAAAGGGAGGACAGGTAGGTGAAAGGTACATCAAAGAGACAGCCGAGGAAATTGAGTAGCTACTCGAAGGATTGGCCGTCCAAACTAAAATATCCTCCTATTGGTTATATCCCATTCTCACAGCCATCGGAGAGGATTGGACTGGTGCAAGGTCTAAACTGATCTGACACATATTCACCCATTCCCCATTTCTCTAGTAGTCTTTAACAAAGATCCCATAGTTTGCCTTGCAGGTTTCAACCCACCCTTTGAAATTATCATATGAGATTAAGGACTCCTTCATAACCCATATGTCTTCCCAAAACCTAGCAAAATTTGCATTTCTAATACTCCATCCCACACCCAAATCAAAAAAAAATCTCCCTTTAATCATATCATTCCAGAGGATTGTGATGGGCCTTTCAAATGTTTTAAGTGATGTGAGCTAGGTTTTGGTGTTTCAAAGTTACCCATGGCAATTTTAATTATCGACATTTGAAAACCCTTTTGTTATGTTTCAACAATGACTTACTATCAAGGGTAACCGATCATTTTAATAAGGTTTTATCCCTCTCGAGTCGTGTCTTTACTGACCACTTTCACCTGGCTTGCCAGTCTTTCTGCTAAGACGGCTTAAGTTTTTATATCACTGGATGTTTCACTGGTCAGTCCCACCTGAGTGTTGCATCTGATGCCTGGCTAACTGTCCAATCGTAGGTTTTTTATCTGGGCCATTTCTCGCTAACCTCGCGGGTTTTCCTGCTGGCGTCACCAAAGTGGTGCGACGTTTGCGAGATGTTGCCATCTGGCATGAATGGATGTATGGGTTTTTTCCAAGGTGTTTCCGGTGATGTCTGGTCGTCTTTTCACTGGCAATGGTATTTAATAACGAGGTTAATTATGACCCCTCGCACACCTCGCATGATCAGAGTACATATTCCTAAAGGTACTATGAGGTCTACGAGGGGGTGACATGTGGTCTTTCTTCTTGGGCCAATGGAGCTGTGTGGGTCCCACTGTCTGGTTCACATCTCCTGTTTTCATGGGTTTTGATTGGATGTGTCTTCCCAGGTGCTGAGGTGGATTGTCAATACTCATTGACTTGATCTCAACCCTCTGATTCGCTAGATGTATTCTGTATCAGTGGTTCAAATTTAATGGAGGGGTGTGTGACTCATTTGTGTGGCATACACTACCTCGTTGTTGCTAGTTTCATTAATGGAATGGATTTTGCAAGGGATCTCCTCCTGATTTTCTTTAGCGTGTGAATAGTGCCATCCTACTGAAAACACTCATGGCTATATTAGCCACTAATTGTTAAAGTGCTTAAATTTCTTTCAAGCTATTATATCCTACACACTAAGCCATTCTATAAATATTGACCACATTACTTGCGTCTAGCATTGCATTTTTGTTTTTGTGCAGGAGGGTTTCTTCTTCGGTGTGTTGTAAGGTTTTTCTTTCCTCTATGGACAAATCAACTGAACACAGGAGTGTGAGACTGGGAGCTCGAAGGTTGCCAGTCGTGGTGGAGCCATTGACTTTCGTGGTGCCCAGGGCTACTACTAGGAGTACTGGAAAGAAGCTAGTATGTTGCTCGTCCCCTGCGCTCATATCTGATTCTGATGATAATAAATTTGACACCAATTTGGACTATCGATGTTACTTGGCCACCTTGACAGAGCTAATGGGAGTAAATGAGGAGGTCCTTGCAGTTGAACCTATAACTGCACTGGCACCGAATCCGGCTGATGGGGGTTGTGCTAACAAGGCTGGTAGGGGAAAAGTGGGTCTGTCGCTGTCTCAGGCGCAGACTCGAAGTGGCTACTTGTACTAGGTCCGTGTGCTTCCTTGATGGTTACCGGTGATGGGTTTGTTGGATGTTTCTTTTCTTGTTGTTTCATCATGTGGATGTGGACATGTGCATGCTTTGCACGAAATTTTGTTCTCCGACTGGTTATAATGTAACCATTTTTTATTCCTTTGATCATGCCCAATGTTATCGAATGATGAGGAAAGTGAATTTGAAATTCAATTTTGATACTGGTAATGTAGCCTAATGATTGTTGATCTCCTATTATATAAAGGATATTTCATGGCTCGTTACAGAGAGGGAGAATTTTGGGTCCAAAACTTTGGAATCTATACAGTTAGCTTTAATGTTGAATTTTTTTGAAGATTATTCAGGAAATCACCCTAGGTAGGGATTTGTATAAAGTTAGTATGCTATGCTTTTTAATTACTGATATCGAAACAAATCTACAAAATTAAGATGGTTTTCTCTCCTGTGTGTGTGCCATGGATTATGAATGGATTTATCAAGGGTTTCTCTCTTTAGTTTCAATTATTAATTGAAAGTGTAGTTTTTTTTCTTGCTTTAACTTAATGAGTTAATCAAATGCTTGAAAAGCTAAATTACATGTTCATGGTTGTATATACTCAGGATTCGCTAAGAAGCATTGTTTTAATATATTGAAACATCTCATAGTAGTAATGCTATATGAGGATAAGTTCACACTATTAGAATTAGACTTCGTATGACTCTGTCTTCCAATGGATGAGGCACTGAATAATGTTTACAACCTTTCTCTTTGGTATGAGGTTGCATTTCTAAGCATGGTGATCCAAATACTAAACATAACCACATATTAAACCTTGTCTTCCTACGAGAAGTAATTCTTGCATTTAGTTGGTCAATTCCTTTGCTCTTTGGTGCCTATAATTATTCTTTGGTTTGCCAATACCAAGAATAATGACTATTCCCTTGAGTGTGTAGGGATTGTAATCTGTATATAGAAAGTGTTCTTACCAGTTATAGGGCATTTTGATGAACACATCTAGGTTTACCCACCTTGATCCTACAGAGCCAAAAGTGTAGGAGAGGTTAGTCCATAATTGACTCTCGTTAGTTTGCCACTAGCCTTTGTTGTTCTTTAATATAGAGGTTGGCTACCTCTTAGAGAATTGCAAATCCTAGCTAGGTTGCTATTTTAAACACCAACAGATTGAACCATGAAGCAGGAAAGGAGACTCAAGAAAATTCTTGAGAGAGACAATATTTGCCATATATTTTCTCTTTAACATACTATTCCATTCTCCATTTGATGAGAAAATTCTCCATATTTTCTTAGCAAAGGAGAGCTCTATTCAGAGTTCTAATCTTTCTAAGACCCAGACCTCCCAACTTTTTCAGTCTACAAACAGAATCCCAGTCAATGAGGGGAATTATTTTTCTTTCTTCAACACTAGACCAAAGAAAGCATTTCTGAATTTTTTCAATAGCCTCCACATATTTGGAAGGGATCTTAAAAAGACTTAAAGCATAGATGGGTAGGTTCTAAAGAGTATCTTTGAGAAGCTGAATCTTACCAGCTTGACTGAGAAGAGATCCTTTCCATCTGGCAAGTTTTTTGTTGAATCTATCAACCAAAGAGTTCTGAAAGGAGTCTGAAGGCTTCAAACCCAAAGGCAGCCTAAGATAAATTAACTGTAAAGTATCCACTCTGCATCCAAAAATTCTAGCAATCTTATTCTGCCTTGGCTCCAGAGTGTTGAAGAAGAATAAGAATCTTTTTCTGTCTATTAACCATTTGACCAGACGCACCCTCATAATCATCTAGAATTTTTTTAAGGTTCCTAGCTTCAGCCATGGTAGATCTCCCCATCAATATGGTATCATCCACAAACTATTGGTGGGAGAAAACCAAATTACTGGATGAAGGCCTCAGTCGCACTAAGGATCCTTGATCAGTCGTTTTTTCAAGTTACTCCCAACGAATTCCACCATAATAGTAAAAAGAATAGGAGAAATGGGATCTCCCTCCCTTAAACCTATTAAATTCTTAAAGAAATCTGAAGGCGACCCATTAGCTAATATAGATATAGAAGCAATAGAAATGAGTTGCTTAACCATCTAAAGGACTCTATTGTTGAAACCAAACACTCTCAAGTTTCTGAGTAAAAATTCCCAATCAACAAAGTCATAGGCTTTTGAAATGTCTAAATTAAGAAGAAAACCTTCGGTCTTAGACTCAGAGAGAGAATGAATATTTTCATGGACTATTATAATAAATTCAAGAATCTTCCTTCTAGGAATGAAGCCATTCTATAGAGGAGAAATCAGGGAGGCAACACCAGTAAGAACCTAAAGGTTTGAACTTTGGAGATAATTTTATAGGATTTGCAAAGGCTTATAGGGCTGAAGGCTTCAAATTTTGTAGCACCAGGACCCTTAGGGATGAGCACTAGGAAGGTAGAATTTAGTTCCTTAAGGATGCTCCTTGATCCGAAGAATTCTTTAACAACATTCACCACATCCTCTTCGACAATCTCCCAGAACCACTCAAAGAAAAAAATGGGCAATTCATTAGGTCCCAAGGCTTTATTTCCTTCAAAGGAGAAAACAACTCTCTTAATTTCTTCTCTAGATGGAATAACAGTTAGAATTTTGTTATCGTCATCCTTAACAAGATCAGGAATAGCCTCAAAAAGATAATGTTGTAATTCTTGATTAACTCCATCACTAGCCAAAAGAAGATTACTAAATAAAAGGACAACTTGTCTTCTTATATCAGCATCCTTCTCAAAACGGCCTCCATTTTACTCAATATGATTAATCCTATTAGCAGCCATGTCTTTCAAAAAAGACATGAAAATATCAAGTATTTTTATCACCAGCTGAGAGCCACAACGCCCTAGATTTTTGTCTCCAAAAATCCTCCTCTTTGGCTATTATATTATGCATCTTCACAAGTAGCTCATTTTCTTTCATCCTATTCTCAGCATTGCATCCCTCCAACTGTATTTTCTCTTGAATGTCCTTTAGATCAGCCTATAACTCAGACTTTTTTCTAAAGATGCTACCAAAGGATTCTTTGTTCCATATTCTAATCTTGTTTTTTACTTCTCTCAGTTTTTTGGCAATCCTAAACATAGCAGTCCTAGAAATAGAGATTGTCCACCAATTCCTCATCTCCTCATAGAGTTGAGGGTGGGATAGCCACATGCATTCAAATCTAAAGGGGAAATTCCTCTTTGCCAAGATAGGGTCCACCAAAAAACTAATAGGATAGTGATCAAAGCCCACCATAGAGAGGGCTTTTAAAGAACGGAAATAATTTAAAAACCATTGATCATAAATTAAAGTCCTATCTAACCCGACTTGAATCAACTCCTTACCAACTCTTTATTTTGACCAAGTAAAGTAAGCCCCTTATAGCTCCAAATCAATCAACGCTTGATTTTTGATAAAGTCCAAAAGGTCCATTCTGCTTTCCATATTTACTTGGGATCCTCCAAACTTTTCATTTTCTTGAAGAGGAGTGTTTCAGTCTCCCATAACAACCCATATTTCATTCATTAATTTCTTGTGAAAGGCTGCTAACTCTTGCCAAAAGGTCTTTCTAACCCCTTTCCCATTAGGGGCATAGATGTTCGACATGACCCAACTAAAATTATCTCTAATATGAGTAAATTTGGTGGCCACGTGATTTGATCTTTCCACCAACGGATCCCCTTTAATTAAATTCAAGTTCCAAAAGGTAACAATTCCCCCTAAGGCACCATCAGAACGATTTACCTATACCCCACAAAACTTAAACACTTTTATCTTTTCCACTTTCTCTTTAGGCATTTTAGACTCCTAGACAAGTAAAATATCGGGTTTGTAATCTCTAACAAAATTATGCAACACATCCTACTTATGGAGGCTATTTAGCCCCCTTATATTCCATGACATAATCTTCATATCTTACCAAGGGAAAATTTTCATATTTCAGGAATGGTTTTTTGAACACCATCTGCTATGTCCTAAAAGCTTCCATGCACCCTATGCCATCAAGCAAATCTTCTTCCTTGAATACCCTTTGTGGCTTTGTAATTTTCCTTTGCTCTACTTCTAGTAGAGACACCTTTCAGTGTACTTTGTTGTTGGTTTTTCTTTTTCTTCTTCCTGGTATAGGAGTTGACATCTTCTTTATCAATTCTTCTTGAATTTCATCCTCTTTTCCTAACTCCCAGTCCTTATCATAAATCCCTTTTTGATCTAGTGGAAGAGTATCCATCAAACCATTAATATTTTGGATCTAGTTCATGCTTGATTTCACAAGATTCTAACTCGATCAGGGAAATCTTTAGTGGTGAATTATTGAAATCGGGACCTCCAAAAATGGTGAATAGTATAAGATAAAAACTATGATGAATCGCCAAGTTTTTACAACAAAAAAAATTTCTCTCGATTAATTCGCCTATGTATTATATTTTAAACGACCCATCATTGAAATTGATTCACCAGCAATTTATACTATAATCACAAATATCGATTATATTCACCAGTAATATTATACTCCTACCATTGATTTTAGGGAAATATCGCCACAATAATAAATGACCATTTAATTTTACAGATATTTTAGCCTTGAATAGGGCTTTCAATTATTGCCATCAAATCATCACTTAAATTTTTAATCCAATGGCTACAGCTTGATTCCACGGCCTAATACACACATGCCTTTTAAAAGGCTTGTTGAGGCCCGAAATTTATTTTGGGCCACTGTCCCCGAACCCCGCGAGGGGACGTTGCCCCCTCGACCCCCACAAAGGGGCTTTGCCCCCTTGACCCTGTCGATGGTTGCCACCCCCGAGCCCCTACAATATTACAAAAAAGAAAAAAATATGGGGGAACTGTGCCGACCAACTATGCAAATTTTTAAAGGAGAGATTTGCCATCTTAATGAACCGTTTTAGTGATTATTCACTAGGATTCAACAATGTGATTATTTTTTTTACCAATTACCCATTAAGATTCGCCAGGATTTTACAAATTTTTGAATAATGTGCATAAGATTCGCCAGGATTTTACACCTTTGCTGGGGGGTTTCTTAAAGTTATCCCTGGACTCAATTCCACTAAGGAATTCTTTACCATTTCCAAACAATCAACTGATTCTAGATTCTAAACTGAAACCTGGCTTGAAACGTCTCTACCACCAAAATTCAATGACAAGATGGGAATTATGATCTCCAACAATAGATTACCTTCCTTTATCAGAATGTTAAAACCCTAGGCAAGAATATATTCCAGGCCAATCTCTCTATCCTCATTCCTAAAAGTTTCATTCTCTGGCTTATTTTCAAGAGGCTCCTAAATCTCAAGGCCGCCCTCTCCAAAATCCAAGCCATCCTCATTATTCTCCTTCCCTCTAGCTACAATCTCTAGTTGATTGTTAATAGCCTCTTGGCACTCCAAATCAACCTGAATCCCCACATCATCCTTATTTTCAGGGGCTTTCATAGGATCCTCAGGCTTCTTACTGTATTTCTCTTCAACATGTTTTTATTTTTTCTCTTTTCCATCCCCTTCAGACTTATTTTTCCAAACTGGTATCAATTTAGGTTGGGGCTTCTCCTTAGTAGTTTTGGCATTGAGCAGACATTTCCTATCCCAATGCCCAAATTTTATTCATTTAAAGCATGCAAAAGGAATCGTTTTGAACTCAATAGCTTGAAACCAAGTGCCCAACTTAGATTTTATTTCAATAGATGATAGGAGGTCAGCGTTCTAGAACACACCCACACATATTCTAGAAAACACTAATCTTCTCCTAGTCGTTGTCATCGGATCTATTGATAGGAGCTCACCAAAAGAGTTAGCCAAGCCACTAAATACATCCTCACTCCAATATTCCAATAGAAGTCCAGGGAGTCTAGCCCAAACTAGAACATTCTCAAAAATTGAGTCTAAGAGATCCAGGTTTGTGGTCCATTTCTTGAGATCTAAGGAAGAATTTCCTATGACCCAAGGACCACCACTCCTGACCACCAAACTATCCTCCTTGTAGGAGAACTCAAAAATAAAAATAGCCCTTAGGAAGTGCAAAAACAAGAACTTGGCCATTAGTTCTCCACTTATTTTTAACAAAAGCCCTGATAATTTCAATATTTGGTCTAGGGCCCATAAATTTTACAATCACCACTCTGTCCATTAGAGAAATATTATGATCAATGACCGGATCAGGGATAGAAATGGAAAAATTACCCTTGGCTAGCTTAGAAATGCTGCAAATTGGGGGGAAAGCTGATTTACCATTTGGTTTGACTCCAAACAAAGATGATCATGTTTTAAGCTTAGCACCTTCCCCTCGAGCGGCCCCCACCACATTTTTGGTTTTTTCAACCTCGTGTCCTTTGGTACATCCAGAAGGAATATCAATCGAGACAAAATTCTCCCTCGGGTCCACCAAAAAATTTATTTCGAGGTTAGTCTCTTTTGAGTCATCCTTACCTTGCTTTTTGCTTGCATCTTGTGTTGATTCCTCTTGCAAATCTTCAGATCCTACTCGTCCATGACCTGCACAATTGTTCAAAGATTCAAAAAATTTCTTCTCCCGCTCGTTCTCCCACCCACCCATTTTCTCAGTAATGCATCCATCATTCCTTTATATTGATAATGATGATGCTTTTAAATATCTATTAGGTGCTTTGAATAAGCCTCCTACCTCTAGGGGGCATGCCTCTTGTGCAATGATAATTTTTAAGCTCAACGTTATTGACATTAATGACACTCCCACAATCATGGAACCATATGATATTGAAATTCCTAAGTCAAATGCACTCCCTTTAGGAGATACCCTTGACATCCCAATGGACATTGAGGATAAAGATAAAATCATTAAAATTGGGAAGTGCCTTGATGATGAAGAACAAGAGGATCTTTCCACCTTGCTTCATATGTTTCCTGAACTCTTTTCTTGGAAATATTCTAATATTCTTGGAATAGACCCGAAGATCATCGCCCATAACATTGTTCCTGCTGAAAATGCTAAGCCCGTTTTCTAGAATATACGCAAGATGAAGCATAAAATAGCCTTGCATTTTAAAAGAGATCTTGAAAAACTCCTTGATGCATGTTTCATTTTCCCTATTGATTATTCTCCTTGGATATCAAACATTGTCATAGTGGCTAAACCTGATAATCATGATAGGATATGTACAAATTTTTGAGACTTAAACAAAGGCTCTTTAAAAGACAACTCTCCTCTTCCTAACATGGACATGATCGTGGATTCAACTGTTGGACATGCTTTTCTATCCTTTATGGATGAATTTTTGGGTTATAATCAAATCTTCATCAACCCATAGGATCAATACAACACAGCCTTTACATCTGCTTGGGGAACATTTTGTTGGGTTATGATGCCTTTTGGTTTAAAGAACGCAAGTGCTACTTATCAATGAGAAATGACCTTAATCTTCCATGATTACATACATAAAATCTTCGAATATTGTGTTGATGAAATTCTAGCTAAAGCCTTAACCCATCAATATAATGTGAATGTTCTTCAAAAAATCTTTGAGTGAAAGCATAAGTACAAAATGCACTTAAATTCGAAAAAGTGTGTCTTTGGAGTAGATAGTGGTAAACTTTTAGGGTTTATCATATCTCACAGAGGCATTGAGATGGATATGAAAAAGATTGATGTCATAATTAGCATGCCACCTCCTTGCAACATCTCCCAATTACGTACATTACAAGGATGAATTCAAGCCATTAGTCACTTTGTCACATCCCTAGTTGATTGTACGCTACCTTTTGCCCACCTCCTTAAAAGGATGTCAATTTTGATTGGAATGACAATTGTAAACAGGCCTTCAAGAATTTAAAAGAATACCTTGCAAACCCACCTATTTTACAACCTGCTATCCCAAACAAACCCTTCATCCTTTATATTGATACTTCTACCCATGCTCTTGCTACCTTGTTGGCTCAACAAGACACCAATAGTAAAAAGCATCATGTTTATTATATTAGTAGAACTCTCATATATTATAAGATTCGTTACACACCAATCAAAAAACAATGGCTGGCTCTTGTATTCGCTACTAGTAATTTGTGGCATTACTTATTAAATGATGAAATACAAGTGATGACAAAGTTTTATCCTCTTTGATATCTCTTCAACAAAACAAACCTTTCCAGATGTCTTGCTAAATGTGTAATGTTGTTAACTAATTTTGACCTTAAGTTTGTGTCCCAAAAAGAAATTAAAGGCCAAGTCTTAATCGACCATTTAGCTGATTCTCCTTCTCCATTAGTGTTACCTACCAATGACTCTTTTCGTGATGATAGTGTGTTTACCATAGAACTTCCTACATGGAAATTGTACTTTGATGGATCTAAGAGTCGAATAGGCTCTAGTGTTGGAGTTATCTTAATTTTGCTCATTAGTAAGCCAATTCTCTTGTCCTATCACCTAAATTTCCAATTTAAATATAACACCGCCAAGTATGAAATTTTAATCGCTAGCTTGCGTGTTGCCTTAGTTATGGGAATCAAAGATAGAAAGATCTATGGTGATTCATAATTAATAATCAAAAAAATCAAGGGTCTCTATCAAAATAAACTTGATAAAATATCGCAATATAAGGATCTTATATTAATTTTCCTAGAGTAGTTTGCATCATTCACCATTGATAACATCCCTCATAAGGATAATTGACATGTGCATGCAATGGCTAGTGTGGCTTCTCTTATCTCTCCTAAAAATCCTTTCGAAAATGAAATCAAAGAATTAGATATGAGAAGGGGCAGTAAAAAGTTGGTGTATGAGCTCTGCTAGGGTTTTTTGTTGTCTGTGGTCATCCTTGGCCCCTCTTATGTCATATTGTGCCTTCTATGCAATAAAATTGCTCCCTCATTGAGTACGACCGCATTTATTGTGGTTTTAGGGTTTTATTATGCCTTCAACTAGCTCTAACCCAATAATTCATGTTGGTATTAATGATTTGTCAGTACAGTTCAATGGCTCCTCCTCCGAACAAATGTCCTTAGAAATTTGTTCTGAAATTCTTTCACAAGGTAAGAATTTTCATGCCCCTTCTCATCTGATTTTGCCTTTACCAAATTTTTATTTTCCTTTCCAATGGCTTGAATAACACACCCTTGTGGATTATTTTGTTGGGAGGACTCCCCCCAAAAGTGTGTTGAAAGAATGGGCCAGCAAGGCCTGGGTCCCTCATGGGGTCCTCCTTGATATGGTCCAAAACTTGACCAAAGGTTTCTTTTTGTTCTGCTTTGTGGAAGTTAATCATGTCCAGGCTATTTTAGGCCATGGGCCTTGGTATGTTTGGTCATCCTTGTTGGTTTTCCAAGCATGGACCCAAGATTTTGCTATCTCAAACGAAACCAAAATGTGGGTTTTTAGTTTGGATTGAGTTTCACGGTCTACCTTTACCATGTGTGCCCTTCCTGAACCACATTGCTTCCTCTTTGGGGAGGGTTATTTGTATTCAACCCTATAGGTTTTTCCAAGCCTGACCTTAGAAGTGGGTCTGTGTGGAAGTGGACCTATCCAAGTATTTGAAATAATTTGTGGACATTCAAATAGGAGCTATTAGGCACACTTATAAAGTCATGTATTTCAATCTTCCCAACATGTGCTATCAGTGCCAGTCATCTGACCACAAGATCAAGGACTACCCTTTGGCAATGTCTCATACACTATCCCTATCATGAGATTTCAAAAATCCTCGCTAGACAGAGCCTTCTACTAAGGCTGAAACAAAGTGGACCACAGTTACAAATCAGAAAAAATAAGCCAACTAGTTTTGGGTTGGCCCCTAAGGCCCCTAAACCACCCAAAATTGTTTCAAACCCTTCAGAGAAGGGGAAAATCGCTCCTTTTAGAGCTACTACTTTTTTGGTGTAGCCTAGTTCAAAGGAAACACCTCAACCTGCGATTGTTATGTGCACTCATCTGAGTATCCCTCCCGCAATGGAGGCTCAACAGCAGTCTCACAGTCTATCTCCACCACTAGAAGACGTAGAATATATTTTAGAAAAGTGGAGGTTTTCACCCCCATTTAGATTGGTTCAGTTCCATAGGATTTTTTGAAGAATATTTTTTCTTCCCTGGTTGAGGAGGAACTAGATTCTGAAAGTATGGAAGAGTTTCATCCATGAATTTTCTTTCATAGAATGTTCGAAGTCTAACTGACCTCTCCAAAAAGTATTTTGTTAGAGATACCTTACAAAAATACTCAGGGATTGAAGTTCTTTGTCTCCAAGAAGTTAAAATTTTAGGATTTTTGCTTGCCTTGGCTCGTCATTCTATTTGGCCATCCAGTACTATGTTTTGCACTTTGAATGAACCTGGGCATGGTGGAGCCACCACTCTTTTGTCCCCACATTTGCATTCTTGTGTTGTGGATCATGGGATTGATCCTTCCCAATGGATAGTCTAGGTTCTCCTCAACATTGATTATCATTCCTTCGGGATTATTAATGTCTATGCCTCTAATGATGTTGTGGAACGCTCCTTGTTTTGGTGTTGGATTGTTGATTCTTTACCAGTTGCCACATGGTTGCTCTTTGGAGATTTAATATGGTGGAGGTGGTGTATGACAAGGATGGTACCTTGCCCTTCTATTCAGCAGCTGGTGAACGAGAGGCGTGGTTCTACATGCATAACAAATTCGGGATTTTTTATCCCAATATTGGTTGTCGCCATTCTCATTTCCTCTGGCACACTTGGTGTAATTATAGGGTTGGTTCTAATAGTTTTTAAATGCCTTGATCATGCCATGATCTCAGCTCAATATTTCTTTTATTTTGACAGCTCTGCCTTGCCAGTGAAGTTGTTAGTGGATGTGACTCTGTTTTATCACTTCCCAATTTATTTTCATATTGAATGGATGTCTTTTTAGGCTCGCACGTGTAAAACTCAATTCTTTCTAAACACGTCTTTTCTCTGCCACAAACCCACTTTGGCCCACATTCGTCAAGTGTGGAATCTGGAGTGTAGACCAGTTGGCCAAACAGGCTAGATTACCTTGTGGAATGATGCCATCACTCGTACTGCTCGATTCTTGCACATTTATGGGTTCCAGCTAGCTATCTTTCATCGGCAATCCTATGAGGCTACCATTGTTTATTTTTGTGCAGCTATGGAGGCTTTGGTGGCCAGCCCTTTTTCCCCATCGCATCAAGTCAGGGTGGCGAAATTAAGGCACAAAAAAAAAGTGGCTGATAATTACGCTGCCAGATGAGCACAAATCAAAGCTCAACTACATTGGCTCAAGATTGGTTATTGTGCCTCTAAAGAATATTTTTTGGCACTTCGTGCCAAGCACTCATCCCCAAGCATCAAATATATTAAGGATGGCACTCGGGTGCTCTCTAAGCTCCCTGAAATTCTCCAATCCTTTGTGAACCATTATGAGCAAGTGTTCACTACATAGGACTCCATGCCTATGATAGCAAGCCCTTTAGAACTACCTTGTTGTTGTGCCAAATAGGATTTCTTCAGCCCAGATACATTTTTGTGATCAATTGTTAACAATTCATGATCTCAAGGAAGTTTTTTTTCTATGGCCGATGATAAGGCTCCTGGGATTGATTGCTTCCCTTGTGAATTCTACAAAGTTCTTTGGGAATGTGTTGGGAGTGATTTGCATCATGTCTATATTGAAGTTTTTCAAGCCAACTCTCTAGGAAATTTAATAAACAAGGGTAATATAAATTTAATACCTAAGCCTAGGGATCCAGAGGATATCTAGAACTGGAGGCCCATCATGCTTCTCAATGTCTCCTAAAAAAACATTGCCAAGGCTTTGGCTCTGAAAAAAAATCATCTTTTGCCTCAGATTGTGCGCTTAGAGAAAACTGGCTTCATAAAATCCAAGTTCATTCTGGATAATATTATTGTTGTTTGAGAAGGCATGGAGTGGGCCAGGCACTCAAATCATAAAGTTGTGTTCATTAAAATTGACTTTTCCAAGGCCTATGATCGCATTGAATGGCCTTTCATTCTTGCAATGTTGCAAGCTTTGGGGTTTGGGCCCAATTTCATTTGGTCTGTTTGTATCCTTTTTGTTGATGCCTCATCTTGCATAACCATTAATGGTTGATAGTCTTCTGCTTTTGGTCTTTTTCACTCAATTCGACAAGGGTGTCCTCTCGCCCCCTCTTTGTATGTGCTTGTGGCTGATGGCTTTGGCTACCTTTTGGCCCATGCTGCTTCTCAACAGCATTTCAAAGGGATTCTTCTCTCAAACTCTCAGGAGCAGTTTGTTAATGGCCACTTTGTGGATGATTCATTTCTCACTCTCTTGGAAGAAGAAGAATTGATCACTGTTGCCCTTGATTGTCTCAACACTTTTTGTCTTGCCTCCGGCTCTGCCATCCAATGGCACAAGACCTTATGATATAGGTAGTCTATGTTACCCACTCCTAGGTGGCTTCAAAACTATAATTGGAAGTGGATAGGGAAGGGAGAGATATTTCATTTTTTGGGCATCCCCTTTGCCTTCCAGGGCTCCCCTAGGGAGCTTTGGAAAGTCATGTTGTCCAGGGTCGAGCAGAAGATTTCTTACTGGATCACCAAGCCTCTTTCTCTGGCTAGTAAGTTTCAGGTATGCTCTAAAGTTTTGTAAGCCACTCATAACTACTACTCCTCCTATTGGGCTCCCTCCAAAGCGGCCTATGGCAGGCTTGAAAAGTTGCTATGGGATTTTTTATGGGCCTCCTCTGAAACCCACAAGGGTTTCCATCATGTGGAATGGGAATATTGTTGCCTCCCTAAGGATTCTAGAGGGCTTGGGTTTCTCTCCACTCAATGGCAAGGGACTGCTCTCTGTGTCAAGTGGATTATCTAAAGCCTCACCGGAGATGAAGCCTAGAAGATTCTCCTCAGGCATTGTATCCAATCCAGATTTTCTGCTCACAGACCGCCTGGAAAGGAATAGGTCTCCAAATCCTCCTAGTTATGAAGGAGCCTATTAAAATTGTGGGAACCTTTGTGGCCAAGAGAATTTGGTGTGCCTGGGAGGTTGTTAAGCCTTGGCTCTGATGGGATGGGGCTAGATTTTGTGATGGGATTTCGCTCAATCAACAAAATATTTGGTGGTCTCCTCTTCTTGCACATAATGTTCAGCCCTTGGCTTAAGGCCCTCAGATTTCAAAAAAAGGGCATTTAGACCCTGCAACAGCTCTTTCACCGACCCACTATGCACATTTTATAGTGGGATGTTTTTACGGCCTAGCACAGACTTCAAAACCAAGATTGCGCCACTTTTGACAAGCTGGTGAGTGCCATTCCAACGAAAATGCTTCACAAAATTGGCATTTGTGGGCACAAACCTTGGTTGAAAGACTGGAAATGGTTTCTAGACACTCCTCTTCGGAGCAATAAATCGTGGCTTGGTTATAGGTGGCATTCACCCCATTTTCCTATGATCAATAGTTTTAACCAGAGGTGGATTATGTTGTGCCTTTTGCACACACATCCCATTCGGAACGGGGACCCTCTCTTCCCTCTTTGGATTGTCGGCCCCTTTTTATTTTGCCTCATTTTGTGTACCCATTCTTGTGCCCTAAAAGGTCAACATGTTCCCCGATGCCATATTTTAAGCTTGACCAAAGTCGTCCCATTAAAAATGCCAAGTCTGGGGTTCAATCTGGGTTTTCCTTGTCGGAATTCCCTTTCTGGCGTCCGCTGCATCCTCCGAGCCCGGAGACTCGAGTTTCCTCCTTCGGATTTCCATCTAGATTCTACCCTTTGAACAACATTGGCCCAACATCTTTCCAGACATCGGACCCCAGAGGCTGGGTTTCCTCTCGAGCTTTGTCGTTCCAACGTCCGCGGTGGGATGACTTCCCGGATGCCAGATTCCGGACCTCCCGCCGCCGACTGCGAATTTAAAATTACCAACTTCACTACCCATCGTACAGAGGAATTAAATGTTGTATTAATGGCAGGCATGGCTATAAAACCTGATTTTCTGCCTATCATTTTCATCTGACCAAGTGATAGAATTTTGAGGAGCTCCCGCGCATCCGGCATTTTTCGCCTAGGAATCCAAGCTCCATTTTTCAAGCGTTTTCCGTGCAGCTATCAGTCAATTTCCTCAAGATTTTGAGGTAGGTTTTCCGTTCGCGCGCCCTACCCTTTCTTTTGTGAAATTCCACATTTTGATGAATGTAAAAGTGCAAAATTGGGTTGAAATTAAGTAAATTTATGCCCTCCACTAAAAACCCAAATCTTGAAAATGTAAAAAAATCGATCCTTTCGGGCCTCAAATCCAATCCAGAACTTCACCTCTCTGTGGCTGCTCTTCAGAACAATTGCCGACGTCCTCCAGGCCCGGACCTTCCTGCCACCGTTCTTGAACTCATTCCAAAATTCTCCACCCCCAAACCTGCCTCGAACTCCAACCTCCGGAATTCCCCTTTCAGAATTCCGTTGCGTCGTCGTCGTTTCGACGGCCTTGCCTGAATGCCTTCCTGACCCCTAGACCTCGGACACTCAAAGTCCATCCAAAAAGCTTGAAGATTCAAAAACTAGCCAAAATTCAATCCAGCCCCGAGATTCAGTCCTCGGAATTCCATTCTGACTTCGCCATTTTGACAGCCTTCCCTGAGCAGCTTTCTGAACCTCGATTCCCGACTGCAAAATATGTTCCAACTTCCAGGTGGAACCTTTCACCGAATTTCTTCCAGATTGCCTTCCCCAGAATTCCTTCCTCGAAATTGTATGTCATGTTCCCCATTTTAATGGTCATCTTGGGAGGTCTTCCCGACTCCCGGACCTCGATCTCCTACCCGCCAAAATCAAACTCTGGGTAGACTCTCGCTCCTTAGCTTCCTCTAGATTCCAACCACCGGAATTCCCCTCTCAAGATTTCATTCCACCGGCGTCGTTTTAACGGCGAATTCGGGATAGCTTCCTAACCCCTGGACCCGACGCTCTGTTCACCGCCTAGTTGTCCCGAGTCCTCTAACCTTCCTTGGAATCTGCACCCCAGATTTCCTTCCCCGGAATTTCGCTTCCATTTCGCCGTTTTAAACGGCTGACCCGTAACCACTTCCTGGCAACGGAAATCTGAGACCCGGATTCCAAGCCCCGGATTTCCACCTCCCCTACGCTGTTTCAAACTGATTTCTTGCAGATGATGCCCAAACTCCCACATGAAGGATCAAATGACCTCCAAATCCAAAATGGATTTCGACCCACTTGCTAAAATCAGGTCTTCCTTCATGCCAACCTTCTACTACTCAAATCCAACACTAGGAAATACCTTTGGGAATTCCATCCTTAATTTTCCCTTTCAAACGGCATTCTGCTAGGGGAATTTCGGCCTTGGGAACCCGGATTGCTTACCTTGCTTGCTAACGATGAATTATCAAGTGTTATGAACTTATTGAATATGGATAATGATTTAAGAGCTAATCTTGATGTGCAGGGATTTTCTCGGAGCTGTTTTGATTACGTTTACTATTACTAATTGACATCCCTTGTGCAAGATTTATGGAATCCGACGTAGAAACTTTTGGTTCCTCCAAGGAGAAAGGAAAAGGAATATCCAAGACACCTCGAAGCAAGGAGGATAGGGACCTGATGAAGTACAAGTTCAAGGGGGTCCCCATACAATCCAAAGTCACCTCTCTCTGGAGAGACTTCACGGATACCAACATCGGTTGAGTCGATGTTGATGAATTCATACAAAGGGTCAGGATGAACCCAAAGACCGAAAATGCAAAATTGATAAAGAGAAGCAGAATCACCAAAGTTGTAGGCTTCCCACTGGCCTTGGTGGCCCCAGAACTAGTAATGGCATGCATAGAAGCATATCAAGAGGAGACTAGAACTATAGTGTACTGGGATAGAAATATCTTGGCAGACATGTCCCCGTCGGGTATAATGGCAACATTCCATATTCCTGCCTATGAGATCATGGACACCCCCACCATAGGGGAGTGCAAGGAACTATGGGAGGAGGATCCCTTGGGATGCAAGAAGGTCATCAATCAGTATTGGTTAAAGGACAAGCGGGCTAGTGCTAGCAAGCTTCCTTAGGAGCTTTTTCGTAGTCACTTCTTCGAGGATTACCATGACCTCATGACTTTGCTGAGCTGAGTGATGGGCCTCCCTGTGGCAACCGTCTTCCAAGAATGGATGTTCTATTTCGTAGAGGAGATTCTTCATGGCAAGGGGACCGCCTTCTAATGGGGAGAGATAATCAGTGATTGCTTCCACGAGCAGTTTACAATCGTAAAGAAGACCTCCAAGTTCTTCATGACCTACTTGGTATATTCCCTCACCGATCAGCAGCATTATCAAGGATTGGCAGTGGTACCCAGTGATCCATCAGGAGTGGAACTTAAACCATATGACAAATACACTCAATTACAATTCAAAAATTTCAAGAGGGATTACTGTCGGGTGAATGATGCATTCATCGCTTACATCATTCGGTCTCTCGGGGGTGATTTTCAAAGGAGCGTTTCTCATAGCGCCTGAGCCCTCCTCAGGAAATATGCCTTCCTTTATATACAATTCCCGAAGTTCACATACATATGTGCTGAGGGATTCACGAAAAGACTGAGTAAGCTACCCCGGTACCCCAATAACTAGATCATTCTATTGGAGTTGACCCAGTAGCTATGACATATTCATGGCATCTTGAGTGATAAGCATTTGGTGGACCCGTCTTACCGCATTGGGCTCGACCAAGGAATGTACAAGATTCATACCTCCCACTGTGCGGGGTATTCAGAAAGGCAGTTGGCTGAGTATAACTTCCTTCAATATACAACTCAGCCTCAAATGGACCCATACGGACACACCAAGAAGGCGCTTGGATGAGAGTATGCCCACCTCCACAATGTTGAGGACTTTTGGGCCAACTGCGAGGATGATCTTGAGGTATGGTTGAGGCAATATATGTGCATGACCACCATCTATGTGTGAAGGATAAACCTATGCCCAATTCTTGATCAACTCAAAGAAAATGAGGACACGGTGATCAATCTAGGGTACGATGTCATCGCCAATTTGCTGCTACCAGCAATTGATTGGAATGAACTAGAGCTCGATGACATCGTCGTACTCACTAGGCTCGTCGAGATCCAAACGAAAGCATGGGTCGACCAACAGGTGGCCCGATTAAAGCAACAAGGATTCACCTTGACATTCAAGGGACTGGAAAGTGAACCAAGTGGCTCTGAAGGTGGGGTAGTTGCCGCTACAACTGGGGAAACATCCAAAACCCCACCATCAGTTAAGACCAAGAAGAGAAAGGAAGCTAGTGAGCAACTGGCTAAACCAAAGGTCTATGCTCACAAGTCTTCTGAGCCAAAGCCTTCCAAGAAGAAGAGAAAGATAACTAGAGGCATGAAGACAACTATGATTCCCAAAGGTCCACCCCTTAGGATCAGAGAAGAAAGATCTAACTCACCAAGGTCACCGCCTACTTCAGTCATTGCTGCTGTTGTTGGTGCTCCCCTCTTGCATGCTTCACTTGTCACTTTCGCTTCCTCCCCGCCGGCGGTAGACATCTTTGTGCACCTTGCTACCACTCCTCCAATCTTGTAGATCATTCTCGTAGATTCATCATCTACCATAACCTCACCCATCTCCTCTTCTTCCATGTCTCCTTCCCTCCCTTCTGCTCCCACTGCTATGGTGCCTACCATTAGTCTCCCAGATTATTTCATGAAATATATGCAAAATATGCCATCCGAGCTCTTGGGAATGCTCACTAACCCAATAGTTCAGGCTGCAATAGCTCAGCCTATGGCCCATCCTCTAGCTCCCCTCCCCTCAACCAAACCACCAATGATGGAGGCAACAATGCAAATATCAGATGAGCTCGAACGACAGCAGCTAGAGGCTGCAACGAGGCTGGAGGATGAGGAATTTGAGTATCACAAACATCCATTGTTTGAGGGCCAGGAAATCGACGAGGTGATTTATGAGTCCTCCAGTGAGAGCAGCGAAGAGCTAAATACTGAATTTATAAAAAAATCAGATGATCTTGAGCTCAATGCAGAATGGGGGAAGCAGCTCAAGGAGATTGAAGATAAGGAAGTTGAGGACCGGCTCATGAGAGAAGAATATATTGTTGCTCAAGAGACAAGGGGCGGAAAATCTCCTACTGAGAAGCAAGACCAGAACCTAGAGTATGACAAGGAAGCATCCCTCTACGAGGACAAGCAGGGAGAGAACCTTGAAGAGCATGAATACAATCAGAATGAAGAAGAGGGGAATGTTGAGAAAGAAGATCCACCTAAAGAGCAGTTGCATACTGAGTCCCCCACTAGAAAAGAAACCCTCCGACAAGACTTTGAAGAGGAGAAAGAAGATGCGGGGACCAAGGAGAAGGCTCTTGTTGTTAGAACTATTGAGCTTGAGAAAGGGGACAACGGGAATCAAAGCAAACCACCTAGAGAGGAACCCTAAGTACCTAAGTGGTTATAGAGGTAGCTGAAATAGAAGACTCCCACCTTGAAGGATCCTAAGGCGAGGTTGGAAGCCATCATGGCTAGAGCACAAGTAAGCACCAAAAGGAAGGCAAAGAAACCAAGGGTCAGATTGAAGGTAACCATGGATGCCTCAGGATCAAGGGCAGTGTAGATAGTGACCCCAGTGGTCGGAGAACAAGGTATAGTTTATAACATCTCCACCATTGACTTAGGAGTGGCCACGAGAGAGCATAAGGTTGACCACCTCTAGAAGTCGGTCGCCATAGTGGTACAAACTAAAGAAATTTCAATTCCCTTATCCACCAACTTACATTGAAATGAATTTGTAGATACTCTTACATAGAGGATTGATTATATTAACTCCCATAAGAGAAGATCAAAAACCAAATCCTAAGAACAAAAATATATCACATTTTCGATACCATAGAGTGCTTGGACATAGTACCAATGAGTGTCGTGATTTACAAAAAATATTCAAAAATCTTGATATTATATAAAGAGTTCTTTAAAGTGGGACCCTTTCACCCCTTGTCATATAATAATTGTAGAATCTTGTATTCTCACCATTACAATATCTTTCCCATCACCTACCTTGGCTCATTATTTTCCTACACATCATGGAGGCAAGAATTAGATAGCCTTGTCCTAGTAGTGTGTTTTTCATTGCCCCTTTAGCTAGGTTGACTTGCACGTGCCTTACTACTTTCATTGCATTATTTCTTTTTCTTTTGTGTGATTTTATGTGTGTAATGTGATCCCCCTATGGCATTCCTCTATTTGTATCTTTATTCTTCTACATGTCATAAACTTTTTTCCTTTATCTTTCTCCTTTTTCTTTTGTTTTCCCTTTGGGGATGATGCAAGGCATCAAGACATTCATGTCTCTTCCATGTTGACCCAAAATATTTTCCTTTATCTTTTTATTTGTCTTGTGTTTTCATTTTGGGGATGACACAAGGTGTCAAGACATTCATGTCTCTTCCATGTTTCCCCAAAATCTTTTCCTTTATCTTTTCCATTTATCTTGTATTTTCAATTTGGGGATGATGCAAGGCATCAACACATTCATGTCTCTTCCATTTTGACCCGAAATTTCTTTCTTTCTTTTTGGTCTCTTTGTGTTGTTCTTCTAGTTCTATGTGTATTTAGGGAATGATGATAGTTCTAAGCTCTCTAAAAAAAATTTAGCAAGAAAATACTAACCCCAAATCCATATATCCCTTATGTGCTTGGTTTTTTTCATTTTGGGGGCAACCCCTCTCTTTTCTTTTGCATGACATAGCTTCATTTGGAAACATATGACTTGGCATAGGGATTATAGCTTCATTTGTAAACATATGAATTGGAATAGGGATTTCCACATAATCTTTCATGTCCTCTTTATTGTTAGCATTTATCATTTTCTACTTTAAATTAATTGCTCACAGTATGGTGTTTAGAAATTTCTTTAAAGTTAGGGCATACATTAGCATTATTCTTTCACAGTTTTATTTTTAATGGTTCTTGGTGCACTCTTCTTTCTTCATGTGATGTGTCTTTCAATTTTTGGATGGCATAAAGTGTGATGTCCCTCAGGAGTTTGATCTCTCTTAGCATATTATATTCCTCTTAGCGGCTTGATGTGACACACTGGATCCCCTAAGTTGTAAATCTTCTATTCTTTGATTGGTCCTCTCTTGGAGACATTAGGCACAATGCTCCTTAAGTTAAGACCTCATATGAATTAAGTGAGACTCCTCTGAACATTCTTTCCTATTGCATTAGCATTTTTAGTTATATGGCCACCTTGCATAACACACTTTGCATGCCTATGGAGCCATCTTGTTTTTTCATGAGTTCTAAGCAAATGAGGCTTTATTTGCCTCATGAAGCTCAAAGATCATTTTTGCATGGTGCCTTATAAAATTTATCACCAGGTATAGCTTTGGTATGGTTTTTTGAGAAGCCCAACTCAGGCATGACTTTTCCTTAGCCACTCATGTGTGTGTGTGAGCACATAATGACCATGATTTTATGTGTCTCGCCTTCTTGGATTTCTCACCCAGCGAATAGCTTAAAGTTTTGTTTCCTCAGAATGAGTGTGCATTTTTCAAACAAATAACCTAGATTTTATCCATAGCACGATGGACAAACAATCAAAGCTTGATCCACCCCTTGTTTTTTTTCTTTTCTCTTTGACTTTGGCAGTGCATTATTGTGCCTTTTTATTGATCTTCATATCATTTTCAAGTGTGTTCTTTTGTGCCTTTGTTGGTTTTCCATAGGATCTTGGTCTTCAGGTCTTGTGCAACCCTCTTGATCATGGACATCCTATCTTACAAGAATTGGTGCATTTGTACCCCTCTTGATGTGCATTGGTCTACTTTAGTGTGAGTTGGAAGAAATTTCCCCCTCTCACTAAAGTGGAGGCTAGATGTAATGATGGAAAATGCCCCCCCCCCAACAGCCTTGATTTAGTGTTGCAATGTGTCTAAAATATTCACAATAGGTCTTTGTCCCTTGTGGACTAAATGAGCTTATTGATGCCTCATTTGGAGTGTTTTAAAGTTTTGTAACACACTTTCACACTTTTCTATGGTTTTATTAAATAATTAGGCTTCTTTATGCTTTAATTGGCCTTATTTTACATCCACAAGCCTCATTTAGTGCATCTTCTTGAGGATTATTCTAACACAAATCAACATCCAATCATAATTTAGGTGTTTTTAGGTTTTGTGGCCCAGATTTGGTGGTCTAGGACTCATACACCACTTTGGGTGTTTGGGTCCCACTGGGGGTTTTAGGTCTTGATCTTGGTTTTACACCTCTCTAAGAATTTTTGAATTTGGCCCCATCAATTATGCCTAATGGGACTTATATGCCACCTTGGGCGAACGAGACTTGTGTGGCCCAAAATTAAAATTAATTCAATTTTTTGGTGGTATTATATACTCCTATATGTGATATCGACTTGTAGTGTTGTAATTTTGAGAATTCTTGCATAATTAAGTACAAATACAAGGTTCTTTGACACATTTTCACCTAAGACTTTTATGAGAGAATTCACACTAGCATAATTAAGATCACAAGAGCATTCAAGTGTTTACAAGAGAATTCAAGGGAAAATTATCAAGAATTTTAGAGAACTATTCAAGCATAAAGCATCATGTAAAAGTCTTCATGCATTTGTGTTTGTTTTGGAGCTAAAAATTGTGATGTAGGGTTTTATGATTCAAGCTAGCATTCCACTCAAGATCTATCACATTCAAGAAAGATTCAAGATCTACATCCATTAGATACATCTCATACATTTTTGTAGCCTCTTATTGCTAGGGTTTGGTGAGTTGCAACATCACATTTTGTTCATTCATCATTCTCCATTCTTATTTCATATTATTTCAAGGTTTAATTACTAAAACAAGGTTTGATCAAGATAAACCCCTATCCACTAACAAACCACCATTTTTCCCTCTCTTTAGTGTGTGATTTGTAGGTTTATATTTGAAGATACATTAAGGAGAAAGTTTGGAGAAAGTTGTCAAAGTACCTAAAGTTTTCAAAGTTGTCACCTTGCATTGGAAATACTTGGAAGACTTCTATAGGTTGCAAATTGGGGTTTCAAATGTGAAAATCAATTGTGAAGTACAAAGTATACCTTGAAGGTCCCACATTCAAATTTTGAAGTTCCAAAAAACCCTAACTGGATTGATTCGCCAGCTCTGTTGTATAAGTCCTAGTTTAGGTTAAAATCTAGGTTTTTACAAACTCAGATACCCATTTTACAAATTCTTGTTTCTGGATAGAAACCCAGATCTGGGACTGATTCACCTAGTTTGGTGTATGAGTCCTAGTCAACATTAAAGTCACCATTTTCAAAATTTTAGAACCTCATTCATTCTACTTTAGGTTTCTAGGTGCACACATTTCATCTCTTAGCTTATTATTTTTGTTTTCATGCATGTATAGATCATTTAGTCAGAGATTGCATCATATTAGGTTTAAGCATTTTGATTTGCATTACATTTGTCTTTCCAATTCTTAACTTGGTGGTGAACCCGTCATTAGTTTATAGTCATCCCATAGGTCAACCCTATTGCTAGATCTCTTTCTCTTTTTCATTGAGCTCTCTAGGGTTATCCTTGAATGGAATAATTGGAAAGTGGGTGTGATCAATGTCCTAAACCATACGAAAGCACCCTACCCCATTTTCTATAATTTTTGTAGGCTAAAGGAGTGAAGATGTTGAGAAGACTTTCTTATCCCATAAACCCTTTCCTTCTAGGAATTAAATACTTCTCATCTACCTTATGTTCTAAGATAAAATAATTATATATAAATTTAGGATTAAACATGTGTACCTCATGTTTGATGTGATCCTTAAGACTCCCAAAAATAATTCATTCAATTTATCTTATGTAATTATATCTACCCTAAAGGATTTATTTTTGAATTTTTGAATTTTAGTTAGCTGGCTGAAGAAGTTGGTGGTCATACTATTACTATACAATGATCGTAACTCCTCTAAAAATATTGACCATTATACAATGAGGCACTTTTTTGTCACTGAGAACATAGACATTGACAAAAATAGATTTATTTAGTTCTAGATATAAGGAATTCATTGTCACCTTTTGTCCACTTGGGATGCGATTCACATAAAAATAGTCTCTATTTGATTTACCCAAGTTAATGGATCCTTTCCATCAAAATTATGTATATCCATAGATTTGAAAACAAATTCATAGATCCCATATGAATATTAGTATTTTGATCTAGATTAGTTATCCTATATGATCCACCTTGGTTGCTTGATACATTTGTTTGTCATCTTCACTTATTTTTTATATATGTAAATATATTATCCAACATTCTCTACATGCTCAATATATCTCCCATTAGGTGATGCATATATTGCTTCACTAATGATATTTCATCCAAGTTGATGTTATTGATATCATCTTTAAGATTAATATCCTAAATTATTACATCATCCTTATCTAGAGACTTTCTAGGTGTAGCAACATTATTTTTGGAAATCCTAGGTTTACAATAATTCACTTAATTCTTCTACAAATTCTTTAAAATTTGTACTACAAACACTCCAATATGTTATTAAAAACACTCTATAAATCATAAACAAATTCACTAAAATTTGACAGATATGCACTTGCCAAATAAATTTGGTGGAAACTCTATTTCTACAATAAATCAATTTTAATTATGTGTATATTTATCTAAAATTTGGAGTGTAGATGCTCGATATGTCCTTGGATAACCCTCCAAAATTAAGAAAAAATCACCAAATTCTAAAAGATGTGCCCTTTCAAAAATGACCTCCAAAATTTTAAAAATTTATTCCCTTCATGGTGCTATTATCTTTCTTTAATACCACTTGTAATGATATTAATTTCACAAGATAATAATATTGTATGAAATGTGTTCAAATTATTGATATTAAATGAGAATAACAAGCCACTTCAAGAGGGAAAACCACAAAATATCTCTAATAATAACACCATTCATAATATAATGGCCAAATAAGAATAACCACCTCATATAAAAACCCTAGTTATGCCTAGGAAATCACCCATGTTGAATTAGATAACATAAAATATCTATGCTGACATAAATAGCTAAATAAGAATATAATAATGCTAATATGACTTAATTAAGAGTTAAGGTAGCCATAAGTTGGCTACTCATAACCTTATTCTTAATCTAAAATTAAGGGTTAATGAAGTGATGAGTAGTAAGAGCCAAAGATGATTCTTAAGTGATGGTCATTTAAGTACATTAATGCTTTCATATCTTATGGTTATATGATTTTTTTTAATTAAAAGGAATCTGAGGTACAAAAAATTCTTCCTAAATTAGTCCAAGAGGAGAGATTAAAAATATATATAGTTAAAATCATTTATAAGAAACAAATAACATAAAAAATAATTTAATATCATATAATTTTATTAAAATAAAAAAATGGCTCGAGGATGCGGGTGAAGATCGGGAATGGGAGGGGATGCAGAAGATTGAATTTTTTAGATGTGGGTGATGGGGAATCAGACTCTGAAGATGAGGATGAAGATCTCAAAGCATTTGGGAATGCATTTTCTCCTGCTAAATTTGAGAATGCATTTCATCCTACAACATGTTTGAGATGTTTTCTTGTCCCTACCTTCTGAGGGTTGTTCTTGTAGCTTCTTGTGGGGATTATGTGGTTGCTCGTGAGGCATTTGGGGTTTATGTGCTAGTTGTTTATTCCTTGTTAGTGTTGGTAGAATTTTTTTGGTGCATTGGTGGAGAAGGGGTCTCTTTCCCTTCTCACAGTTGTTTGGCTTTAGTTGTGTTTGTTGTTGTTTTTTTGTTTACTTCTTGCTTGTGGATGTTCCTTTTCTATTGCCAAGAGTTATTTCTTATGCTTTTGGTTGTGCTTTTTGTGGTTAGTAGTTGCCCCTATTGGCCTTTGTTGTTTGACTTGTTGTTTTTTTCCCCTAGCTTGGTGCTTTGGGTTTGGTGACCAATGATAATTGAGTTTTCCTTTTCATAGACTTTGTGTTGATTCTAAGGTGGATGTTTCATTGTTCGGTATGGTATTTTGGGTTTCATCTCAAGTTGGTGTTTGTGGGCGTCCCTCGTAAGAATCTAGGAGGAGTTGCCTTTTTCTTGACTTCAACTTTGTGGTTTCATGTTCTTACAAGATTATAAGTTCTTTCTCTTTCTTGCTTGGACTACTGTGTTTGGTGTTGAACCCTTTTTGGGTTGTGAAGTTTTTGATGTTGTTGGGGTTAGATTTTTCTCTACTATAGATTCTCTTTTGCAAGTTGGGTTGTTTCTTACTATTTTTTATGTGGTAGCTATTTGAGGGAGTGTATATTGCTATTGTTTTTGGTTTTATCCTATTGGCTGGAATTCTCTCAAATTATATTCTAAAGTCCCATATTCTCTTGTTCCTAAATGGAGTTGTTTTGATCCCCTTTTGGCATGTAAGCTTCTATAGTTGAAGGGGTCTTTTTCTATCTTTCACAAGTGGTCATCTACTTTGGTGGTGGCTATTAGTGGATCCTAGGATTATTTTATCCTTGTTGAAGGTGTCCAAGGGAGTGGTTATGGCCCTTCCTTCTAATTTTTTGTTGTTGTATGGGTTGCATTCATTTGTATTTCCTGATGACCCAACTTTCCATGTTACCAAAGGATGTTATGTTTTCCCTTTTTGCTGGTGGGTCCAATCTCTTCCTAGATCTAAAAACTATGTCTTCTATTGAGGTGGATACTTCTCCTATTGAGGTGAATTCCTCTTCTATTGAGGTGGAGTTGGGTTCTGTGGATGTGGCGAAGAGCTCATTTCACTATTGGTTTTCTCTTTGGTTGCTCCTTTTGAGGTGAAGTTGGAATTTGCTGGAGAGGTGTGGATTTTCTAGAAACGGTTTTCATGTCATCTTCTCCTATAAAGGGGAGCTCTCTCTTATAGAGGTGGAGTTTGGGTTGGTCAAATGGGTTATTTTCTTTGACTCAAAAACTTGTTTTCTAAGTGGCTTGTTTGTTGTGGGTTGTCTATCTCAAGTAGTGTTGAATTTTTTTCGGGTCATGATGCTATATCAAGTTAATCCTTATCAACTATTGAGGTGGATAAATAAGGAGAGTTTTTATTTTCTGAGTGATGAGACTTGGGTTTCTCATCTTGTTTTAATGTCTTTTTTGTTTGGGATTTGTTGTTTCCCTTTTTATTTATAAGTGTACTTTCTCCTATAAAGGTGGGGATAGTGTTGGTGATACTATCCAATATCTGCAATCTAAGAAGAACTTGAAATATTCTAATCTAGCTTTTCACTAGTGCTTGTTGTTTTTCCTTGATTTAGATCTACCTTTGCTATGCAAATCTTCTATTGTATGTTGGTTATTGTTTGTCTTCATATTATCTTTGGAAAAAATTTATGTGGACTAGGTTTAGAGTCCAATCAAAACCTACTTGTAAAGGGTAAAAGGTCCATTCAAAACTGGCTTTACCCTTAATCAAAAACATAAAAAATAATTTGTTATGAAATAATGATATGTCTTGGATTTTTTTTTAAGAAAACCCTAGCATTCAATATATTATTCAATGTATTAATCAACAATAATATTAGCTACAATATAATCCAAGGAGCCTTCACATGAGATAATAGCAACAATCAAATTTAAAGTATTATTAGTAGCATAAAAATACCTATAAAATACACTATGTAAACTCCACCTTAACCATCCAATAATTAGAGAAACCAATACATAAAACCACCAAAGAGGAATCATAAAATCACACATGTAATAGCATGATCTTAGTGAGTTATAATGTAGATTAGATATCTTTTTCCACTTATGATACAATGTTTTTGATTAAAAAAGAAAGGGTTAGGGCCCTGATCCCATATAGAAAAAGTTAGAAAATAGGCCACACGTCTAATAGTTTAGAGCCACCAAAATAGGCATAAAAAAATAGATGAACAAATACAATGAACCAAACAAAAATAGGCCACCCAGCCAAATAGAAAGACATCAAAAGGAAACCATACGACTATCCAAAGGAAACGACAAATTAAATTAAACTATGAAAAACATAGGGCACACAAGCCAAATGAGGAAACGGGAATGCAGGCCTCACAACAAGGAAACAAAAAACCCAAGCTAATTCTTAGGACTATTTATGAGGTCTCATTCCATCTTTAACTTGTGGATGGCTCCTCACTCTAGGTATCTTATTGGATTAAACTATGGTTGATATTCGGGGTAAAAATATCCTTGTAATTCTATATTAAATGGATGAATGGATTGAGATCAATCTTCAGGAATTTCACAAGTTCCTAAGCTTTCTCCTCAATTTCAATCTCAGAGAGTAGGCTTGTGAAAGATATTGGGTATGTTTGCCTAAGGGATGAACCTATAAAACCAAGTGGGGATGGATGCAACTATATGGGTGATCCCACAAAGCTGGTTTACAATTTCTGAGAGGAACTGATTTTTGTTGAAATCACATATTTTTAGAAAACATAATGATTTAAGCCCTAAAAAGTTCCATTTTAAGGATTCCAATTGAAGAGGGTTTGATCAAACCACCTTCGATCAAACCCCCTTGGATAGAACCTTGCTATTTTTAAACCATACCTATAAATGAGTCTCCTTTACACCTATCAAAATGCTGATAAAAATCACTTTTGATTTACCTTTTGGGGGATCAAATGAATTTATTTCAAATGATTATGGTAGTCCTTAGAACACGCTATCCAACAAATTTAATTTTAATATGTTTTGATTTTTTTATGTATTTGTTTTTTTAGTTTTATTAAACATAGGTTTTTCATTGAAAATGAAGGTCTTTGTTCTGCACAGGTGGAAAAATAGCAAATTATCAAAATAATTTTTTAAATTTTTTTTTTTTTGTGTATTTACGTCCTTGATCCATTAAAAAAAATAAAATTGAATTTTGATACATACATAAAAATTTGTGTTGTATACAGTTCGCCTATGTCTGAATTGCAATTGAATTTACTTCATAACTTGATTAAGGAAAAAATATTCAATAAAAAACTATGAGACCAAATGAAAGTGCTAGATATCATAGTTAAAAATCTAAATTAAAAAAAGTTATAATTTTTTCCCTCATACAAAAAAAGTTATGTTGTATACGGTGAGCGTCACTTTTTAAAAATGTTGTTTTCTGAAAAAACAAGTTTTTGTGGGAGATGGAAAAAGAAGTGCAATCTAATTCCCAAAATTTTGAAAAAAATATTTTTAGAATCTACAGACAAAATGTGATAAGACTCTAGTTTGCATCATCTTCAAAATCTTCACGATTTAGCCATTATAGGTGCCCGAATGTGAAGATTTAGTTAAAAATAATAACTTCAGTGTCCAGTTTCACCAAAAATTGTAAACCACTATTGTGGGATCACCCATATGTACATTGAATTTATTCAAGAATCTAGTTTTAAGACCTCCTATCACCTATGTGAGAGGAACTCGAACTGAACAGTTTCCAACATAATAGATTAAAATTAACCAACAAAACAAAAATAATAATTCTTACTAATGCTAGAATATTAGGAGCGGATAATTGATAGAATGCGAAAGTGATAAATAAATTTCATGTGTATTATTAAACACTCCAATTATAACTCATCTGGAATAATTTTCTAAATCAAATTTATACATAATGGTAAACACATTGATTAAATCTAATTGCAAAGTGAACTGCTAAATCGAATGCACCTATAGCATGATATAAACACATCAATCGCCAATACATAATATAGTAATTAACAACATATTAAATAACACAACGATTTAATGATCAAATCAAACTAGGAAAATCTCATTACCACACAACACACAGATGTTATAACTAGTCACTGGGCGATCAACAAAGTGGGACCTACCTTCTCTGATTTCCAGTGAAGAAATAAAAGCTTACTTTACTTTTTTCAATGCTTATGCAAAACAAGATTTCAAACTCTAGTCTCTTTAATCAAAAAAATAGCTTGTAGATATATATTATCAATTACTAACTCAAGTCTTAGCATACATATATATAGAGACCATATGTTGTCGAGTTCTACAAAACACAAACCAAAATGGTATACAATTGTTCGGGTTGGTATGGCCTACGACCAACAACCTTTAAAAAGACTTCTTAATAATAGATTTACAACTTTAACATTAATTAAAAAAAAAACAACTTTAGATCAAACTTTAATAACAAGAAACTCATGACTCATGAAATGGTTCTTGTCTTCATTCCACCGATGCCCCCATTCTTTCCACACATCAATCATCTAATCATCCCTTATTTTTCATAATCACAAGGATAATTAGTAAATAATTAATGGTTTTGATATTTCCTCAAGTTCCTATATTCTCTTTGCATTTTATCAAACATTCGTACTTCATTAAAAAATAGTGACAGGAACTATAAGGAATTCTATAGGAACAAAGGGGTAAAAAGGTAAACAAGGGATGAAAATAGACACATTTATCCCTCATCATTTCCCTCTAGCTTAGGGTTTTGTATTACCTCGTGCAAAGGAACATAGGATACACACCAGACAACCTTTGTACTATATTGGAGATTTCTTTAACCCATATTTGTTTAAGTGCATGCAATTGATCCTTATGCTCCTGAATGGGCATAAGATAAGTAGCAATAGTCTTTGTCTCTTCAAGGGTTGCTTTAATCCGATCAATTTTTACTACCTATGAAGAATTGAGAACCTCTGCATCTCGGACCTTCTTTTGTAGGGCTTCATTTTCATCAATTAATTTAGTCACTAGATTCTACATATCAGGGATTTCATCATTGGTTAACAGAGGATTCTCCTCAAATTCCTCTTTTGCCTCGGATTCTTGTTCCCCTTCTTGTTCATGGTGGAGGATCTCAAAATTTTCCTGCTCTTGATCACCCTACAAACTCACCTCTTCCATTCTTTTCTCCTCTAACTCTTGTCCTACTTTTTTATTGTCAACAAGAGAAGTTTCACACCCACCAATTTCATGTTGTATAGAATTCTTTAAGTTGTCACCACTTGGTTTCTCGGTTGACATAGTTTCAATATGAATTGTATTCTCTTCATGAATACCCTCACTAGGAACTGGGATTTTCTCTACATTTGGAGAATTTTGGGGAGGTATTTCAAGTTTTGACTCAGGCTCCTTCTAATCTAGCATAGTGGCCCTAGACTCTTCTTGTGTCTTCCTTCTCTTAGTCCTTCGAAGTTCCCTAGAGACTACTTTTATTTTCTTATTTTTTTAGAAAACTATGGCCATAATGGTTAAATCACCAACTTCATCAGTTTCCTTAGGGTTCAAAACATTAATAGCCACATTGGCTAAATTTTCTAGCTTATCCACTTCAATGGTGGGAATTTTTTCTTGTCTTGAGAAATTTTTGAGATTACAGCTAAGCTTGAACTACTGTTTAATGTCTTCTTACCCTTAGAGTTGGGTGTAGTAGTCTTTTTACCTCCAGAGTCAGGTGTGTTATTCTTAACATTTTCTTGTTTGATACTAGAACATTTGTCCTACTTATCACTCAACCCTGGGGTTTGTCTAACCTTTTTCTTTGAACTACTAGGAAAGTCCCCTGATTCAGAACCCTCATTAGGTGCATCAAAAGAGTGTTCATTTTCATTTCCTTCATTCAAACTAGACTCCTCTTCCTTTGAGTTAACAAGATATTTTTCCTTATTAGGGGAGCCCTCTTCCTCGGAGCGTTCTAAGGTGTTAGGGAGGTCTTCCTCCATAGAATTTTTTGAGCTGTCATCTACAAAAAATGAATCCCAATCTTGTGGAGGAGAGAATATTTCTAACTCCCACACAATTAACAATTTTATAAGTCCATGATGGGCTAATGATTTCTTACTACCTTTTTGAACTACTTTTCTCATTTGCATTATAGAATAATAAATAAAGAAAGGGGGATTCACGAAAAAACCCCACCGCAAATGTATTAAAAGCCAAAAAAAATAGCATAGATGTACAAATACCTTCCTTCACGGGTTATATATTGGATGAAAAATCATGCCACGTCATTCCAGGGTGGTGGAAGTGAAGATAGCTTCGTGCCTTGTCTAGAGATGACTTCAATCGACTTCCCACATCGCAAGAAATTCTTGTGAAGGATCTTAATATTTGTTTCCCTCGTTGAGTTATTAGGGAAGTAATTCTCCCTTGATAGTGGCAATCCGATGGCATATGTTATGGCTTCAACTGAAACAAGGATTTCCAAACCATGGACCCGTGCCCATTTGTTGTGACATGTCATGGAAAATTTGCGACCCATATTCTCACCATACCCTTTCAATCTTCGGAAATACGCATCTGAACCTGCCTGCTTGAATATTTTATATGCTTCAACCATTGTCAAAGCCTTGAATTCATTCATATTCAAGGGCTCAAAATGGTGCATGTGTTCTCCTACCATAATGTTACCAGGAGGTTTGTCTCAAACTAGAATAAGGAAATATCATCAACTTGGAATAGTGTGCAGACAGAAGTTGTTAGCAGATACAGAAAACCGTAGCTAGTAAGGGAAAGATGTTGGGAATGATTTAGAGCAATTTTCAACAATAGGTAAAAATCACAAGCCATTAACTAAATTTGGATGGTAGTTTGAAAGGTTAATATTGGTGAGTTACAATCTACACAAGGGGTGGCAGTGGTAATAATTTTATGAGATGACCAAGGCAAACAATAAAGAGTTTTGGCATGCTAAATAGATATAGCTTCTTGAAAGATGAGGATAGAATGGGCGAAAAAGAAAATAAAAATGAGTACAAAAACATATGGTATGGCTATGGTTTGATAGTTCCCTATGGTATGATTAGATGGTTTTCTTTCCCTCAGCTTAGCATGTGGCCCATCTATGGGACACATCACCATTTATTAAAGAAAATAGAAGATATAAAATAAAACAACAAATATAAATAGAAATGTGAAATATACCAATAACAAACTGCATGTGTATGGAAGATAATGTAGAGGCAATGACACGATAAACTAGTGAAACAAAAGAAGGAACCAATCAAATCATATGATGCAGATGTGAAGATGTTAGTGGAGCAGTAATAGAGTTGTGAGAAAGGTCACGTATAGTGATGATGAGCAGTGTATCATAAAAACTACTGCCCAAGTGGATGGGTATGAAGAATAGTGTACCACCAATTCTGGAGCACCACATGGAAAAGGAAGGCCGAAAGTGAGCAAGGTTGAGCAAGTAAACATACCAAGAGATCAATTGTAGAGGAAGTACAATGAGAGCAACTAGATGGAAGCATTAAAAATCCCTCAAAATGTACGACCAAGTAGCAACACGAGGAAGGATTTGAACAAGCCACAACAAAAGTAGACAACCAGCAAGGAGCGCCAGGCTACAAAAAAATTGAGTCAGAGCTCTTGTCCAAAAAATGGCAGGTACCAAGCACTGAAACAACTAGGCAGAATGAAGCTTCTTAGAAAATAATTGACCTAACAATGAAGAAAATTGGATGTCCAAAAGGGCCATGAAGTAGCAGAGAATAAAGAGCCTTCCCTGTGCATACCAAAGACAAAAGAAAAACAAGGGTTGTGGAACATATAAAGAAGCTCCTGTCACAGAAGTGCCAGGAGGTTTTGTTCTTTTTTTTCTCTTTTTTTTTCGATTATCTAGACCACTAATAACCTGGTTTTCATCCTATCGTCACCTAGAAGCGTCAGGAGGCCAGTTTTCACTTCTAAGATTTATTTAGTAGTTGACAACCATCGGAAGCCAGTTTTCAAACGTCAACTAGCCAACAACGCCCAAAGGTTTTCATTGTTGGATATTTTATTGCCTTTTTTTAATTATTAAGAAATTAATTTCTAAGCAAGCTAAAAGGAACCATGGTAAGCTCCTTTGTTGCACCACAAAAGAACTTCTCCTTGGAAAGGGGGTGCTTGTAAAGTTTTAGGCGATGCCCATTGACAAGAAGAGTCTGTCGTTCTGAATCCACAGTGCATATTCTAACAACACCATTATCGTAAATAGTAATAATTTCTTAAGGGCCAAGCCAACGGGTATGGAACTTCCCCTTGAAGTCCTGGAATCGAGAATCATAGAGTAACACCCAATCCCTAGTTTGGAATATCCATGATCGGATAAAGTGATCATGCTACTATGCTCGCTACTTTTGTATGACCTCAACATGAAAAAGGGCCTCTTGTTGCATTTCATTGAGAGAATGGAGTTGAGAAATTCTATCCTTCTGAGCATTGCTAAGACTCATCCCAAGTTGAAGTGTTGTGTGAAGATTTTTTCATTCAAACTTGATAAGGAGAACAACCTTCTTACCATAGAAAATCTCGTAAAGTGTCGAACCAGTGGTGGTTTTCCATGTAGTGCGGTAGGCCCACACACCTTCAAGAAGTTTCTCAGCCCAGTCTCTTTTATGGAAGGCAATGGTCTTCATAAGAATGTATGTGAGCTCTCTGTTGGTGACTTCAACTTGTCTATTGGCCTACATATGGTATGGTGAAGACTTGTGATGGTGAATCTCGTATTCATGAATGAAAAAATAAATAATATTAGATGAAAACTATGGGCCTTGATCCATGAATATCTCTCAAGCAACACCAAATCTGGTGAAGATCTCGGTATAGAGGAAATAAGATACCTTGGTGTCCCTTGCATGTTTCAGATCAGCAACCTCAACCCGCATGCTGACATAATTTGTACACACAAGTAAGTATTCCTTGTTCCATGATGGAAGGTTGATAGGTCCAACAAATTCAATCCCCCATTTTTCAAAGGGCTCAATGGAAAATTGAGGGTGCAAGTGCATTTCATCTAAGCATGTGGGGCAGCCCATATGTTGGAATTTATCACAATGGTGAACATAATGCTTACAATCCTTATGGATTGTAGGCCAATAGTAGCCTAAAGTGAGAATCTTTTGAGTGTTCCTCTACACAATGAAGTGCCCCCTCGCATGGCTTTGTGTGGTATGCATGAAGTATATCGAAGACATTATCTTTAAGTACACATCGCCACATGATATTGTCAATGCTAGTATGAAAGAGAAATCTATTAATCCATGTTTACTATCCATTGAGTCCAACCAAATTTCAGTGTTATCTTCAAGAAAATTGTGGTAGGAACTTGCACGTGACTAGGTAATTTGCAATGTATGTGTACCATAGACTCTTTGTGAATATAGCAAAGAGATGTTCATCTGGAAAGATGTCATCAACTAGAACTGGTTCCTCATCTTGCTATTGTAACCTACACAAAAATTATACAAGGACATTCTCACGACCAGGCTTATCAAGTATAGTAATGTCAAATTCTTGGAGCAACAATAACCATCTAATAACTCTACCGGTTAAAACAGATTTATTCAGTAGAAATCAAATTGCAGAATGATCCATATGAACAAACACTTTATATCCAACAATATAATGATGAAACTTATTAATTGCATAGACAATAGCTAAGAACTCCTTTTCAGTTACCATATAATTATTTATCTCAGCCCCGATGAAATTTTTATTGATGTAGTAAATGGAGTAGAAGAGATTATCTTCTTTTTGTCCAAGGAAAGCCTCCATGGAACAATTTGAGGCATCAATGTGGATATGAAAAGGTAGCTCCTAGTTCAGGCCTCTGAGTATTGGTGTGGTGACAATTTTATTCTTGATGGTTTCAAAATCTTCTTGGCATCTAGGTGTCTAGGAGAAAATGACTAGCAAAGAAAATAAGGGAGAGGCAATCTCACTAAAATTTTGGATAAACTTCCTATAGTACCCTGCATGGCTTGGAAAACTACACACATCCTTTTGCCTAGTGGGTGTAGGCAAGTCTTGAATAATCTGTATCTTTTTGGTATCGACTTGAATACCTTAGCAAAAATATAATGACCAAGCACTATCCCCTTTTTCATAAGCATATGGCACTTTTCATGACTTCATGATAAATTAGTATCTATACAATGCCTAAGTACCTTCTCTAAAAAAATTCTAGCCTCTTCATAAGTATTATCATGGATAGTAAAATCGTTCATAAATACCTCGACACAATCACTTACAAGATTCACAAAAATGCTCAAAACTTCCCTTTGAAAAGTGGTAAGCGCATTATGTAAACCAAATGGAAACACGTTATAGGAAAAAATGCCCCAAGGACAAGTGAAAGTAGTCTTGTCCTGGTCCTCAGGAGCTATGTGGATCTGGTTGTAGCCATTGAATCCATCTAGAAAAGAGATAAACTTCTTACCTGCAAGAGTATAACACTTGATCAATAAATGGCAATGGAAAGTGATCCTTTTTAGTAGCTTTATTTAGTGCTCTATAATCAACACAAATTCTCCACTTACCATTTTTCTTGGGAACCACAACTAGAGGAGAGACCCATTGACTATCTGAAATAGGATATATAAACCCAACATTTAACATTTTTTGTAAGTCCTCTTTAACTATCTCACGCAAGGCGGGGTTGAGCCAACATTATGGTTGGGTAATTAGACCCATACCTTCTTCAATGTAAATATGGTGGGTGCAGGTGTTAGGATGAATTCCACACATATCTTATTATTCCCAAGAAAATGCATCTTTTTTTGTTCAGGGGTTAATTATGGATTAATATTAAGTGTGCGATTAGGAAAAATTTCCATGGCTTCTGATTGTGTAGGTGAGTTAATGGCTAGTACTTGGGAGGTGTATTCCATATCACTATAATTTATAGAAGATAAAAATGAACTATACAAACAATTATGAGGTAGCAACTAATGCAATGTGACAAAGTGAAACAAATCATGAGCTACCTACCAATGGAATTTTTTTGAAAGGACAATGAGTGTTTATACCTAAATGGAGAACCATGCTTTAAAACATTCATTAGATGTATACCTATTCCGAAGAAAATTAGAAAGAAAATTATCTTCAGTAGGTTCTTCCATGTCCAAGGCTTGATCAATTGTCAAGATGGGAAATGACTCATCCAAGTCACTATCAACCCACACCAGATCCTTTGTCTCCAACAAGGTTTGTGTCAGTGGGTATAGAGTCAGATATTTATTGTGCTCGCCATTAGAAATGACCATATTTCCTGACAAACAATTGATAAATGCATTCTACAGCTGCTAACCAAGGTCATCCCAAAATCAAGGGGTATCCCCCTAGCTTAATTTTTGATTGCAAAATCACAAAGTAAGTTGGGTATTCCCACAAATCAATAGAAAGGATTACATATTCAATCATACCTTCTAGTTTGACCGAAGATTGGTCTGCCATTTGAAGAACTGTCGGATTAGGTCTAATTCCCCTTAGTGAAAATCTTTCCTTTGTTTCATTTATTATAACATTAATTACAGCACCCAAATCAACAAGAGTATTAGGGATGCTTACTTTACCAATAGATACCTTGATGACAAGACTCCCTAGATCCAATTACTTTGGAATGGTTATGTTCCTAATTATAAGATCAGCTAACTACACAATAACTTGGATGGTCTTTGGATCTTGTTTCTTCTTTTTCTTCCGAGTACATAGATGGGTATGTGCAGGATCATCATGGAAAAAACAAGCCCTTAAGTGGCAATAAAATTCAGAAAATCAAAGTTAGGCAACTTAACATAAAATTTTGAATAAGTTATCTATATTATTTCAAAAATATGTAACAATAGAATCTATAGAAAATTGAATTTAGTTTCTAAACTACTAGCTTTATTTTATTTATTTTTAAATCTATTTGGTGAAAATTTAAAATTTCAAGGCAGTAGTACTTAAATTTCAGGTAAAAAAAAAGTAGGTGTTTGTCTAACCACCCTAACCACAATAAAATGATAATATTTTTTTTACAATATTTTAGATATAAGTAGGGGACTCATTTCCCGATGTGATGCATATTTTTTTGTAATTTTTTTCCAAGTAAATAATTAATTATGAATTTTTTATTACAACTTTTAAAAAATATAAAAACTCGTATGTCTAACCACCTTAACTTGGTCAAAACTTCATGAAATTCGATTTATTTTTTTAAATCCTATAGTATGTGAAGCATAGAATGTGACACATGTTTTGGATTCAAAAAATGTGATACCTTTTGAAAGCTGTAGATTTTTTTCAATCACTCTCTCAATTAGGACTTTAATCGTAATTCAAATAGAAAATGAATAATAATTATTTATTAAATTCAAAGTAAAGCATAATTTATATTGGTGGAAATCTGAGAATCTCCTTTAAAAACCCTTTTCGTTTCATCAATTTTGGGTAAAAAAAAAATCGCCAGCCACATGGGCCATCATATCACTTAGATATCGCCACTTTTTGGCCCATCATGATCCTGCACATACCCAAATCTTGAACTTGTTTTGTATAGATGGGGATTTCCTTGATAGACTGCAACAAAGGAATATTGATGTTAACATTACGTAACTCATTAACAAGATCAAATTTGGGTTGAGAGAATTCCCTTTGTATTGGTTCAGGATGAAATCATTCGAGAAAGGGAGGTTCTTTGACTAGCTCTGCTTCTGGTCACTCTTCATTGATTTCTATAATGGTGGGTCCCTAAAGATACTTTCCCGTTCTTAATTGAACTCCATCCAGTTCTACTATATTTATAAGATAGGTGGGGTAACCTATTGCCCCATTATTATACACAGGTTGGGTTGCCTTATTATTGGGATTTGGGTTTGGTTGGGCTGGCATTGATGTAGGCCTTGGTGGTTGTGTTGGATGGTTTGTTGGATTGACTGGCTAAGCAGCTAATGATGGCAAGGTTGGAAAAAAAATTTGTGACTGCTAGTATGGGTTTATCATGGGAGGAGGTGGAAATTATGATTGTGAAAGATATGGTTGTTGGTACGGTGATGGTTGTGGCGATTGTGGCCTCCATGCCTATTTCCATGGATGTGAAACATACTGATATTGTGACATCCATTGAGGGTATTGTGGGAGTTGTTCCCAACCCCCATACCATCTGATTTGATTTGAAAAAGAACTAGTTTGGCTAGGTCTTGAGACAAGATAATCATTCATCATGCTTGGGTGCATCACTCAAGGTGGAAAAGGTTACCTAGGGGCCATGTAGTAGACAAGATCCTCAAAATATTCCACATCAGGCACACCTACAAGAAGAGGTCTTCAGGTAGTACTTCTACTAACTTCTTCTAGTTGGATGAGATGTGTGTCCTATTGTAAGGGCAATCCTCACTACCATGTTTCTTGCGACACATTGGACAAAACACAACCAAGGCCCTCTTGACTTCCTCTTACTTCCTACAGGTATAAAGAGTGTCTATCTATTTACCCATATTAATTAACAAAAAAAAATTAAAATCTTCAAGTAAATTGCCTATTTCACACTTTGTTATACCTATTGCATTACCTATGGTATAAGGCTTACTTGGATAGTTCCTTCCCGAATTTTGAGACCTTTAATAGTTCCTGTGAATATCATACATATCGTCAAATTCCATTTTGGAGATATTCCCTTTACCTATTAAATTTAATGCTTCCAAAACATCATCTCTTATGCCTCTAAGAAACAACATTTTAACAGCATCCTCATTTAGTCCTAGTTGGCGAGATCATTGGAGACTAAACATGAAGTGTTCAAGGTAGTCCTCCATGGACTCGTCTTCCTTTTGTGTCATGCAAAATATTTCATCCCAAACCTCCTTTTTTTTTCAATACTCCTAGTACTTCTTTAGGAATAACTCCTTCATGACTTCCCATGTCATTATATTTGTAAGGTTCATAAACCATCGCACGGTTGCATCTTTTAACGTGGTTGGGAACAGTTTGAGCTTTTGCACGTCACTTCGATAATCATAACTATGACACAACATATCAAATTCAAAAAAAAACATATTAGGATCCTCAATCGAAAGACCATGAAAAATTGGTATAGCATAATGAGGAATATTTTTCATAGGGGCATCTTGTTTGGGATGTGTGATTGGAAACTTGAAGGTAACCAGATTATTGTTGGCCAATGCCTTATTAAGATTGTTGTTATTGTTGATGATGATGATTTTGTTGTTATTGTTATTGTTGTTTTTTTTTGTTGTTGGGATCCATGACGTCTAATTCCCAAGGGGTAAAGTAGGTTCTAAATGTATCTTGGGTTTCTTCTGAGAATGGACTTTCTTTCAGCCCGTAAGTTTCTCGAAAGAACTTCTCAACCTTTTTTCGCAATATTTCAGAAGAACTTGGATGGGTACTTGTAGGTTTCTCAATAGTAGTAGACTCTATAACACACTTCTCAATATCAGGTTTGGGTAACTCTAATTGAAATTTAGTTTTCAATGTCTCTTGAGTTGAGTTACTCTCTTCAACAGATGGCTTTGACCTATTTTGCAATTCTTCGATTTGTGTTTCCTTAATGGATGATTTTGATTTTTTTTAAGCTTTTCGAGTTGTGAATTACTTCACTTTTATTTTCTAATGAATATTCCTCTACTATCCCTACTACGACTCATGCACCTAAATGACTTACAACAACACAAATCAGGAGTAGTAACCTTAACAAGGTTGACAGTTGTATAGACTTTCCTCTTGACTTACTAGTCCTAACTCAACTTGCTATGATTTCAGGCCTTTAATATATTTTCCTGGAAATGACGCAAAAATTATTGGATTAAACTATGGTTGATGTTCCAGGTAAAACTATCCTTGTAATTCTATCTTAAATGGATGAATGGATTGAGATCAATCTTCGTGAATTTCTCAAGTTCCTCAATTTACTCCTCAATATCAATTTGGGTGTGTATGCTTGTGAAAGATATTGGGCTATTTTCCTAAGGGTTGAACCTAGAAAGCCAAGTGGGGATGGATACAGCTATATGTACATTGCATTTATTTAGGAATCCAGTTTTCAGACCTCATGTCACCTGTGTGAGAGGAACTCGAACTGAATAGTTTCAAATAGAATAGATTAAAACTAACCAACAGAACAAAAATAATAATTATTGCTAATGCTAGACTACCAGGAGTAGATAAATGATGGAATACAAAAGTGCTAAATAAAGTTCATGTGTATTATTAAACAATCCAATTAACACTCGTCTCGAATAATCTGCTAAATCAATTTTATACATAATGGTAAACACATTGATTAAATCTGATTGCAAAGTGAACTTCTAAATCAAATGCATTTGTAGCATGATATAAAAACATCAATCACCAACACAAAAAATGTTATTAAACAACATATTAAATAGCACAACGATTGAATGATCAAATCAAACTAGGAAAATCTCATTACCACACAACACACGGATGCTACAGCTAGTCACTAGGTGATCAAGGAAGTGGGCCCTGCCTTCTCTGATTTCCAATGAAGAAACAAAAGCTTACTTTACTTTATTCCATTCTTATGCAAAAAAAGATTTCAAAATCTACTATCTTTAATCAAAACAATGGCTTGCAAATATATATTATCGATTACTAACTCAAGTCTTAGCATACATATATATAAAGATCATATGTCACTAAGTTCTACAAAAGACTAACCAAAATGGTATACAATTGTTCAAGTAGTTATGGCCTATGGCCAACAACCTTTAAAGACTTTTTAATGATAGATTTACAATTTTAACATTGTTTCAAAAACAAAACAACTTTAGACTAAACTTTAATCACAAGTAACTCATGACTCATGAAACAGTTATTGTCTTCATTCCACCTATGCTCCCATTGCCTCCACGCATCAACCATCTGATCATCCCCTATTTTTCATAATCACAAAGATAATTAGTAAATAATTAATGGTTTTGATATATCCTCAAGTTCTTATCTTCTCTTTTCATTTTATCAAACATCTCTACTTCATTAACAAATAGTGACAGGAACTACAAGGAATACTATAGGAACAAAGAGGTAAAAAGGTAAACAAAGGATGAAAACAAAGATACATTTATCTTTTCATCGATATCCTTTTCTTCAGTTTCTTTATCCTTAGTCAACGACTCCATGTGCTGAGATAAATCCCTTTTCCTCCACCTCTTCTTCACCTTGGACATATCGTTCACTGTTCCAAATATGGTCCTACTCATAATTCCATGTGTAATGGAAATCAACTTGTTAAATGCCTTCTCCATTTTATCCACTATTTCTTGCAAAATAATAAACTAGGTCTTGAAGTATTGAAGAGACCTGTTATCCAACACACTTTCATTTTCAGGGCCATTCATTGATTGCACATTAACTTCTTCATTCTCTTTGTCAATTTCTTGGTTTCCTTCTTCATCGTCTTCCTCTGAGTCCTTCACTTCCTCCTGGCCAGAACCAACCTCCTCTTCATCATCCTCACTATTGATTGGGTCCTCCCCAAGGTCCTCACTGAGGACCACCTCCAAATCATTTTTTCTTAAATCCAAAGGTTCCTCCTCATCTGAGGCTCCATTATCTAGTTCTTCAAATCTCAGTTTTTTTCCTTTAGCACATTGTCTTGCCAATCTAGCAGACCTTCTTTCTCCTTTCCTGTTGCTAGAATCCTCCGCAATGCCTCTATCTCCCTCTTCATGGATTTCAATTGTTACCTTTTTTGCATTTCTTGGTTCAATACTCTCTTGGCTCTTTTATTTGATACCAAAGGGATTTCCTAGGGTTTTCTTTCCTTTAAAGGCCAAATCAATAGGATCTTCTTTGGTTAACAGGCCTTTAGTGGCATATTTTTAAGCCAGTGGATTCTTAAAGTGAGAGAGAGGGTTAGACTATGTTTTCTCCTTTGGGGGTTCAAGTGGAGCTATGTGCAAGGGAGGATTAAGATGGAGGCATATAGGAGATTTTATTACCATTTTATTATGTTATGATACATTATATATTATCATTTATTAGAGATAATGAGTCCAAAGTATGGTGTTAGATTTGACAATTGGTTCCATGGTATTTTGGAAACTTGTCCGGGCTTATGGTAAAGCCCTTTGTTGGCATTTTGGACCTCCTTGAGCTTATATATTGAGGGCTTAAGATGGATGTATGTAGAAGATTTTATTGTAGGGATATGCTACAATATTTTCTCTAGAGGAACAAGGCATTGATCTCTATGTTAAGGCTATGAATGTGATATTGTATGGTTCATTGTTACTAAAAATATATTGTTTGGTTCTTTGGAGGTTAATTTTTTCATGAAAGGGTTTTACCAAGAAATAACTATGTCACTCATTTTATGTTTTTCTTTTCTTTCAATCTTGATTTATTTCTAAGTGTTGATCTATATGATACTAAAATTATTTAACATCTAATATATATCGACTCTCTTCATAGGGTTAATATAGGGAATGACTATGTCATGTTTATACTTTATGAGCATATGGTCATGTTCACTCATATCAAGCTTATTTTAGGTTGTAAATGTTATGAAACTTGTAACTTGCTCGTGTGATTTTTTTCTTGAAATAGATATGAGATATATTGATTTGGTTGTTGGAAGGTCTTCCCTCTTTTTGATCTTTATCTTTTTTCAAATGAAAATTTTATGTTAAAAATTTAAAAGACATATATTATCTTACACAAAATCTTATTAATTATTTTTAATTATATAATTTTTTTAATAAAATATCAATAAATATCATTAATTTAATTCTTAAATACTTCTTATTAAAAAATTTACAGAAGACATCTGAACTTTTATTTGTTAACCAATACAATTAATAATAACTCACTAGTATGATAAATACAATGCCAATGGTCTAAAAGGAAGGTACTAATAACGTGTAGACCTAACTACAATGGATGTAATAAGGAAGTTTCTGGCATCCATTCTATTTTGTTTTTCAATTTGCAAACGCCGATGAATTATTGAGTATCGATGGCAGAGCAGTAAAAAGCAGAGGGCTTGCGCGAGTTAGACGATATCCCAATGCCTGAAAATCCTTTACATCGTCCGTTGATGTTGGCAACACACGCCTTGATCATATCTTTTAGAAGTTTGCTCTGCTGATTTTTAGGTTGAGATGCAAATTCTTCCATCGCCATCCACTGAACAAAACAAATTTGAACACCAATTAAACGATATTGAAACAACCCGGCTAAACGATATTGAATTACCGCCATATGTTTAAACACGTACCTTGGCTGCTGAAATTTCGGTATCTTGTACAACAATATTAGAAGAAACGGATTTCAACATACACACGAAGAGCAGATCGGATTTTCCGAAAGGGGCATTGTGACCATCCCTGTAGTTCATGCACAACAACTCTTAGAAAGCTAAAAATTACTAGTTCAAACTTATCCTTCTTTGTACCAACCATGAAACAAGTTACAAAATAGTATGGCTATCGGTAATGAAAGATTTGCTTACCTGAATCCAACCACTTGTACAAATTCTGTATCAATCTGTAAAAGCGCAAGAATACAATTAAATTATCAAAAATGTTGGAAATTAGATTGCAAAGAAGTCAAAAATCCTGATTCAGAGGAGAAAGATAAGTGACATTTACCCCTGTTTCTTCCTGAACTTCTCTTATAGCCCCTTCCTTAACGCCTTCCCCCTATCAGACAGACATCTCCCATAAATACAGTACTGGGTCTCTTATAATTTCATGTAAAAACTGCAGTGTCATAAATTTAGTTTGATAACGGAACTTGAAGCTCACACCTGGTTAATCCTTCCTGTTGGCATCTTCCACAACCCAGAATCTTTGTAAGGTCCACACTTTTCCTGAACTACTAGAACCTACATTGCCATCGTCGTCATAATTTATGTATCAGATTTATGACTTAAAGCTGCTGGCCCACAACCGCTATTAAAATAACGTTAATGGATACTCATTATACTAATTGTATATTTTGCCAGGGATGTAAGAAAAGAAAGTCCTCTTGACACAAACATACAGTTAAAACAGTGAATGTCTTTTCACAGTAACATTGATATGGACTGGAGGAGAATATTTAGTAGAAAAATACAATATATAAGAATAACAACCAGATACAGACAGCAGAACTGAACTACATTCTGGTATATGCCTAATATTACAGTTACCTCTTCCTTGTCGTTGAATACAAAAGCTGCAATTCCCACTTGGTGTGAAGCATTATCAGGGATGGTAGAAACAGTTTGAGGGATCCAAAGCACTAACATTACATATGAAGGCTCCGCATGGTGGTATCCAAATCCCCCCTGCAATTCACCGCATGATATATTGAAGCGTAAACAAATAGTTTGCAGCAAAAAGACATCAATTGTAGTAGAGAATTTTTGAAACACTGACCTCAATTGCAACGGGAACTAGTTTCGCCTGTTCTTTGGGCACTTTAATCCACACAGCCTTCTTTCCCTGTATACCCAACAAGTATGAATTGAAGGTATTATATTTTATTGTCTTTTACATTTATTTATTGAGGGATTTGTATTTAGAGTTAAGAAAGCAGTAGCACTGACCTGGTTTGCCCATTGAGAAAGGGATGCCTTGAGTGAAGCTGCAAAACGAGTAGTATCGTTCTGCATATTCTCTATGTCAACAACTACACCATCATATCTGTCTTCATGGGCTTTCAGCACTTCACATATTTCATGTGCAGAGGATTCGTTCAAAACTGTTTCCACGTTGTTGATGACGTCATTAGAGGTAGCCGAGACCTCGTTCGTTGGGAATGCCATTGTGCAAGCGAATAAGCGACCTGTCAAAAAACTGTTCAAAAAGCAATGCTAACCTTCTTCCTGAGCGTGTGCAAAAGCAGATTGAATTGATAAAGCAGTGAAATAATAATAATATGTGGTAGAGGGAGGAAGTGAATATATAATAGTGGCAACTGGAGGTTTCTGGGATTTGAGACGAATGCTTCGGCGCTGGTAACCAACTACCACTACCCTTCCTTGCACCTTCAATATCAATACAGAGAAGCGCGTGAACGTAGCAAAAACAAAAACGGAAAACTTAAACTCGTATGCAAAGCAATCACAAATAGTGAAAACTTATCAGTAAAAATATAAGGACACACGAGTCATTTATTGACATTGTTTAGAGGTTTGCATGAGAACGGCTAACTTAAATTTGCAGGACTCTCGATACTTCTTATTAACGGAGAAGTTGCTAGGGACCTTTCCTGGCGCGTTACTACGTTTTAAATAATAGCACAGAGAAGTTCGTGACCATCTGATTAAGCAAGCGTTACACTGCTGCGAAGGTTCGTGGGTCTCTCCCAGTTCGTTCCGGCTTCTTCTATTGACTTTCCGTATACGATGAGTATTTGACCATTGTTAAAAATAAATAAATAATCTATAAGATTGGAAGCTTTCTTATCCCCTTTTTTACATCACATTACATCATCTATCGTTAGCTTCCTTATCCCATGTTTTTCCTATCACATCATCTCTTGTTCAGGTCATTTGATTCGATATTTCAATCGTAGTGGTCCTCAGCTTTGTGTTGATTACGTATCCTAATCATTAATTATTTCTTATTCTTCTTCGTCTATGGTTAGAATTCTTGTCGAGAATTAAGTTTATCAATGATCATGGTGAAAAATGGCATTTAGAAATTATGTAGTCATTCAGATCAATTATTTAGACATTCCACATCCTCCACTCTTCTTCTAAATGGTATCAATCATGTTCTTTCATATTAGATTCTTCACCATTGAAATGACAAGACACATTAGTCCTTTTACCAACAAAACAATGATAGATTTTTCAAAAACTCAATTCCTCATCATATCCACTATACCTAATAGATACCAAACCCCAAATACCTTGACACTTTCCCTCCTTTACAATATGCAACAAGCCAAACTCTAAAAATGTAAACCCAATTCTTTTTCCATCATGAAGTCAAGTCCTCCTAAGACCCATACAACCTCCACCTTTCTAATGATTGTTGCCTATTGATAATCACATTCTAAAATAAATTAGTATTAGCTTTGATTTTCTATCTAATAACCATATTAAGTTTAATTTGATCTATTTTTTCTATATATATATAATTTACAAATTTAATTATTACGATAAATATTATTTTTATAATTACAAAATAATATTAATTTAATAAATAAATAATTATGAAATAGCACTAAATGGATTAATTATTTATTACATAATAGTAAATAGAATTTAAATTATATCTATTATTGATTAACAATTTAAATATAAAATTTATTTTTATAATTATAAAATAATGTTAATAGAATCTATAAATTATTATTTATTATTTATTATATAATATTGAATAGAATAAATAATGTATATATGGTATAATCATATACTAATTAATAATTATTCAAAAAATTATAAATTCAAAAGGCAATGATAAGATAAGATGAGATAATAAGATAATAATTATATAATAACAATATAATAAAAATAAAAATAGTAGTCACACCTTGGTGGGAAATGCGTACACTAAAAAAGTGTTCAAGGTTGATTAGGAAATTTTTCAATCTATTTTTTATATACATTTGTGTAGTATACATGAGGTCAATTGGTAGGCCATTTAGGAAGTGATGTTATTTATGCAACAAAGGTCACAATGGAGAAGTGATAGCTTCAAATCAACTATGCATCTACTTACAAGGATCCAAACATAACTAAAACAAAACCTTTAAATTAGGAAGATAATAAGGCTCCATCACCAATAAGCTCATGTTATGTTTGCAATAGGGAGAGAGGGGGAGAGGAGATATGGGGATGGAAAGAGGGAGAGATAGAGGGGGAAGAGAGAGAGAAGGGTAAGGAGATAGAGAGGAAGTCAGAGATAGAGATGGAGATGAAAATGGATATGGGGGAGAGGGATATGAAGAGAAGGAGAGGGAGAGATAAAGAGAGAGGACAAAGGGATAGATAAGGATGGAAGAGATAAAAATATAGAGAGGGAGAGATAAAAATATAAATATAGAGATAGGAAGTGATATATAGAGAGGGGTAGAGAGAGGGAAAGATATAGGGGTAGAGAGAGATGGATAGATAATGGGATAGAGACAGAGGGAGATATGTAAGAATTTAAATATGTAGATATAAATATAAAGAGAGATAGAGCTAGAGATGGGGAGGGAGAAACAAATAGTGTGTGTGTTTGTGTGTGTGAGAGAGAGAGAGAGTAAGAGAGAGATATGGAGAGTGTTGAATGAACAAGACAACTAAGAGGGTGGGTGAATTAGTTGTAGCAAATTAAACATTCAACAGTAATAAGATCTGCAAGCATTCATTAAACCCTTATTTTGTTAATGTGATTAAACATGAAATGTAGATAACATAAATTAAAATAGCACACCATACACAAGAGAACACCAGATTTACGTGGAAAAATCAATGAGGGAAAAACCACGATGAGGATTCGTTCACAATATAAGTAATTGTGAAACTGATACTTGAGGGATCACTGCTAGAATAGGACACACTGTCCAAAAATTCCCACAGCCAGGGCTCACTTCCACAGAAAGAAACACAAGAAAATAGAAGAAAAATGTTACAAAGAGAACACTTTCTTAATGCAACAAGGAATCCACCACAAGGCTCCAACAATCTCACAACCTTGCTTGAATGATTTTAGATGCCTTCAACTCACTGCCTTCAAGAACCCTAACACTTAAAATTCACACTGCTCTACTCAAATTTTCATCACTCGCATTGATCTCGCATCTATTTTTCTTCTCACTTATTTCATAACTTTTGTGAACCCCAATCCTTATACTTGCACAAACAAAGAAAACAAACACAATGTTAAATCAATATGTAAATAGGAACAAGGATTCCCCATGAAATCCATCTACAATGCTCAATAATAGAAATGAAATGAAGAACAATACAAGAAACTAAATCAAATCTATTTAAGCAATGTAAACACTTAATCCCATGGGGGAATTGGTGTCAATTGTGTGTATAAATTGGCCCTTTCCCAACTCCTTTGTAAGCTTAATGATGGTTGATCCACTTTGGTTGAATTCCTGCATAACCTAGCTAAGAACTTGATAAAGAGAGATGAAAATGGCTATGTTTGAAGATGAAATGGAGTATAATAAGTTTACTCAAACTGTGGATGATAGAATGAGAGGAAGAGTCTCTCATTTATAGATTTCCAAATTGGAAGAAAGAGTGAAATTGAGTAATGTGGGATCATTCAACATCCAATGGCCAAGTGCCACTTGTCGGGATGTGAATGGTTGAAGGTTGTGCACATTTTGGTCAATGTGCATGATAAATGCTATGAGATTCAAATTTGAAATTTGAATGTGACATGTTGGAGGGAGAAGGAAATGGAGTTAATGTCACTTGGCTCAAGGCCAAGGACATGTAAGAGGCCTTAAATACCTTGTTGGAAGTACCCATCCCCTTTTGGAGGGATTTTTGAATTGGAAGAATATTCCACAAAAGATGCCCTTTTGAATAGAAATTGATTTATTTTGCAAGTTGCAAGATCTAGAGGATTGGAGTGATTAGGATTAGCATTAATCAGGATTTGATTAATTAAGAGGGGGATTAGCTGATTTGACCATTTTGACTTAGATTTTAGGATTTAAATAAATCAAAGTTGAGAGAATAATGATTTTAGATTTAATTAAATAAAGATTGATTTATTTAATTAAAGGACTTAATGATGTTGGATTTAAACCAAATAAAGATTTATTTAATTTAAATGAGATGAATTTAGGGATTAATTAAATAAAATGATTTATTTAATTAAAAGGGGGATTACAAATTAATTAAATAAAATTGATTTATTTAATTAAGAGATGAAGAGTGATGAATTTAATCAAATACAGATTATTCGATTAAATGACTAGCAAAGGAGATTATTCAGGATGAAATGGTGTTAGTAAATCAGGATCCAGTGTGTCGGATCGAATTGTATATTTTCCATGTCTACAATTTCAACTCACAACAAAACTACACTTGTTTAGTTTCAACCTCAACCTCAAAAACCTTCTCCAATGTGATCAACTAGTTAGTATACATATAAATTCAAAATAAGTCGACACCTAAGCATTCTCACGGTGGATAGGAATGAAGGCGACCTACATAAATCCTTAATTAGGACCCAAATAGATCCCATCAATATTATTTTACAAGGCTCGCATGTAGTGCTAACACAAGGTCGGCCAATACCCGTGTAAAAGACCATAATCATTAAGTACATGCTTCCTTAAATAAATCTAAAACTTCTAGATGATAGAATTCACTTGAACATGACCTAGAATAACCCATGAACTATTTGAAATTGATCAAATACTTCATCCAATCTCGCATCATACAAATAATTCAACTTAGAATAACTAGTAAACCTTATTCACATACTGACAAATGAAACTCACTTTGTACTACACCAAATCAAGTAATCTCTTGAATATAGAAAGATACAAAAATTATAAGTAACTTTTGAAATCCAAATAAATTGAATCCAAACAATGGAGAAACACGAAGAAAATACATTTCTCTGAGGCCATAGAAAACCACTGAAAAACTGGTTCACACACTGGTGAAAATATCTCTCTCTATACAATGATCCAGAAACCTAAATTATGAATATAGAAAACTTTGACAACCATGAACAACATATTAGATCCACATAGGCATAGGATCAATACAAAAGAAACATGGAGCACAATATCGGAGCACATTGTGAACAGTTGCACAACATGAAGGTCTAAAGGAGACAAAGAACATTAATTTCTATTAATATATAATATAAGATATGCTCTTTCGTGGGAAGTCAACCCCCTCTCCATTGTGTTTTTAAATTTTTATATTCAACTTCAAATGGTGATAACTTTTTTACTAAGTGTTTACAATTAAGGTTAATTATTTTTAAAAATTGACCTTTTTTGTTGGATACAAAGTAATAATGGATTTTATTCTAAAAACATTATTGTTCAGTCCTAGTTTTTGAATATAATATTGAGAGCTTTAATTAGAAAAAAACTAATAAAATATAAACCCTAATTTAAAACATAAAACATTAAATATATAGAAAAATGAAAAAAAAAACTAAAAACCCAACCTAGAGGTTCCTAAAGCTTGCAACATTGATGGGAGGAGGTGGGAGGTGAATTTTTGTGGTGTAAGTCAATCCAAAATTGGATACTTGTTTCTCCTAGTCATTATTCACTCACATAGCTTAGGGAAAAATGAGTGGCTATCATTTTTGTAAAAAATAGATAGCTTTAAAGAACGAATACCCATTATCTCATTTTGAAATGGGTTCCCATTTAAATCTTTGGCTTGGATCCCTATTACTAAATCAGTACCCATTTACTTAAAATGTGTACCTCATCTTGTTAAATTTTTTATTTTCACGAAACTTCCCCTCTTTGTGGACCCAACTTCTTATGGGTACCCTAGTATCCAATCAATCCTAGCAAACCCCTCAATTTCTTAATGGTTTTAGGAACAAGACATTCTATGATAGACTTAATTTTGTTAGAATCAACCTTTACTCCTTTGTGGGAAACTATGTATCCCAAGTACTCCACCTCTTTGAGACCAAAAGCACACTTGGAAAGCTTAGTATGGAGTTGGTGATCATTAATAACTTGTAACTCTTGATCTACATGATATAAATATTCCTCCCAGAGCTTGCTATAAATCAATATATCATCAAAGAATGCTAATGCAAAATTCATCATAATTTTCTTAAAGATGGAGTTCATTAAAATTTGAATTGTAGATGGTACATTAGTAAGACCAAATGGCATGAATAGAAACTCATAATGAACCTCATGAGTCCTAAACTTTGTCTTAGGAATATCTTGTTCCTTTATTTGAGTTTGGTGATAACTTGTTCTAACATCTAGCTTTGTAAAAATATATAACTCCATTCAATTTAGCTAGTAAATCAAAATGACTAGAATAGGAAACATATTTCATTGTGTACATGTTGATCACTCTATAGTCTAAGAACATGCACCAACTTTAATATTTCTTATGCACCATCACCATGGGCAAGAAGTAAGCACTTTGGCTATGCCTAGTAAAACCTACCTCTAGCATCTCCTAAAAAATATGTTTAAACTCCCTTTTTTGTATATATGGGTACATATAACTATTGGAACATGTTTGTTGTTGCATGAAAATATCAGCCTAAATTAATGCCTGATACAAATGCTAGACATAAAAAGATCCACAGGAGGTGGTTATTCCATATCCTGAATCCAAAGGGAGATAGTGGCAATTAGTCTAACAATCCCCCCTCAACGTCACCTAAGGGGGTTCAAACCTATGACCCATATCTAGTACCATTTGTTGTGAAACCTAGGAAATAGGGGGGCTCTATCTTTTGGGAGATGGAACCTAGGGGTTTAGGACCTATTTCACTTAGTTTCACTCAAGGAAACCCTAGAGATCTCAATCAAAGGATGGAATAAGGGATAGAGATTTTCTAAAGTTTATCCTAGGGTATGATTAAAGACTTTTAGAAAGAGGGTTTCACCACCAAGCTAGGGCATGGAAAGATTAAGAACGTAAAAGATGTGAAAAAACTAACTATATGACCTAAATTATGAAACTAAAATACAGAATAAAAGACTAAGAGGGTACAAAGGTGCACTTGGAAATTGAAGAAGCTTGAATGAAGACCTGAAATCTAGAAAATGATGACTTTAATGAATATTGGAATTGTTGAATCAAGATCTGTTGGAAATGTCTAAATTTAGGTACATACTGGGACTCATACGCCACAAGTAGCGATTTAGTCCCAGTATCAGGGTTACTCTAAAACTTTGATATTGTCTTATGACTTCTTGTATCTTCCTCCCTACCAAATCTTTGGGTTTGAATCACTAAATTGCAATTTGTTGGTGACTTTTTGTGATCTCACAAGTAAGGTGACAACTTTGATAAATTTGTAACTTGAAAACTTTTCTCCAATCTTTTTCTTCAATGGATATTCAACCTAGATCTCCAAAACACACATCAAAGAAATGGAAAAATGTTGTTTTACTAGTGGATAGGGGTTTGCCTTGGTCAAACCTCATTTTTCTAATCAAACCTTGAAATGAAACGAAATAGAAAAAAGGAATGATGAATGAACAAATATGTAATGTTGCAACTCACCAAAACCTTGAACAAGATGTTGCAAACATGTATAAAATGGCTAGCATGAATGTGGATCTCGACTCTTACTTGAATGATGTGGATCTAGGCTTGAATGCTTGCTTGAATCATAAAACCCTACATCACAAATGTTAGCTCAAAAACAAACATGATGCATGATGAATTTTAAATGATGCTTGATACTTGAATAATGCTCCAAAATTCTTGATAATCACTCTTGAATTCTCTTGTAAACTCTTTTCTAAGCTCTCTTGATCAAAAAAATTCTATAAGAAGTCTTCATCAACTTGCTAGGTGAAAAATGAGTGAAATAATCTTGTATTTATACTTGTTTATGCCAATTTTTTTGAAATTACAACACTACAAGCTAACATCGGATCTAGGAGAATAAAATCCCACCAATAATTTGAATCCAAATTAGGTATAAATTAATTGGGACTCATATTCCGGTTGGGGAGTATGAGTCCCATTAGGCTAAGTTTGGGACACATTTTCCAAGAAATGCTCAGTTTAATGTGAAATTCAAATCTAGGCCCTAAAACCTAGATGGGTCCCATACGCCCAAGTGGCATATGAGTCCCAGATCACTAAATCTGGGTCATACAATCCAAATTATTAAATTTTGATTGATTACTTGATACATGTCAGGATTATCCTTGGAAAGATGTATTAATTAAGGCTTGTAGATGCAAAATAAGACCAAATAAGACATAAAGAAGGCCAATTTTAGTAGGGAGGGCCCAAAAAAATGTGAAAATGTAAAGGGATAGATTTTCCTACACTACATTTATCCCCCACTTTACTGAGATGAGGAATTTTCTTCAAACTCACACTAAAGTAGATGAAATTTGCATCAAGAGGGGTCCCAATGTACCAATGCTAGTGAGATAGGACGAAAATGATCAAGGGGGATGATCAAGCCCCCAAGATCAAGATACTATGGAAAACCAACATAGGCACAAAATAAAACACATTAAAAATGATATAAGGAGCAACAACAAGGCAAAAGCATACACTGCCAAAGACAAAGAAAAAATAAAATGAAAAACAGAAACAAAAGAGAGGTGGATCAAACTTCGACCGTTTTTCCCACACGTTGTGGATCGAAACAGTTATTTATCCAAAAAAAAATTGTAAGTGGAACACAATGTCCTCTATGCAAGCCAAACCAATTCTCACAAGGTCTAGTGGAACCCTAGGTCATCCACTAGGTAAGCCCCCAATGAGACGCATACACACGTGGCCCGTATGCGCTCACATATAGAAGCAAGTGGCTATGCAAAATTGAAACCTAATTTTGGCTCCCATATATACAACCATACCAAAGATATAGCTCCTGATAACTTTGATATGGTGCCACACAATAATGAACTTTGAGATTCATGAGGCAAGCAAAGCTTTGTATGCTTGAAACTCATGAACAAACAAGATGGCTCCACATGCAAGAAAAGTGTGTTATGCAAGGTGGCCATATTATAGATGTTGTAATTGCAAAAGTATTATAAGGTACGCTCAAAGGAGTTTTTCTTAATTCATGTAAGGTCTTAACTTAGGGAACATTGTTCCTAATGTCTCCAAGAGAGGACCAATCAAAGAATACAAGATTCACAACTTAGTAGATGCAATGTGTTGCATCAAGCCACTAAGAGGAATATAATATGATAAGAGAGATCATGCTCTTGAGGGACATCACATCTAGTCACCATAAAGTAAAAGACACATCTCATGAAGTAAGAAGACTACACAATGAAACATGAAAAATATAAAAGAATAATGCCAATGTATGCTACCACTTTAAAGAAATTGCTAAACACCATGATGTGAGCAATTACTTTCAAGTAGAAAATGATAAATGCTAACAATAAAAAGGACATAAGAGCTTACGTGGAAAGGCCTGTGCCAAGTCATATGTTTCCAAATAAAGCTACGCTATGAAAAAGTAAGGGGTTTCCCCCAAAATGAAACTCCAAACTTATGATTGATCCATGTATTTGGGGTCAGTATATTCTTGCCACAATCTTTTTAGAGAGCTCAAAACTGCCATCATACTCATGTGGAACAAGAAGAATGTCACAAAGAGAGAAAAAACAATGAAAAACCTTTAATGTCAACATGGAAGAGACATGAATGTTTCAATGCCTTGTGCCATCCCCAAAAGGAAAACACAAGACAAATGAAAAGATAAAGATAAAGGAAAATCTTTTGGGTCAACATGGAAAGGACCTAAATGTCTTGACACCTTGCATCATCTCCAAAAGGGAAACACAAGACAATGAAAAAGATAAAAATATTTATAACATAGAGAATAATTTAGGTACAAATAGCTCGGGATGTCACAAAGAGAGAGATACATCAAATAGAATAGTACGCGGAGATCATAATACACACATGCAATCACACACAAAACATAAAAAATGAAGAAAATGAAGAGAAGACTCGTAAGGCACATGCGAGTCAACCTATTAGCAGTTCATCCACATCCCAATCATGTTCACTATATACAGAAGGTGAACAACTAGCCAAAGGGACAATAGAAAGTGTTGAACTAGGGTCATCACCAAGTTCAACACTCTTACTAGGAGAAAAAATCATTTAAACTCATATAAGAGTAAAACAATGTATTCAATTTGTTATGCACTTCTTCATCGATTTTAGCAACCTCATCATCATCATCCAAATTAATCACAATGGGAGGTCGAATGATAATGTCTAAAGAAGGATTCATCTTTTGTTCCAGTATATGATCTTTTTTTTGCAGTAGAGGGAGACTCATTGTGTATTGCTTCAATCAAGTTGGGATTTTGATTTTATTGTTTGTTCTCTTTCTTTAACCTTTGAGCAAGAGCATGACGTCTACACCTACACTCTCTAGCATTTTTGTTTCTTTTAATTCAGTTTTCGAGTTGTGTTTCTATATGAACGGGTATATAAACCATAGGTTTATTTTCTTCCTTAAGGGGAGGAATTGAAGGAACCATGGGAGATTTTTCAACCACTTTCTCTTTAGCTTTATAAACTTGTTTTATCTTAGGTGGCGTTATAGGAATTTTTTTGTTATCTCTTGGTCTTTTATAGGAAATAGGAAAAGGATCTTTCTTGCGTTGGTCTTGGTTGTTTGGAATTTCTTTAGGTTTGATCATGGTTTCTTCAAGGATAGTAGGCTCAATCATAGGTTGAGGCATGTTTGTAAGGGATAGTTTCACTATGCATTATGCCTTAAACATTTGATAGGATTTGAAAAAGAAGTCCTCACAAGGTTTAATAGGTTCCATAGGCTTAGGCTAAAAGAAATATAATGAAAAGTTCCCTTGGGAAGAAAAAGGATTAAAGCCACCATGGTGCATAGTAAACATTTCATTGGAAAAGGGAAACTTTAAGCATTTATGCATGAGCAATGATACGGATTCCATGGAGCGTAGTCATGGGTAACCAAGCTTCACATGGAATTGGTTCGACGTCAAGATGATGAAGAATGAGACATCTAATTTTTTTAGTCCTATTTGCAAAGGAAGGGTGATCAATCCCATCGTAGGGAAAGCAAAACCATTATGTTTCTTTATCCATGCTTTCGGTTTATCATATGTGAGGCAATGGAAAAATTATCGCTTTACTTTTCCTTTCCTGTTTGGGCCCTCCTTGTTTGAGTATAATGTTGCCTTAATTTAGTGTTGTAATTTGTTTAACATATTCACATTAGGTCTTAGGCCCTTGTGAACCAAATGAGCTCAATGATACCTTATTTAAGGTGTTATAAAGTGTTGTTCCACACTTTCACACTTTTATAGGGTTTTAATTATTAATTGGCATTCTTTATGCCTTATTTGACCTTATTTTACATCCACAATCCTTAATTAATGCATCTTTCCCAAGATAATCCTGACATAAATAAACATCCAATCATAATTCTTGTGTTTTTCGGTTATGTGGCCCACATTTAATGGTCTAGGACTTATGTGCCACCTTGGGCGTATGGGTCCCACCTAGGTTTTTGGGCCTCGATCTATATTTTGCATCATTCTAAGCATTTTTTAAAATGGTCCCATAATTAATGCCTAATGGGACTCATACGACACTTCTGGCGTATGAGTTTTGTTTGGCCCAAAATTAAATTTAATTCAAATTCTTGGTGGGATATTATTCTCCTAGATTTGATGTTGGCTTGTAATGTTGTAATTTTGAGAAATTTGGCATAAACAAGTATACATACAAGGTTATTTCACCCATTTTCAACCCAAGCCTTCAGGTATTCATGCATTCTAGAAAATTTGAGTTCACAAGAGCATTCAAGGTCTGATTATAAAGTTTTTTAGATCATAATTCAAGCATCATGCCAAAGTCATCATGAATAATGTTTGTTTTTGAGCTAACAATTGTGTTGTAGGGTTTCATGATTCAAGCTAGCATTCAAGTCAAGATCTATCACATTCAAGAAAGAGTCAAGATCTACATCCATTGGAGCCACTTAATACATGTAACTTGTAGCACTTTATTGCTAGGGTTTGGTGATTTCCAACATTGCATTTTGTTCATTCATTATTCTTTCATCCTATTTCATCTAATTATAAGGTTTGATTACCAAAATGGGGTTTGACCAAGGCAAACCCATTTCCACTAACTAAACAACATTTTCCCCTCTCTTTAGTGTGTGATTTGTAGATCTAGGTTGAAGACATATTGAAGAGAAAATTTGGAGAAAGTTGTCAAAGTTGTCACCTTGCTTTGGAGATCATTGGAAGACATCTACTAGCTACAAATCAGAGTATTAGATCTAAAAATCAAGTGGAAAGGACAGAGTAGATATTGAAGAGCAGAATCAAAATTTGAATTTCCAGAAACCCCTAACTAGACTGATACACCACTTATGGCATATCTCCCAGTATAGGCAATTTTATAGATTTTTGTAGATCTAGAATCTACATTGCTAGAAACATGTTCCTACCGAGAAACCCTAATATAGGACTATATCGCCCATTCTGGCATATGAGTCCCAGTGAGCATTAAAATCAATGTTTTTCAGCATTTCAGAGCTTCATTCTATCCTCTACAGGTTTCCAAGTGCACGCCTTTCATCTCTCAACTTTCTATTATGTTTTATATGCTTTTCTAGGTCATTTAGTGAAGTATTATGTTGCATTAGGTTTAAGCATTAGGTATTGCATCTCATTAGTCTTTCCAAGCCATAGCTTGGTGGTGAAACCCTCTTTAGATTGCAATCAAACCCTAAGATAACCCTAATATCAGATCTCTTTCCCCTTTCTTCATTGGATTGAGATCTCTATGGTTTCCCTTCAATGAAATGATTGTGAAATGTGTTTTTCTATGTCAAGATCTATGGTCTAGAAATTATCTTTTCATCAAATGTAACAATTTAGTGATGCTTTTTAAATTTCTATTCTAACCTAGATTTCAAGAAATATCAAAATAAAAGGGTTTGGAGATATTTCTAATCTAAATCATAAGTGCGGTCATGAAAAAAACAAAGCATTCAAGGTGGATCAATCTTCAACAATCAATTTTTGCTTAACCAAGATTAGATCTACAATATAACATAAATAGTGCAATCTCCAAAGATATAAAATATTTTTACACTCTGAAGCATTCAAACATTCACCCACAATAGCATGAAATTCATAAACACTCACAATTGAACTATTGCAATAAGAGTAGGCCCATGCTAACTTTACACAATAACTTACAATCAGCAAGTCATCAAAAGTATGGACTGAAGATTCCTCAAACACCTTAAATAATTTATCATAAACATGAAAGAACTGAAACTAATCTGAGAACTTTAATCAACTAAATCACTTAAAATAGCTTTTGAAATGTAGGAACCATGCACAAATGAAACAACACACAAAAGAGCACCAAAATCAATGTCTTCTCTTCTATCAAATTCACCAAAAGTTTCCAACAATTTCAGGATTAGTCTTTGGAAGGAGGAGAGATGTCCTATAAATAGAGTTTTTACATCAACATGTCGGCCTAAAGAAATTAAATTAGGGCTTATGATTTAGGTCAGCCTTGTACAAATTTGATTTCCCATTTAATTTTTACAAAAAAATATCTAAAGTCGACCTCAAAAACTACATCAAAATTAAACAAAATGCCTTTAGGCACAATTCTCTATGTATGGACGAATTGAATCTAGATGGCTTGATGGAGCAGGCACAAAAATCAAGGTGATCACTCTTGGTCGGCCTCCTTATCCTTTTGTTGACTTCCTAAAAATTTTTGAACTTTGTAAAATACTTTATTGAAGTTGGCCTGATCAGGAATTGGAATGAATTTCAATCTCAATTTAATTAACTTTACTTTATCCTCATATTTATCCAAAAAAAATTCCCAGTATAACTTCATTTCTTGATATTTATTCAAAATTATAATGTACATAGTTTCATCTTCTTGAGATGATTTTTTCTAATTGAACCATCATCAACCTGGACATAGACCTCCCTCCACCATTCCTTGAGCTGGTCAATCTCCAAATACTCCCTACCGATCTTTTTCCTTCCAGTCACAATTTCGAAGAATAGCATGCAGCAATTTAAAATATCATTCAGATTATTTTGGATCTTTGGGGTCTTCTCTAAGACTTTATCCATGAGCTTCATTTTAAATTTGAATGCCTCAAACCACTCCCTTGGTTTATCAACATCTTTAGATACAAGAATATTTCCATTCACCAATTTCTCTTGAGGAATCTCAATTACCTTCATTAATTTGAGCATGTATTTATCATCTTCCTACTTACAATCTACAATTAATTGTTGTACTTCATCCAGAAAAGAAGAAGTCATTTCATTCACATGTAACACTTCTTCAATTAAAAAATACCTTTTTCATGGACCCCATTAATCCATTGTTAAGTTACTTGCAGAGATGCCTTCATTTTCTCTATCTCATTAACAACATCTTTGGACAATAGATCTTCAAAAGTTAAAGTATCTACACTGTCTTGAGTTTGTAAAGGCTTAACAAGATGTTGAATGTATTTTTCCAATTCTTCAACTTGCAGTTTTAGTTTCTCTTTTGTCTATGTTTCCTTCTCTAATCTCTTTAGGATAGAAGCCACAAAATCCTTCAATTCTTCATCTTATTATTCTTTTGTGGTGGATCCCAAATTAATAGTTGCCACTTTGTAATCTAAAGGAGTGGCTTCACCTTTATTCTTCTCAGCTATGGGAGTGGCAACATGCAATATCTTGTTGTTTTCCTCATCTTTGGTGAACCTGGAAATAGTCCTAGCCTTCTTTTTCTCTTTGGTTTTCCCTAAACATGCTAGAAAGTTGCCCCAACCTAGAACTATCTCCTCAACTACTACTGGTTTAGGTTTCAGGATCTCTTTTAACTAGTCAAGAGTAGTGGACTCTTCTAAATTAGTTTCATTTTGAGGACTCTTTTGTCCTCGAAGGTCTTCTGATTTATCTATTTCAACATTCTCAGATCTCTCATGCTCTTCATTGGCATCTTCTTCATCAATTTATTTCTCTACTTCCCTTTGAGGTGACTTAGAGGTGCCCACTTTGTCCTCTCAAGTTATTTTTCTTTTTGTGACTTCATATATCTCTTGTTCTAGCTATTCTGCAAGGTTGTTGAGATATCCATCCTTTGGAGTTTCTAGTTCCTCTTCTTCTCATTGTTTTCCTTTGGAGGCATTAACTTCATCTTTTGCTATCTCTCCTTCATCCTTGTTAGATTGAATGTGTTGATGGGGAGATTGCGAAGGAGTATCTTATGTAATAGTCTCTTTAACAGTTTCACTTTCATTAATTGGTGGCTCATTTATAGTTTCCCCTAGTTCTTCAACCACTTGCTCAGTATTTTCCACATTAGAAGGGGAGACCTTTGGTTTAGGATAATATTTCCTAACATACACCTAGGTCTTGTCCCTAGATCTCTCTATCTCAATTTCCTTTTCTTCAGTTTCTCCTTCTTCACTATCCTTGGTTTTGTTAGATTTCTTTGAAGGTGAAGAGGCCTTATTTCCTCCTTTAACTAGTCTTCTTTTCTTTGATGGTTGAGCATTTATAGTTTCTTCAGTAATTCCCTTTGAAGGCTTCATCCTCTTAGGTATGGGTTTCCTTTTGGACTCACCCTTGGCCATAGACTTATCCTATCCTCTAGTTCTTCTTTTGATAATAATAGGTTCATCTTCAGAATCCCCCACCTCTTGAGCAACAAGCATGCCTTTTTTTTGAGTCATCTTCTAAGGAAGATTATTACACTAAGTCTCCCTTTAATTCATACATAGGCTTGATTCCATCATTCTCTATTTCTAATATCTTATGTTTTATCCACTGCTTGGAATATCTGATCATTGTGGCATTGATTTGTTCCAACTACACTACTTCATCTTCAACCCAATAAACATCAGGGAGAGGCTTATTCTAATATTGTGTGTAATCATGGTACTAGATTACATCATTTTCATCTTTAATTTGATCTAGAACTTGGAACAATCCATAAAGCCTTATCATTTTCAATGGAAGCCTAGAACTCTTTCTCTTAATCACTTCAAAATCATCTCTATAGTTGGCCCAATAGTCTTCTATGTTATCTTTATGCATATATTCTCTATTGGCTATTTTTTGTGCTACTCCATAGGGATCAAAATTATCCATGTTTGAGTGAATATTCAGATGGAGATGATCCATTTCTATCTCTAAGTGATGAGCACTTTGAATGGATGCAAAATCTTCCAAGCCACCAATTCTCAAGGGAAACTCTCCACCAACTCTAGTTTTATGCATTTTTTTCAAAACTACATCAAACGTTGCAAGCTCCCTGGTCAACTCAAGCAAGATCAGCTTATCAATTGGATATCTTGGAAGTCTATAGGGCACCTTGGGGCTTCCATGAACTCTAATATAAGTGAACTTGGGAAATTGAATAAACCAATAGCCATACTTCTTAATTAATTCCATGGCCTCAGCAAAAATTTCCATATGCAAAGCATCATGTAAGGTTCTAGTAATGGACATTGTAAAAGCATCATTAACCCTCCTATAATTGGAATTATTCAAATGTAACTAAGTGTATACATCATACACTCTATCTTCACTAATTTTTCCCTTACAACTCAACCCCTTATATCTATAACTCCTTGCAAGCATATACACCACATAGGAAGTCATGGTGAATGTTCTTGTATCTTGCACCTTCCTCAACCATCCATCCAATTTGTCACCGATCATTCCTACATAATGGTAATTGATTCCTTTCTTAATTTGAGCCATGACATAAAACATCATATCTTCAAATACTGAGGCTTTCTCCAAACCCATCACTCTACTGAGGAGAGTGATCATGTCATTGTAATCTAGCTCAAAATCACTTATGTGCAACTATTTTGGAAACTTAGAATAATGGGGTTTACATTGTTCAATCTAGTTAGAATTTATCATCCCCAATGCCTCATCTGGATCATCAGCATAGAATTGCTTGGCCAACTCCATGTTTACCTTCACCAACTTATGATGTGAACCAATATTGAACGCCTCTACTATTGATTGCTCTATCAAGTTGGCCATGACTCTACCTTGTGGACAAACTATCACCCTTTTTTTTGAATCATAATGCTTTGGACACTCAATAATAAATCTAGGGAATTGTATTGAGGGTGGAAATCCAACAGCTTGTGTTGATCCTCTATTTACCAATCTTCTAGCCAATGGAGTATGAGCATTGCAATACATCATTTGCTTGAAATCCTCATAGTCCACATATCCCATGTTTGTGTCTCCAAATTTAGCCCAGTGAAAGATAATATTAGACTCTAGAAGTCTACCCTTTAAATCATACTTCATCCTCTCAACATTAGTAATTGGCTCTTGCTTGATTGTTTCGATGGATTTTCCCTTAGAGGTCCTAGTCTTGCTAGACTCTGCCTACATTTGGTTAGAATAAACACTATAATTACTCAAATGCAAAGCAAATACTCGCTATTACATCATTGCATCCTCTATAATAACATTCGCGTAGCTTGAAGGATCATCCATGATTCATTTTACAATGTTGTTGTTGATACAAGTGGGAATGTATAATGGGGAGAGTTCCTTGTTCAGAGGTAGATCAAGTGAAGAAAATGTAATGTTGGGAATAGCATTCATGTCCTCTAAAGGAGGAATATGGGTGAATAATATTACATTCACATACTCTTCAATAGGGTTAAATTAGAAGATGATGAACAATAAGTGACCAAATTAGCAGAATGCGACAGGAATGGATCTATGTAGATTTGTAGTTGGCTATTTGGCTTCGTTATAGATTTATTTGAGTTATGTTTTCTACTACAAGCCAAATAGTATCATAATCAATGTGGTCTTGAATCACATGATGCAGGAGAACACATCTCTTGGTGGTACTAGCAAAACTTCTATGCATCACACAATTGAGGGTATGGCTCAAACAATGGTCTAAGATCAGGAAAAATGATTTTATCTTTTAAATTTTTTTATGGGATGCTATTATAAGATTTTGATAACTTAGTAAATATTTTGTTTCATTCAATATAATTTTTATCTATTGGAACTAATACCATTTTTCCATAGCCTTTTTCTTTCTAGATTCGACAGAGACTGGCATAGTTGTTCAACCATCCTAATAGGAGTACGAGGATGAATCCTCATACTAGGAAAATGTTTATTGATACTCATGCAAGGCAGCACAAAGATGTGCAAAGGATTGTGTGTCACTAAAAATTGTATACCTTGGAAGAAAAGGATAATTTTGTGCCCGTTTTGGTCCTACTTTAGGCCCCCTTTCATCAATCATCACTTTAAAACACCCTAAAACAACATTTATAGGCCCCTAAGGCTAATTAGTTTTCACTTTGAGGCATGTTATACCTAAGGAATCATTCAACCCTCAGCAAGCAACATCAAAAATATTCAAAAATCACTAATCCCACTTCAAAATCCCTTAGTTGGACTAGGTCGCCCAAGTTGGCGACCGAGTCATTTTTGAGGATTTTTGCATTTTCAAGTGGGAAAATAAATATTTTTTTAAAATTTCCCAATGGGTGATGGCCTCTTAGGTCAAAATTACTGACAATTAGGTCTTGTTGCTTATAAATACTTGTTTTTAGGTCATTTTTCCTCTCTCTCTTGGTCATTTTTTTCACAAGCAACTTCAAGTGAAAAGTGCAAAACATCTTCCTCAAGAAGTTTTATCTCTCTTTCACAATAAATTTGAAGCTTTTGGATAGAAAGCTAGGTTATTTTACAGGTATTCAAGCCCACTCCATATCCAAGAACATAAATTATCAAAGGTTTAACATAGATGCCTATGGAGATTCATGGAGATTCTAGGTTGAGGAGGTGCAGCTAGCCACCAAATCACACCTAAAGACTATTTTCAAAGTGACTCCATCTTCTATCTTCATCCCATCTTCAAATTTGAGGGTTTACATCCCATTTTCATTCCTCTTATACTCATTTTAAATGTTGTAGGGTTTTTAGGGTTGAAGTCTTGCATCATTCCAAATCTTTTTACATGCATCTTATTCTAGCACAATAGAATAAGGTTTTGTCTTATTTCAAGTTTTCCTAGTTCTAAACACACTTAGGGCTAGGGTTTATGCAAATTTTCTATCTCTTTACAAGTTTTAAATACAAACTAGTTGTTTGACCAAGGAAAAATCCACATTAGAAACCCAAATATATTATGTTTTGCAAGTTATTTTGTAGGTCTCGGTTTGGATTCCTGTGAAGAAACAAAGTAAAGATTATAGGCATTTGTGTCTACTTCCAGTTTTCCAGAAAAGATAAAAGGGACTAGGTCACCCATAATGGTGACCTAGTCCCACTAGAGTTTCCCGACAAAGAAATTTGTAAATTTGAGTACCTAGTTGGCTAAAATGAAATCTGGAGCAGTTTGCCTAAAAAGGGACTAGGTCACCCCACTTGGCATAAGTGTCCTTGTTGACTCAAAACTCAAATTGTTTGAGTTTTCAGAGGCTTTCACAATCTATACTTCATCTCTCTTTGATTTCCAAGTGCACTTATTTGATCTATTAGATTAGTCTTCTTAATATTGTTTTCATTTTATCATTGTTGTATTACATCATGTGTTTTCCAGCAACATAGGTTTCATTAGATTACATACAAATACTTAGTTTCACTTACAAGTTTTCAGCATTTAATACATTTCAATCATACATTCAATACCCCCAATATTGAATGAATCACAAAATTTAATGCTCTTACCCAAAGGAAAGTTCTCTCTCTCCTAGGTGAAAACCCTAGGAAGTTGTAGGGGACTCAATCCTTTACTCCACCAAAAGCATTAAATTTTGTGGTTCATTTTGGTGAACCCACATTTAGACACATCTTGCTTCTCATTTAGTCTGCATTTACACCCTACAACCTGTTTTTCTTAGCATTGCATTGTTTAAAAATTCATCCTAGGGTCTTATACTTTGCATTAGTGAAAAAGACTCATATTTTGCATTTCTTTCCTTGCCTAACAGATAAATTTTGCATTCCCATATAGCTCTACATCTTACATTCTAGAACACTACATTTTGCATCTGAAAACATAGAAAAAAACCTTAAAATAGTTATATTAGGACCAAGTCGCCACCCAGGGTGACCTAGTCCCAATACACATTTTTCAATAGTGGTTTCTAAATTTACTTTCTAGATTGCCAAGTTTCTATTTCCTTCAGTTTATGATTTGTTTATGTCCTATTATTCTTTGTTATATGGTTAGCATTAGCTTAAAATGGCATTTATGAATAGCATTAAATTGTTACAAGTTTCATTTTCAGCACTAGCTCCTAGTTCTTTCAAAGTGAATTCATTGAAATCTGAAAACAAAAACATAGAAACATCACATGAAACATTACACACATTTCTCCATTATAGGAAAACTATATCATCAAAACCTTTTAGTAGTGATGATTTGGATAAGTTAGATGAAGCCCTTCAAGGCTTCCTCTCACTCACTTCATCCACTAAGGTTGGTGATGGTAAAGTTAAAACTTCCCCTCCCTTGTCCCCCAAACCTTTTAGTTGTGATGATATAGGTATGTTAGATGAAGTTCTTTAGGACTTCATCTCACCTAACTCATCCACTAGGGTTTGTTGTGAACAACCTCAAACAAAATATGTCAATGTCATCCAACCTCAACTTTTTCTATACCCACCTTCCCATAAACCCCAAACCCCATCTCAACTTGAATTTACCCTATTCCTACCTATCTTTGATTTGTTGCCCATACCTATTATACCCGAAATAACCCACATCCTCAACCAACTCCTTCAACATCCTTACTGCTTCCCAACCCCATCTTACCCATTGCACCTCAATTAAACTCACAACTTAGGGAGTATGATTTGGTCGAACAACTTAAGAAAACGCCTACCAAGATATCCCTTTGGGATCATCTTCAACACTCCCCTAACTATCATTCTATGCTTCAAACAATATTGCAACAGATAATGGTCCCTCCTGGAACAAATGCTAATGATGTGGCAACTCTCCTCCAAGAAATGAATACCGCTAATGTGGACATTACCTTCTATCACCATGAGCTTCCTCCATTAGAATTACGAAAGAAAAATGAAGCCTTCATGATAATAGCCCAATATGAGCATATAGGCATCAAAAGGACCCTTGTTGATAATGGCTCTACCCTAAATGTGTGCAGTGTGAAGCTTCTTGATAGGTTATGTTTGGATAGATCATTAATCAAATTTGATTCCTTATCCATTAGAGGATTTGACAATGTTACAAAGCAACCTCTTGGTGTTATTACCTTACCTATTACTATTGGTTTGGTTACGCTGCAAACCCCTATCCATGTCATGCCCTATGACCTCTCTTATAATCTCCTCTTGGGAAGACTGTGGATACATGAGATGCACGTGGTACCCTCGAACCTTCATTGCAAAATGAAATATGTCTATGATAACAAAGTCTATCAAGTTGACATACACCCTAAACTTAAGAGTTGCCTACGACTTGACAAGGGAACATCAAGTCCTCTTCACACATTAATTCCTACCTCCAACATCACCCCTTTTGAGAAGACTGGACCTGAAAGTCAATCCATGTTTAACTTCATTGGTGATATTTGGGGCTCACTAGAATTCACACCTTCATTTATGGGTGAGTGTATTGTTACATGCAAAGAGGAGGACAAACAAGAACAACCAGCAATCCTCTCTAACCAGAATGAAGGAACACCCTCTCACACATCCATCTCCCCTCCTTTGGATGAAAATACAACATATACAGCAAACTTCAATGAGATAGATTATCAACAACCACCTAACCCACAATAAATGGAAAGACTTTATGGATGTGGTTATGATCTCGTAAAACAATTAGGCTACAATGGTAAAGGATGTGGAAAACATGAACAAGGCATTCATGTTCCCATTGAACCTAATACGCAAGGGACTAAAACTAATCTAGGGTTTTCCTTTTCTAAAGCCACAATAGCCAGTCAACGACCCTCCCTCAACATCAATACTATCATGTGCACACCAAGAACCAATCTCATGCTTAAGCATCTTGAATTCCTTGATATGGATTCTCCATCATTCCTTTATGTTGATAATGATGATGCTTTGAAATATCTATTAGGTGCTTCAGATAAGCCTTCCACCTCTAGGGGGCATGCCTCTTGTGCTATGATAAGTTATGAGCTCAACATTATTGACATAAATGACAATCCCACAACCATGGCATCATATGATCCTGATATTCCTAAGTCAAATGCACTCCCTGAAGGGGATACCCTTGACATTCCAATGGACATTAAGGATAAAGATAAAATCATTAAAATTGGGAAGTGCCTTGATGATGAAGAACAAGAGGATCTTGCCACCTTACTTCATACCTTTCCTGAACTATTTGCTTGGAAATATTTTGTTATGCCTGGATAGATCCGAAAATAGTTACCCACAACATTGTTCTTTCTGAAAATGCTAATCTCGTTCGCTAGAAGATACGTAAGATGAACCTTAAGATAGCCTTGCATGTTAAAGGAGAAATAGAAAAAATCTTAGACGTAGGTTTCATTCACCCTATTGATTACTCTCCTTGTATATCAAACATTGTCGCAGTTGCTAAGCCTGATAATTGTGTTAGGATATGTATAGAATTTTGAAACTTGAACAAAGCCTCTTTAAAATGTGACTTTCCTCTTCCTAACATTGACATGGTTGTGGACTCAACTGTTGGACATGCTTTTTTATCCTTTATGGATGGATTTTCTGGATATAATCAAATCTTCATCAACCCACAAGATCAGTACAAGATGGTCTTTACATCCGCTTGGAGAAAATTTTGTTGGGTTATGATGCCTTTTGGTTTAAAGAATGTCGGCGCTACTTATCAACGAGCAATGACCTTAATCTTCCATGATTACATTCATAAAATCTTAGAAGATTATGTTAATGACTTCTAGCTAAAGCCTTAACCCATCACGATAATATGAATGTTCTTCAACAAATCTTTGAGCAAATGCATACGTATAACGTGCACTGAAATCCCAAAAAGTGTGTCTTTGGAGTAGATAGCGGTAAACATTTAGGGTTTATCATATCTCACAGAGGCATTGAGGTGGATACAAAAAATATTGATGCTATAATTAACATCCCACCCCCTCACAACATCTCCCAATTGTGCACCTTACAAGGATGAATTCAAGCCATTTGTCACTTTGTTACATCCCTAGTTGATTGTACATTACCTTTTACCCATCTTCTTAAAAATGATATCAATTTTGTTTGGAATGACAATTGTAAACAGGCCTTCGAGAGTTTGAAAGAGTATATTGCAACTCCACCTATTTTACAACCTACTATTCCAAATAAACCCTTCATCCTTTATATCATCGCTTATTCCCATGCTCTCGCTACCTTGTTAGCTCAAAAAGACAACAATGGTAAAGAGCATCTTGTTTATTACATTATTAGAACTCACATAGATTATGAGACCTATTATGTGTGCCAATCAAAAAACAATGTATGGCTCTTGTATTCGCTACTAGTAACTTGCGACATTATTTACTTAATGTTGAAATACAAGTGATGACAAAGTTTGATCCTCTTCGATATCTTTTCAACAAAACAAACCTTTCAGGACGTCTTACTATATGGGTAATGTTGTTAACTGAGTTTGACCTTAAGTTTGTGTCCCGAAAAACAATCAAAGGCCAAGCCTTAACTGACCATTTAGTTGATGCTCCTTCTCCGTTAGCGTTACCTACCAATGACTCTTTTCCTGATGATAGTGTGTTTTCCATAGAACTTCCTGCATGGGAATTGTACTTTGATGGGTCCAAGTGTCGAACAAGCTCTGGTGCTAGCATTATCTTAATTCTACATGTTGGTAAGCCTCTTCTCTTATCCTATCACTTAAATTCCCTATGTATGAATAACACCACCGAGCATGAAGCATTAATCATTGGCTTGCATGTTTCCTTAGTCATGGGAATCAAAGATATAAAGATCTATGGTGATTCATAATTAATAATCAAACAAATAAATGGTCTCTATCAAACAAAACATGATAAACTTTCACAATATAAGGATTTCATATTAACTTTTCTAGAGTAGTTTGCATCATACACCATTGATAACATCCCTCGTAAGGATAATCGACATGCGGATGCAATGGCTAGTGTGGCTTCTCTTATCTCCCCTATAGATCCTTCTGAAAAAGTCATGTTTACCATACACCCCATCATGAAACCCTCCATAAATGATAAACCTAATGATGTTCTTCACAAATTACCGAAAAATTGTGTGAATGGTATGATGCCATCTATAACTATTTTAAAGATGGTACCATTCCCGAGCCTATAACCAGAAATACCTACATTCGCCTCAAAAAGATAGACACTAAGTACATAATCCTTGCTAATACATTGTATCAAAGATACTTTGATGGAATTCTCCTGCAATGTCTCAAGGATTCTGAAACTCATATTGCCCTCGAACAATCTCATTCTGGCACTTGTGGAGGTCATTTTGGAGGAAAAACTTTAGTGCAAAAACTCCTTCACATGGGTTATTACTGGAAGAACATGGAAAAATATTATTATGTGTATGTTAAGCAATGTCATAAATTCCAAGAGCATAGCAATTTGATTCATGCTCCTGCTTCTGAGCCCCATGCCCAAATCCCTATTTGGTCATTCTTTGTGTGGGGCTTGGATCTAATTGGAAAGATGTCACCACCTTCTTCTGCTAGACATGCGTTCATCATCATAGCCATAGATTACTTCATCAAATGGGTAGAAGCTATCCCTCTCTGGTCTACCACTGCTAATGTGATATGTCATTTCTTATTGGAACACATCATTGCTCAGTTTGGCCTTCCCTCTGCGTTAGTCTCGGATAATGGCACACCATTTAAAAATAATGACGTGAAAACGTTCTTAGAGACTTTTCATATCCAACATCATTTTTCTACACCTTACTACCTGCAATCCAATGGTCAAGCTGAAAGTACTAATAAGATACTCGAATAAATCCTTAAGAAAATTGTTAATCTCAATCAAAAAGATTGGCATACGCAATTTCAATATGTGTTGTGGGCTTATCACACAAGTGTTCACTCTTCTATGGGAACTACACCTTTTAACCTTGTCTATGGCACTAAGGTGATCCTACCTTTAGAGTTAGAAATCTCGACATTGCAGATTGCTCTCCAAGGTCTGGTAGACAATTACACCTACAAGCAACAGTGATTGCACTAGCTTGAAATGCTTGATGAATAGAGCATTAACACTCTCGAGTATCTTCAAGCTTATGCTAAACAATTGCAATGTGAACATGATACTGGTGTCATCCCTCAGACATTTGATAAGGGGGATTTGGTCCTATACGAAAAATCAGTGCAACAATATTGTTGATTACACTGACAAAGGTAAGTTTAGTCCTAATTGGTTAGGTTCCTATGTAATCGATGTGAATTATGGATCTGGTGCTTACACTTTAACCGAGCGTGATGGCACTCCTCTTAAAGACCCTATTAATGTTGCACATTTGTGTCGATATTATGTTTAGTCACCTTTTTGAATGGTATGACTTATAGAGCAGTGTTGTTAGAGTTATTAGGTCCTGCCCAGATATGCTTTCTCATTGCTTCATTCTTGAAAAATCATTATATATGTGTCTTGAGCACTAAAGTGATTATTTAATTCATTTTTATAATTGCTTTAGATTTCATACTATTCAATGTTCCCTCCTGTGTGTTATCTTTCTTTAACATCCTAAGTGCATATCATACTTAATCTTAATGTTGTATCTAATATAAACTCTAAACATGTTTTAATTAGATCACATACATTTTATTAAATCATGTCACCATTAATTAAATACACTCTAAGGCTATTTAATTAATCACATTGTCATTTAACATTCACACATTAAATTACACCATATCAAATACAAATGCATATATATACATATATCAAAAGTCTTTTGTACATGTCATCATAATATATAGTGTCACTAAGGACTCAGAATGTGATTACCAAATCTCTCGAGATATGGTACTCGTGTTGCATTAGTAGTAGGACATTGTGAAATGGTTATGCATGATCGTGATCATGATCCACTAAATCTGATAGTGAACTCCATCCCCTGCATCTGCACAAGTTCCACCTGATGCTCTCTTACTATCTGATCCCTCTCTTCCTGTAGTCGTGCCACCTCTCTCTCTAGTCTCTCCACCTCTGCTAGGTCTCATGATGACTCTACCTGCGGTGTTGTCCTACCTCGGTGGGTCTATCTCCTCAAGCCCTTGTAGGATTCTCGTAGTCTCACAAAAGGTCTCAGTGTCTTTGGATCTCACTCCACAATCGGTGGGGGCACGTAATTTGAGTCTATCTTCTCATCATCGAAAGATGCGAGCACTATCTCTGTAGCTTCTTGATGGTAGAGATCCTACCAATCCTCTGTGGGTCTTGCAAGATAGAAACAAAATCTAATCAGTACACATCTTGATATACATATATATGCATCAAATCATACATCAAAGCATACAATACATGTAGAAAAATAAAAATATCATCACCTATATCTCTGGTGGATGAGCTATATCACCCTCATCCTATGTAGGGGGCATGGATGACGTGCTTGCCTCTCCTCGGCTATGAGTACTGGTGCCTGTTGTTTTTGTTGTCCGAGATCTAGTCATATGGATGGGTGAAGCCCCTCCCCAATCATATCAGTCCCCAACTGTTGCCTCATCACTCTCACTAACAAGCAGTCCCTCCTCCTCATCCTCCTCCTGGTCTTCCTCCTCATCCTCACCCTCCTCTTCTCCCTCCTATCTATCATAATCTGGGTTTGCATCCTCATCATACTCCTCATCAATGATATCAGTAAATATATTTGTCACCCTATAGCATGTATCCTTGGCCTTGTCCTCTCTCTCCCTCTCATCCCCCTCATCTAGTATTGGTCCTGCGTCCCCTACTGGCTCATCATTTGAAAACACTAGAGCTAGTTGTGATGCTATCCACCACTCCTCATGGTCCCATGTGGCACCGACATCATCGATGGCTAATCATGATCAGAATAATCATAGTCAGTCTAGATAACATTCTCTAATGTGAATCATGTTGTATCACCTAGCCTCTAGGCACTCCGAACTGATTTCCTAAAAGATGATTGTGCTTGTGGAGGACTCTGAATCTTCCTAAACTATCTCATCACTCGATCATCTAGTAGAAGGGACAAAATATGTGACTATGCCACCCAAACAAAAAAATTTCTAGCTGCAGTCTCCTAATCTTTCTCGTGCAATCCGACCACTGAAGTATGAGTTCATATGGTCTCCATATGATATCATCCTCCTCCATTCAGTCGAATCTCACCCTCCAAAATTATAAATCCCCATACTACCATAGCCATCAGACAGGATAGCCAAAGGTGCAAGGGTACCCTACTGCTGTCGAACATGACAAACCAACTGGTCTGGTACATGTGATATTCTCAAGGCACCACACCTATAGAAGTGTATAGTTTACCATGCTATCTAACTCCTAGAAGATAAATCTCCCCAAATCATAATATAGGTGTACCAGGATGCACCGTCCCTAGGTGTATATTGTCTTATGCCCTGCCATCCCTCATATCAGGTGTACTAGCCCGCCCTCTAGGTGTGTTGCTCATCCATCTGGGAGGAGAACCTATGCCACAGTATGCATCATTATCTGCCTCACTACTGGCACCCATGAGTAAAGTAACATGGCCAAATCGATTTGTCCCACCACTCTGCCATCATGCACTGGACCATCAAGACAGTACTGCATGTTTGCTCACTGCACCTAGAAAGATCAACCCCTCTGGAGGTGTACTCACTCCCCCTCAATAGGGACTCAGAGTATCCTATGTATGTCCTCTAAGGTGATAGTCATCCCGCCTGTCGATGGGTGGAAGGTGCATGTGTCTGCATTCCAACGCTTGCACAATTCCATCAGCATGGCATTGCGGTACCTCATGGGGGGCATGAGGTATGTCCAATATATCCCAACCTCCCATAGGTGCTCTATCTCTACCACTGATAGGGCAGGATCCAAGTCTCTAAGGAAACTCAGATGTCTCCCGCTAAGACATTAGCGAGATCGTGTCGGTACCTATCAAAATCACCAAATATGCTCTCTAAATCATCGAATCTCTTCAATTCTACAATAATTCATCATGCAAGTGTGCTAATATTGTTCTATTGTGCTTTTTCTAAGGCCCTATACACTTTAGAACCCTTTTGGGACACTTCACGAAGAAACAAGACACTTTGCGAACAAAAGCGACACTTTATGAACAAAAGGGACACTTTGCGAAAAAAAGGGATACTTTAAAAACTCTTTTTATAGGATCCTAAATTAACCTAATTATGCCTTAAATTCATCCTATAATTGAAAAATCACAAAGCAAAGTCTTCAGAATCCACTCACCTCATGCGATCACTCATTATTGGCCACCTGGTCGTGCAATGCATCCAATCTCCTCGATGTGAACCTACATGTGCTCAACATCCTCTTGTCCTCTCCTCGTCACTCTCACACTACACAAAAGTTAAATGAACAAGTGACAAGTTACTCCATTTCCATCTCTTTTATTCTATTTCACTTTTTCATATATGCACATTGTACTTTCACCATGTTAGACCTTTCGGTGTGCTTTTCCACTCAATTCAACATATTGGGTGCTAGTGAGCTCCATTTTTTATGCCATTTGTTGTGTCAAAATCGTGTTTCCATACCCTACATAATTACTCACCTATCATTATATGGCATGGTACTTGGAAATGCCCTCCGATAAGCGTGCTCACATTCGACGTGGCTAGATTACTACCTTGATTCCACCTTTGTAAAGCAAGTAGAATCAAGGGGGGAATACATCTACCCTCGAATTTGATCTCTAGGGATTAGATAAGAGTATTTTTGGACTTCTAACAAGTTTGTGTTGCAGGATGCGGTTCCTAACATTGTAGTTTTGTAGATAGCTACACCGGGCGCTTCATTCTCCCACCTTTTTAAATGAGTATCCTTTTATGAAAATGAAGTGCATTGTTTTTTTAGAGTCCTTTAGCTTACATATGCATGTAGAGTCATATGGGCGCTAAAGTGAGGGCTACATGTGTTGCCAAAAATTGTAAACCTTAGGAGAAAAGGACAATTTTGTGCCCGTTTTAGTCCTACTTTAGGTCCCCTTTCATTAATCATCACCCTAAAACACCCTAAAATAGCACTTATAGGCCCCTAAGGCTCGTTAGTTTTGGCTTTGAGGCCTATTATACCTCAGGAATCATTCAACCCCTAGAAAGCAACATCAAAAATATTCAAAAATCACTAATCCCACTTCAAAATCCCTTAGTGGGACTAGGTCGCCCAAGTTGGCGACCTCGTCCTTTTTGAGGATTTTTGCATTTTCAAGCGGGAAAATGAATATCTTGTTAAAGTTTCCTTATGGGTGTCAGCTTCTTAGGTCAAAATTATCGACAATTAGCTCTTGTTGCTTATAAACACTTTTTTTTAGGTCATTTTTCCTCTCTCTCTTGGTCATTTTTTTCACAAGCAACTTCAAGAGTAAAGTGCAAAACATCTTCCTTAAGAAGTTTCATCTCTCTTTCACAATAAAGTTGAAGCTTCTGGACAGCAAGCTAAGTTATTTTGTAGGTCTTCAAGCTCACTCCATATCTAAGAACATACATTACCAAAAGTTGAACATAGATGTCTATGGAGATTCATCGAGAAATCTAGGTTGAGGAGGTGCAACTAGCCACCAATTCACATCTAAAGACTATTTTCAAAGTGACTCCATCTTCTATCTTCATCCCATCTTCATATTTGAGGTTTGCATCCCATTTGCATTCCTTTTACACTGATTTGTAATATTGTAGGGTTTATAGGGTTGAAGTCTTGCATCATTCCAAATCTTTTTGCATGCATCTTATTCTAACACAATAGAATAGGGTTGTGTCTTATTTCAAGTTTTCCTAGTTCTAGACACACTTAGGGCTAGGGTTTATGCATATTTTCTATCTCTTTACAAGTTTTAAATACAAACTAGGGGTTTGACCAAGGAAAACCCTATATGAGAAACCCGAATATATTTTGTTTTGTAGGTTATTTTGCAGGTCTGGGTCCAAATTCTCATGAAGAAATAAAGTATAGATTATAGGCCTTTGTGTCTACTTTCAATTTTCTAGAAAATTTGAAAGGGACTAGGTCACTCATAATGGAAACCTAGTCCCACTTGAGTTTCTCGACAAAAAAATTTGTAGATTTGAGTACCCAATTGGCTAAAATGAAGTCTAGAGCAGTTTGCCTGAAAAGGGACTAGGTCACCCCACTTGGCGTAAGTGTCCCTGTTGACTCAAAACTCAGAATTTTCAGGTTTTCAGAGGCTTTCACAATCTCTATTTCAGCCCTCTTTGGTTTCCAGGTGCACTTTTTTTATATGTTAGATTAGTTTGCTTAATATTGTTTTCATTTTCTCATTGTTGTATTACATCATGTGTTTTCCAGCAACATAGGTTTCATTAGATTACATGCAAATACTTAGTTTCACTTACAATTTTTTAGCATTTAATACATTTCAATCATACATTCAATACCCCCAATATTGAATGAATCACAATATTTAATGCTCTTACCCAAAGGAAAGTTCTCTCCTCCTAGGTGAAAACCTTAGGAAGTTGTAGGGGACTCAATCCTTTACTCCACCAAAAGCATTAAATTTTGTAGTTCAAATTGGTACTTCAAAAGAAATTTATCTTGTAGTGTTGGTTGCAATTTTTTGATGAATATTTTTTGCACATCAAAATGAATTAAAGGATACAAAACTTGACAGAACTGGGCTTGATATTGATCTATAAAATCAATTACCTTCTCATGAGTTCCCTACTTACAACAGATGAGATCATAAAATATGATCTTCAGCCTAATGTTGGCCTAGAACTTATAGAGGAACTAGTTTACAAGTTGATCGAAAGAGAAAATGGAATTATCATGTAGGGAGCAGTACCATTCCAAAGTGGCATCCTTAAGAGATGAAACAACAAAAATAGTACTCCCCACCTTTGAGGCATAGAGCACGAGGATAGGGTTCCTATTTCACACTTGCTACACTCAAGGACACCTTAGAGATCTCAATCCAATGAAGAACAAAGGAAGAAATCTAACAATAGGGTATCCTAGGGTATTTTTAGAGATTAATTGAGGCTGAATGATGGGTTCAACACCAAGATAGGGCTTGGAAAAATGTATGAAATGCAAGATATGATGATTGAACTCAATGATGCATAAAACCTCACTAAATGAACTATAAATGAAAATAAATTAGAACAAAAAAGTGGAAAATTATAGAGGATCACCTAGAAACTTGAGAGAGATTGAATGGAGACCTGAAATACTAAATAACCTAAAATTTAGGCCTACTAGGAAAATACGCCAATTTGGGTGTATAAGTCCCAAATTTGGGTTTTTGTGCAGGAACAAGTTTATGGAAAAAGGGTATATGAAACTACAAAATCAGAAAAATGACCTCAATTGGGACTCATACATCAGGACTAGCATATGAGTCCAGTTAGTGTTTTTTGGAGCTTTAAATTTTGAAGTTGGTCTTCAACATTTGCTCTTTCTATTCCACTTTGTTTCTGGATCCAAAACCCTGATTTTGGGGTTGTAAGTGACTTTTTAGTGAAGATTATAACCTTGCAAATGAGGGGACAATTCTAACAACTTTCTCCGAGCTTGTAACCTAATCTTAAATTTTCCTTCATCCTCCAAGACACCTAGATCTGCAATCACACATGTAAAGAGGAGAAAAACTTGCTGATTGTTAGTGAAACAGGGTTTGCCTTGGTCAAACCCCGTTTAGGTAATTAAACCAAATGATTAAAAAATCAAACAAGGACATGAAACATAAAACATAGGACATGAAACATGAACAATGATACCTTGAATGATTCCTTGTAAATGATGTCTTGTGAATCTACAACTCAACATGAAATGGCCATGAAGGATGTAGATCTTGATCTTGGAAATAGATGTAGAACAATGCTTGATTTTGGATCTTCAATGCTACATCACAACACTAGCTCAATAAAAAATTTGATTCTTGATAACCTTGATATGATGATGGATCTTGGATTGCTGGAATAATTGATGAAGAAATCTGCTCTTGAATTCCTTAGAAATGATCTTGAATGCTCTCTAGATGATCTTATGAAGTCTTAGAATGCTTAACTCTTGAGTGCTTGACTTGATATCATGTAGGCTTATTCTTAGGTGAAATAAGGATTTGAAATCTTGTTTATATAGGAAATCCATCTAGTATCTTGTTAATTGGATCCCACAAGTCGACATTTATAAAATTTGAACTTAAAACCCAATTTTCCCACTCAAAACCTTAAAAATAGGCCAAATGGGACTCATACACCATTTGTGGTGTATGGGTCCCACCTGGATGGGACTTATACACCCAAGGTGGCATATGGGTCCCATAAGGCCTATTTAAAGAGAGAGAATGTCAGGGAGTTAAGAAATTAAGTTTATTTGTTGATCTTGTCAAGTTTTTGGTTGAAATATGCCTTGGGATGCTTAATATAGGGTCTTAGGAGTCTATTAATGATGATATTAAGGTCATAAATACAAGAGGGCCCAAAATTCAATGTGAAAGTATAAATAAATATACTTTACAACACTAAATTAAGGCAAAATTGGGTCTATTCAGCTTAGAAGGAATCAAAATCCCATGTTAATGTGTATAACACATTACAACACTAGATTAGGTCCATTTAGTTTACAAAACTCCTAAATTTAATGTGGAGGTGTAAATAAATACACTTTACAACATTAAATTAATGAAAAGTTAGGTTTATTTAGCTTTAAGAGGGCCCAAAACCTAATGTGGATGTGTAAAACATGTTACAACACTATATCAAGGCAACATTAGGTCCATTTTAACATTAATTATTCCCAAATTACGCAAGGAAAAGGTGTACTTTTTTTTTTGCCATAAGAGAATAAGGGAATAGTTTTTCCAAGAGTGCATCATGGTGGAAGAAATTCATAGACATGGCATTAAAGGATGAGACATGTGTCTACATATCCCCACAACCACTATACTTTTCAAATTTTGGAATCTCCACTTCCGAAGGGATAGGATTTTTTAGAATAGCAATAGACAAGGGACCGTAGTGGCAAAATGATTGAAACATAGGTTGGGAGAATGAGTTTTCCATGTTTGCCAGCTAATGTTGTAGACGTCTCATATTTTGTAGGAAAGCATTAACGACAAGATAAGTAGATGAAGTATGACCAACGGAACCACCAACATCCACACCAACAGAGCCACAAGAACTAGCACCAATAGAGGCACCATCACCAACTCCATAAATAGGGACATTCTGAGCCTTAGGTGTGGAGTAACTGAAACCTATAGGAACCCTATTTACTTTCATCGTATGACTCTACTTAGGCATGGTGTTTGTATTAGTAGAGGGACCTATGTCAACCATGCACACAGACACCCTGGGCATCAAGATATCTAGTTGTCATCCAGCAATATCTGATCTGACATCTTGGGTAGTACCCAAGATAGAGGTGTAAGATGGGATGTGAGCCTCTACAATGTTTTCTATTCTATGAAGAAGCTCTAAGCCTCTTCAGTCTTTACTTAACAAATTACTTAGGTTTTTAGCAATAGGAGTCACTTGGCCAAAGACATCATCTCTTGCTAATAACCTCATGAGCTCTTTGAGCTTCAGTTCGAAGGAGTAAATTTTCTCTATAGGGATCCTACGAGTAGTTTCATCTTACAAAGAAGAGGCAGAAGTCAAGGGTGAGGCTAGAGAGGTAGGAACATGGGTTACAACTTCATTGATATGAGGGGTGTATCTAGTAGAGGGTCTTGTAGAGAACTCTTTGAAAGTCAGGCCAAATCAGATAGGACTAAACCTTCTAGATCACATATTTATGTTTCAATAAATCCTCCTTACTATGTATCCAGAGGAAGTCAACTGGGTTGTGAAGCTCATAAAGAATGTCCTACGACACTATTAGCGGCATGTCCAAGTATGAGAGAAGAATTTTTTTTGAAACAAAGATAAATAGAAAAGGAAGGTTTACATCGGTTTCACTAAAATGTAACAAAGAGGATTTGGAACTCTTAAGTCTCTAGGACAAGGAATATTTTGTAGGGAGTGGATGGCTCTAGGTTACCTCAATGACAAAATTTCAACTGATGGGGTGACAAATAAAGGATAGACTGAACTATATTTTTGGTTTTTTATGAATGTTATGACAGAGAACTTTAGAATTTAGATGAATAGACCTTAGAGGTCCTAGAAAATAAAATAAAAAGCTCTCGACCAAAGTAAGAGAGTGCAAACCAAAGACAATAGCATGAAACATTGGTGTCTTTGCAATGCACTGGCATCTCATACAGACTAGGAGTAGAGTCTACTGCCAAAAACACCTAAGACCTGCTAACAACCTGAATGCTAAAGTCTAACAATTTTGATTAATTAAACAGAATGTTGAAAATGCATAAAATAAAAGGAAGTACAACAAGAAGAAAACTTAAATGATAGATAAACTAACTATAAGAAAAATGACAAGTAGGAGGAAAAGATATTTAACTCATTGTAGGTCCAACCTCCCACAAGATCCTCATGGACAAAACCTGTACACAGATAAATGAGAAAATGTTGGGGCTACTTTTTAGGGCTTGCCTTAGTCAAACCCCTGCTTTGGTGTTTCCACCTCCACAACAAGATGGACAACAATATAGAAGTAATGATAAAGAAATGGCAAGACAAAAGGTGCAATATGCAAAATAACAAGTATGCTAAGAATAAGAATGATAATGCAATTAAATGAAAAGGTTACCCTCCCTTCTACAAGATTGGTGAAGCTAAGAGGAAGAGTGGTGCTTCGAATATGTGAGACGTTCATGCAAAGACATGGTGTATAGAGCTTGAAACGTGTAAGAAAAGATGTAAAACAAAAAGAAGAAGAGAATGGAAGTGCTAAGAAGCAAGAGAAAAATTGGAAGAGTGAAGTGGAATTGTAAGAATGAATGAGAATGAGGAGAGGAGGGAAAGAAATGGTCAAATTGCAAGTCAAAGAACCATTCTCGGGTCCACTTGTGACTGTAGAGGCATTACGTTTCGCGAGGAGGAAACAATGTAACATCCCAACGACCACAATAGTAGGGATCTTGTCAAGATGTTCATGCAATGTACAGACATCTATACATATGGGAAAGCATTCAAGATAAAAATCTCCCCACCAACAAAAAATGACAAAGCAAGGATGGAAATGAAAGCTTAGAAGGCAGGTTTTTACATTATCAACTTATTAAGCTAAAGTAAAAGGTGATGTTATCGGAAATTGCATAATGGTGCAATTTTATATGATAACAATATATATTATATGTGGGATGTAAAAACATAAATATATGAATATAAAGAAGCACATAATTTTTTTACATATATATAATATATATAAAAATATTCTAACAATATATATACAAACTTAACTTTAAGTTTAAGATTTAATTATTTTAAGACTTTAAATTTGCCCCATCAACTTTCACTAAAGGGGTCTCATTACTAGGCAATGTAAGTCACATATTCATTCCAATGAACTTGGAGTGCATCCCCGCTGTCACATACAATAATTACTTTTTACGTTATCCCATTCCATCTTAGAAAAAAATATAATACCAAAAAAACATCATCCTTAAGTTATAGAAGCATAGTTCATTATATACACATAAACAAACCATAAATTTTCTCATATAAATTATATATTGAGTTTAAGTTTTGATTTAATGCAATTTATATAACTAAGATTTTTCCTTTTTCCTTTTCTCTTCAATTTAAGATTGAATGGAAAAACCATTAGTGCAATCATATTATTAAAAATAAGTTTTAAGTATTACAAATCATTATTTACAAAATATTTAGTACATTTCATCACATGCATTCAATATTCTTAAGTGCTACCTTCTTTATTCACATTGTAGCCGAAAATTGGTGGCCCATCCTTCTATGGTTCCCATGCTTATCAATTCTTCTTTCATTCTTGCACCCCATCACATGCCATTGTTGCAACAACAAGATGATGGAATAAGAATTGGGTTTACATTTTTAGAGTTTGGCACTATTGCATATTGCAAATGATGGAAAGTGTCGAGGTATTTGGTGTTTGGCATCTACTAAGGAATAGTGGATATGATGAGAGATTAAGTTTTGGAAAAATGTATCATTGTTTTGTTGGTAAAAGTACTAATGTACTTGTCATTCCAATGGCGAAGAAACTAATATGAAAGAACATGATTGACGTCATTTAGAAAAAGAGTGGAGGATATAAAATGTCTAAATAATTGATCACAAGAACTACATAATTTCTACATAACTTTTTTCATTGATAAACTTAAATTTTGACAAGAATTCAAAAAATAATTAATGGCTAAGAGACATAGTCAACACAATTATAAAAAAAAAAAAGCTGAGAACAACCAGGATTGAAATTTCGAATCAAATGACCTGAACGATAGATGATGTGATGGAAAAATATCGGATAAGGAAGCAACGATAGATGATGTAATGTGATGTAAAAAAAGGTATAAGGAAGCCTCAAATCTTATAGATTATTTATTTATTTTTAAAAAACTCAAATACTCGCTGTATATGGAAAGTCAATACAATACGGCAAGTCGCAAGAGGAACGAGTTGGAGAGCCCCACGAACCTTCGCAACAGTGTTAAACGCTTACTTAATCTCTGTTTCACATCTTATCGGGATGGTCACAAACTTCTGTGTTATTATTAAAACGTACTAGCGCGCCAGGAAAGGTCCGTACCAGTTTCTTCGTTAATAAAAAGTATCAAATGGTACCTTCTGCGAATTTACGTTAGCCATTCTAATGCAAACCTCTTCACAATGTCAATAAACGATTTGCTTGTCAATGTCAATAAGTTTTACTTTTTCGTTTTTGCTACGCTCACGCGCATCTCTGTATTGATATTGAAGGTGCAAGGAAGGGTAGTGGTAGTTGGTTGTTACCAGCGCCGAAGCATTCGTCTCAAATCCCAGAAACCTCCAGTTGCCACCATTATATATACACTTCCTCCCTCTACCACATAATATTATTGCACTGCTTTATCAATTCAATCTGCTTTTGCACACGCTCGGAAAGAAGCCCACTTGCTCAGAAGGTTAGCATTGCTTTTTTAACAGTTTTTTGAAGGGTCGCTTATTCGCTTGCACTGCACAATGGCATTCCCAACGAACGAGGTCTCGGCTACTTCTAATGATGTCATCAACAACGTGGAATCCTCTGCACACGAAATATGTGAAGTGCTGAAAGCCCATGAAGACAGATATGATGGTGTAGTTGTTGACATAGAGAATATGCAGAACGATGCTACTCGTTTTGCAGCTTCACTCAAGGCATCCCTTTCTCAATGGGCAAACCAGGTCAGTGCTACTGCTTTCTTAACTCTAAATACAAATCCCTCAATAAATAAATGTAGAAGACAATAATAAATAATATCTTCAATTCATACTTGTCGGGTATACAGGGAAAGAAGGCTGTGTGGATTAAAGTGCCCAAGGAACAGGCGAAACTAGTTCCCGTTGCGATTGAGGTCAGTTTTTCAAAAATTTGCTACCACCATTGCTGTTTCTGGTTGCAAACCATTTGTTTACGCCTCAATATATCATGTGGTGAATTGCAGGAGGGATTTGGATATCACCATGCGGAGCCTTCATATGTGATGTTAATGCTTTGGATCCCTCAAACTGTTTCTACCATCCCTGATAATGCTTCACATCAAGCGGGAATTGCAGCTTTTGTATTCAACGAAAAGAAAGAGGTAACTGTAATATTAGGCATATACCAGAATGTAGTTCAGTTCTGTTGTTATTCTTATATATTGTATTTTTCTACTAAATATTCTCCTCCTGTCCATATCAATGTAACTGTGAAAAGATATTCAATGTTTTAAGTCATGTTTGCTCCTGTTAGGAGGATTTTCTTTTCTTACATCACTGGCAAAATACATAATTAGTATAATGACTACCATTAATGTTATTTTAATAGCGTTTATGAGTCAGCGGCTTCAAGTGTTAAATCTGATACATAAATTATGATGGCAATGGCAATGTAGGTTCTAGTAGTTCAGGAAAAGTGTGGACCTTACAAAGATTCCGGGTTGTGGAAGATGCCAACAGGAAGGATTAACCAGGTGTGAGTTCTGAATTCCTATATCAAACTTAATTTATGACACTGCAGTTGTTACATGAAATTACAGGACACCCACTAATGTATTTATGGGCAATATTTGTCTGATAGGGGGAAGGCGTTAAGGAAGGGGCCATAAGAGAAGTTCAGGAAGAAACAGGGGTAAATGTCACTTATCTTTCTCATCTGAATCAGGATTTTTTACTTCTTTGCAATCTAATTTCCTACATTTTTTATAATCTAAAGTATATTCTTGCGCTTTTACAGATTGATACAGAATTTGTACAAGTGGTTGGATTCAGGTAAGCAAAACTTGCATTACCGATAGCCATACAGTTTTGTAACTTGTTTGATGGTTAGTACAAAGGAGGATATGTTTGAACTAGTCATTGTTAGCTTTCTAAGAGTTGTGGGTGCATGAACTACAGGGATGGTCACAATGCCCCTTTCGGAAAATCCGATCTGCTCTTCGTGTGTATGTTGAAATCCGTTTCTTCGAATATTGTTGTTCAAGATACCGAAATTTCAGCAGCCAAGGTACGTGTTTAAACATATGGCGGTAATTCAATATCGTTTAGCTGGGTTGTTTCAATATCGTTTAATTGGTGTTCAAATTTGATTTGTTCAGTGGATGGCGATGGAAGAATTTGCATCTCAACCTAAAAATCAGCAGAGCAAACTTCTAAAAGATATGATCGGTGCGTGCATTGCCAACGTCAACGGACGATGTAAAGGATTTTCAGGCATTGGAATATCGTCAAACTCGCGCAAGCCCTCTGCTTTTTACTGCACTGCCATCGATACTCAATAATTTATGGGCGTTTGCAAATTGAAGAACAAAATAGGATGGATGCCAGAAACTTCCTTATTACATTCATTGTAATTATGTCTACACATTGTTAGTACCTGCCTTTTTAGGCCGTTGGTATTGTATTTCTCATGCTAGTTAGTTATTATTAATTGTATTGGTTAACAAATAAAAGTTCAGAATTTTCATGTAAAACAAATATATATCTACAGGATATAAATTTTTAAATAAAAAGTATTTAAGAAACAAGTTAATGGTATTTATTGATATTTTTTCAAAAAAATTATATAACCTAAAATAATTAACAAGATTGTATGTAAGATAATATATATTTTCTTACGGATCAAAAAAAAAAAAAAATTTCCTTTAAATTTTCAAATATATCATGTGAATGGAGACTATACATTCATTATTAACTTGCAGGGTGACTTTACATTCATTATTAATAAAAGAAGCAATAATTAATCTAAAAGTATTATCATATGTCAAACAAAATGAAACTTCACATCTTTGATTTCTATTAATAATATATTATTAAGTATTATAATAAATATTAATAATAATTTTATATTTATATTAAATTATTGATTATAAAACTTAATCTAAATAATTTAACATGTTTACAAATTGAAAAGCGAAAATAGAATGGATGTCAATCACTTTCTTAATATATTTAATAAAATTATATATACTTATTATTAATATCTACATTTTACAATTTTTAATTATTTATTCTTAATTTATATTTATCAACACATTAAAATATAACTTTTTTATGTCTAATAAATATTTTCTTTCATAAAATATAATTATTTTAATTAAATATATTTAAAATAGTAATTTATGATTTATTAGTTTTCTTTAAAGGCATCAAGTTTCCACAGTCCATGATAATCAAGTGTCAATTTATGGATTGAAATTGTGTTAGTAATCAACGTTTCGGATCATACTCCATGATCCCTCATTTGGATGATCTGCAAGCAATATGACTCTTTCTCTCTTTATTACTTGCAGATCATCCTGATGAGGGATCATGGAGTATGATCTGAAACGTTGATGTAAAAAACTAACACAGTTTCAATCAAAAATTGACACTTGATTAGTTTTCTTTAATCAAAAATTTTATGTAACCCAAGACAATCAAAAAAAATTATTAGACAATATAAAGTTTTTTTATTAGACAATATAAATACTCTTTGAGCATCCAAACAAGTCATGTAAAAGTTATATAACCCATACATAATCTTTTTCACATCACAAATAATAGATTATAAATCATACAAAATATATTATACTCTAAATTCAATAAAAATTTAAATCCCATTTCCTAATTCCCTAGCCAATGTTAACATGAATTTTTTAAACCTTTTATACTATGGGAGTATATCAAGACAAATCATGTCTTCCCATTTGAAACAACTAACGTAGACAAAATATTTTGAATTGCACTAAAGTTTGTTAGAAACCTTAAAAATATAATATACTATTGGCCTCATATTCCATGTGTTAATATATTTCATCTATTTGTCAACTACATAGGTACATAAGTAGGAGCATACATACCAACAATAATATTTCTAAATATATTTTAAATTTTGTGGGATTTTTTTTAGATATTTTTTCTCAGGACCTATATATGATTTTTGTATTTTATGGACATCAAATTTAAAAGTGTTAAGTCTTTAAAACAACAAAAATAAGTTAATAAAATATATAAATAAATATTTCAAAAGAATAGCTTAAAAAAAAGTGTCATGTGAGTTGGTTAGAAAACATAAGAGATGTTTTACAATTACTTATAAATTTAATTAAAGATCATTTTAGAAATATGGTGCAAGTGAAATAATAAAACAAGGCAAAAATTAGACTTATGAGTGGAGAAAAATATATATTCAAAAGTTATGCAGATTTTTTACTATAAAAAAAATATATCTCATAATTTGTCACTTTTTGTTTATGTTTAAAAATTTAATTGAGACAAGAAATCTACAAGATCGGAAAATGATTGTTGATATGGTTATTAGTGCTTTATAAATAATGAATATGTAGTCACCATATGTTAATAGAATCCATAATCACTCAATGTTGGTATAAGAAAAGATAAATACACATACATCACAAACTCTTTTGAGAAAATAGAAAAAGAAAAGGATAGTAAAGATAAAAATATAGATTACCCTTTTGAGAAAATAGGAAAAGGTAAAGATAAAGACAATATTTTTTCTCAATATTATGAGAAAAATATATTAAAAAAAAGTAGATAAGTCAAAATAATGCAAGCCTAAGAGAGGTAATCAAAGGACATATCAAAGAAATTCAAGGGAATCTCAAATATAACAATTACTCTAGCAAACTTGATCTCTCCTAGTTTCCTTCATTTCATTTTATTTGGCTCTTGAGCTATGATTCTTTCTTCATTTGTATCTCCAAGTATCTACTTTAACATATCCCTCCACCCCTTCCATCTCCTAATCACCATATACTCAAGTGACTACTCTTTATCTCTTAAAAATTCATAGCTTCTTATAATGAAATCATTGGAATAATCTATGGTAGTACCACTCCCATTTGCATTGCATCTCCTTCTTGTAAATTACCATACTTATCCTTTTGACCATGCCATCCTTTTCTCATCCCATGTGACATTACAAGCCACATATTAAAAAAGGAATTAATTTCTTGTTGTCCTAATGCATAAAGTTGACACTATGGTAACCTGAAACACACAGCTCCATGTAGCACCAATATTGAATACCTTTTGTGAGCTTTATTTGTTTAATCTTTCACCTTTTATTGATTTCCCTTTTTATCACGATTCTCTTTCCCTTTTTTCCCTATTTTTAATATTCCATGTATTTTAGTTTATCTTGTAACCTTTTAATTGGCCACCTTTATGTTTTTTCTTATTTTCTTATTTTTTACTTCTCATTTTACATAGCTTTTTTTTTTTCTTCTTATTTTCTATTCATTTGAGTGTTACATGTTTCCTCTTTTTTCCTTTACCATTTTTTTAATTTTTTTAATTTTTTTCATGATTTCAACTAATATCACAATGCTTACCTATAAAATAATGATCCACACTTAGTGATTATTATATAATTTATTATAATTTTCCTAGGTCCCATAATAAAATGTAGAAACTCAATCTTGGTGTTTCCCGCTACTTGATGTTATCCTCCATTAGTCCTTTATTTCTCTCTTACGAGAATGTTTCCTCTCTAATTTCCTTTTCCCTATCATTTTATGTTATCTCTTCATGTACTGACTTTCAACACTTATTAGTTCACATGTGGATGTTCTTTACTCTTATCATGATATCCTTCACGTATGTATAAGGGAACTACCTCAAGTCTCCCCTATATTTTTATATCTATATCACCTTATAATTTGGGGTAATGACATAATGCACTACTTGTGACTCTCTTATTTTATTATTTCTTTGGTGCATGACCTTAATGTTATCCTTATTTAATATTTTTGTATTTTTTACATAAAAAATATTTGGCATTCCCCTTTGCACTTGACCATTATCCTTAATTTAATTGGTTCTCTTCATACTTTCTTTAGAACTTTTGGGAAACTAGACTGGTAGAAAGATCAAGGTGTTGAGAATTCATAATGGTAATGAGTATTGCTATATAGAGTTTGAGAGATGTGGAAGGAGAAGAAAATAGAAAGTAATGAAAGATTAAAAAATGTAAGTGGGTGATCCAAAATAGAACGGTTAAATGGATGTATGCACCTACACTTTCTCCATTTTCATTAGGAAATGAGATCCCAAAGGTGGGATTGAATTTCAACCCTTAGGTAAGTCAAACCTCTTGGAGATCTTGATGTTTTCCCTTATGACAAAAAAAGTTTAAAATATGACTGAAATGCACTTTTGGGAGATGAAAATAAACTATGAAATGAACTCAATTATGTGAAGTAAAACTTGAAATGCAAATTTAAAATACAATAAGTTAATGGAAACCACAATCTTTTGGAAAATTTGAGAAGGTTAAAATACTATGAACCTATCACCAAAAATGTCATAAAGCATCCTACTATGACTCATTCACCCAAGGGCGAATGGGTCTTTGTACAAGGTTTTTCCTCAACTTTTGGGTCCTCTAGAAATAGATCTGAGATGTTCACCCTAGGTTTCACTATCGAAAAGTCGCAAATAAATTCAGGATCTGAGTTTATATGGCTTGATGATAATGTTGATAACTTTGACAACTTTGCAAAATTACACTTTTGATCAATCTTCAATCCTTCTTCACTTGCAAATCTACACATACACCAATAGAGGGAAAAAAAATATTTTTGGGTGAATAAGGGTTTGCCTTGGTCAAACCTCGTTTTGGTATTGATAATAAAATAATGACTAAAAAGGAAGGAATTGATGAATGAACAAAGCTTGTTATATCTCACCAAACCCTTTAATATGGTTTCCCTTAGAGGACTGAATTCTAACACATCACTCCAAGGATTGGACCTTGCATGAAATGGCTTGATTGATGATGGATTTTGATGCTTGAATGCTTTCTTAAAACTTGAAATATGCATCACAATGTTAGCTCCAAAAATATGCACGAATGCAAATAACTTTGACATGATGATCTTGATCTTGATCAAGCTATTATAGATGACTAATAAATTTTATCTTCAATTCTCTTAACAATAATATTTTCTCTTGTGAAATTTTCCTTAATGTTGCTTACTTTGAATTGATATAAATACCTTGTATTTATAGGTAATTTTCTAATTTCCTGATAATTAAACATCAAATGCTCTTCTATATTCTCTTTTTTCATTTTCTTTGGTAGCACCCTGTAACATGCCAACTGCTCACTGAAGTAATTTTTCCTAAGTTTTCACTTTACAAGTAAATAAACTATGTGACAAATCATTGCAATAAAAAAATATATTTTCTTTACTGGGTAAAAGTACAAAGCTATGTCACACTTTTATAAAGGAAATGGCCAACACTGATCTAACTTTTAAACTTGAATCACTAGAAAGTGGCATATATGTTTTGAATTTTGAAATGATGTAAACTAATAAAATGTGTATTTTTAAGTATATTTTATGTTTGTATTTTTTTGAAAAAATTTAAAAATCATTTGAATATAGTTTTTTATAAATTAACACTATAATTTAGTTTGTGATAAAATGCTCAAAAACGACGTTACATGAGATGTCAAGCTTTATATAGTAATTTTTTTTTTGTCCATTCAAATTTTTTATGTATATTCATAAGTTGAAACTTTAGGGCATGGATATATTTTTTTATAATTTTAATAAATGTATATTTTTCAATAAATATTTAAATGTGTGTGTATTAAAACAAGGTTGTTTCCATTTGACGTCAAATTTTATATTAAATATTTATCTAAAATAGAAAACAAAATATACTATCTTAATCTAGATTATTTTATCTGGGGCATCATATATTTTTGAAATTTTTTTAATAACTTTTAGTATTTTTCTTGGCATGATAATCAACCTAATATTTTTATGTTGATAACCTACTTTTAGTAAAAACTAAAAATAAAATATAAATAATAATTGAACTATTAAAATAAATATATATTTGAAAACTACACTTATGAATCGACAAAAGGGTATTTTTACATTTAAAAATATATATATATTTATATGAGTAGGAGTTGTTGAAACATTAAAATTTTCAAATATTTCATTTTTTTTGTAAATTGGCCTCAAAGTGGTGCTACATATGCATTTAGCCAACAATTTTAGTTTGAAAAGTTGTGGACATATTTAAATTATCTATAATGAATCTTACTAGATCATGTGTTTGATTAAAATTGATTTTTAACTATAAATATTAAAATTCACTTGTGATGATAAGTTGGCTGAAAGTGTGACAGCTTTGTACTTTTACCCTATTGAGAACAAAAGAACATAGATTTCATAACAATATTCAACAAGGTCTCGATTTCAATATAATAATTTTACAAATTACAATATTCCAATAATGTATACAAGTACATACATAGCTCAACCGAGCTTCAAAGCAATAGATATAGATGGTATGGGTTCTACCTTTCAAATCTTGTTCTTTTGTCACTTGTTGAGGAGGAGAAGCATCACTCAAGAACTTTTCTGCCAACCACAGACTCATATGTGGTCCCTCACACATCTATCATATGATAGATGGCCCTACCCTTTGATGAATATATTGGTGGAGTAACCTCCTGTGACAACCATACTAAGCTTAGTGTTGTGTCCTACATGACTAGAACTTGTAACCCTACAATCTAGAACTTGTATGCACTACATGAACACGGTAAACTGATACTAGAGCCAAAGTAAATTGCACTACTTTGGCTAAAGTGTTCTCACTCAGTACTTTGAGTGATAATCATTCTATTCACTTACACTACTTAAGCTCAATTAGACTTAAGGCCACTATAATCTATGCATAGGTATTTCCTCCAATGGTCAATCTTTAACCCCATAAATAGCCTATAACTTTTCTTACAACCTCTAGGGTATTTCTACTCATACATTATATGTACAACTTCCCTCCCTTCAATGGACAAACATTCCCAAGAGTAACCCCCTAGCTATCTAGTGTAATCAAATAATGTAGCTATGAGTAACCCTTAAGCTATCCTTGTTTAATCATATCTAGTTTAACAATACCTATGAAAAATAATCCCTCCTATTATGGAGTAATTACAAGAACTTCACAAAATAGCATAAACAACTTCTATTTTCCTTCCAAAGCAAATGCTATAATTCCCTAATACAAGTAATCTCAATAGATCAAATAAATAACTGAAGAATCAATCTTTCATAAACAAAGATAAATAAAGGAAGATTCATCCTCATGCTTATAATATGCTTATCCAATTAACTGATTTGATGCACAACTTTCCAACAACTTACTAGCTTCACTTTGACCTCACAAGCAATACCTCAATAAGACTTCTCTCACAAATTGATAATATGTTTTCTTAAGTATAACTCAAACAATATAGCTCCTCACAAAACGCTCAAGGTTCTCACAAATATAGCAGAATTTAAGTGCAAAACATTGTAGATTAGAAGTTTGTAATAGAATGCATCCAAATGAGAGAACATGCCTCTCTATTTATACAGAAAAAAGGAGATATTGCAACCTATAGAAAAGGCATGCAAAATGACAGCTTATTCCAAGGAAGTTGACTCACTTCACTTAGCTTACAAGGTGGAAAAAAACTAAACACAAACTCAACACAAAAAGCTATAGGTCAACCCATTTGTTTGACAGCAACAAGAGACATTCAATTGTGCTCATGCTAAAATGATGACAACCGATTTATAGCAAAGATGGACTTCTATGACAAACAAAAAATCATTATTTTGGTACCAAGTATGCAGCCATTTCGGGCTATTATTTTGTTGTGGCTTTACTCTTTGAAATAGTCTATTGTCAATATGCAACACATATGTAAAGTTGAGTTTAGCTTTGTGGAGAACAGAGGAATGATGAGTCGCTTGGCAAAAAAATTGTACTTTGACCAATTCTTTACCTTGTTATTACTTTTCTTACTTTCATGCATTTTACACTTTACTTTACTATTGGTAACTATTCCACCGCTTTATGATAAAGCATCAAATGTTAAGTAAATCAATGTTTACTAATTCAAAGATGTTATTCCATGGCATCGACTATGTTGTATCCTCCATATCGACTTAATTGCTATGTAATACATAGCATATAATTTGATCTTTATTCAATGTCAATATATATTATATTCGGCCTTTAAATGTTGTGTATATGTTATATACGAATTGGCCTATATTTATGTAATTAAAATTAGCCTCTAAGCATTAGATTTGTTAATCAATCTCCTTGAGCATATATTCATATATAGATATATATTCATATATATACATATACACACACATATATAGGTATATCAATAATATCACACATATATATGTATATGTATACATATGTCAATAAAGTATGTATACATTCGATATACAAATGAATACAAACAAGTTAACATTTTCATAGTAATAATAATTATATCGATTGTGTACATATATATATATATATATACCTCTATGTACATTTATATGTATGTGTACATATATTGATACATTTGTATGGGCTTATCCATTTTCCAAACATACAGGTGTATCGATACATGTATACATATGGAAATATAAAGAAAAAGGATGAAAATATTATTTCCCATCATACATCAATAGAACGAGTGGTCAAAAAGCATGAAAAATCAAATAGTTGTAGAGATAGCAAGTGGGAGAAATATATATACATCCACTTTATTGTGCAAGGCAAGAATCATTCATGAAGGAATGAAACTACATAGAATAAATAAGCCAATCACTATATATATGGATAAATACATAGAATCAAAGGAGCAATTACAACAACTAGTGGCATCATAGAATTAATGGCTATTCATGGTAGAAAAAGATGATGCATTCTAATTTAAAGAATGGTATTAGATGGAGGAAAAAATGTATGCATCAAGGATGATATCTAGGTACTTTCAAGCTAAAATCACTATGAAGATTACTTATAGGTAGTTGGATGGTAGGACATGGCAACACATTTGCAATGACTTGTGATAATCTTATTATTTGAATTTTTCTCATGTTTTAGGGATAAAACATGTCATGCAAGGATGCCATATTATGTACCCAAGGAAATTTGATATTATAACATATATAGGTGGATGGAGGTGTTGACACATGGTCCATATCCTTACAATTAGTTATGTATTAGGTCATGAATTCTATTAGGTAATTTTAAGGCACATATGGGTTTAGTGATTTACCTATCAAGAACTAAATTAGGTAATTTGGAGGCTCGTATGGATTTAGTGATTTGCCCCTCCATTATATTATTTGAAGGAGACATTTATAAATGAGGTGAATATCATTTTAAGGGATGTGAAGAGCATTTCATGTGTCTAAGATCTCTTAGAGATATATCATGGCTTCTTCCATACGGAGTATTATACAGTGTTAGCCTACCCCGAGGGTTTATACAATTTATACATATGTTGGATATTAGGGCATCTTGACCTGCAAACATCTCTTGTGGCCCATGTATGATCTATCTTCTACATTATATTATTTCTATTATTTAATATGTGGATCTTATCACAAATGATGCAAGTATAACAATACATTATACCAAGACACCCATTGAAAACTATAATGCCCCATAATACAATATCATGCCCGTCCAAACAATTTTGCACCACATAAGACACCATTTAGTACAATAAAAACTTTTAGAATTTGATTTCTATGATCCATTAACTCTTTTGTTGTCTTCTCAACTTTTTGTATTTTGTATAACTATTAAGACAATCTTCCTCTAACTCTATCATCTTCCTCTTTAATTTTTAATTATTTTGAGAGGAATAACCTACAGTGACAACATGGGGTGGAGTGTAATGGCATGAGCATGTTAACAAAAATAATTGGAAACAATAAATTAAATAGTTGAGATATATAAAAAATAACAATGATAAATTAAATTATAAGAAAACATATAGCCAACATTTAACTTAATATTAATAATTAAATAATTAAATAAGTTGAGAGTAATGTTTTTGGCAAAGATCTATACAAGAACCCTATTTCCAAAATGCCTCATATTCATTACATTATAGAACCAGAATTTTTTAACTTAACTAAACTAAGGATATGAGACACAGAATAAGGCTCTACAAGTGGCGCTCGACATTCATGACACGTTAGGGCTTCACCGAAGCTCATTGTCCAAGGCATGGGAAGGACCCCCTCCCCCGTCCAGGTTTGTGTGGTGGTAAATACTCCCCTCTGCCCTTACTTTCCTTCATTTTCTACCTTTTGTGTGTCATGTTGCTCTCTTCGTGGTGGTTTATTCTTTATGTCCTTATTGGTGGTTTGTAATCCTTCTGGCAGGGTGTTTTTTTAATTAGCCTTTATGGAGGGGGGTTCAAAACCCCCTGACCTATCTCTTTAACACCAGTGTCTTTGGTTCTCCACAAAATATTGGTGTGAAATCGTTCAAAGAGGTGCTCGTAGACCTGTGTTGCTCAACGGTTACATGTTCAAAGCTTCTGGTGGGAGAAGATGGTTGCGAGGTGGGCCAAGGGGAAGGTAAGCACTCCTCTAAACCCCCTAATGACCTCTTCTTGCATTCAAATGTGGAAAGGAAAGAAACAATTGCCAATGAGAGAAACCATTTAAAGAACACTACAATTTTTCTAGCGGTTGTAGATGATTTCCAGCAAGGAAATATATTGACACTTAGTTTATTAATGTTTGGGAAAGGAAATTTAATATTCAATTTTCTTACTGTAGATTATTACAGAAAGGTCTTTTTGTGATTTTCTTTAAAAATAGTGAAATACAGAAGAAAAAAAACCTTTGAAAAGTTGTATTGGAATATAGTCGATTGTGCCTTTTGTGCCTTCACTAGTTAGCCTCGGTGGTTGCTGAGTAAATTATAGCCCTCTCCTACCCTAGGTGGGTGATTGCGAAAGATCTCCTGCCGGAGTTCTAGAGAATAATCCCTCAAATCATGGAACCCTTGGGAAAAGTTCTAAAGGTCGATGAGACCAAAGTGGTTCTTCCTAATTTGGATGCTAGGGTTCTGATGTCAATCAATCCTAGAATATAAATCCCTAGAAGTATAAAAATAGTTGAGGAGTGTGGGGTCAATTCCTACCCTCTGGAAGTCTTAGGCGGAGTGAATGCTTGTTTTTTGTGCAAAAGAGAAGGGCATCTTAGGAAAAATTGCTCGATTCTCCAAAAAAGAAGGTTGTAAGAAATTCTCGACCGCTTGGAAATGAAAATTGCTCCAACACTGTTGCTCCTAACCCCTCGCAAGAGTCGGTTGGAATCCAATCTACCTTTCAGTCAAAAAATGTGGAAACTAGGCACTCTGAGGTTGTTGAGGAAGAATCACTTGACACGAATAATGTCGTTGATAACCCACCTCCAACCTTGGATGATGTCCTTTCCCATCTAGTATCTAATCCTACTGCTGATTTTACCCACCAAAATCCTTTCTCATCCCTTGAATGTGGTGAGGATATCGTAGATGACAAGTCGAATGCCCACAATGATACACTCTCCAAACCTATTTCAACTCGAGAACTCACCAGGGATGTCACTCTTCTTGAACGGCTAAATTCCTAGCAACTTGCTTTGAGAAGTATAAAGAATAGGATCTCTAAAAAAATTGGGGGACCTAGTCCTAACCCGAAAACTATGGATTGCCGAATTAAAAAGGGAGCCAACCAATTCAACTCCAAAATTATCCTTGTATAGAAAGAGCCATTTAGGGCTACTGAGGTGGCCAATGACCTCAAGACTCACCAGGTAGACTCGATGGAGTGCTCCCAGAGCAAAGTAAGTGACAAATCTACAATTCTAAATGATGACTCTATCGCTGCTGTAGAGTACTCCATCTCCTCTAAGGAGACTATGGGGCCTCATACAGTAACGATTGGTAATAGTCATGCTATGATTTGTTCTGATACTTTGGGCCCTTCACCCGATTTGAGGGATGGGTCCCTCAAGGCCAAGGGCCACCCTGGTAACACTAGCTACCCTCAATTGGCTGCAAACGTCGACCTGCTAAATGTTCAAAATAAGGAGGATGAACCTAGACCCACCAAACACTCTAAAGTCATCCCCAACCAAGACTCAATATTAGATATTAGACCTCCTAAGGGTGTCACATAGGGGTTTAAAGACCAAGCCTCGAAGATTAAAAAAAATGGGCCTGGAAGGTCGAGGAAGGATATAAACTATATCCCAGTGAACAAGAATGTCAAGAATTCCAAACACAAAAGAAAAAAGAATAGTGCGATAATACAATCACCAGTGGCAAAAAAACTGGAAGTTGAAGAAATATTTCCTAAATGTTTTGAATAGTTTTGACAAGAACTTAGTGATAATCCAATCACTAGGGATGATGAATCTTAATTGTAACTCTTGGAATGTCTGAGGATTGGAATCCCTATATAGGAAATACATCATCAGGTAGTTCCTAAACTTACAAAAACACAAGGATTTTGTGATGTTTCAAGAAAGCAAAGCAGTTGGTTTCTCCTTGGAATCAAACCTAAAGTTCATATGGAATAGGGCTACCTCCTTCTTGACCTCACACGAGCGGGGCAGGGGGCCTCCTCCATCTTGGCGATCAACCATTGGGCATAGTGGATTAGTGGCAGCGACTATTCTCCCTGCAACTAGGTGGTATGGGTCACCTTAAAAAAGGATAACTTGGAATTTGGGGTCTGCATTGTGTATGCCCTAAATGACTATAAGGAAAGAAACATTTTGTGGCAATGGTTATCTTCTCTTCCAGTTGTCCCTTGGATCCTGGGGGATACTTCAACATGATTGAACAAGTAGAGGATAAATGGGGAGGCATTGATATGACTTGGAGAGGAAATGAAAGATTATTTTCGCTAAGGCTGAAACATAAACTTAAGTTGATTGAACCTATGGAAAAGGGCAAGAAAAATTGCAAAGGAATTTGGTTTACATGGTGTAATGTGCAAAAGGTAGGCAATAGAATTTACTGTAGGGTAGATAGAATTTATGCAAATAAGGACTTCTTCAATTTCACCCTGGATGATTTAGGGTCTAAAGTGAGTTTATATCTGTACACTCTCTCTGACCACCACCCAATCAAATCCGGCCTAACTGCCCATCAGGTTAAAGCAAGACAAACCATAGGAAAATCCTCTTTCCTTCTCAATACCCAATTGCTAAAAAGCCCTTACTGCTTCGAAGCAATTGCCTCCATAAGGGAAATCAATAAGTGGCTTTTGAAAGATTCCACTACAATCGAAAGGTGGAATTCCAATGTGCAAGCTTGGAGGAGACTCTTTCAAAAAGTGGGCAAGAAATACGCTCTGGATGCAAGGAAAGAGGAGAAAGAGCTCGAAGAGTTGTATTTTAAAGCTGAATCCGACATTCAGCAATGCTCGGGGGATATCAGGTTGAGCCAAGAGATGGCCCTAGCAAAAGATAGCCTAAGAAAAAATTAGAACTAGACAAAATCAATGGGCTTAGGGTCTGAGCCAAATTAAACTAGTTGAAAGTGGGGGACAGGGGATCAAAGTTCTTCTTAAACTTCCTAACAGAAAAAAGGGCTAGAGAATAGATTGACCAGATTTGGGATGGGGAGAAGATGTTGAGCACCCAGGAAGATATTCTCAAGCATTTTTCTTGCTTCTTTAAAAATATGTTTTCCTTAGAGGGAGATAGTGAAGCTGCCCTAAATGCCAAGAAGGCTCTAGAAAGGCTAATCCCTAAACAGATCTCGACAGAGGAGGCAAGCAAGCTTGTAGCAAGGCTCAACAAGGAAGAAATTCAAAAGGTAATTAAGCTCAATGAGCAATGACAAGTCTCCTAGTAGTGATGGATCACCCATTGAGTTTTATAAATGCTTCTCAGAGTGGGTAAGTGAAGACCTACTTGAGGTCTACAAAGATGCCTTGAGTGGTGGGTCTCTAGGAAAGCATATCAACAAATGGGTTATCAAACTCCTTCCAAAAGGAGGGGACAAAACTTTGGTTAAGAATTGGAGACCCATCACCTTATTGAATGATTCCTACAAGGTGCTAGCAAAGGTATTAGCCCTAAGATTGGTCAACATCCTACCAAAGCTCGTCAATCCCACCCAAATTGGGTTTGTAAAAGGAAGATACATTTTGGAGAATTTGTTGACAAGTTTGGAGGTGATGGAGTGGGCTAGGAAGTATGGGTAGAATGTGGCAATGTTGTTGTTAGACTTTGAAAAAGCATATGATCGGGTGGAGTGGGGTTTTTTAAGGATAACACTCCAAGCTTTTGGCGATCCCAAGGAATTCTGCAATATGGTAGATGTACTCTTGAAAGATGCATCTACCCAAGTTCATGTAAATGGGGTTCTATCTGATGAAATTATAGTGGAAAGATCCATTCACTAAGGTTGTCCTTTGGCTCCTATGTTTTTTGTCATTGCTTCAAATGCTTTGTCTTATCTGCTAAGGGACCACTCCTTCTCCCCAAGAATCAGAGGAATCTCCCTACCAGACAATAACGAACTAATTAATGTTCAATTTGCTAATGATACCTCATTTTTTATTAAAATTCTTAAGGACAATATGGATGTCTTAATGGAAAAATTGGACTTGTTCTCATAGGCCTCTAGGGAAAGAATTGATAACTCCAAATCCATTATACTGGGATGGAAGGAGACCCCCCCCCCCCTCGACTGGCTGAAAGATTATGGTTTTCAATGGGAAGGCCCTAACATGCAAGTAAGGAACTTGGGCATACCTTTTGGGGTTAGGCCAAAACTTAAAGAAATGTGGAACTAGATGCTTCCAAAATTGAAATGAAATTTGATAAATGGAACTGATAGTATTTGCCTTTGGCAGGAAGGATGCAAGTTTGTCAAAAGGTTCTATCCTCCTACACTATATATTTTGCTTCAGTTTGGTTTTTCTGTAGTTACCAAATAAATGAGATTTGGAAAATAATAAGGGGGTTCCTTTGGTCTGATGATAAAGGTGGAAAAAAGAAACATTTTGTGAGATGGGATTGGTGTTGCTTAGACAAGATGCAAGGAGGGTTGGGGTTAAAATGTTTGAGACAGCAAGGGATTGCCCTAGCATCCAAGTGGATAGTAAAAGCCTTAGTTTGCAATGAACCATGGGAGGTTCTTATCAGAAAAAACATCTAAGAAGCCACCCCAAAGCGGGTGAAAACCTAGAAAAACCTACCCTTGTGTGACATCCTCACTAGCAGTCATAATATGAGCCCTGTTGGATCACTAGTCTTCAAGAGTCTATGGAGGGCCTAGGAACTATCCAAGCATAATGCACAGTTCAAATCCCCTAAGGTCTTGTTTCCTTACTCTTGTTTTCAAACCTATAGCTCCATTTGGTGGAACCTTTATCACAATAGTAAGTCACTTTCTCTCCTCCAAGGTTGTTCTGCTAAGCTTTGGAATCAAAAAGGGGTAAAAGTGTTTAATAACCTTATTGTTGATGGTAATATTAAGAATTGGGAAGCCTTGAGAAAAAAAATTGATCTACCTGCCTCCACGACAAGGATGTTTACCTCTCTAATGGAAGCTTGTAAAAAAAATAGTTTCCCTCTGAGAAACTATAGGGTGAGGGATGTTGGGGATGAACTTGTGTGGAGAGATTGGTGAAAACTAACTGAGCTCAAGGCTAAAATAATCTATAAAGACTTAGATGCTAATAATGTTGTGCCTGATCATTGTAATCAATGTTGGAATGTTTCTCTCAATGATAAGGATTGGAAAAAAATTCTTCTTGATATTTGGGGCAATAACATTGAACCTGAGAAGGCTTGCTTTAAATGGCTTGTTTTACTTCAAAAATTACCTTTCAGGTCTAACACAAATGATATTGATGTATGCAACATTTGTCGCACTCTGAAGTCTATTACTCATATTTTATTTGATTGTTTTTATGCAAAAGAAATCTGGAAAGTCTTCTGCCATAATTTGAAAATCTAGGACAATGACAAAATTATTTGGAAAAATGTGTTATTTTGTGATAAAAAAATGAGTAAGATTGTTTCAAATTTTGGAATATTTTATCTACTGAAATTCTCTGGTACATTTGGAAAGCAAGAAATGAGGACAAGTTTAAGGGTTGCAGGAGGGTACTTATTGAGTCACATAAGAGACTCACTTTTCTTCATGTTGCCTTGCAGGTCTCCCTTCACATCGAGATTTCACTTCCCTAGTTTGTAAGGCTTTGTAGAAGTGGTTTAGCCACAATCAACAAGAAGAATGTTAGGTGCGGTCATGCATGTGGGCTAGATAGCAAAGGAACAAAGATTTTCCTGAATTCATTTCAAGAGTTTCAAAGAGCCTTCAATGAAGATGCAAGAGGCAGTCAACAAAGATGAAAGTATATCTCTACTCAAAGGAATAGTCAAACTGCTAGAAAACTACATCAAGGAGAATGAAAAGAGGGCTAGAAAGGAGCAACATGCCACTAGGTTCCATGTCAATGAGTCTCATGATTCTGCAATAAAATTTGTCTATTCCAATGAAGAAACTTCTATTAATGACCCTCTTATAGGATAGTTTGAATGGGAATCTGTTGTTGAAAGCAGAGCTAGAAACTAAACACACAACAACATATAATGTCTCCTAGTTTTGGTTTCTTGATCTTCAAATTAGCAAAGTAGTAAAATGACAATATGTTTGCCATTGAACAAGGATGTAATGTAGTATACCTTGTCCTAACAATTATGTCCTAGTAATCTTTTTGTTATTAATGTTGGATATCCAATCTCAAGTAGAGGTTGATAGAACAATGTACTAAGTTTTTTTTACACTATCTTTAATATAAAAAAAAATAAGTTGAGAATAGAAGAAAGGAAAGATGATGCGGTAAAAATAATAATTAAAAAATATTAAAAACATACTAGACAAATACAACATTAAAATTAAAATCACTGAAGAGAAAATTAAAATAATCATCTCTTAACAATTTTTCCTTGTCAATTAAGTGTAAATTTTAAAAAAAATCAACTTTTACGTTCAAAATTTTATTATAAATATGGTCTCTATTTTTACTTCTTTAGGTGAAAACATTTATTAAACATATTTTTAATAATTTCAATTTTTTTATATTTTAATAATTTTGAATATCTTAATAATATTTCATATTCCATACTAGTAAATATATGATATATAAAGACATTAAATACACTCCAAAAAATAAAGAATAGGTATATGATAAGTATCTAAATAAATATTATATATATCATATATATTTAGAAAAATATATTATATAAATAATTCCAAATATATATCTAATATTATATCATATGATGCAGGAGTATCCATGGTGACTTGCAATCTTGTGTCAACAAAAAGGTTGAATTTTTAAATTATGCAATTTTGGATTTTTGAAGTGGATTAATTTTTGGCTTGCATTACATATTGAGGGTGTCAAATAATTTATCTACAAATAAATTAATTTTTTAATTAATTTATTGTGCAACTTTGACAAATTGGCTTGTGGGGTGCAAAGCAAAAAGCAATTTTAAAACAATTAAATTTAAATGTTCAAAATTTAAGAAAAGGTGTTGAGAAATGAAGAGTGGAGATTTAAAGCACATAATCTTGACCCCTAAAAAGTAGGGAATTGGAGAAGTGGACGCCCAAGCTAATTTTGTCTTCTTTCTTTTTCGAGAGTCAAAGAGAAGAGGAAAGAAACTTGAAAAAGCATATTTTTGAGGGGTTGCTCTAAGTGGATCTTAAATGAGTTTTAATTTTTTTTAAAATTTGTAGCCACAGAGTATGGTATCCCTGGCATACATAGGTAGAAATTTAATCTTAATTGATTTCTTGTCCAAGTAGTGGAGAATTTGGAAATTGTTGAAAGCATTGAAATAATTTTAAAAGCATAATTTTTGAGGGAGAGGAGAGGAGGGCATGGTTTTTCTTGAGAGACAAATTTTTTGTTGATTATTGTAGGTTTGGGTTGTTAAACAACCCATGAAGATTTTAGAATGCCAAGATTGAGGTTGTATGAGTTACAGGTGGTTTGGAATAGTTGGGAGATGGTTTTGTTTGTAAAAGCTCACATGTTTGAGCATAGCTTGACTAAGAATGAATTTTATTTGAATATGTAATGCTTGTAGGAAGGGTTTGTATGGTGTTGTTGCAGGTTGGAGGTTGACTTTAGAGCCAATAACATCACCGGTTGATGCAGATTTGTGAGATTGTGGTTGTGTTGAGAGATTTGTTGTGCAAGTGTTGGAGAAAGCTTGTGTTGCAAAGCTTTGATTTGTTGTAGCAAATATTTTTATATTTAATTTAAAAAGTCTTGTAAGGGTTTGTTGCATCCCATTATCCTTTCTAGACTTATGTAATCAAATTTGGAAAGTTTGATAGAATCAATGGTTGTCGTTGCAAGTTAACATCCTCAGTTGAATAATTGTTGCAAGAGTTTGTTTTCTTGTGAAGGGGTGGGGTTTACCAGTGATTTTATGTGAGCTATTTAAATTATTTGTCATTGAGTAATTTATTTTTAATTAGATCTACTTCACCAATGGTATGAGTTCTTGATTGTGCAGGAAGAGCGTCGAACATGAGGTAGTTTGCACCAGGACTTGAGGGTGGAGAATGTGTGAATTTTGTTTGCAGATGAATTTGTAAGTAGTAAGAAGACATATTTAGAGATTTGAGGAACTGAGGTTCCCATGATTGTAAACAGATTGTCGAAGGAAGCAGTTTACAATAATGTTGGTGAATATTGGAAGAGGGTTTTGTAAACATATCACCAAAGGAGGCAATTTACACAAGTAAAACTTGAGGGTTTAAAGATTTGTGTTGTTAAGGCATTGCAAGGTCGTGAAAATGGAAAAAAGAAAAAGGAAAATCAATTTTGTCATTAGATGGATTCTAAGGATTCCCAAACTAGAGGAAATCGGAGAGAGGCTTGGGAAAATCAGAGAAAGGGAAATGATAAAAATGCTTCAATAGATAAATGAAATGAGAGTAGAGATTGAAAGGAGGAAACAAGAGAAGAGAAGAGTTGAAGGTAATTTTTATTATATTTCTAATGATGTATTGAATAAAGGAAAGAAAGAGGATGCAATAGAGTGTCATGCATGCGACATCAAGGAAGAGGAAGAAGATGAGTACAAAAATATTGAAGAACCTGAGCTGAGGGATGTCTATTAGAAGACATGGAGGACAAGACTACAAAGATTGCAACAAAAAAAGAGAGCTCTTTAAAGAACACCTATGAAGTTGAGAAGGGTGATTTACTTGAATTTAGATTGAAAGAGAATGGGATCAAATTATTGCAAGGGAAGAAAAAATTGTAGCAATGGAATAAGATACTGAGGTATAATCTAATTTTGATAAATATTGTTATGAAGATAAATGTGATTATAATGAAGAACTTGCATCAAAAATTATTCTTTCGAAGGACATAGAAGAAAATGAACGGGATGATTTATTGATGTGAATGGCAACAATTGAAAGAGAGTGGGATGAGTTAATCTCAAGTCAGACAAAGGTTGCAACAAAAGGTGAGGTAAAATCATATTTTGATGTTTTCTTTGATGAAGACTTTATTGTAGTAGTAGATCAATTTGACAAAGTTGAATTTGAAGAGTGTAAAGTGAAGGTAAATGAAGAGTTTTATGATAAATCTTTGTTAGAGAAAAGTGGAGATGAAAATGTTTTGATTTGTGACTATGATTCCTTGTTAGGAAAATTAGAAAATGAGTCTCTTGATAATGGTACTAATACTATTTTGAGTGAAAGAAATCAGATTTCAATGATGTCATGTCTTACAGAAGATGTTGAAATAGTGAAATTTCATGGAGGAGACATGGTGGAAGGAGAGGAAAAAGGTAAAACAACAATAAAGGTAATGAAGTATATTTGTTTTTTTTAAGGTGGAGGTATATGTTTGATTATTAATTATGATGGAGTATATTGGAGGGAGGTTAGATTAAAAGTTTTGAAATATATGAAGGGTAGAAGAGTAAAGATGAAAGGATATAATATTGTAATCTTGCAGAATTTGATGAATAAGAAGATTCCAATAGACAAATAAATCAAGAGGATCCAACATAGACACATAATATACAAATGTTTATGAGTTTCACTCATGAAACATTTCTTTTTTATTGGGTGTCTGATGCAGGAGCATCCATGGTGACTTGCAATCCTATGTCAACAAAAAGGATAAATTTTTTAATTATGCAATTTTGGATTTTTGAAGTGGATTAATTTTTGGCTTGGATTACATATTGAGGGTGTTAAATTATTTATCTATAATTAAATTAAATTTTTAATTAATTTCTTGTGCAACTTTCACAAATTGGCTTGTGGGGTGGAAAGCAAAAAGAAGATTTTAAAACAATTAAATTTAAATGTTCAAATTTCAAGAAGAGGTGTTGAGAAATGAAGATTGGTCCAGATTTAAAGCACAAAATCTTGACCCCTAAAAAGTATGGAATTGGAGAAGTGGATGCCCAAGCCGATTTTGTCTTCTTTCTTTTTTGAGAGTCAAAGAGAGGAGGAAAGAAACCTAAAAAAGCCTATTTTTGAGGGGCTGCTCTAAGTGGATCTTAAATGAGTTTTAATTATCGTTTTATTTATTTATTTATTTGTATCCACAAAGTATGGCATCCCTGGAATAAGGAGGTAGAAATTTAATCTTAATTGATTTCCTATGGAAGTAGTCGAGAATATGGAAATTGTTGAAAGCATTGAAAGAATTTTAAAAGCATAATTTTTGAAGGAGAGGAGAGGAGGGCATAGTTTTTCTTGGGAGACACGATTTTTGTTGATTATTGTAGGTTTGGGTTGTTAAACACAACCCATGAAGATTTTAGAATGCTAGGATTGAGGTTGCATGAGTTATAAGTGGTTTGGAAGAGTTGGGAGATGGTTTTGTTTGTAAAAGCTCACATGTCTGAGCATAGCTTGACTGAGAATGAATTTTATTTGCATATGTAATGCTTGTAGGAAGGGTTTGGATGGTGTTTTTGTAGGTTAGAGGCTGATTTCAGAGCCAAGAACATCACCAATTGATGCAGATTTGTGTGATTGCGGTTGTTCTGAGAGGTTTATTGTGCGGGTGTTGGAGAAAGCTTGTGTTATAGAGCTTTGATTTGTTGTAGCAAATATTTCTATATTAAATTTCAGAAGTCTTGTAAGGTTCGTTGTTGCAGCCCATTATCCTTTCTGGACTTATGTAATCAATTTGCAAAGTTTAATAGAATCTGTGATTGCCTATTGCAAGTTAACATCTCGAGTTGAATAATTGTTGCAAGAGTTTGTTTGTTGTGAAGGGGTTTACTAGTGATTTTGTGTGAGCTATTTAAATTAATTTTCAATAATTTATTTATTTTTAATTATCTCTACTTCATCAGATCATATATCTAAAATTCCTATCATATTTTTTCATGATATAATATTTATCTACATACATACACATGCACATACACATACACATACACATACACATACACATACACATACACATACATGTACACATACACGTACACGTACACGTACACACACATGTACACACACACTCACACATACACACACACGTACATGCACACACACACATACACGTACATGTACACGTACACACACAAGTACATGTACACGTACACATACACATATACATACACATACACATACGTATACGCATACACATACGCATACGCATATGCATACACATACACATACATATATATGAATAACATATTCATATAAAATAAAAGATAATTATATATATTTATGTTAGATGTATAGATAATTTAAATATATATATTTAATACATAAATTGATATAATATTAATATCTATATCTAAATTGTATAATATATATCTTGAGGCATATAGAAGAAAATATGGATAAGGATAAAAAAAATTAATGTCAAACATTATTGAATTGTGACAATGTGATTTGCATTTAAAATCTATAAAGTACTTTTTAATGATTTATTTAAAATATAAAATATCATCGTTAATTATTAAAGGTGGTACCTATATGTCAAAATTAAAATAATATTATATGCCAATAATAATATTATATTTTAATATTTTAATTTTTTTATAGATGATTATTGCTTTTGACTGGAGCAATGAACCAGTGAGGCCACATTTGGGGGGCCTCATCCCATAAATTTTTGTTTCTCCTTGGGCCTCTGTTCTCCAACAGTCATCCTCAACAACCATTGATGGGTGAGTCGGCTGTGCCTCTAGCTCTTGAACGAACACACACCCAACTGCCCCATCCTTCTGTCCTCCTACCACAGTGAGCCACCCTCCCTCCAACACTCCCTTCTATTCCTCCTTCTTCTCCCGGCCTCCTCCCATCTCTCTTCATAGCCTTCTTATCTCTCCACCTGTATTTCCTCTCTCGTTCTTCCTCCAATGATGGCAGTGCCTCCTTAGCTCTCTAGTTGTACCCAACCCTCCAAACTACCTGCTCCACCACCCTTCCTGTCGACAAAGCCTTCCTGTCGGTGATCTCTACTGCAGTCGCACCAAACTCCAGCCCTCCCTCAGTCCAAAGCCTCTGTACGATGACCAGCGACCCGTATTTACCTTGTCTAGCGTGTCCTCGATCTATGGGTCTGTCGTGCCTGGAGGTGGTGAGGTTCAAACAAGTGACTGCCCTCTCAACAAGGCTTGTCACATACCATCACACTGTAGGGTCATCCCCAATAATATTATATTTTTATATCAAGAGTAATATTGATATAATTCAAAGATAGTATTCATATAATTCAATATTTTACCTATTAAATTATAAATTATAAATATTATTTTTATTTTTTGGATAAGGATTTTCAAACATTCTATAATAGCCTTTTATATTTAGTTGGACATTTTTTTTAGATAGCAAGAATCAGAATTGGGTAGCCACCCCCTATAAATTACAATGCACTTGGTAAACCATTTTCATGTGATCGATGACGCTGGCGCGACACGCCCTCTGGTACCACAAGGATGGTGGGGAGATTAGACCTCATGACCTCTTGCTTGCAACAAGATGCTTTAGCCAATCGAGCTAGGCCCACCACCCCATTTAGTTGGACATTATAAGTTGGTTGATTTATTTTGTTATAATCTTGTAGGATGCCTCATTGAAGGTTAAATTTTGAAAATAAAGAGAAACAAAGAGAAGATTAAAGAAAATATGCTCTAAATTATATGAGACAACAACATGAACAAATTGGGTGATCCCACAATAGTGGTTTACAATTTTTGGCCAAACTGGACACTGAAATTATTATTTTTAACTAAATCTTCACATTCGGGCACCTATAGCGGCTAAACCGTGAGGAATTTGAACATGATGCAAACTAGAGTCTCGTCACATTTTGTCTGTAGATTCTAAAAAAAAAAAATTCAAATTTTTTGGAATTATATTACACTTCTTTTTCCATCTCCCACGAAAACTTGTTTTTTTCAAAAAACAACATTTTTAAAAAGTGACACACATCGTATAACGCATAATTTTTTTTTTCCATGAAGGATAAAACTATAATTCTTTTGAATTTAGATTTGTAACTCCGATATCTAGTGCTTCCACTTGGTTAGATAGTTTTTTATTGAATATTTTTTCTCTAATCAAAGTTTCAAAGTCAAACCAATTACAATTTACACATAGCACGACCGTATAACGCGTAAATTTTTTTGTATATATCAAAATTCAATTTTATTTTTGTTCGATCAAGGACTTCAATATCTAGTGCACTTATATTTTTCAATTTTTTTTTTGATAATCTACTATTTTTCCACATGTGCAGAATAAAGACCTTCATTTTCGATAAAAAACCTATGTTTAATAAAACTAAAAAAACAAATACAGAATAAAACCAAAACATATTCAAATTATATTTATTGGATAGCTCATTTTGAGGACTACCATAATCATTTGAAATAAATTTTAAATGAAGTCATTTGATCCCCCAAAAGGTAAATCAAAAGTGATTTTTTATCAGCATTTTGATAGGTGTAAAGGAGACTCATTTATAGGTATGGTTTAAAACTAGCGAGGTTCTATCCAAGGGGGTTTGATATAAGGTGGTTTGATCAAACCCTCTTCAATTGGAATTCTTAAAATGGAACTTTTTAAGGCTTAAATCATTATATTTTCTAAAAATGTGTGATTTTAGCAAAAATCAGTTCCTCTTAGAAATTGTAAACCACTATTGTGGTAGCACCTAATGTCTAATGCACAAATAAAGGAAGCAAGAAATTATTGAAACCAAAATGATTGAAAAATAAATGTTAAACATGAGGTAGATATGATAAATGAATATGTTAAAGCCAAAATGAGATGACACGTAGCTGAGATGATGACACATCATGTACAAACATCTCAAGAGGAGAAATATATTGAGAGGAAGACCACAAGGATATATGCATATAAATCAATTCAATGAGATAGAAAGGAACCAACTACAAGTGCATAACCATGAGTTAGTTCAAAAAAATCATCATTCTTATGGGAATGCTAAGGTTAATTGTAAAGAAATGAATTCTATTACAATACACTATGTGCTACAAATGCTAGAGAATAAAGTTCAAGATGCAATGAATGTTGCTACTCAAAATCATGTACAAAATAATAATTCATTTAAAAGGAGCTAACATCTCAATCGAGAAGATGAAGATGATTGCACATACGAAAAAAATGAAAGAGATCAAGGTACACTTAACAATAATGGAAATGTTGAAATTAAATTGAAAAATATACAAATGATATTTCAACATAGGCTAGATAAACTTGTTATATCAAGCATGTGTTATATTTTTCAAGAGAGTTAACCTACAATGAAGGTTGTATTGACACCCAAAGGCCTTATTTGTAATATTTTATTAGAGATACCATTAATAGAAAGTAGTAGAGTATTTTTTACATTAAATATTTCAAGAGAGGCATTCAAGACAATAATAAAAAAATGAAAATTATGATGAAAATCACTTAAAACATTTCATTGAAGGATATTTAGATATAACATGTGCAATGGAAAGTGTTTCACTTATAGATGTAGCTAGATCTTGGACATAATTTCACAAGTGGAGAAGAGATAACAAATGGGAGGTAATGATTAAGGTAGTTATTGTGAGAGTGTTTCTAAGTGTGTCACCAAAAAGTGTAGCCTTTGACACTTTCCACTCATTTGGACCCTTGCCTATGGATTTTGGACCATTTTCAACATTTTTTTCATCCCTTTCTAAGCCTTGTGCCAAAGTGTTGTAAGGTGTTGTAAAACATTTTCACACATTCCTAGGCTTGTATTCACCAAATCAACCCTTTCTTATGCTATAATGACCCCTTAATACACATATAAGTCCTATCTTAGTGTGTTTTCATGAGACAATCCCAACAAACATAAATAACCACATATTAATTCTTGAAAATTGATGAAAATTGCCCAGGTGGACTAGGTCGCCACCTTGGGTGACCTAGTTCCATGTGGCCTAAAACTTAAATTTAATTTAATATTCTTTTGGGATTTTGTCTCCAAAACCCTGAGGTTAGCCTATATGGTATTATTTCAGGAAAATTAGGGCACAACTTGTATAAATAAGCCTAAAAACCCTAATTTCTCATAAGGGACACACTCATTGTTCATTCCTCTCATCTTTCTTCTCTCCTTCTCAAGCAAGCTAGGGTTTGATCATTCCAAGTCAACAAGACATCTTTTCTAAAGCATTCAAGGGTCGATTGTTGCAACAACACAAGATCTCTCATCATGGCAAGGTAACTTACTCCATTATTCCATTGTTTCATATTCATGTTTTACATTATTTCTATTCATTTTGGTTTAGTTACCTAAAAGAGGTTTGACTAAGGCAAACCCCTAATCCCTAACAATAAACATTTCCTCTTTCTCTCCTTGTGTGTTTACAGATTAGGTACATTGAAGATCATTGAATACTTTGAAGACTTATTGATGACCTCTCCTTGCATGCAAAGTCCAACAATCCACCAAAAGTCATTTTCAGGCCTGAATATTGGAGTTGTAGAAGTGGACAACTGTGAAGAACCAAGGTGCAAACCGAGAGCTTTCGTTTCCCCTTCGAAAATTTCATAAATCCTGAAGAGGACTAAGTCGCCAAAAATGATGACCTAGTCCCACTGGATAGGTCTTTCTATGATTTTCACATTTCCAGACACCCATTTGGCAGAAACAAGCTCCAGACCAGTTTTCTCAAATCTGGGACTAGGTCGCCTAGATTGGCACAAGTGTCCCTTTCGGCTTTTGCAACATTTTCATCAACATTCCAGACCTTCATCAGAATTCCAAATCTTCATCAGATCCTCCTTCAGATTCCAGATGCACACATTCGATCTCATTCATTTATGTATAGTTTAGTGTACATTATTAGGTTATTTTGTATATGTTTGCATACAACAAATTGTATTCTCCAGCACTTTGAATTTCTATAGTGTAGCATTAATATATCATTTATATTTTCAATTTTCTAGCATTTGGAGCATCTCACACACATCACTTTAAGCCCCCAACCCCTCTTTGAATGAACCCTAAAGTGAGAAGGTGTGAAAGAAAGACCTCTTTCCTCTTAGGTGCAAAAACCTAGAGGTGTAAGAACACATCTTTCCCCTATTCATTTCAGGTGGTTCACTAAGATTTACCACCATTGTTGTATGCCAAACATAAAAATGGGTTCATTTTTTATCAAAGTTATTTTTGCACAAGCCGTTTGATAATATACAAAGAGATATTGGGCTCAATGATACTACAATTACATCAAATTGGGAGTCACTCAATTATAATCCATGACATTTAGAATGGAGGACTATTTTAGATGAAATTGAAAATTATAATGATTTGAAGATGACGATGTTTTACCTAATGATCATAATACAATTGAACATGAGTGGGAGATCATCTCAAGACTATGTTATGTGTGAGTTATGGAGTAACAAAAATAGATATATTAGGTAGAAAATATATGACCAAAAAATCTATTGTATATTGAATATTGAGGAGAAGATTACTCAAATTAAACTATAAATTTCATCATCAACATGAAAGATAATTTTTTACCAATAGTGAAAGATATAATATAAAATATATCATATGGAACATTAAGTACTAAGAAAAAAACCTAATATTATTAGGATACATTTGAAATATCACATACAAACTTGGAAGTGTCCCACTAGATCCACCAACATATGTTATGGTCAAATTTGCCAATTATTTTGGAATCCCATTCAAAGATGTATTTCTACATTAATTTCAATTCCACCAATCAAAAGGGGACACACACATCAATTACCCTTATCATTAGCCTGGGCACTAACAATTCACATATCACAAGTATTGATTATTTTTGAGGCAATAATTGATATAGGACCAAGAGAGATAGTAGGCTTAAAATTTATCACTATATCATGTGTTAAATCTTTAAGTGATCATAATCTCACCACCAATTTAATATGATCGTAACTCTTTAAAAGAAAATTTGAGGAAGAGAGACTCAAATATTTGAAAATACAACAATTTAATGTAATGTATACATTATCAGATCTAACATTAACATTATATTTTTGGATAAATATGAAATGTTTCATTGATTATATTATTTAAAAATATTAATAGCATATTTGAAAATATTTAAAATTCTTTAATACTGTTCAATAAATAAAATTTATATTATATATTTCAATGAATATGACATGGTTCTTTATTTGTAAAGGATAATAATACTCTATACATACATAATAAAAAGATGCTAAATTAATATTTTACATGTCACACTATGATACTACTAGCATAGATATCTTAAATACATCTATCTAAAAGATGTCAAAGAGATATCAATCTCAAGGCACCTATCTATTCTCAATAACAATTTAATTATATACCTCAAGATTGATATATCTCAATGTCTTTAGATAGATCTATTTAAGATATCTATACTCTTGCTAAAACAACCTCAACACTTACATTTATTTTTCATTAAAATCTAAAACTTATTTTTTACCCTTATTTTTAATTGAAATTAAATTAAATTTATTATGCCAAAGGTATTTCCTTATTTGAAGTTCATGAGCTTCTTTTGTCCATGAATGGTGAGGATTTTTGCATAGAGTATGCAAGACGGTTAAACGAATCTCAGTCATTCATCATTTTTCACCTCTTTTCTGTTGTTTTTAGTTGTTTTGTACTACTTTTCTTGCCGTTATTAGTTTTCACTCCTCCAAACTCTTCCTCTTGGTATTGACCTTTCACTTCTCCAATTTGGTGAGCTACAACTTGAAAATAAAGTTTTGACGAGGGTTTTAGAGTATGTTTATTAAAATTAATTAAAATTAAAATAACAACCAAGATTCTAATAATGAGCACATTTAGGTTTTAACATTACAACATCCTTTACCCTACGTAGTTAAGTATATATTAGTATAATTAATATATAATGTATATTTAATATAATAAAACATAAATTATAAATAATATAATTATACTATTTATTATTATTATATATTATATTTTTTAATAAAACTATTAAATGCATATATAAAATTAATATAATTAATAATTAAGAATTATTATATTTTTATATGATACAAAATATAATTAATATATATATATTTTATATAATACATATTAAATTATCTATAATATAATTATATTTATTATTATATATAATAGTATATAGGTTATATTATTATATATTATATTCTATAATAAAAAATTATTAAATATAAATATGAAATCATTATAATTAATAATTAGTATATTTTTATATAGATTAAATTCAATTAATATATAAAAATCTAATAGTTTAATTGATCTTTGGAGAGATTAGGAAAAGAAAAAAGGAGATAGATGGGGAGACAATTCTATATAGAGAGAGGTATGTGAAAAATCTATTGCAGTTACTGATTATTAATCTCCTATCTATAAAGATTATTTGATTGCCGAAAATTAATTCGCAGCAAATACAGAAAAATAATACAACTGCAACTTCACAAATAAAACTCACAGGAATAGAGAAGAAAACATGCAAACTAATAAACACAATATTTTTGGACAAATTGTCCCTGGAAAAACCCTGGAGGGAAAACCAGTACTGCAGATGAGGAATTATATTAATCTTCAGCAAATCAAGAGATACAAAAGAAACTGTTTGCCTCTCACTGACAAAGCTCCGGCAATATTCTTCACCGGAAATTCTTCTCTCAATTTCTCCTGCTGAAATTCCACTGCTGCTGCCTCCAATGCTATCACTGCGCCCTTGCTATCACTGCAAGACTATTTGCTATCACTACAAATATTTCTCCAACTTGTGTCTATCAGTCTGTGTTCTCCAAACGCCCAATGACCCCCTTTTAAACTATTCTCATTGGAAAACCAATGGCCAAGATTTAATCTCAATCAATGGCTAAGATTAATTAGACTCTAACAAACCCTAACTAACTGGTTTCTAGAAGTCTCTAGAGGAATCAATTATTTAATTAAATAATTAAATATCTAGACCTAACTAACTTCTATCTAGAAGTCTCAAGAATTAAATGCTAATTCTTGGAATTGGAGAAACAACTGTCTAAGCTACAATATTAAATTAACACTCCCTCTTAGCGAGGAAGGTGTTCTGCATAACACCCAACATATCTCTGAAGAAGATGAATTTCGCCTTCCCTAATGCCTTTGTCATAATGTCTGCTACCTGCTGATCTGTAGGTATATACTGTAGCTGAATAATCCCCCGTTGTACACAATCCCTGATAAAATGATACCTGATGTCTATATGCTTAGACCTATCATGAAACATCGGATTCTCAAACAACTTGATGCAACTCTGATTGTCACAATGTATCACTGTAGTCTCAACCCTCTGACCTAACAAGGCTACCAGCAACTTTCGAAGCCATATCGCCTCACATGTCGCCATGCTAGCTGCTATGTATTCTACCTCTACAGAATTCAGGGCCACAGACTTCTGCTTCCTGCTGTACCAAGAGACAACTCCTGGTCCCAAGCTAAAGCAACACCCTGAAGTGCGTTTCCTGTCCATTGTACTGCCTGCCCAATCTATGTCAGTATAGCCTATCAACTTGATACCATCACTTCGAGTATATTTGATCCCATACTCGATTGTACCGTGTAAATACCGCAACACATGCTTTGCCGCTATCCAATGCATTCTCTTCGGCTCAACCATGAACTGACTAAGAGAATTTACTGCAAAGGATATATCTGGTCTGGTGTTGACCAAATACATGAGAGACCCAATCAACTGTCTGTATAAGGTGGGGTCTACATCCTTCTCCCTGGATGAGTCTACCTTCTTCCAATTCGTGAGCATAGGAGTAGACATGGCTCTGCAATCCTCCATCTTGAACCTCCTCAAGATTTCAATACAGTATTTCCCTTGACCAAGGAAAATCACACCATCTGTCTGCCATACCTCCATGCCTAGAAAGTAGTGCATAAGCCCCAAATCCTTCATCTCGAACTCTGTTGCAAGGTCCCTCTTGCACTCCTCTATAAGCCCTAGTGAACCTGTTAAAAACAAGTCATCCACATATAGAACAAGAATGAGAATCTCACCCTCAACTACCAAGTAGTAGAGATTAGCATCCGTCTCACTCTTCACAAAGCCCAATCCCTACAAGTATTCATCAATGCACTCATACCACGCCTTGGGAGCCTGCTTGAGTCCATACAAAGCTCTCTTCAATCTGCACACATGGGTTTCACTGTTGTGTGCTACAAAGCCCTCTGGTTGTTCTATGTATACTTCCTCTTTCAATTCACCATTAATAAATGTTGTCTTGACATCCATTTGATGGATCTGCCATCCCATCTGTGCTGCAAAAGAGATCACAGCTCGTATAGAAGTATACCTGGCCACTAGAGCGAATGTCTTCTCATAGTCTATTCCCTCCTTCTGAAAGAAACCCTTGGCCACAAACCTTGCCTTGTATTTCTCGATGCTACCATCTGCACCGTGCTTGATCTTATAGATCCAGCGTGATCCAACCACTGCCCTATCTGTTGGTCTAGGCATAACCTCCCACACATCGTTCTGCACTATTGAGGTATATTCCTCAACCATTGCATCTCGCCAGACTTGCTGTTGTGCGGCCTCCTGATAACTGGAAGGCTCACTATCTACCAACTGACTAACTAAAGCCATATAGTCATTATACCTAGCTGGTTGTCTCCGCTGCCTACTACTCGTCCTAGGAGCTCCCACAAACTCCTGAGTATCTTGTTGGTTACTACTACCAACTGTAGAGGATGAAATATCAACCCCCATGTGTTCCTGATGCATCTCTTAGATCTGTTGCATCTGTTGCTCCATACTTTGTGAACTCTTAGCACCTAAACCTGTGCTTGTACTAGTCACTGTACTTGAGCTTCGTTGTCCCTGATCTGATTGCTCAATCCTTGGAGCTTCTGTTGGCTGCTCACTCTGATCATCTACTGGCAAATCTCTGGACCTTCTAAATGCCTTGTCCTGCATGAACTTGACATCACGTTTGACTATAATCCTCCTGGCCCCTGGAATAAATATCCGATATGCCTTTGAGGTCTCGCTGTACCCCACAAAGTACCCTCTCTCTGCAGTCTGATCTAACTTGGAACGTGTAGCACCTGGAATGTGACAATATGCCAAACTCCCAAATATCTTGAAGTGGCTAACATCTGGCTTCTTCCCTGAGAACGCCTCCTCTGGTGTCATCTTGCCCAACACCTTATGTCGAACCCTGTTTTGTATGTATACTGTTGTACTACATGCCTCTGCCCATAAGTAACGTGGCATATCCTGGTCATACAACATAGCCCTTGCCGCCTCTGATATAGACCGATTCTTCCTTTCAGCAACCCCATTTTGTTGTGGGTTGTAAGGAACAGTCCACTCTCTCTTGATTCCTTCCCTGTAATGCCCCGCCAAGTAACCTTAAAGGAAGTTGCAATTAACATCATAAGCGAACCAATTTTTTTTATAAAGTGCATTTAACATACACATTCACTTACTAGTTCACAATAACCTCTAAGGCTTCAAGGTTAGGATTACTTAAACCCACACATACATATTATATATAACCATAGCCTTATGAACTTTATGAAATAAACATCATACATCATAAAAATACCACATAACATAATAAGATAATCAACCAAGATACAATCTCATAAACATTAACTTAATCCAATAGTTACATCACTCATTTCCAAAATGAGACACTAGTACAAATGTATTACAATTACATAACTCCACCTCATAACAAAAGAGGGGTAGATAACTTATACAAAATGAAATATTGCAATGCAAGATAATATAACAAGAACCGCGAGCTGTCCATCTGGATGTCTCGCCACCAAGAACTGAAGATAGATGGGGACCCAACGGTTTTGGTGCATATTCCACCCTACCAATGTGGTACCCGAAGGCCCACCCCCCATGCTAGGAGATAGTAACAAAGTAACATGGAAAAAGATTCTACTACCTCTAACCAAAGGCAGACTCAAACTGACTCATACTGTTATAACCAATCAAATGAATTAACAAGTACAACTCATTCACCATATAAGTACGAATCAAGTACAACTCAAGTACAATACAAGTACAAATCAAATACAATACAAGTACAAATCAAGTACAATACAAGTACAACTCCAACATCACTGACATAGGTCACATTGCTTTCAGACATAAAGTAGATCAAGTATGTTCAAATAACCATACACATAAAACAATTAACAACAGTTGTCCTAGATAGAGTGTCATCTCAAGGTTTGTCATGAGATCTCCTCTGGGCATTCTTCATAGGCTCCGGCACAAGTAATCCTGGTGGCCTCAACCGAATCCCGACACTCATACTCACTCATACGAAATCAACTACCTCTCGCAAGAACAAGATAGTTGATCTTGCCATTCCAGGCCTTCTCACTCATCCCAAGTCTAAACAAGTCCTTGTGTCTATGAGTGAGGATTAAATTATCTTGATTAGTGAGAAGTTAGTCCTAATATTCTAAGTACATTATTTTAATTATCACTTGTTTAAATCACTCCTGAAGGTTATCTAGTTTACCTCTTTGGGTTCTGGTGCCTAACAGAAGTCACTCTTCTATTCAACAACACACACCCAAACAATCCACCAAGGGAACCACAAGTGTATACCAACTAGGCATCATAATCCACTCCAACACAAGGAGAATACAAATAATAGAACTCACTCCAAACATCTTGGAGGCAACAAACACATAGTCCACTCCTTTCATAGGAGGCAATAAGATGAAACCATATAACAAGGTCACTCCATACAAGGAGACACTGATCCCATAATCCGCTCCTAAACCAAGGAGGTGCAAACATTCCCGTTCATGAAAACCGAGTAAAACTGATAAGACGCCATGCACTACCCAAGGGAAAACAACTGGATGACATAAAGATTCAACAACCCTTATCCTCTAAGTTCTTCTGGAAGACTTATAATTTATGACTAACACTAAATCCCAAAACCAACAATGCAACTTGACGACATAGCAACAAAAGCATTTAAGTCATCAATCAAATCTAATATTTGGATTTCCTAAATCCATACTCATTCAATAGGTAGTGTTGACAAAGTCAAAGACACGATAACTAGATCATCTAAAATAATCATAACCTCTATTTCCCTTTTCATTATTGGAAATCTAAAACAATTAAACTTACTTCCCTTTACTAAATACAGAGAATTAAATCCTTTAAGATAATCATGAGGAAGATACTACTTTTGGATATAGTAAATCCAAATATCTTTCATAATCCAATCACAATGATTCAATTAATCTAAATAGAAATTAATTAAATAACATAATTGATTGCCTCATCAATAAAACAACTTCTTGATTTACTTTTAAATCGACACAAATCCATGCAAGTAAACTCTTTTCATTTCCTAACCAAATCTTATATTTCATTCAATTTTCTATTTAGAACATGCAATCATTTTAATATAATAAAATATCTTTCTCTATACATTTTCTACACATACTAATCATTTCTTTTAAAACACTAATATTACCCAATTTGCAAACAACAGAATAAAATAAGATAAAATATTATTTATTCTCTCAAATGGATATATACCTTCAATATATATATACTAAATATAAATTAATATATTTAAATATATTTAATCATTAACATATCTTCTATTCTTTATAGAATATCAAATTGATTAATTCAAAATAAAATATTCTTTATCATCAATATTCCAAAATATAAATATATTTTTCCAATTAAATCAAATTAATAATTGGACCTTTTACATATGAATTTAAATTCCATAATTAAATTTTAAATTATGCATTCTTTAAATCAAATATTTAACTCCTTCAATTAAACTTTAACATGTCATTTTAAAATAAACAATAATTTCCCCATATGTTTATAATTTCAATTCCACTAATCTAATATACAAATTTTATTTAAAATAATATAAATAAATATAATACTTTAATATTATAAATTATAATATAAAATATTATTAAATAATATTTTAACATTATAAATTATAATATAAAATATTATTAAATAATATTTTAATATTATAATAACAATACATAAAATATTAATATTTATAAATATCAATTTATTATTATTTTATTTTCAAAGCAGCCATGGGAAAATAACTTAACAGTAGTCTCATGTTTCAAGCATAACTCAAAAACTACAATCTGGGTATTTACGATTTTTTGACAGGGATAAGAAAATTTCAAAATGTAAAAACTCTTTAAATTTTCTGACAACCCAGTTTGTGAAAATGGAGTTATAGGCGACGCAACTAGACCATTTTACCATGAAAAATATAACTATACTGTAGATTTTAAAATCCATTTTTTTAATAATAAACAAAAGGTTTCATTTTCTAAAAACATTCTAAATGCATTGTTCAATCTCTATATTTGATTTCCAATAGCAACATAGTCGATTTCCCTAAATAATTTAAATCCAATTGAAGTTTTCATAATTTTCACTCAAAAATTTTCACAAGCAAAGGCTGTAAATTTGTTTAATTCTTTTCTTCTAATATCAAATCTATTTTCTAAAACAGATTTAACAAACAAATCTTTAATCATTACTATTTTAAAGAAAAACAATCAAGAACAATAAAACACAAAGAGGAAAACCTGGTACAAGAAGCTACAGGAAGAGATGAATTTCTGATGCAAGTTTCCTCTAAAGATTTCCTGAATTTTCTTCAATCCTCCAATGAATCCAATCCAAAATCCAACAAATGCAAACAATCTTTCCTTCAATCAATTTTACAATCAAACTTTCTTCAAACCCTTGTGCAAATTTTCCAAAATTTCTTCCCTACTGTAAAAATGTATTTTTCTAAAAACTTTCTCCCTGAAATTAAAACATGTATTCTTTATAAATCACAAATACCTAATACAACCCTAATTCACATTACATGCAAATTAGATATTTCAATTTCAATTTTTACAACCCTAATTCACATTACATGCACATTAGATAGTAATTTCAATTTCAATTTTTACAATCCTAATTCACATTACATGCAAATTAGATATTAATTTCAATTTCAATTTAAAATGCAATTTCAAATAATAAATTAATTTCCAAAGTTGCAACTAATTTCCCAAATAAACATTTAATTACAATTTCCAATTTAATTCTCACACGTTGGAATTAAATTCTAAAATTAATTCTAATTCTTTTATTTCCTTTCATTCTCTTGCATCACGTTTAATTAATTAATTTGATTATTTAATAACTAAATTCATCCCCCTTGGATTAAATTTAATTAATTAAATAAATTAAATATAATTAATTAATTTAAATATAAACTTTTATCCACATTGCATTATTTAAATTAAATAACCATCAACATGATTTAAATGTAATTATTCTAAATATCTATCTCCAAATCAAGAATACTTCAGAATTAAATAACATCAAAGCAAGACAGACAATGACTCGACACACACAACTGATAACACACTAAGGCTAGGGTGTAAACTTGACACATGTTACCTAGCTACTATCTCCCGTTCAACTTAACCATTGGATCGACACGCTCAAACCTGTGAAACCAGGTGGAGTCGATGTCATGTACCTGCAATCCTGCAACCAAGTAAACAACATCATATAATATATCCAGCATATAATACACACCGTGAAGAAGGAATTACGGATTCACAGAGCACTCGCAAGCGAGTGATGCGAACTCGTCCTCTTCACCCATACACTCATCAAAACTGACACTTCCATCATAATTCCAATAATCTCGTAATAATATCTCATGCTAACTCTACAACATCATTAATCCATAATGCATGTGAAACAATAATCAGATAACTACATCCCACAATAATAGTTGTCACTGAATAATAGCGATCAAAACATCATAACAAAATGTATCCAGTATCAAAGTAATTGCAACCAAACATAACATAAAGCAACTTGAACAAAAATCAAAATGAAGGGGTATTACATTCCCTGGTACAGAACTCTTGGAACTCTTTCCCTTTGTACTCGCCTCCATTGTCTGATCGAAGAACCTTCATCTTCCTACCTGTCGAATTCTCCACAAGAGCTTTGAACTCTTGGAAACGACTGAAAACCTCATCCTTGGTCTTCAAAAAGTATATCCAGGTCTTCCTGGAGAAATCATCAATAAAAGTAACAAAGTACTCGTATCCTCTTAGAGACTTCATTGACATTGGTCCACATATATCTGAATGTACTAGATCAAGAACACCCTTGGATCTGGTATCACTCCTTGGAAAAGCTGCTTTCACAAACTTCCCCAACACACATCCCTTACATACATCATCATGCTCTGTGCTCACCTTTGGAACACCTATCACTATCTCATGAAGCAATTTAAGCGCTCCATGATGTATATGGCCCATCCTCCTGTGCCATAGCTCTCCTTGATCTCTAGAATTATCGCTGCTCATCAATGCCTTATGAGTATCAAACTGCAACCTGTAAAGTCAGCCGCTCCTAACTCCAATAGCTATGGGTGATTTCCAATCCTTGTGCTTGATTAACGTATTTTCCCCTCTAAAGAGTACATTGTAGCCTTTATCTTGAAGGACAGATACGGAAATAAGATTCATACCCAAGCCTAGCACATGTAACACATCATGAATGGGAATCGACTTGCCATTCTCCCTCTGAAATAGAACAGTCCCTTTTCCAACTGGATTTAGTTTGGACATGTTCCCTATAAAAATCTAGATTATGATGTCCTCCCCCTTATAACTAGAGAAGTATTCTCTAACTCTTGTCATATGAAATGATGCCCCACTGTCTATATACCAAACACCCTGTGAGGTTGAGCTAACCATACAAGCTATGAGTGCAAACTCATCTTCTATTCTGCTAGAGAGTTCATCTACACTTGCTGAAGCTGCCGTCTGCTTCTTGCCTTTCTTCTTTTGTGGGCAATTGCTGACATAGTGGCCAAACTCGCGACAACCGTAGCACTTGATTTTAGAAAAGTCCTTCTTCTTCTCGCCTTTAGGATTTGATCCTTTGCTAGACCCCTTCTTTGCTTTACCTTTTCCTGCTAGGGCAACGTTTTCCTATTCTGCCTCACTTTTCTGACTCTTACTGCTGACACCATTAACAAGGCTTAATCTAAGCTCCTCCTGAGTGAAGTCACTCCATAGTCGATCCCAACTCGGTAAGGTGTCTCATCCATTAATAACTTGAACAAAGAAATCCCACTGCTTAGTAAACCCATTTAGGGCTATCCGTACTAGCTTGTCATCATCTGGTTTATCTCCAACAGCTGCCAACTCATCCTTGACAAGTCTAAGTCTGGTGAGGTAACTTGTAACGTCCTCTCCCTTGTTCATCCTGGTGTTCCTCAACTTTTCTCTGAGAATCAACTTCTTGTTAGTGGTAGCATTCTGGTACAGATTCAAAATGGCGTCCCACATATTCTTTGTTGTATCTAACTCTGCGATATGTGGAACAATATGATCCTTAACACCATCAAGAATCAACCTCCTTGCCTTGGCATCTTCCTTCTTATATGCTAAGAGCTGCGCTGGATCTGTAGGTACAACTACAACACTGGTAACATATTACTTGATACCATTCTCTTCTAGCAATAAAGAAATTCTGGCTTTCCAAACACCAAAATTTGAGGCTCCATCCAATTTGTCCCGATCTCTTAAACCTGCTGAGGCCATCTCAAACAAAAATAGTAATAACAAAAATAATAATACTGAAGAGGTAGAACTGGGTTTTATAAACCCTCTATTTTCCTTTTCTTCCTGTGCTTGCGCTAAGCTCTTTCTACCCTTAGATCTGCTCTGATACCATGTGAAAAATCTATTGCAGTTACTGATTATTAATCTCCTATCTATAAAGATTATTTGACTGCCGAAAATTAATTCACAACAAATACTGAAAAATAATACAACTGCAACTTCACAAATAAAACTCACAGGAATAGAGAAGAAAACATGCAAACTAATAAACACAATATTTTTGGACAAATTGTCCCTGGAAAAACCCCGGAGGGAAAACCAGTACTGCAGATGAGGAATTATATTAATCTTTAGCAAATCAAGAGATACAAAAGAAACTGCTTGCCTCTCACTGACAAAGCTCCGGCAATATTCTTCATCGAAAATTCTTCTCTCAATTTCTCCTGCTGAAATTCCACTACTGCTGCCTCTAACGCTATCACTGTGCCCTTGCTATCACTGCAAGACTATTTGCTATCATTGCAAATATTTCTCCAACTTGTGTCTATCAGTCTGTGTTCTCCTAATGCCCAATGACCCCCTTTTAAACTATTCTCATTGAAAAACCAATGGCCAAGATTTAATCTCAATCAATGGCTAAGATTAATTAGACTCTAACAAACCCTAACTAACTGTTTTCTAGAAGTCTCTAGAGGAATCAATTATTTAATTAAATAATTAAATATCTAGACCTAACTAACTTCTATCTAGAAGTCTTCAAGAATTAAATGCTAATTCTTGGAATTGGAGAAACAACTGTCTGAGCTACAATATTAAATTAACAAGGTATATATACTAACACTTGCACCTAAAGGAGATTCAAAGAATATGTCATAGAAAACTATATGTATGTTAATATGTTAGAGAGTGTGTTTGTGCATGGATGCATTGCATGTGGCTAGATTAAATAAATAATAATAAGTGCTAAATAATGGAATGAAATAAATTTAGACAAATCTACATTGTGCTAAATAATGGAAGGAAATAAATTTAGACAAATCTACATTTTTTCTTTACAAAATTTAAGTATTATCTCATTATGAAATATTTGCAAATAGATTTAAAACATAAACCAGTGCAAATGAAAAAAGAAAATTGCCATCAAATTGACAAAAAAATATTGCAAATGGAAATAGAATGCTCCCATCCAGTTGTCGAATCAATATTTATCTAGCTTTTATGTGATAAGTGAGATTTTGGAGGTTTTTACTTGATATTTTTGAGGATTTTACCATTAAATTACAGCTGGTTGGTTTACCATTAAATGACAGTTGAAACTTGTTTTCCAACGACTCAATAGTGGTTTGTAGGTGTGAGAAATGAGAAAGAGAGAGAGAGAGAGAGAGAGAGAGAGAGAGAGAGACTTTTGATTGGTTGTTTCATGTCAACAATCCAAGGATGGCATGTGTCCTTGGGGAGTTATGCTCAAGATAACAAATCATTTGATTAAAGATATATATTATATATAAAGTCTTAAATATAATAATTTACTTGTACAAGATGATTGTTATTTATTATATATATATATATATTATAATATTAATTATATTTATATTTAAATTATATAATACATTAAAAATTTATAATAATATACTATATATAAATTATTTATATGGTGAATATAATAGTTAATACATAAAATTAAAAAAAATATAATAATATTATTATATAATAAAAAAAAAATATATAATAGTAGCAGTAGTAGTAATAATATATAACAAAATCATTTTCTAAATGACCTACCAATTGACCTCATGTACTACACAAATAGACGCAAAGAAAAAACTATTTTTTTTCTCTAATTGACCTTCCACACCTCTTCGACATACCCATTGCACGACGAAATGCAATTACTAGTAAATAAATACACATCTAACTAACACTTTTAACTAAATTATCCAAACAATTCATTAAAGAAACCAAAAACAAACCTTAATAAATAATATAACAATTTTTAGATTCAAAACCAAACAATCATATCAAAGTGGGGATTCCTAGATTTTATCTATTCATAATTTACCTCTAAATTTCTAATGAAGAGGAGAGATGTCTAATGCCTTTTCCTTTTAAAAAGCATAAAGACATATATATATATTTTTAATTTAGTAGTGTTGACATATTACTTAAATCTTAAAAACATCTATTCAAAAATAAATAAATAATATTTATTTGTGGAGAGAGATTTAAATATGTGTATTTTTCTGGAAAGTGTAGTAAGGAGTGGTTTATATTTGAAGAAAATTGCTCACATATTCCATTTGGCTGATGGGCAAAATTGAGGTAAATTTGTCCTAACTTGTGTAGTTTTCGGGGGTCTGCTTACTACAGCTTTTTTTAAAAAGTGTTTATCCCTTCTCTCTGTTGTGGTGTTGTATTTTGGTTTACTTCGAGAAATGCAGTCATTTGTGCCTACGCGTATGTATGGAAACAGGATGTTCAGTATTGGACTGGAAGTCTTCAATTCAGAAGGGATGTCTAACACCGTTGGTAAGGTATGTAATTTCTGGCTTAGGAGTTTGATTTCCACCTCCCTCCCCCTCCTCAAAATTTCCTGTGTGAAATGAGCGTTTGTGTTCGTTTTAGGGTTTATAGTTAATTACATTGATTTTTTGTAGTGTTCAGTTTGGTTGTTCTGGATTGAAATTTCACAGTAGTGCCAAATCGACTCAACAAGAGTAGTGTGCATTTGGTTGTTTTACTGTTAGTTGCAAGATTTGTTTGCATTTTGGAATTCAGTTGTAAAATTTAAGTCTTTCGATTTTGTCCAAGAGTTATTTTTTGGTTTTTTCATAAACTAGGGTTTGGATCAAAGATTCAATTGTTTACATTTTGCTTTAGAGAGGATATTTGATGCGTTTTATTATTTGTTTTTTGCGCGGAGGCGTTTCTGTAAACTTTAATTTGTGGTGAAGTCAGAAGTTGATATTTTTTGTTATTGGTAAGATTCAATTGTTTGCTATTGCAGATGGGTCATGATATTTGACTCCTGGTTAGAGAGAGTGATGTTACTAACGAACGGTTAAGATTTTGTGTGTTTACAAGAAATGGAGCTTCCATGGGGGATCAACAGGTCATAATCCCAAGAGACATCTTTAGTATTGAATGATATCGGGCGAAATACGGAATCCAACTCTGGGTGCAACTTGCCAGGCGCAAGTCCACAATTACTTCGACTGGGAAGCCAAGTTCAAGTCCTAGGTGACTTTGACCAGTGAGGAATCTAAGCTGGATGGTTACCATGCAAGGGGAATTTAGATGGAATGTGTCTTTCATAGGGGAATATACAAGCCCATTATCCCAAGGGACATGTTGAATATTGAAATTTGACAAAATAGTGAATCCAACTCTAGCTGCAAGTTACCAGGTGCAAGCTGGCAGTGATTTCAACTGGGATGCCAAGTGCAAGTCCAGATTAACTTTGACTCATCATCTAGTCTTAGATTGATGGTTACCTTGCAAGGAGAATTTGCTGATAAAAAGCAAATAAATTTCCTTTGCATCCTTTCATACCATGCAAAAAGTGAATATTTCCCCAGTCTTGTGAGATTTGTGATCATGTATTCCTTTGAGCATGCTGCAAAGATATGCTATCAAGTTGTTATGTGCACTAAGGCTAACTGCATAGTTCCTGGGCATGGGATGAGCAAATACTGGGTTATTGAGTCTTGATGCTTAGCATTTCTTCTTAGTGTTAGGACCTATGAGCTGTCATTTGCGAAAGCTATATGATTTGGCTGATTAAATGGAATTGAAATAGCTGAAACTCAATGAGAGTTTTATTTAATATTTATGTTTTTGGGAATACAGGTGGTAAAAGATAGTCAAGGCAACCAATACATTGTGAGAAGCAGTCACTTTTATAAGCACACGCCATGTAATTTCACTGTCATAAAGAGAAAGGTTTGTGTGTAGCTTCATATTAGGATCGGCATGTTGAGCATCTATAGTTTATTACTATGTAGCAGTTGTGCCATTTATTCTGATAAAGTGATCATCCAATTCTGTTTTTAGTTTGGTGTTACTGTTAACTACCATGTTTCATGTTGTTTAGACACAAGGCAATGGGGAGATTTCTGGTGTTAGTGTTCAGTCAGGAGAATTTGTGACCATAATTGTAACCTGGCCAGTATAATAATTATGTCAAAATTCATAACTAATGGCAGTAAGGGGCTTATAATGGAGTGAGTAGTTAATAAAAATTCTCTAACATAAAATTGATATATATAATATATTTATGTAATGTAAATGCTATATTTGAATATTTATTGTTATTAATAGTAACATTAATTGATTGAGTTAGTGAAGGTTTGATGTGTGAATCATATCTTTTACATTACATTCTATGTCTTACATATAGATATTCTATCATATATTTAAGTACTATATTTATATATTGATTATTTTTTTTGATACTACTAGAGACGGATCTATTGGGGTTTTCACCTGTTAAATTTTCTAAATCATAGTAAACAGATTCCCCCCTTTGAATATTTTAGTTCCTACAGGAATAAAACTGAAACTAATACCTATCAAAAATATCCTTTATGTTAGATGCAAGAATCTATTTAACTTAAACTATAGAAATCAATAAATCCTAGTGACTGTCAAAATACTATCCTATTAAGTCATAAGTCTGCTACAGAATTAACAAAACTCCTTATTACCAAATTTTCCCTTTCAATTTATAGACTTGGAAAGAGGCATACAAAGGAGTTTTTGATGTCCCCACTCTAGTCAGTTTCAGGAGCAGTTGAGTTAGCCTATTTCTTTAACCCTTGTAGGTTGACAGGATCTGGTTAGAGGGTCAATGACCATTTTGGTGGGTATTGCCATTCCTACTCCTTCACTTCAGTATTGGTTTCAGTGCAGGTGTTTGTAGTTCAGTGTTCGCCAGCTTCTAACGACATGGAGAAATACTAAGTTTGGAGGGAGTTATGAATATTTTTTTGGTTAAGTTAATTATTTAACTTATTGGTTTATTATAAAGCCAAATTGACTTTATAAAATAAAATGCCACTTAAATATTTTATAAAGATAAATTATATCACTTAAGTGAAAAAAGCACCGCGAAGGTATTTAAATTCACTTAAGTCATTTAATTGGGGCACCCAACTATGGAAAAGGTATTAAATACATTTTAAATGTATTTTAAAGCAAAAGTGGCTTAGTTCTTGAAAGCCGTGCCTTTTGAGGAGATATAAGGCAAAAGGTTGCAAGTTGACCTGACCTATGATTATTTGACATTGCAATTTTTATCTTCTCCGTGTTTTTGTTTGAGGACTAGGGTTTTAGGAAAATCTTCATTGGAGAGTGACAATTCTTCATTGATTTTTTGATTGTGAGGCTGTGATATGCCAGGTGAATGATTACCTTTGTGGGAGCTTCATTCAAAAGTTCATCTCTGCTTCATCTGAATTTATCTGTGCATATTCACTAGTTTACAATAAGGGAGAGGGTTTCTTCATCAGGGACGCCATCTTCATCAAGTTTTCCAACTTCAAATAAAGCCATGCCATCTCTCTGAGGCCGTACTATTTGCCTTGGAAGGCGTGTTCATTTGAGAAGGGCGTTTGAAGCCAAAGGCTAAAACGCCTCCTTTTTTGCTAGTTTCAGGGTTTCATCATTGGTGCGCAACCTATTCAGTTCCATTTTACCAGCTACTGTGTGGGAGAAAGCAGATCTGAGGTTATGGCGTGCAATCTTGACAGTTCCAACATATCTTTCCTGGCATGCACCAATCTTTCTTATTTAATTATTTTGGAGGCTTCCGGGTACGTTGTTTGTATGTAATCCCTTTGTATGAATTGCTAGATCTTAAATAGTTTTGTAGTTGCTCAAGAAATTCTTGTATTTTAGTGTTTTTTCCATTTTTATGCTTGGTGCCCCTTCTACTTTTGTCTAGAATTCTTCTTAAAAACAATCAAAACATAAAAAGATAAGCAAAAAACTACATGGATTGAGTTGGAGCGAGTTGGGTTCATCATAGTGGTATCAAAGCTGTAATCCTACTAGCCTGGAGTGTTAAATATACACATGCGGCCTTATTAGGATAGATATAACAGGTATTATTCACGCAGGAGACCTGGTGGTTAGAGAAATCCATTTGAGGATTTTACTTTTGAAAATCAGTTCGAAGATATACCTTTTGAAAATATGGGTGACAGGGATGAGGTCGAACAACCTCAAAATCGGGTTCATAACAAAGACTTGGAAGCCAATGATGTTCTGAGAGGCCTGGTGACAGGACAGGAACAGGTTGCTAACGTCCTACAACAACTTACTACAACAGTACAACAAATATCTATTCTCAGGTGCCTGAATCAGGATCAAGAGTCGGATGGTAGTATCCATGAAGTTCCACGTCTTAGAGTGACTCTCACACATACTTATGACAGGCCTACTCGCCCTACCTTTGCCAGAAATGAGCCACAAGAGGGTAATGAGGATGAGGAGGAAGGTAACGTGATCTTTGGAGACAATGTTATGGCACTTAATGATGAGTGGGATGCCTTGCCACAAAGAGTTAAGGATCACCTTAACTTTGACAAGGTTATAACACAAAAAAGAGAACACGACCGGAATAGGACAAATAGGAGACCTTGGAACAGGAACAATGATCTCAGACATGCTACCAGTAAGCTCACACTCACCACCTTTGATGGTAGTGGCAGAGTCACAACTAGAGCTTGGGTTAGCAAGCTGGACACATTCCTAAACCTACGTCCTATGGCAGAAGAGGATGCCATAAAGTTCGCAGCCCTACATTTGGATGGCGTAGCCCATCATTGGTGGCACCATGGCATGGTTACACTACAACATGACAGGATCACTACTTATCAGTTCACAGATAGGTTGGTTGAGAGATTTGACAAACGAGATCCAAAATTATACTTTAGAGATCTCACTCAGTTGAAGCAGATGGGTAGTTTAGAATCCTACATTGGAGAGTTTCAAAAGCTCTCAGTTATGGTAACAGTGATTTCAGAGAGAAGGCTGGTTATTCTCTTTGTTGAAGGGCTTTATGAGCCTATGAAAGGTTGGATCAAGGCATTCGATCCACCTACCTTGCAGGAGGCTATGAGGAAAGCTTGTAGCGTGGAACTTACAGCTCCTCGTGGTAAGGTCAATGCAAAATCATCTTCATCTTCTCATGATAGCAAATCTGATCCAAAAAGAATAGAGGATGTGGAGCCAAAGAAAAAATTTGCAGCTCCTTTAGATCGAGAAACTATCAATGATTTACGAAGAAGGAAGCTTTTCTTTTATTGCAAAGGACCTTATGACATAAACCATGATTGCCTACTCAAGCCTAAGGGTAATAATAGACGAATGGAGTGGTTTTATGAGGATGAAGACATGACTGTAATAACAAACCAGCAAGCTGCTATGCAAGAGAATGAGGCTGGAAAAGCCTCTACATAATTGAGACACGATGCTATTTTGACCCCGTTAGCATTATCTACCAATACACACAGGAATTCATCATTCAGAATTAGGGGATTAGTGGATGGTTAGCGATGTGTTGCTATGTTAGACACAAGAGCCACACATAATTTCATTGATGAGGAGTTTGTTAATAGGTGTAAATTCCAGACAGAGGATTTTCCTGGACTCCGTGTTTGAGTTGTAGATGGTTATACTCTTACTTGCTCTAGATGGATTTGCAATTTCACACTTATGTTAGGTGACCATCCGTTACAAGCGGACTTTTATGTAGTCAACATGGGTGAGATGGAGATAGTACTGGGTATGAGGTGGCTCTAGGACGTTGGTGAGTTTACCCTCAATAAACAAAAGATGGAAATGAAATTTGAGGTACAGGGCAGGAAATGTGTTGAGAGGACTAGCAGAAGGGAGTTTGTGCTCATTTTCTCTTATCAGAGCGAAGAGCAATATAATTCAGGAAGGGTGTGACACAATTCAGATGGATGCAGTTCTGATCAGCATTGTGGTATAGTTCACTTGGTGAACAATCCTTTGTTTGAGGCGGATGCTATAGTGCCTTACAACAATCCGCTCTACAAGATTGGTGCTGATCACACTCTTGAGATGAGTGAACATGGTGTCTGGGATCCTACCAGTGTACCGGGACTTTTGACAGGGCTCGCTGATTTAGACTTTTGGTGTATACATGGTGAGGAGTGCATATATTTTTTCTCTTGACCCTCATGTACATGATATTTGGCGGATGCACCGTTCAGTTGCGCATAGATTAGATGATTTGTACGACAACTTATATTGCACATGGTTTGGAAGCAAGCATTGTCAGTTTTCAGAGTTGCTTCCAAGTAATGTTCATGTTCTTTCGGCACTTGCAGTTGAGTATGATTCAGTTTGGCAGGTCTTAGTGATGGTGTTGTAGGAATTGATTGGGAACATTTCACAGTTCTACCTATGGGATCCTGGTGGGTCTAGTGGTTTCTCTTTAGACAGTGTCCTTTGAGCTTTTTGATGAGAGATTGCTTGCGGACAAGCAGTTTTGGGGAGGGCGGATTGTAACGTCCCCACTCTAGTCAGTTTCGGGAGCAGTTGAGTTAGCCTATTTCTTGGACCCTTGTAGGTTGATAGGATCTGGTTAGAGGGTCAGTGACCGTTTTGGTGGGTATTGCCATTCCCACTCCTTCACTTCAGTATTGGTTTCAATACAGGCATTTGTAGTTCAGTGTTTGCCAACTTCTGATGGCACGGAGAAATACTGAGTTTGGAGGGGTTTATGAATATTTCTGTGGTTAAGTTAATTATTTAACTTATTGGTTTATTATAAAGTCAAATTGACATTTTAAAATGATTTGCCACTTAAATATTTTATAAAGTGATAAATTAAATCACTTAAGTGAAAAAAGCACGCCCAAGGTATTTAAATTCACTTAAGTCATTTATTTGGGGTGCCCAACTATGGAAAAGGTATTAAATACATTAAAAATATATTTTAAAGCAAAAGTGGCATCACTTCTTGAAAGTCGTGCCTTTTGAGGAGATATAAGGCAAAAGGTTGCAAGTTGACCCGACTTATGATTATTTGACATTGCAATTTTTATCTTCTCTTTGTTTTTGTTTGAGGACAAGGGTTTCAGGAAAATCTTCATTGGAGAGCGATAATTCTTCATTGAATCTGTGATTGTGAGGCTGTGAGATACCAGTTGAATGATTACCATTGTGGGAGCTTCATTCAAAAGTTCATCTGTGCTTCATCTGAATTTATCTGTGCATATTTACCAGTTTACAATAAGGGAGAGGGTTTCTTCATCAAGGACGCCATCTTCATCAAGTTTTCCAGCTTCCAATAAAGCCATGCCATCTCTCTTAGAGGCCGTACTATTTTCCTTGGAAGGCATGTTCATCTAAGAAGGGCGTTTGAAGCCAAAGGCTAAAACACCTCCTTTTTTGCCAGTTTCAGGGTTTCATCATTGGCACCCAACCTACTTAGCTCCATTTCACCAGCTATTGCTTGGGAGAAAGCAGATTTGAGGTTCTGGCGTGCAATCTTGACAGTTCCAACATATCTTGCCTGACATGCACCAATCTTTCTTATTTAATTATTCTGGAGGTTTCCGGGTATATTGTTTGTATGTAATCCCTTTGTATGAATTGCCAGATCTTAAATAGTATTGCAGTTGCTCAAGAAATTCTTGTATAGATTCCACACCCAAATAACAAGCCATAATCTTAGGACTAATATTAATACCTCAACATAGATTAGGCACAACAATACTAAGATCTCAGATTGGAAATAATTACTGAATATTCCATGACAACAGATAATGACCTCAGATTCAATGGTAACCACTAATATGAAATAGTCACAAATATAATCCCAATGTAAACACAACAATACTGAATGGTCACACAACTCATAGATAGTCCAACATCGGATGAATGCACAACCACAGTGAGGTTGTAGAATAAACAACAATTGAGGCCTGGGTTGTATTGTATTCAGATTGTAACAAAATATTACTTACTTAGGCAATAATTCCATAGACTTGAGATAGACGAAAGATTATAAAAAGTATAGCTAGAGTATGAGCATAGACATTGTCTCACTGTTCGCAAATCACAAAATGAACTGTGAGCACCGTAAAGCTTGACAAACCAACGATCTCATGCTAGACTCTTGATGAAGACAAGATAGCAGTTCCCGTCCATATGATGTCCAACTGTGTTCGTTCATGTAGGGACAATAATGGATATTGAGCACGAAACTACAAGAAGGATACATGATTGATATTAATTTCAATGTTGTTGCCCTTGGCAGTGGCACCCTCCACATGATGATCTTTCGTTACTGGCGCTCTCAATCCCGCCCATTGCTCGCGTTGGACCTCCTTTAATGTTGTCGCTATGATCCACGATTGATGATGGTAGCTGGTAATGATACCGTGACTCTTGATCATAGAACAATGGTTGGCTTGCGTGAGTTGATGAGTTCTCATGAAGCAAAGAGGATTAGAATGAGAATGTTTCGCTTTTGATTGATAGCCTTCCGCCAAATCTGCATACAATGAAATATCGCTTCAGGAAGCAATAAGGAAATGCTGGCAATAGATGAACTTCTTAGGTAGAGGGCTTCGTACCTACCTGATGCAGACCAATAAGGGGTTTTCATCCCTCACTTAGTCAATAGGAATCACATCCAAAATTTGTCATGGTAATCTCCAGATGAAGAGCTAGCATATATCTATCTAAACGCCTCCCAGGAAAGAGGTCGGCCACAAAAGCAACGACTTCCTCAAAGGAGGTTGGCCTCAGCAAGAAAATAAATCTGAATATTATTATAAATAATTAAAATTTATTTAATAATTGTAATATTATTTTATTATTATTTTTAGATTTAGCTTAGTGTTAAAAATAACCTTTCCCGCCATATTGAGTTTGGTTCCAATAAAAATTGGGGACATGATAGTCCTCCTGTCTTGGAAATTGCTTGTCCTCAAGCAATCCACACTTGTATTCCAGGATCCCATATCAATCTCAGAGTCACTGCTCTGCCATTTTGTTGGGCTACTTTGATGTAACCATCGCTAGCATCATTGCCCTTTTGCAGCATCTCGTAAGGTACTTCGTCAATCATGCCAATCCTGATGTCATCATATTCTTCTAGCATGCTTTGTTGAAGAATACCGCTATGCATCCTCGAGACAAGATAAACATCTTTCATCCAAACTCCATCAACGATTTGATCAATCTTCGAACCTGGGAATGTGAATGTTTCTTGGTCAACCTTTATGAAGTTTTCTTCTCTTATTTCAGTTATAACCTTCCTCATCCCATTATCATTAGTGCTTTCTTGATAAATTTGCAATTTCTCCTCACGAGGGTCAACCTCAAACACATCATTCTTTATAATAACATCATCACCAGGTTCATTTACTTCCATACTTGAAGCTTGGCTGGTTATGTCTTCAATATTGCTCGGAATCAGTGACGTCTCTTCCTTCATCTCCGGCTCTTCATACACAACAGATGGAGTCTCTCTCACCTTCCCTTCATCAATTTTCTGTTGGTCCCTACAACCATTAAAGGTTGGTAGGGAGCCTCTCTTACCACTTGAATTGCTCCCTTCATTTCCATTTCTTCCAACACTCAGTTGTTGCTTCAGTCTCTTTAGGATTTGAACCATCTCCCTCATGGTGTCCTTCATGTTGGACTGAAATTCCTTGCTCTCCCTGATGAATTCCTTATTGAAGCCCATGGCAGGTTACTCAGGCTGGCACGATGCCAAGCTTTGATACCATTGTAAGGATCCTCAGATAGATTCCACACCCAAATAACAAGCCATAATCTCAGGACTGATATTAATACCTCAACATAGATTAGGCACAATAGTACTAAGATCTCAGATTGGAAATAATTACTGAATATTCCAAGACAATTGATAATGACCTCAAATTCAATGGTAACCATTGATATGAAATAATCACAAATATAATCCCAATTCAAACACAACAATATTGAATGGTCACACAACTCATAGATAGTCCAACGTCAGATGAATGCACAACCGCAGTGAGGTTGTAGAATAAACAACAATTGAGGCTTGGGTTGTATTTTATTCAGATCGTAACAAATTATTACAAACTGAGGCAATAATTCCACATACTTGAGACACACGAAAGATTATAAACAATACAACCAGAGTATGAGCATAGACATTGTCTCATTGTTCGCAAATCACAAAATGACCCATGAGCACCGTAAAGCTTGACAAACCAACGATCTCATGCTAGGAATGTGATGAAGGCAAGATACCCGTTCCCGTCCATATGATGTTCGATAGTGTTCATTCATGTAGGGGCGATAATGGATATTGAGCCCGAAACTACAACAAGGATAAATGATCGATATTAATTCTGATGTTGCTGCCCTTGGCAATGGTGCCCTCCACACGATGATCTTTTGTTACCGGCGCTCTCAATCCTGTGCACTGCTCATGTCAGACCTCCTTTATTGTTGCCACTATGATCCACTACTGATGATGGTAGCCAACAATGATACCATGATTCTTGATCATAGAACAATGTTTGGCTCGTTTTAGTTGATGAGTTCCTGTGAAGCGAAGATGATTAGAATGAGAATGTTCTGCTTCTGATTGATAGTCTTTCGCCAAATGTGCATACAATGAAATATCACTTCAAGAAGCAATAAGGAAATGCTGGTAATAGACAAACTTCTTAAGCAGAGGGCTCCGTCCCTACCTGATGTAGACCAATAAGGGGTTTTCGTTCCTCACTTAGTCAATAGGAATCACATCCAAAATTCGTCGTGATAATCTCCAAATGAAGAGCTAGCATGTATATCTATCTAAACGCCTCCCAAGAAAGAGGTCGGCCACAAAAGCAACGTCTTTCTCAAGGGAGGTCGGCCTCAGTAAGAAAATAAATTTAAATATTATTATAAATAATTTAAATTTATTTAATAATTATAATATTATTTTATTATTATTTTTAGATTAAGCTTAGTTTTAAAAAACACCATTCCTGCCATATTGAGTTTGGTGCCAATTAAAATTGGGGACATGACTCTAGCGCTTAGGATTTGAACTCCAGTCTAAATTTAGTGGGTATTTGAAATTGGCGCATGGATTAACAAAGTCTTATTAATAGCTATCTAAAGCTGTGTCCTAACTAGAAATGAAATTCAATTTTTGTTAATTGATGTTGCATGCTAAATGGAATTGTTATCACTTAACAAGACTATCTGAGTTACTATATATATATCAATTTTACCTATATAATATCAAAAAGCTATTAACAAACATCCAGTATGGACAACAATAACTACATACTAGACCTCCAAGAGGCTGAAGGAGTAGAGAAGAAGTTGCCAAAAGCCTTTTGCTAATAGGGGGAAGCGTTTAACAAATCCAAGAAGACAAAAAGAATATGAAAACCTTGAAGAAAGAGGGACAAACAACCAATGGAGCCATAAAACAAGATACAATGAGATAAAAGAAACTAGGAACCCAAAGCTTGGTGACACCCAAGCAATCCACCTCTCCACAACCCTTAGGTGAAGCTTCCAGAAAACTAGACATGACTTTCCCATCTTGTGTTGAAATCGTGACCATTTTAGGAGCTAGATTGCCACCACTGCTAGAACTCAAAACAAACTTCATGAATAACCTCTTGTCTCTTCCTACTACAAACCAAAACATAGCCCATCAAACTTGGAAGCATAATTGTGCTTGCAACGTTTAGGGTATTGTTCTTGTGAGATACAATAGAGTTTTCACCACCATTCAAAGGTCAAGGCAGAAAGTTGAAAGAGATTTAAATTTTTATTGCAAGTTCCACACCTCAAGCTAAAGAGCTCATACATCACTTGCTAGATAAGGGGATTGAAAATCCTTGAAAAAGCCCAAACTTGACAAAGCAACATTCTCCAACGACAACTCCTTGCTGCTATCCAACGGACAATCCTCACCATGACCTACCATAGTTGATACAACAATATTGAAATCCTTAGGATGGAGCACCAAACTTGCAATCCAAACTCGAAGCTCGTTAGAGACCATTGTTATGCCAAGTTCGGACTTTGAGTTAGCAAGGATAGAATAATTCTATCCCTAGAATAGAGCTTCCTAGAGTCCTCAAACCATCTTTGTAATAAGCTACCCCAAATGGCATACAATTTTTTCTCAATTTTCACCACTAAATCAGTTCAGGCATTTCGTTAAACAGTTCACCCTCATATCGGTTTGAGTCTGAATTTTAGTTTTGCTTCGCCAAAAAGGAATTACTTAAAACATTTCATGGTTACATATTTCAATTCTTTACTATTCCAAGTACATAACAAGACAATCAACATATCAATGTAAATAGAAATGCTGAGTTCCTCTCAAAAAATTAGTACCCATATATTTTCAGAAATAATATTAACAGCAGACATCTTGGCGTAGTTAATTCTTCCTTCAATAGCTTTATGTTACCCAAGAGTTACAAAATCTGAGACCTTTGACCAATCTTAATTTACTACTAAATGTGGCAATCACTGACTGTGCTCTACTTAAATAACAAATGTAGAATTAACATAAAGTATTATTATGCTGACCTGAATATATTTATGGGGATCCTAATGTTGCAATACTTCTCCTGGCATAGTTTACTTTATGAGTGACACCCATCGAACTTTTTATATATTCTCCTGACAACACAGCTACTGTTGTGTTCCTTTGAGAGTTAAATAATCTTTCTTTGCCAACTCCTATAGTGTGATATCAAACAATAGGCAACCTAACTAATTAAAATCATTTAATCATTCCACTGCTCCAGGCAACGGTTCAACTTCACTTTATTCTCCATAATTCTTCACATTAAATGCTAACAATGATACAATCAGTCTACATCGCACCATAAGTATAAGGCGGCTTCATGTTTAACTTTCTAGGTCTCTTAATATGCCCATTATTCGGCTCTAAATGAATTTCTTTCTTTCCTGAAAGACTAGGAACAACAAATAATTTAATTCCAAACCTTTTCTCTATGCCTGAGCTCCTTAGCATGTCGGTGCTCCCCAATAATTCCACACGACAGTCATTTTTTGTTAACTCCACTGATGTCAAAACACGAATTCACTTTAGGCTGCTTCCAATACCATGCCGCGACTCACCAAAGAGATATTTGATGATCATTATAAACTTCTCATTGAGCAGTGTCTCGATATTCCAGATAGATGGATGTGCGCTTACTACTCCACGCTCCCTCACGACTACTGACTCTGAATTAAATTTAAATGCTTCGATTCTTAGTTTGGTTTTCACCCCTGTTTTAAATTGCCTATTTCATATTATATAGTTTTATTGGTCATACTTTCTATGATATCCTGATGACCAAACTGTCTACAAAGGGAATGTCGATGCAGTTTTAATTGTCTCTTTTCCTTTTGAAATAAACTATATTTACCGTTCTTCTCATCCCGTGACTTGGCAATAGGCAACGAAAACGTCTTTAGTTTGCCACAACTGTCTTTGACATCCGTCAATCCCGAAACATTTGATATAGAGGGGCACATTAAAGAATGAAAAGTTTTCTTTGATGGCAGTCGACCAAATCAGCTGCTCTTGAAAGTAATTTCAAATGTTATATATATTCCGTTCTCTTGATCCATAATTTGGACAGTCATACAAAGCAAGATTAAGAGACTTAACTCATCCCATGAGTACCAACATCATCTGCCAATTTTGCAAACCCAAGTGACACCCAAAATCACCAAAGAACTTAGAAAACTAATATCTAACCAAAATAGAGAAAACTTGTCTTTTACACGACTTCACAATTTTTTCAATAATTTCAATCGCTAAATACAACTACAAAATTTGAGTGACTTTGCTAGTTCAAAAATTGGGTTTTCGTCCAATTCTGAGAACGTAAGGGTTTTCGTCCTCAAGTTACGATAAAGGGCCAAGCTCTCCAAACCACAATCAACCATGCCCCTGCAAATGAGCTCACTCAAAATTTTTTATTCTTTTCCCTCATGTAACTGCTCTTGTCTTCTTGAATTCTCCTTTATTCCCATTTTCACTTTTAATTTTATCTTTTGAGAACTCATCAAAAAGTAACTTAATTAATCTAATTATCTTGTCTAATATTTAAGTTACTTTTAAGTTGTCCTTTTTAGTTTGACATCTTTTTGACAACTTAAATTAATTATTCAATTTTATGCTGTCACATAAGAAATTGAGACATTACAGTCCGCCCTTCTCAAATATTGCTTGTCCTCGAGCAAGGTTAGCACAACCACCAGGCCACCCGAAACCAGTAGTGACTCCAAGATTCCAAACCAGTCTTCAAAATAACCCATCAAGCTGCTGCTGTGCCACTCTGATTAAAACCATCATCTCCTCATACCAAATCCAAATGGCTACAATCAACAAAGTAAGATCAAAAGATACATGGACCAGCCAATTGAAAGAATTGCCATAGCCATTATTTAACATCATGAGAACACAAAAATTCTGAATCATACCTGAAATTCTTCTATACTTTGTTGCCATGTAATCATCAAATTCTGAAATTTAATCAACTCATCAGCCAAGACTGAATCATATCTGATTGTAGACTCCTCCCCAACGATAGAAATATCCTCAACATTCAATTCCCAAGTGCCATAGTGACAAACATGCACACACCAATCCAAACAATCCATTGTTAACACCAATGCAAAGTCTGAGAATTTTATGATCAGCACCATAGAGCAACCATTAAACATGAATGTGTAGGTAGGAGACCAAAGAATTGAATCTGAACACTCCTTCCCAATTTGGTGCACATTGTTATGCATTTTCATGAGTTGAAGAATATTATACTCATTATGAAGTATCATGTCTCTGTTAGTTTTTCATAGATCAGATAAATAACTGAAAGCACTTATAATATTTGCAACACATAAGACAATAAACACAGCAAGATACCCTGGGAAAACCGTCCTCTTGAGGGAGAAAAACCCAGCAAATAATCCTCTTATATAATATAGGAATAAGAGCAGAAATCTGCTTACAACACAGGCCTAGCAATGGCCGAATTTGATATAATGAATAATAGCACCTCTCCTAGATGCAATGATACAAACGAATATGTTTCTCCTTGAATTTGGTCTGCTGCTCCAGTATGATCTGTTGCTACACAATAATGATCTGCTACTCAAGATGTTGATCTGCTGCACAAGTGCGATCTTCTTCTAGGAACGCGGATATTATGAAATGAACTTGATGATCTTCAAATGAGCAAGGCGACCTTGTATATATACAAAATAAGATGTCTTCTCAAGTAGGTCGGCCCTTCAAGGAAAATAATTATTTTACAATAAATGCCAAGGGTAGGTCGGCCCAAATATTAAATGAACATTCATATTCTCAATGAGGGTCGGCCCTAACTGAGTTTGTATTTAACCTTTTGTGAAGCGCCCCTTCACATAAATATTAATGATCTCGATATCAAATTAAATAGCCGATAGGCTATTATTTAATTTGGTTTAATCTCAAGTTGTGTAGGCTAGAAGAAGCAGCCTGAAGCTGCTAATAACATCAACACTCCCTCTCAGCTAGGGATGATACTTCTAGCTACACAAACCATATCACCTCATCGTGAAATAAAATAAGATATCACCTCATCGTGATATCAACCATCATGGCTACCTCTATAGATGGTATGTAAGAGTGCTCATCACTCAATGTGATGTTGTCACCTCATCGTGACTTTCACCATGGCTCTCCCAGAGGGTGAAACACAAGTACAAGAAAATCATCACGGACTCCCTCACGTGATGCTGTCATGGAGTCACACACATGACATCCACCATGGCTCTCCCAGAGGGTGGAACAAGGGCTTTCACCTCAAATCTCTCTCAATAGAGAAATGCATTATCAAGGGCTTGCACCTCAAATCTCTCTCAATAGAGAAATGCATTAACAATTCTGAAGATCACTGATAGTGAGACTCCCTCTCAGCTAGGGCTTCATTCTCCACCATATCAAGCTTGTCTCGAAGGTACACAAACATTATCCTGAAGAGATGCTTGATGAGAATGACTGCCATCTACTCATCAGTGCTGATATATCTCAACTGAATATCTTTCCTCAATACCATATCTCTGTATAGTGGTATGCTTAGTTTTGTCATGAAACACTTGGAAAGACAGAAAGCTTCTCAAAGCTTTGATTAACACAAGGGATGACAGTTGACTTCAATGATTTGTCCAACCAATCCTGCAAGGAGCTTTTGAAGCCGCACTGCTTCTCGAGCTACCACACAAGCTATAATGTACTCGGCCTCTGTTGTACTCAGTGCCACAGAAGACTGCTTCCTTCTATACTAGGATATCATCACAGACCTCAATTGAAATAGCATCTAGAGCAACACAACCATCATCTTTAGGTTCAGTAGGCTCCCTCTGAATCTTCAATCACTTGCATCAACCACTTGACCTCATTGTCCAAGATTGCTTGCAATGCTTGCCTTAGAGAAATGGTTTCCAATGCACACCTCTGTAGAGATTCAAGGTTCCTCTTCGACCGCATCCTAGATCACTCTATTTTGAATAGGTTTGCGGAGCTACCAATCTAGGTTGACCTGACTTGAGCAATTCAGAACCCAACTGTTGGAGAGGTACTTCAACAATTTAACATCCGGCCTTGCAACACTGCAACCCTTACTTATTCTCAATGAGTCATAGAACTCCCTCTTAAGGTTAATTCTTCCTTTTCTAAAATATGTCTTCAGCTAATCACTTAGTCTCATAGCTACAAGTAGAGTCTCCATCCTTCAACCTATAGGATGCATCAAGCTCTTCTTGAAAGCAATCTCTTACGCTTCTTGATTTATCCTGAAATCATTAACAAGAGATTACTAATATTTCATGGAACTCAACTATCTCAAATAGACATACCATAACTAGGAGCATACATGATTGACTATCTCAATAGCATGAATTAGTAGCTACAAAACAATTCATGAACATTATTCAACAATACTTCAAAATCTCCTGAGTAATAGATAATTAATTCATCAATCATGACATGACTTTCTTTCAATTTCTCGAAAGAGCTAATCTCAAAAGACAATCTTCACAATTTAGCATGATACAACTTGTAATGAATAAATCTAAAGAATCTTATCACAGAGATCACTATTTACTAGTCACACATAATCCTAAGTAAATAATGTTAGATTTGCACAACTCAACAAAGTGAATTTTAGCCTAGAATGGTAAATACAATAAAAAACAAAGAATACTTATCTCTTAAATATTTTGAAGGGTGGACATAGTACGATATGTTGCTCTTGCACTTAGTACACAACCTTCACAGCTTGAACATAGGCCCATGACTAGAGTAGAAATTCACTAGAATCATTTTGGGGAGAGATCTCAATCACATCCGCAAATGAAGCATGTTGATTAGGCTTGGTAGGGCAATCCTTCGCATAGTGACCAAATTTGTCACATCTAAAGCATTGAACACGAGAGAGGTCCCACTTCTTCTTGAATGCAGGAGCACCGTCTGACCCATTATCTCGATTCCTCTTGAAGAATCCTTTCTTCCAAACTTTTCCTTTCTTCGACAAATGAGAGGCGAGAACATGTATATCTTCATTCTTTGAACTTTGACCCACGCCTCTAGCTGCCAACCTCGACTCTTCTTGAATGCAGTCGGCCCTCAATCGATCAAACTTGGGAAGTTTCGATTTCGCACCGATTCCTTGAATGTAAGACTCCCAAGATGAAGGAAGACCATTAAGAGCCAACATGGTCAAATCCTTGTCATCAACAATATGGCCAATGGTAGAGAGCTGATCTCCCAATTCGGAAGTCTTCATGAAGTAGGTGATGACAAACTCTCCTTCCGCCATCTTAATGTGAAGTAGTTGTTGCTTCAGTGCAAGTGCCCGATTGGTGTTGTTGATTTCGTACATCTCTTCCAAGGTAGTGAACATCTCCCTTGCGGTATCCAACTTGAAGACAATCGGAACAACATGATCTTTGACGGAATCAACCAACACTTTCTTTGCCCTAGTATCTTTCTTTCTCCACTGCAACTCCTCTTCTTCCTCCTCAGGTTCGGGAACTTTTGATTTCACAAACTCAGCCAAATCATTCTCTTCCAAGGTGAGCATGATCCTGAACCTCCATGATGTGTAGTTAGAAGCTCCTTCAAGTCTATCCTCGATTTTCAAACCATACACCATCTTGAAACAATTTAGAGATAGACGGAAAAAGATTAAGGAAGTGCTGCAAAAACAAATCTGATCTTGATCTTTTTCAAACCTGCTCTGATACCATGTTAGTTTTTCATAGATCAGATAAATAACTGAAAGTAGTTATAATATTTGCAAAACATAAGACAATAAACACAGCATGATACCTTGGGAAAACCCTCCTCTTGAGGGAGAAAAACCCAGCAAATAATCCTCTTATATAATATAGGAATAAGAGCAGAAATCTGCTTACAACACAGGCCCAGCAATGGCCGAATTTGATATAATGAATAATAGCACCTCTCCTAGATGCAATGATACAAACGAATATGTTTCTCCTTGAATTCGGTCTGCTGCTGCAGTATGATCTGCTGCTACACAATAATGATCTGCTACTCAAGATGTTGATCTGCTGCACAAGTGTGACCTTCTTCTAGGAATGCGAATATTATGAAATGAACTTGATGATCTTCAAATGAGCAAGGCGACCTTGTATATATACAAAATAAGATGTCTTCTCAAGTAGGCCGGCCCTTCAAGGAGAATAATTACTTTACAATAAATGCCAAGGGTAGGTCGGCCCAAATATTAAATGAACATTCATATTCTCAATGAGGGTTGGCCCTAGCTGAGTTTGTATTTAACCTTTTGTGAAGCGCCCCTTCACATAAATATTAATGATCTCAATATCAAATTAAATAGCCGATAGGCTATTATTTAATTTGGTTTAATCTCAAGTTGTGTAGGTTAGAAGAAGCAGCCTAAAGCTGCTAATAACATCAACAGTCTCGTGAGTGACTTGGACCCATAAACATTATCTCATCCTTTTCCATAAAACTTTGAGTATCAACAAGGCGAGACCCTTTACCATTGTCAAACTTAAGTTTTTTATCTACCATGTCATATAAACAAAATCATATAGGGATAATGAGCTAATGTTCACAATCATAGAATTAGCATCTAGTGCATACTTTCCATCAATGACTTCATAGATCTCATGCATACCTTCTTTCCACATTGGTTGCCTATCATTAGCTGTTGATTCATGAAGTGTATCAAGCTGAATACTGTCTTCATCACCTGTTATATCAGCTATCTCATAGCTGAAATCTGTAAATGTATGTGGAGATTGATCCTCAAAATTCAAGAATCCAATTGCTTGATTTGATTTCCAATCTTTGTGAGCATACCAAACCTCTTTTAAGTGGGGAGTGCTGATATCACTATGCAACATTTCACTCCCATATAGCTCATCAATCCCTTCAACAATCTGTTTTATCTCCTTTGTCCTTGTTTCACTGTTTTGATCCCTGGATGTGGCTGCAATAGAAATAGAATTTTCTGCATTGTATAATGAAAAATGAGCCATACTTAACTGCAAGCATAGATCATAAGCCTCTTTTTCCTTGTCTTCAGCATACTTGAACGCAAGATACCTATCCATGAACAATTGCAAGTAATCTGATTTCAGCATTTCCAATGCTTCTCTAATAGTGTACAATTGATTAAGAGTGACTCCACTTGCAACTCCTTTTTTTCTATCCTCAATTTGAGCTTCCCCAAATGAGTTCTTCAACTTATCTGTGAATATCATCAGCCCTTGTTAACACTTGCACCACTTTTTCATCAGTAACCACAAGTTGGTCCTTCAAATCTTGTAATGCAAGTGGTTTTTGATCAAGCTCATCAATGTGACATGGGCTGCCATACAATAAATTTTCTTGATAAGTAGGAGGTTTCTTCCACAGCGTGTCAAATTATGATATTGCTATCAGGATTCAACCGTGTAGTTTTCGAGTCAAACTAATTGACCCATGATTCATGAGTAGTGGTTCACAAGAACCCATCTCTCATGATAATGAATGGTCCACTTAGCACTCATTGCATCTAGGTGATGCTCACAGAGGTGAAGCATTGGTCCGTCCCGGGAGGTCACCCATCCCAGTACTGATCCAGCTCAAGCGCGCTTAACCACAGAGTTTCCCCCAAGGTTAAGCCCACTTAGCTTGCTACCTCATTTGCAAAACCTTCATCCTCAACATCATAATTTTCTATTTTGCTTCCATTTGTAGGAGCCATTTCATCCTCAACATCATTGTATTCACCAGTTGATGCTTTGCAATCCTCATGTGAAAATGTTGGGACAGCATTATGGTCAAACACATTATCCTCAAAGGAACAAGGCTTATAAAAAACAATCTCAACATCACCAACATGAAGACTTTTACATACCTCACTTATAGAAGCATCAAGTGATTCTTTTTCCTCAACGTCCTTGATATTATGCAAATCAGTCCTTTGATTGTTTGTCCCTACCCCCTCATTTTCCGATTCAATGAACTTCAGATCAGTAGTTTGCTCATTCTCAAAGCTATCATGAAGATCAATGTATCCCATTACGCTGATGGAAGTACTTGAAGAATTAACTCCTTGAATATTTGCAACATTAGAACCATTAGGAGCGATTTCAGTCACCAGCAACTCTTTTCCAGCCTCTTCTTCCATGATTGTCTTTTCTTCTTCAGACCCACTCACCTTTTCATCCGTGCATCGGTGGTTAGGCTCCCGAATTCCTCTACATGTGAAACAATGATTTTGTCTTCTAAGCTCATTCCTGCTGATTTCTTTTTTACTCGTATTGAAAGATTCTTTTCCTTTAGTCTTTGCCCTCTCCTCATCTGCAATGAGAGAATCTATCTCTTTGAATGCTCTAATAAATTCATAAAGCCCTATCATATTTCTCAAAGCTTTGAATCATTTTTGTCATAATTTCCTCCATAGAATTCTTCATCTCTGCTGAAACACCCAACATACTGAAGATGCCAAGAATGATGAATGCTGGACACTAACCAAAAAAGTACAAGCAAACAATTGACAACCTCAAACTGATTAGGAATTTTTTTGCTATTAAACTTATGTGATTAAACCCACTGGATGGCAGAATCTACTGCTTTGATACCAATGTAATGAGCTACCCCAAATGGCATACAATTTTTTCTCGATTTTCACCACTAAATCAATTCAGGCATTTCGTCAAACAATTCACCCTCATATTGGTTTGAGTTTGAATTTTAGTTTTGCTTCGCCAAAAAGGAATTACTCTAAAACAAGTCGTGGTTAGATATTTCAATTCTTTACTATTCCAAGTACATAACCAAGACAATCAACATATCAATGCAAATAGAAATGCTGAGTTCCTCTAAGAAAATTAGTACCCATATATTTTCAGAACTAATATTAACAGCAGACATCTTGTCATAGTTAACTCTTCCTTCAATAGCTTTATGTTACCCAAGAGTTACAAAATTTGAGACCTCTGACCAATCTTAATTTGATATTAAATGTGGCAATCGTTGATTGTGCTCTACATAAATAACAAATACAAAATTAACATAAAGTATTATTATGCCGACTTGAATATATTTACAAGGATCCTGTTGTTGTAATACTCCTCCTAGCACAGTCTACTTTATGTGTGACACCCATTGAACTTTTTATATATTCTCCTGACAACATAGCTACTGTCGTGTTCCTTTGAGAGTTTAATAATCTTTCTTTGCCAACTCCTATAGTGTGATATCAAACAATAGGCAACCTAACTAATTAAAATCATTTTATCATTCCACTGCTCCAGGCGACGGTTCAACTTCACTTTATTCTCCAGAATTCTTTACATTAAATGTTGGCAACAATACAATTAGTCTACATCGCACCATAAGTATAAGGCGGCTCCATGTTTAACTTTCTAGGTCTCCGAATATGCCCATTATGTGGCTCCAAATGAATTTTATTCTTTCTTGAAAGACTAGGAACAATAGATAATTTAATTCCAAACGTTTTCTCTGTGCCTGAGCTCCTTAGCATGTTAGCGCTCCCCAATAATTCCACACAACAGTCATTTTCTCTTAACTCCATTGTGGTGATGATGTGCCTTTCATCTTCCACGTTTTCAAGAGATGCCAAAACACGAATTCACTTTAGGCTGCTTCCAATACCATGTTGTGACTCACCAAGGAGATACTGATGATCATTAAAAACTTCTCATTGAGTGGTGTCTCGATATTTCAGATAGATGGATGGGCGCTAACTACTCCACACTCCTTGACGGTAATTGACTCTGAATTAAATTTAAATGCTTCGATTCTTAGTTTGGTTTCCGCCCTTGTATTAAATAAGCCTATTTCATATTATATGGTTTTATTGGTCATATATTCTATGATATCCTGACGACCAAACTGTCTACAAAGGGAATGTCGATGCAGTTTTTCATTGTCTCTTTTCCTTCTGAAATAAAATATATCTACCGTTATTCTCATCTCGTGGCTTGGCAACAGGCAGCGGAAAACGTCTTCAGTTTGCCACAACTGTCTTTGACATCCTTCAATCCCGAAACATTTGATATAGAGTGGCACATTAAAGAATGAAAAGTTTTCTTTGATGGCAACCAACCAAATAACCTGCTCCCAAAAGTAATTTCAAATGTTATATATATTCTGTTCTCCTGAACCATAATTTGGACAGTCACACAAAGCAAGATTAAAAGACTTAACCCATCCCATGAGTACCAACATCATCTGCCAAAATAGAGAAAACTTGTCTTTTACAAGACTTCACAATTTTTTCTATAATTTCAATCACTAAATACAACTGCAAAATCTGAGCGACTTTGCTAGTTCAGAAATTGGGTTTTCGTCCAATTCTGAGAACGTGAGGGTTTTCGTCCTCAAGTTACGACAAAGAACGAAGCTCTCCAAACCACAATCAACCATGTCCCTGCAAATGAGCTCACCCAAAACTTTTTATTCTTTTCCCTCATGTAACTGCTCGTCTTCTTGTCTTCTCCTTTATTCCCATTTTCACTTTTAATTTTATCTTTTGAGAACTCATCAAAAGTAAGTTAATTAATCTAATTTATCTTGTCTAATATTTAAGTTACTTTCAAACCATTAATTTAAGCTGTCCTTTTTAGTTTGACATCTTTTTGACAACTTAAATTAATTATTCAATTTTATGCTGACACATAAAATACTGGGACATTACAATCTTGTCTTGAAACTATCTTAGCTATTTTCAATAGAGAAGAAGAAGGGCAACAATAAATGGAGTGTAGAATTTGGTTTGACACTTTTCCATATAGAAGTGGGTCTTGTGAGTCATAAGAGTGGCGCATGGGAGTTGTAAGATAAGCAAACAAACACAGTCAAATGCCATCTAGCCTAAGCCAAAACTAAAAGAGCAACCACGAAGAAACCACACATGCAAAGCTGAGAGTAGCTAAACCACCAAATGTCTTGAGAGGAGTTGGAGATTTGAAATGTGTCAGCTTGCATGATTTGATGAAGGATAGAGAAATTCTCATTAAAAGATGATGCTAGTAACAATCCAAGCGAGGATAAATAATGGAAGAGAGCTACATCAAAAGGATATCATGAAGTGGAATAAAAACATTGCTATGTCAAGGTGCATGGTCATCTAAAATAAATCTTCCTAGCAGCAATTACGTTTCATTGAACCTCTTACAAGGGTTGAAAGAGAAATTGGAGATTTGAAATTTGTTAGCTTGCGTGATAACATGAAGGATAAAGAAATTCTCATTAGAAGATGATGCTAGTGACAACCCAAGTGAGTATAAATAATGGAAGAGAGCCATATCAAAAAGGATAGCATGAAGTGGAATAAAAACACTGCGATGGGGGATGGGAGGAGAGTTGGGTCTACCAAAGAGTTCAAGGTGTGTGGTCATCTAAAATAAATCTTCCTAGCAGCAATTATGTTTCATTGAAACCACTTACAAGGGTTGATAGAAGGAGCTTTAGAGATCCTAGGATTGGCAAAGACATTAACTGATCTATTTTCTTTCTTATAGCAATGCATGGATTAGATATTATAGAGTATCCTACAAAAATAAATAGCTTCATCAAGAAGTCTCTGAAGTTTTTTGATTAACACAAACTTGCTTTTGAAGGTAGAAGATAGCATTGAGCCAAATCCCTTCAACAATGACCTATCTACGACCATTGTCTAATGCCATATTTGAACTTGCCACCACTTCCATCCATTCCACTTCATTGTTTGTCTTATGGCTAAAATGAAAAGAAGTCATAAACGACATTTTAAGCATCGTTTTGGTTCTATTAAAAAATAAAATTGCATGAAATTTCCTTCAGAAGAAAACTTTGCCCACATTCCCTATAAAATTGAAGTCCTCAATGGGGAAGCGCCATTTTACATGACTTCAACAGTAAATTGTGAAAACCATAGAAGCATAAATCTGCAAAAAATTGGCAGGTTAGGTGATTTTTTCCCTCATTTTATGGGTCAACGATTTTTTCTCGTTTCAAACTACAAAATCGCCAAAAAAATGTGTTTAGAACTTGCAAAAAAACACAGATAAAATCGCACTGATTTTCACTCGAAAAAAACCCCTTTTTTTGTGCCAAAACCCTATTTAGTCCACTCACGCATCAGCTTCTAGCATGTTTTGGAGGCGATTTTTGGGCCACTCATTTCTGCTGCTCACGATTTGAAGCTCCTGTGATTTCTATTGCTGCTACTGCTGCTTGTGATTTCAAGCACCCACGGGCCACGATTTCTACTACAAGCCTATAGGTAGGCATTTCATTGCCTTGTCTATGCATTGGCTTGTCTATTTTATCAAACAAACCACATTTATAGACAATTCACTGCCTTGTCTATGCATTTGCTTGTCTATTTTATCAAATAGACCACATGTCTTTAAAATTGAGGCATTTTGTGAAATAGTTAACTGCCTTGTCTATGCTACCACATTTTTCATGCATGTCTGCAGTTACCAAACAATTCAAACAGTTCACTTCCTTGTCTATGGCATTCCATGAGACCACATTTTTTTGAGGCATTTTATCAAACAATTCACTGCCTTGTCTATGCTTACTATTATGCTTTGATAGATTTTTGCCATGCATCCCTGCCATGTTTGAAAGCACCTGTTTTAGGATTTTAGCCATAGCAGCAAGGCAACAAACTATTTGATAAAATGCTTTGGTAGACATGTATGAAAAATGTGGTAGTATAGACAAGGCAGTGAACTGTTTGAAAAAATGCCTCAAAGAAATGTGATCTCATGGAATGCCATGACAAGCAAATTCAATTGGCTGCTGCATGGCATTCCATGAGACCACATTTCTTTGACGCATTTTTTCAAACAGTTCACTGCCTTGTCTATGCTATTGCTCACTATTATGCTTTGATAGATTTTTTCCAAGCATCCATAGCTTGTTTGAAAGAACCTTTTTTAGGCTTTTAGCCATAGCAGCAAGGCAGTGAATGGTTTGATAAAATGCTTTGGTAGACATGTATGAAAAATGTGGTAGCATAGACAAGGCAGTGAACTGTTTGAAACTAAGTTGCCGAATCGGGTACGGGTATGGGTACGGGAATGGGTACGTGGGTACGACAAAATTCTTTTTGGGGACTGGGTACGTTTGGGTACATCTGTACAAAAACAAATATATACATATTTTCAACCTAAACACAATAACTAAAAATATAGTGTAATTATAATATTTAATTATTTCATATACAATTTAATAAATTAATATTATAATGAAACATAATAAATATAATATAATATTATTATTAATATATAACAATTTGAATTAACAATACAATATCAATAATTAATTATTAAACTATAAATATAATCTATTGACAATATAATTGTAATTATATATTATTAAACATTCACATTTATTAATTATAAAATAATAAAAATTAAATTAATAGTCTATTTGTATTTAATACTTGATATTTATTAAATATTGTAAATTAAACTATGTATTTTGCTATGATTATATTAATAAATTAAAAGAACCTATGATAATTAACAATATTAAAACCTAAAAGGCTAAAACTATTAAAATAAAATATAAAATTGCATGGTCAGAGATTGAGTTGAGTGCTAGAAGGAACAGGCGAGTCATGTGAGGAAGCCAAAATTTCATTTAAAGCGATTCTATCATTCCCAACTTGGCTTGAGTTGAGGAGTCCCTTAGCCTTTGATTCTTTTGTTCTGGCTTTGAGTGAGGAAGCTCAGGTCAATAGTTATGTAATACAATGGGTTCTCTGAGTGTAAGCTATGAAAAGTTGAATGGCAGAACAAAGCAAAATAGTAGCTGGAAGATCATTAAAATAGTCTTCGTTACTGCATTGGCTTTTGCATTTATAGTTGGTACAGTTATCTTTCTTGCAGTGGGAATCAATGGGCATGGTAATGAGAGAGACAACAATGTGGGAATAAATCATGATATTCGCTGGAAATCGGCTCCAAATGCCTTGAAAGATGCCTGTAGCAGCACACTCTATCTAGAACTGTGTGTCTCCAGTATTTCGAGTTATGGGGGACTGGCTAGTAAAGCTTGTCATATGGAGATCTTGGACACCGTTGTGAACATGGCCATTGAAGCCGCTAAGAAAGAGAAGGCACACACCTGTAGCTTGTTCAGCCATGATCTAGACTTGAGGCAACACGGAGCCGTCTAAGACTGTATATGGAAAAACACCCTCTTGTTCCCGATTTGGGTGTTTTCCTTCACTCAAAAAAACCAAAAAACTAGGAAAATTGCACTTAAATCGTGTTGGGATATGTTTGAAATGGCACATCTACAGTGGATTCGTCGGGATTCGGCTAGAGACTAGTTGAAACATTTTTCGCTTCAAAAATACGAATCTTGCGCAATTCTAGAGGGATTTTAGATAGTATCCGATTTTAGGATGTATCATACCCGGAATCGGCAAGTAAATTGGGCGATTTGGCAACATTGGTTTGAAAAAATGCCTCAAAGAAATGTGGTCTCATGGAATGCCATGACAAGCAAGTGCAATTGGCAGCTGCTCCTAGTTGTTAGTTATGCAATGTAAAGTAATTGTATAACTACTTAGGTTGACTTTGTAAAAAACTAAATTGTAATTGAAATTTTGTTATCTATCAGCATCTAGTTATTAGTCATGCAATGTGAAGTAATCCGTTGAGTTTGGAAGATCTGCAATGCAATGTAATGAGCTACGTAAATCTATTTTCTACAATTCATTGGTTAAAATCTTTATTTTATTTGCTTTGTATATCTCTATGCTATGGAAATGCTTTTCAATTTCAAAAAAATAGTTTTTATCTCTTGTTCTACAATTTTAACTTTTTTTTGTAAATCTGATTTTTTCCCGACTTCTTCAAAAATTCTTGTACTCTTGGTTTGCTGATTTTTTCCCCAAATGATTTTTGCTGCTATGGAAAGAACCAACTTGAACTAGAGAACTTTTAGAATCCTGGAAGAAGGTCCTCCCTAGCTAGATCGGGGTTTCCCATAGAAGCCCCATCAAAGTAGACTTGAAAAGCTCTTTGGAGGTAGTTTCCAAACTATGTTCTTTTTAACATGCTAACTAACTCCTACCCCTTGAATGCGGGATCTATTTATTGACTAATAATAATTTAAAATAATAAAATAAAAATAGTTAATAATTAATCTATAAATATATAGTTAAAATATTATATTGATATCCCTTGACGTCTTTTAGGTACATGTATTTAAGTTAGCTATACTAGTTAAAAAAGGATGACATTAGATTTTGGCTTGATACAAACATCACAACATCTAAGCTGAGATTTCTTAAAAATTTAAAATGAAAACAAAGTATGGATTGTGTCTACTTGTATGAATGTTTTGAGAGGCAACTGGGACCATAAAGAACCTAATATTTTAGCCACAAATTTTCATGTTTCTAGCAGTTATTTTTTATTGTTTCTGCTACTTATTAATTTTTTCCATCTCTGTTCTTGTTACTCTGCCTGCAAGAAAGTTTTTTGTTGCTTTGTTTTAAGTTTTACGACATTTTGTAGGAGAAGATAGTAAGAAGTTTAGGTGTAGAAAATATTGTTACTAGTTACAAACACGGTCATTCAAGTACATTCCTTTTGCATTTATTTAAGTAAATCTAAGTTTTCAGTTAAATATTTATGACATTTTTTTTTTGCAGTCCACTTCAAAGGAGGTAATAACCAAGGAGGAATGGGAAAAGAAACTGAATAGTGTAAAGATTAGGAAGGAAGATATGAACAAGTTGGTGATGAACTTTCTTGTTACTGAGGGCTATGTTGAAGCAGCTGAGAGGTTCTGTAGGGAGTCAGGAACAGAACGTATCCATTACTGGTCATCATTTTGTTTGTTTTTCTGACATTTTGATTTATGAGAGTAAGCTAGGTGATAGTCTAAGCTTTGTTACTTGGCGATCCCTTCAGTGTGATCCTTTTCACTAACTTCTACTTTCTTACATCATATTTTGACAAAGTTTATATTTAGAAGAATAACCATTAAATTTTATGTTCTTGTTGGCATTGGGATCTTTGGGATTGTTTCATTGATCAGTTTTTAATGGGCCTTAATTCATCTTTGAGCATTTAGTAGGCTATCATAGGTTGTTGACCACAGAGTTACATTGAATGGGTTTAAAAAGATTTATGATGAGAAAATGAGTTTATATTGCTTAATGATCTTGTATTCCTTATCTGCAAATAGCAGAAATAGATCTTGCGACAATAACTGATAGAATGGCTGTGCGAAGGGCAGTCCAGTCGGGAAATGTTCAGGATGCTATTGAGAAAGTTAATGACTTGAATCCTGAGGTCAGTTTATTGAATTGTTTTCCCCTCTACATGTTACTAGGAAGAAAATCCAGGATGTATTTTTTTGTTTTTTATGCTCCAGTGTCTATTTGCACCTTACTGGTTGCACTCCAAGCATTTGGATGAAAAAAAATCTAATAGTCAATTTTTGTAGATTCCTTTTTATTACTCTGCATGTTCAAATTGTCATGTTTGTTTGATAAATTTGAATCCCATATCAGACTCAATCTACATAGATATAGATCAAAGAGTTGTTGTTTGGGAAAATAACATGCATAGATTAGTGAATGGTTTGGTGTTCCTTATTTTATATTAATCAGAAAATGCCATTTCTTAGCAATGGCCTCAACATCATGCATGGACAGGGAAATGGAAGAATGAATCTTTATCAACATCTATAGGAAAATATGTGGGCATAAATAAGTTGCATGCTCAAATAAGGAGATCCCATTAATCAGAAGATTCCATTTCTTAGCAATGGCCTCAATATCATGCATGGACAGGGAAATGGAAGAATGAATCTTTATCTACATCTATAGGAAAATATGTGGGCATAAATAACTTGCGTGCTCAAATAAGGAGATCCATAGAAATCAATTATATAATTCTGTGTGCATTGAAATAGATTTGCACATCTAAAACAAATCCACATGGTCTGTTTATAAAATGTAATTTACTGTGGCAACACATGCAATATAACTGTAAAAAAAAGTTTTCTTTGATTTTAACTCTAGTTTCCTAGTTCTTTTAACCTTATTGGGCATCTTCCTTTTTATGGTTGTGAGGATAGTATTTTTCCTTAAAAAAGGCTTCTTTTTGTCTTTAAAGTTGTTGGTTCAAGACACATTTGAGCTCTTATGGAAAAGGTGTTCAAGTCATTTTTTGTTCATGTTTCATACGCAAGTAAATTTAGTTTGGAAAGCAGAAAGTTGGTATTTGAAGGTATACACTGTCAAGGATAATTCTCTTTAAAGAGCCTAAATTGAGAGGAATAGCATGCCATTATGATAAAATTAACCATAGCTAAAGGCTATATTTTTTAATGTTTAATTGAGATTAAAGAGATATCAGTAATGAACATCATCTTGGAGTTACAATGGGGCTAGTTTAAAAGTTTTCACGCTTTAATTCAACTATGTATTTTAAAAAGTTTTGTCCTTGTAGTTTAATCATGCATATTTTTAGAGTTCAGCAGTTGCAGTTATCCCATGTGATGTTGGAGCAGGTCTTGAAATTAAAATTATGAAATCTTTGGTTTGTATGGTCCAATAGATTTTCCATTCCCTTCTATGCAACAAGTTTTTTCTTATATCTTGTCATGTCTCCTTTCTGGAAATAATGCCATGGAGAAGACCTCTAGCGTATTTCCATTTCTTTTAGGCTAAAGGGCAAAGCAAGGCAAATAAATTTTATTATTATTTTAAGTTGGGCCTGGCCATTTCTAATTTAAGGGTCAATTTAAATAAAATATTATTAAAATGAAAAAGTATTTTAAAACACATTATTATTAAAAGAAAAAGTATATATTTTTTTAAATATTAAAAATAAAATAAAAAGATTTTAAATACTAAACATAAAATAAAATAAAAAGTATTTTTAAATACTAATTGGAAGGAAATTTAGTCAAGGGCCCAAATTGGAAAAGTATAAAAAGAGGGCACCTAGCTTTATTTGGTATCTAGATTTCATTTTGGGCATTTTCATTGTGAGCTTTGTCATTTGAGTTTGGCATCCAAGTATGAAACGCATGGCTATTTTCAGCAATTTGGGAGGTTGAAACCCCGCTTGACTTTTGCTTTCTGGAGAGATCTATCAATTGGATTTGCAAGAAAATATTTATTGGTGATTTTTTGAGATTTTCTACAAGGCAGATTGCTGGTTTGGTGCCATTGAAGGGTTTTAATTATATTTTCAGATGTGTGTCAGACTTGTAACAGCTGTACAACATCACATTTCTATCCATACCAGACGTCATTGTAGCTGTACCACTGTTGCGGCAAGTTGTGCACCTCTTGGTTTCTGTTTATTAGTCATTTCAGGCTCAGATCTGTTATTGTTTACAGAGGCCTGATCTGCATTTGCAGAGGTCTGATTAGTGTTTTCAGGTGAATTGTAAGTTCGGCATTTAAAATCTGAATAATTTATTATGATTAGCATTGTACCTATTGATGGCATGTAAAAATCAGATCTAGACTTTATGATGATGTTCTCACCCTTGTAAATCAGTTCCAACAGTTGCGTATCAGTAAAATCAGATTTTGGATCATTTCTATGTTCATATTTAGCTCATATGCAAGTTTGATGTGATCTAGGGTTTGTACCAGGAAGCGTAATTGATTTATTTGGTTTAGACTTATTGTGTGACGTGTTTAAAGGGCTGTTTCAGTATTTTTAGTTGATTGTGTGCCAATTTACTTCTTCCCAGTTTGTTTTCATTTTCAAAAATCAGAAAAAAAAAAAAAACACAAAAAATTTAGAGTACTACAAAATGCTTAATTGGAGGCATTACAGTGGGTATTAGAGCCTTGATCTTGCTAGTTTGCACGGTTGAAAGTTAACATTTGAGTGCAGATCTACAATGGACACAAGAGTGAAAGGGAACTGAGAGGAGAGAACATGGATTTGCAACCTAGGTTCTACCAAAGGTAGAAGACATAGATCCTATCCAAGATTTTAAGAGCCAGCTTTTGGAGCAGTTTATTATTAGCTATAAAGTTCTAGATTCATTTAGAAATATGTGGCAAGAAGATCCTGTTTGAAGGGCATCATTAGAGGATCAATGTGAGAGATGAGTGCAAGCTTCTTGCCTTTTTTGAATATGACAAAAAGTCTGATATTTATATATCTTACATTACCTATGAAGAATTCTTGGATATATTTCAAAAAAAAAGAAAAAAAAGAAGGAAGAAGTGGATAAAGATATAATCAAAACCACAAGAAGAGGCTAAGGAAGGATCAAGAAGCAAAAAGAACAGTCAAATTCAGAGTCACGAGACATCATTAAGCAAGAACAAAAGGTACCCAACATATAGGTTGAATGTAATTTTTTTTTTGGCAATTTAAGATTAATTGACTTTTAATGATTGTATATGTCAGCAAAATATTGATGAAGTGAAGGAGGAAAAGGCATCAACTATTGGATGTGAAGAGCTCAAGATAGAGGAAGAGGCACCCAATCATGAATTTTCCATTGATTTCCAAAGGATGGAAGTGTTGAGGACATCTCAACAATTTATAAGTCAGTAAAAGATGGTGAGCACCTCAATTACAACCCAAGGTATGAAAATGAATGTCCCACTTTAGATTTATTGCTTCCTAATACGAGCAATCCCTACTGTGTACTAGTCTTGAGATGGAGGCCATGGTTGTAGATCTTGATGCCCTTTTTGGGTGTATAATGGGTTGAAAGGAAAAATAGAGGGATTATCATTGAATATACACAAACCCCAACAGGAAACTTGCTATGAGCATGCATGTTCAAGCAACCGGATTTGTGGATGAAAGCCCACGGATTTGTAGGAGGTCGAAGGACGAAAACCTTGAGGATCTCACACATCAAAGGACAAAAACTCTCCTGGTCAAAGGAGTGATCTCACCCAAAGGCTATATTGGACTTTAATGGTGGCAGGATTGATGATATTTTGTTTGCACGACACTTATGATTGTTGTGGGTGCGGCCTTTGTTTCTTTTGGGTGTTTTTGGGCTACTCTAGCAACATTCGTTTGTATTTGTGAATCGTTAGTGTAGGGAAACTTTGGCATTGTTCTTTGGCCATTAGCTACATTTGTATATTTGGAGTAGTTGTTATTCCTATGTAATATCATGAAGAAATTTTGGGTTATAATTATTATTGTAAAATTGCTGTGAAATTTAGTTTACTAAGTTTTGTAAATTACATTTAAAGCTACAATTTATCTTTAATGGTGAACTCAACCTACAGTATTTGGGTTTAATATTATATCAATTTGCACAAACGTAAGGCAAACTTTTTGGGTTTGTTGCAGTTAAGTAGAAATCAATTAGGGATTGTCATATTAGGGTAAAATTCTGAAGTCTGAAATATATTGTTGAGCCATGATTGTTGTTGGTAAACATCGCTGTGAATTGTAGGGTTTGTATGGTTTTGATTTAAACATTTTCAAATTTGCTAAAACTATTTACCCTAAATTTAGCTTAGGACATTACAGTGGTATCAGAGCATATCACTTAAATTATATATTGGTAGGGGATTTAAGGAATATTAGCATTAATATTCGTTAGGGACATTATAGATTTCTAGCAAAAATATGTGAATTCTTTCTAACCTTGTTGAATTTCTTGTTAAAATGTGTGATTGCTTTTTGATTTAATATTAGTGTCTAGCCTCATTCAATTTCTTGCCAAAACATTGATTGCCATTTTGTTGGCATCATAATCAACTTGGAACAACTTTCCAAAGTCTAGGAGTAACAACATGGGCTCGACTATCAACTTGTTCTTCAAGAGCAGGAAACTCCTTGCAACAGTAATTGTCCTCCCAAAACCCCCCTTCTATATGTAGTATGTTAAGGGTGCCTAAATGTAATAACCCCGACCCCTTGGAGTAAGGATTATTAACGTTTGCCCAAGTTTGACAATGCCATGTGTCAACTAATCTGAAACAACGTTAGTCTCTGCAAGATATATTGTTGATCTTACATGATTTATCCTTATGTTTGCAAGGTAAAAGAATCAAATGTTTACAATCCAAAATATACAGCAACTTCATCCAGTTACGATAATTGCAAATGTTGATATTGGTAACTTGCAGTTTATTGTAATCAACAGGTTAGTGCAGTTTGTATTACAAATCTTTATGAATGATTCCAAACGCACAAACAATGCTCAGATGCAGAGAAAGATGTTAAACTCTTGCAACATTCAATAACAAGACATACTTGGAATGATGTGAGGATCAACCAGCCAATGATGATAAACAACAACGCTCGATAAGACAACTCTGAATCTTTGAATAATCGATTATTTGATTCTGGTGCCAATAAACTCTTTGACCATATAGCTAGATACTCCACACAACTATTACAAATCTTTGACTACCAATTGACTCGAGCATTATACATGGATGAATATAGTTTTGGCTTCCGTTTAACAAAACATTCACTGCTTATAAGAATACAAAGGCTTGACTTCTTATCAACTCCAACGTGTCTTGTCCATAATCCATTCGACCAACTAAGACATGTGCTTGCAGTGAAGGAGGAGAAACGCTATATACTCCATGATGTCTTTATGATAGTTCAAATTCCCTTCATAGAATATGTGTCGGCTAATGAAATGAAGTGACGATTCCTTAAAGAGTAGTGCAAGCCTTTCACTCGCTTATACCTCCTTGTCTCATTTGCAAATCTTCATTCACACGACCCATTGCTTCTGCCACCACAAGTCAATTACTTCTGTATGGGCTTGATAAATGATATGAGGCGGCTAGGAGTTACTTCAATTTCCTGAAGACCACGACTATGACATTGATGCCAGATACATAAAGCTGCAATTAATATATTTGTTTTTTTGTTCGGAATATGAAATCTTGATGCCAGTCTCCTCCAATATTATCATGAATAATAAGAGTATTTTCTTGTGGGAATAATCCTGCACCGTTGAGTATGTATACACAACAATTTCAACAATCCAAGCCCGGGATGGCAATATATATATAAGGAAGCCTTGGATCTATTTAACGAGTGGAGAGATATAAGTCTAGCACCAACATTAATCGTCTCACATGTCTGTCCGTGTTTCTTCATTCAATCAATCCCACATTCAAAGTTGATCATTCAGTCGATTCCAATGTATACATGTTGTCCCATATTTGTCTTTAAGCACTATTGCTTCCAATAGATATTCTGAGATACGCCAACAATCCTATCGATATCTGAAATATATATTTCTACAATCCTGGATATCTCAGAGTAATCGATAACTATTTTTCACATCTATGTGAATATACAAAATCCCTCTATAGATGGAATCTCCGTATAATCCGAGTCTACAAATATAGACAAAAATAATCTGGAAATTGCAAAGTCCTTAAATACTAAAATTAGCCACACCATGGTTTTCATTCGAGTATGACCTCAAACACTGAGAGTTTTCATTCTCAGGTTCTACAGTGTTGAAACCAAACCATTATTCCATTTTTGTGACCATATTCAATCCTCCACGTGAGCGATATATTGTCCAACATTCAGTTTACCTACTAAATTATTTTAATTGACTTTATCAAGTCACAATGTAATTAAATATAATTAATTAATTAATAATTAATAAGTCTTAAAAGGTAAATAAAGACTATTAAATATTAAATTAATTAATTTTAATTGTATTTGATTAAAATATCCCCTTTAGTATATTTTTTTGGATTTTCACATACAATAATGCACTTGTTAAGGTTAGCCCAATAATCAAACTAGCTGAAAGGGAACCCTTCACTTTCTGATCACCAAGATCCCGATGTGGGGGAGGTGAGAGCATACGGTGTGAGGGGGTTGTTAGCTATAAACTGAAAATGAAAGTACAATGCTGTAGGTGGCTAGCCGACCATTCTGAAAGTAAATGCTAGAAAGTAAAGTAGGCGGATAACTGACCATGAAAGCTCAACCACCTATTCAGCGGGAGCAATAACTACAACTAAATACTGAAAAGTAAACACTCGACCACTTATTCAGCGGGAGTGAGAAATAGAAAATATAGAATGCTGAAAGTAAATGGCTGACCAGTACTACTGAAATCCGCGTTACAATATGCTCTCTCATACAATGATATTATGATGAAATGTAATTATAATTAAACCCATATGATTTGCAATATTCCTTGCTACAATAATGAGTGTATAGGAAATATAGCAAATGATTACAATAACCAGGTCTGATATAGAAACACAGAAATCTGATTATCAAACCAGCAAGCTATGGTAACACTAAAATGCCCATATCTTCAACAAAAAACCTGCAATCAAACTCAATTTGAAGGAAAATGAACAGCAGATGATAGACGTCCAAATTACATGAGAAAGACACCTCCAAATTTGCTACAAATGATGCGCACGAGTCCCAAGGCAAGCCCCAAGATGGGGCGGCCTCCTAGAGGGGTCAACCTTGTCTAATAAATCCAAATCAGCATTATAAAATCTGAAACTTTGAGAAATGAGGTGCCTAGGCTTAGGAAGTACATAGAGCAATTACCCATAATCAAATAAAAATCACACTAAGAGCTGTAAACAAAAATGTGCTTCAGCCAAGCACAACCAACAATATCAAAACCAGAAAATAACATCAAATTGAATTTTTGTGAAGCTCAATCTACAACCTTTGGATGAAGAAGCAGTCTCAATCAGCTAGGTGTTATCTTTCAAACACGAAACCGATATTAGCTAGGAGGTATGCATTTCTCGAAGTAAGGGGCCTTGAATTCATTTCAGCACCACTTCGACATAATAAGCAATGGATGCCAAATGATGGAGCAAAGCCTTGTATAAATAGCATTCTATGATGACCTCTCAACTTCCTCTTTTCGCTCCAAAAAGGGACGCCCAAGTATTTGAATAATAAATTCAAATAAAACATTTTTGTCTCCACATTCTCCTAGGCATCCAAGGCACAAGAGCAAATAATTAACTTATAAAATATTAAAATACCTCACATGAGGCGTCCACCCTCAAAGCCCACCTTTTAAAACAACCTTAAGTCATTCCGTTAGGCCAAGGTCCCAAAATGATATTCAAATATTAAAATGACTTAAGTTATTCAATTTGTTGAACAAGCCCAAAACTATCTAAGGCCCATATCACCAAAATTGCTCTGCCTGAAATAGAATTGCAGTGCAAAAGTTGAACTGTTGCCAAACATAGCATTGCCATAATTAGCACTTACTAAAAATAGCACACTACTAAATATAGTAAGTGGTCCCAAACTCACTTTAACCACAATTCGAGTAGCCGACGCAACTTACTAAAAATAGTAAGTCCGAAAAAGTCCTCAGATGTAGATGCATGCCACATGATTCTGATGCACTCTGAAAAGCCAGAAAGACCCAGAAACCACTTTGCAAAACAACTGCATGCAAACCCCTTAAAATACCAAAGAAACTTTGAAGTAGCTTGAAACCCTAATTTCACTTCTGACAAGCCTATGGGCATCCGTGATAGGCTGACGAGTAATTGAACTGACTACTGTCGAGAAGGGGACATTACAGTCCGCCCTCCTCGAGATTGCTTGTCCTCAAGCAACTGCAAGTTTGGATGTTGCAAAATATGCTCACCTTCCCACGTAGCATCCTCAATTAGCAAGTTCTTCCATTTCACCAAGTACTCTTTGATTGATCTCCTCAAAGAGTGCTCTCTAACATCAATGATCTCCTCAGGAATCAACACCAATTGTCCTTCTTCATCCAATGGAGGTAAATCTGAAGTAGCAACAACATTATCCCCAAGCGCCTTCTTGAGGCGTGACACATGAAAGACATTATGTACTTTGCTATTTGCTAGAAGTTCTAACTCATAAGCCACTTCCCCGATCCGCCTAATGACTCTGAAAGGGCCATAGAAACGTGGCTTAAGCTTTTCTGCTCCACTCTTCTTGAGAGTAAACTGTCCGTAGGGTTGGAGCCTCAAATAAACTATGTCTCCAACCTTGAAAGTGCACTCAACATGCTGCTGATTAGCATACAACTTCTGCTGATTCTGGGTATGGTGTAGATTATCCTTCAACGATCTCAAGATGTCTTGATTTTTCTGCAACATATCCGTCGCTTGAGGGGCTCTACTATCACCAAACACCAAGTCCACGAAGCTAGGAGCTTTGTAACCATAAAGAGCCATAAATGGAGACATTTTAATTGACATTTGATAGGAAGAGTTGTAACAATACTCTCCCAAATGAAGCCATTTTACCCATGCTTTTTGCTGCCTCGACACATATTTTCTGAGGTAGCCTTCCAACCATTTATTCACTATCTCTGATTGGCCATCCATGTGCGGGTGATAACTAGTGCTTGGAGTGAGCACTATACCACTCAATCTGAAAATTTCTTGCCAAAATGCACTTAGGAACTTGTTGTCCTTATCACTAACAATGTCTCGTGGCAATCCATGCAAACATAACACTTCTTTGAAGAACAACTCAGCTACTTGAGCTGCTGTAAATGAACTAGTGATGGCAAAGAAGTGAGAAAACTTGTCAATCTATCCACCACAACATAGATGCAATATCTCCCTTGCACCTTTGGCAACCTCGTGATGAAATCCATCGCAATACCTTCCCATTTCTGATTGGGAATAGGTAGGGTTTGCAACAAACTAGCTGGAAAAGTGTGCTCATTCTTGTTCATCTGACAAGTTTGATACTCCTTTATGTAGCGTAAGACTTCATCTTTCAGCCCTTTCCATGAAAATCTTTCACGGATCTGCTTATAAGTCTTAAAATACCTTTGATGACCAGCAAGTGGGATGTCATGAAATGATTGCAAAATATTTTTCTTAAGCTTAGATTTTGGCACCAAGAAGATTCTACCTTTATACTGTATCAACCCATCAACCAACTGATACCTTTCATCTTGCAAATGACCCTCAACAATGCTGGTTGCAAATTGATTTTTGGCACAATCAACAACAATTTGCTCCTTCCAATCAACAGTAAGCTCAACTAAAAAATTCAAATGTGGCCTTCTTGAAAGGGCATCAACCACTCTGTTATTTTTCCCTTTGACATACTCAATGTCAAAGTCGTAAGCTTGAAGTTTACTCACCCACTTTTGCTGCCTTTCTTTCAAATTGTTTTGATTCATGAAGTGCTTGAGACTGTTATGATCAGTCTTCACTACAAACTTGCTCCCAACCAAGTATTGTCTGAACTTGGCTAATGTGTGCATGATTGCAAGCATCTCCTTATCATAAATTGAATATGATCTTTTAGCTCCTCCTAGTTTTCTACTCTCGAAGACAATAGGGTGTTTGTCTTGCATAAGAACAACCCCAACTCCTTCACTTGAAGAGTCACACTGCAATTTAAACAACTTGGTGAAGTTGGGTAGAGCCAACACTGGACAAGAGATCATGATTTGTTTGAACTTGTTAAACACTACTTGCGCCTTATCTGACCATAGGAAAGCTCCCTTCTTGGTGAGATCAATGAGAGGGGCGGCCATCTGAGAATACCCCTTCATGAACCTTTTGTAGAAGCCACACAACCCCAAAAACCCCTTCAAATGTGACACATTCTTTGTAGGTGGCCAATCTAAGATTGCTTTGATCTTCTCTGGATCCACTCTAACACCCTTAGAGCTGATGATGTGGCCAAGATAGAGCAGTTCCGTCATTCCAAATTCACATTTTGATTCTTTTGCAAATAAGCATTCAACTTCCAAGATGCTAAACACTTTCTCCAAGTGCTTAAGGTGCTCTTCCCAAGACTTGTTGAAAATGAGAATATCATCGAAGAAGATGAGCATGAACTTCCTCAATTGTTGTCTAAAGATTTTGTTCATGCAAGATTGAAAAGTTGCAGGCACATTTGTCAATCCGAATGGCATGACTAGGAATTCATAATGCCCAAAATGACATTTGAAGGTAGTTTTCTCTATGTTTGATTCACATTCTTATCTGATGGTAACCCGATCTAAGATCAATCTTAGAAAATACATGGTTCCGTGTAGCTCATCAATGAGCTCATCTATCCTAGGGATAGGATACTGGTTCTTGATAGTCTTTTGAATTAGTGCACGGTAATCAACACACATGTGCATTGTGCCATTTTTCTTTTTGACCAGCACCATCCCTGAAGCAAAGGGACTCTTGCTAGGGAAAATATGACCCATATCCAAGAGCTCTTTTATTGCCTTCTCAATTTAATTCTTTTGCTTCTTGGGGTAGTGGTAAGGAGTTGTGATAACCCTCTTCAATTTCAATCAAGTGCTCACAACCTCTTTCAGGAGGTCTCGCAGGAGGTATACTACCAAAGACTTTGATCAAAGACTGAATGTCTGGATGGTAGTGTCTTTTATCTTCCACTAGATCAGCTGGTAAAATCATGCATTCCGCTGCCCACTCTACTTGGTCATGACGAATCAGCCTTTCCATCTTCTTGAAAGACACAATACGAGGGCCTCCATTTGACATCCTTCTTAATACCACCTGTTGACGGGTGTTTTATGACCGCACCAACACAGAATAAAGTTTCCCAACGGATACTCTATCCTCTCTTGATCAAAGTATTTTGCATGCTAAGATTGCTAGAAAGATCATACATTCAACTCCAAGGTTCCTTATGCAAGGGGATAGTCTTAGTTGGCTCAATGTGATTTTGCTGGTTATTCCAAGGGGACTTACACAATTGTTCAATTTGAAGAGAAGCAGTTGCAAGACACAAATGATTTTTTGATAATGCTCAAGTTCCTAAACTAACCGAGAGAATACTGAAAGTAAAAGGATAGGGGCAAGGGGTTCTACTATCTACTCCTAAATGTGGGATACGAGGATCAATTTCTGCAAGCTTCAAACTAGGTTCTGCTTTGCCTCCCTTCGGACAGCCTCTACAAAGCCGGTGCAATCTTCGAAGGATAATGAAAGATGTTCAAACTATGACCTGACATTGCAACACCATCACAACAATGCATACTAACATATGAATCATAATTGAAGTTAAGTGCAAAAGTGTTCCAGTTGACCATGCAAGGCGAACCCACTATCAGTGAGCTCGCTAGTGGTATGGATGAATAAAACTTGCTTAAACCAAACAACGTATTCCACAACTATCAACTACTTTGCATGAAATAAAATCTATTTTATTTTAAACTACTTGAATTGGAAAGACGAAAAAGCCTTGCTAGCTGCTCACAATAAAAGAAGGAATCACCAATCAATGAGAATTCTTTATATCATGAGAGTGTTCACAACAACTTCTTACAAAACCTTCAAAGGGAAAGCTTTCTTTCCTCCTCAATCTAAGCAATGCTAATTTCTAAGCTACTCACTATATGCTCTCTCTATTCTCTAGCTCAACTTTTAATCTAATTATAATTCTAACTGAATACAAATGAGGGGGGATGCCCCTTTCATATCTAGCTCAGTGCAGTGGACGACTCAGATTTCGTTTACAATGAAGGGCTCAAATTGAGCCACATATGCCCTAATCAAGGCTCTGCTCTAAAAACCGCCACAAAGAGGAGTGGGGCAATGAATGCACAAAAGATTCTCCACTCCTCTGCAGGAACCACTACAAGTAATTAATGCCCACCATCTTCTTCCAGAAGATTCTCGTGCAGAAAGGCTTTCTCTGTCCTGCCTGCCAATTCTGTTGTGCTAGGAGGAGGGTAAAAGGGTCTCTAAGATTGTCTCCACAGATAATAAAAATCGATAGGATACGGAGTTATATTGCTCAGTTGTTCGTGTTTAGCCCTCCTGTTGTGTTAATTCTTGGATGCATTTCTTCCTTGTAACTTTCATATTTCATGCCTTAGGCGTTTTTCTTTTCTTCTGTAGGGCTTCTCTTCATGTTCATGGGTGCATTTCACCTTGCACTTAGAAATTTTAACATCACCACCACTGGGCGCATTTGGTACCTTTACCTTGCAATACCTTAGAAAAAATTAATTGTGCTTTGCTCATGAAGGGCGCATTTGGGGTGAGGAGGAGGAAATTTTGTACTTAGAAATTTTCTAGCCAAGCCCCTTTACCTTGGGCACATTTCATACCATGTGCCTCCATTCTCATGCCGTAGGCATTTCCACACCTTAGAAGCTTGGGCGCATTCATATGTATCCACCTCCACCTAAGGGCACATTTAGGGGGGTGGGGAAGAATTTCCCACGCCTTAGACTTTTATTTTACCTCCTCCATGACTTTGTCTTGGAGCGCATTTGGGAGCATGAGCTTCTACTTCACATGACTTAGAACATTTTGAAATCCCTCCTATATCATGGGCGCATTTGGGAGGGTGTGCTCTCATTTTCCCACACAAAAATTTCCATGCCATGTATCTCCTTGAGGGCATGTTTCCACCTTTGCACTTTCATGTGAGGGCGCATATACTAGGTCGAGCTTTTGTTTGAGGGCGCATATGGCTAGGCGTGCTTTTGATTTTCATGCCTTAGAAATTTTGCCAAGGCATTCTCCATGATGGGCGAATTTCACATGGTGGGCTTTCACTTGAGGGCACATTTCAGCCTTTCAACTTCTATTTTCCCATGCCTTAGAGCATTTTGCCAATCTCTCAACTCACCTTGGGCACATTTTACATGGGGAGCTTTCATGTGAGGTCGCATTTTGATGTGTATGCTTTGATTTCTCACGCCTTAGGAAATTTTTAAGCCTTGTCTCCTCTTCATGGCTAAGGCGCATTTGAGAGGTGGTGAACTCATCCTGGTGACTTGCTCGTATCTGAACACTTAGCCAATTTTGTAACTGGTTCGCCCTAGCTTACTATTTTTAGCAAGTCTATGATTTTCTGTCCTCTGCTACTCCTGGCAACCTAAAACTTGCTCCACACGACCCTCATGGGTTAAGTGACTTGTTCATACCTCTTCTTGTTATGCCGGCCTGCTATTTATAGTCAACTTGCTATTTTTAGTAACTTCTTGATTCCTTGATTTCTACAACTCCGTTTGACTTGCAATTTTCCCCATGTGGTCCTCATTGCTTAGTAAACCTGTTTACACCTGCCCCTCGTGCTAACCTGCTATTTATAGGCCTATTCTGGAGGTGACTTACTATAAATAGTAAGTGCTCGGATTGTGCCCAAATTTTACCAGTAGATTGCCTGAAGGATGCTGATCGTGATGGGATGCCCTAAAGCAATAGCTCTTTCCAGATATGTAGTTTCTAACAACATATGCTAGGGGTTTTAACTGTAATTTGATAGCTGTTATATGATTTTATTTAGAGTAAAATCTAAGATCAAACCCTAGGAACTATACATTGGTATTAGAGCAGGAATCTTGCCAACTTGTTGCATGCGAGAGAGATGAAGACTATTCAGGAATCCACTTTAAAAATGTTATAGGAATTGCATAAATATCAGAAGGATTTAGGTTGCATATCAGAAGGATTTAATTGTATGGATGAAGCATTTAGAGAGAATGGCTAAGGTAATAATTAGGAAGCAAGAGGAACTTTCAAATTCAGAGCCACACGATATCATGGAGCAAGAACAAGTGGAACCAAAGAGGCAAGTTGAAGGTAAAGGTTCTTTAGTAGGGTAAGATGTTTTATTGGTTTCTAATGATGGCATGTTTCAGCAAAAGATCGATGTAGTGGAGGTGTGAAGGTTTCCACTTATTAGAGGTGAAGAGCTCAAATTGAAGGAAGATGCACCATCTTTCAAATTTCCACATGATGAGTCATTGATTGTTTTACAAAAGAGCATTGAGGATGAGATTTTGGTTTGCAGCCAAAGGTATAAAAATGTTTCAGATTTGTTGCTCCCTATGTCATCGCAGAATTCTTGTCATCATGGAAAGCATGCCAAAATGGGTGATAGAGTAAGAGATACAACTTGCAGCATAGGGCATGTGCACTATTTGTTTCAAGTTCCAAATTGTTTTTATCCAAGTAATCTCTTTTGGGATCAAAGAGGATAGAGGCATTGGTGCCACTATTAAGTTTTCCATCTCTTGCATTTGGAATGAAAAGAAGTTTATGTGGAATCACATAGGTTTTTTTTGTACATTCTATAACCCCATTGTTTGTGAGTCCAAACTGCATACAGGATGTGTGACATTCTATGATGGCCTCACTATTTCTTGTATCATGAAGTCACAACTACTACTATCACATTGAAAGGACACAAGGTATGCAAATATTTTTATATCATGGATCTAGAGAGAATCAGAAAATTTTTGGACTTGCAATGGCTATGTCCTATTGAAGAGCTAATTATGGAGAAGAAACAAGAATGAAAGGCCACTATGAAAATGGTTTCCAACTTTAGATCTGCTGTTTTCAATAATTCTGGCTACTACAATTCACTATGAGCAGTTGAACACGTGTTTTCCATCACAAGGTTGCTGATTTTGAAGGGTTTCAGAAGTATACAGCTCTTTGTGGGAGGATTTTCAGCTACCATTCATTTATTTCCAGCTTCCAAATTGTCAATAATGCTGATTAATGACTGCCATACCAATTTCATATTGCTGATTTCAGTCAAGTACACCAGCACACTAGCTGATTTCATGAGTTTGACAGCCCATGGTACGGTGATAAGAGGATAAATTCTCATGAATGCAAGGGTAGTACCACATGAGCATGATGAGATGAATGCAAATTGAGATATTTGTGCAAGGGACTACCAACAAAGCACAGGGAGGTCAAGCTATTTCACAGCAAATGCATTCCCAAGACATCTATGTACCTAATTTTCAACCCTAACATTGCTGTTGTCATTGTTATCGCTACCACAGTATTTCATTGGCATTCACACAATTGCTCTTGAAGGGATTTCCAGCCATGGGTAAAAGCAATTGTCAGTTGAAAACCGCTTCTACATTGATCACGTGGCTGATTTTGGCATAGCTTTGCCATATTTACAGCTGTTGCATTAATTTTATGGTACTGGTTTTAATGATCCTAGTCATAGACAGCAGTGGATTAATGCATTTTGAGAGGATTTCCTTGCATGGTAATGTTAGTGAAAGGGTTTGGTTATGGAAGACACATTCCAGCCATCCTAGTATTGAATTGGATGAGATCCTAAGTGATTCATGGGTGTTACGATTTATTTCTAGCTGATTCACATTATGTTTTGGAAGACAACCTACAATAGCATTACGGGTCTTAGTGGGGCTCAAGGATATAGACATGGAACTCAAACAGTTGGTTGGGATCTTTCATCACATAAGAAGAACAAGTGGCCACCACAGCTTGCCAACACAGTTGATGGATACATGGAAAGCAACGACTTCTATGTCTTGAGAGGGTTCACTAAGAAGTTGAAACCCAAGGGAGAGGAGGTGGAACTTCAAAGTGTTGAATGACGAGATGCAATAGTTGATATGGTTTTGTGGATGGAAGAACATTAGGTGACAATCACAACTTCTTCCAAAGGTGAGATGCACAAACCATTAACATACCTAGACACTAGCTTAGTATCACCTTCCTAATGACCAATGTAGATGCATAGTCTATAAAACTCCATGCACACCTTCATGATTGTGTCCCTTTGGCTTGGGTTTTGGTGCATCTTGTATAGATTTGGTGCATCTTGTATAGAGTTGGTCTAAAATTCTCCTTGAATTTATTCAACATGCAATCCCACTATGAGATCTTGCACTTCTCCCTCTACACATGATTCTTTTAGATCAAGCCCTGCCACAAGGCAACATTCCCCTTCAACTTTGTGGTGTACTTGACACTTTTTAGGTCCTCAATTGCTTTGAAGTTTGAACTTGAAATATTTCTATAGTTTAGTGATTCAAATGCCCAACTCTTTTGGATTTAAGCTTTTCAAGTAGCTTGGGATATCAAACCTTGGCTTGCTCTCAGCTTTCCTCTAGGTGATTGCAAATCTTTCATCTGTTGTGATGTCCTCCTCAACATTATTTGGATCCATATCACCATCTTGTTTTGCAATCTCCCCTCTCATCTTTGTTGAGACCTTCCATCGCTATTAGACCTCTACTGTGTAGTTATGATGATGTCGAGCCAAGCTCGAATGAATCTCATTTCATTAGCTAGATCTGCAGTATGAGCCGCTTGAGTGTTTCTCATACCTCCTCTTCCAACTTTGTGAGCCGTCTTCATTGGTTCAGTTGCAATGCGACAAACACTTACACATGCTTATGTTAATGAAACTCTTGTGGGCTCACCTTTAGGACTCATAAGGTTTGCTTTGATACCAAACTAGTGCAGCAACTGAATGTGAGTCAAGTGAACAATCGTGAATGAGCACACAAAAAGTCTCAACTAAGAAGAATAGTGCAGACTGAACAATAAAATGACAATTTAATTGTGGACATGAAGGAATGACAAATGGGCCACCTATATGTGAAACCCAATCACACTATGTTACTGAACCACCTAGGAGAAATATAAACAAAGAGTCTCTATGTTTACAATCAAATTAGTCTAAGTACTACCCAAAACCTAATCATTGTCAAAATCAATGTTCTTTATATATTCAATTCTTAAACCAAACCCTTTACTTTTTGAAGGATCAGACATCTTGGATGTCCAAAACATCCCAATAAATAATGCCATCATCAAATCTGATTTATATTAACATGGAAGATTGGAGTAGGTCATTGCCATAAATGTGCACCTAGGAGGAAATTTCATCAGTATGGGTTTGATTTGCAAATATAAGTACTGGCATTCCTTGCTAATTTTCTAATTTGATCTTCTTTTGAACTTCTAGAATTGACAAGCCATAAGAAGATCTAATTGCTGCTATCTGATATAAATATTCTAACAAAACGGCTAACCATAGATTACACATAATTGACAGTTAATCGCCGATTGAAAGATTAATCGCCAACTTTTCAGAGAAATGAGTAAATGCTACCTTTAATCGCCAATATGAATAGTGACACTGAAAATCATTTTTTTTTATTAATCTAAAGCTATCTTGCGTCTGTATCAGTGCAAGACGATTAAACGAATCTCAGCCGTCATCATTTTTAGCCATTTTTCCGACTGTTTATCTTCATTTTTTTGCTGCTTTCTCCATCACTATTGGTTTCCACTCCTCCAAATTCTTCCGCGCTAGTATTGACCATTCACTCCAATTTGGCGAGCTACAACTTCAAAATAAGGTTTCGAGTCTTTGACGAAGGTTTTAGAGTATGTTTATTAAAATGAAAATTACGGCCAAGATAATAATAAAATAATGAGCACATTTAGGTTTTAACATTAGGAAATCCTTTATCCTACGTAGTTAAGTATATATTAGCATAATTAATATATAATATATATTTTATATAATAAAAAATAATTATACTACTTATTATTATTATATATTATATTCATTAAGAAAACTATTAAATACATATTATAATTAATAGTTCATGATTATTATATTTTTTAATAATACAAATGAGCACTTTTAGTTTTAACATAACAACATCAATAGTTAAGTATATATTAGCATAATTAATATATGATGAATATTTTAAAGTTTTATATAATAAAAAAAAATTATAAATATTATAACTATACTAATTATTATTATATATCATATTCTTTAACAAAACTGTTAAATATAGATATAAAACTATTATAATTAATAGTTAATAATTATTATATTTTTTTATATAATACAAAAAATTCGTCGAGTATTTGCCGAGTCAAAAATTTTGGGCTTGCCGAGTACTCTCTGATTCCGAGTATGTAAACTATGCGGCTAACTGCCTTGACATTACAAAACCTATGGATATTTCTAGGGTGTGTGCATGAAATAGGTTGTGCGGTGGCAACATGGATACATGAGGCTATGTGGTTGTGAGAGGAATTCCAGAGTAAGGAGAGACAATGGCCAAGTTTTGTGCCAAGAAAGACTTTTGCATAAGGTAAGAGGCACTTCATTAAAAAGGTGCCACTAAATAAAGGGTGCATGAGACACTAAACATTGTCCAGACAAACAAGGTGATATGTGTGCACAAGTTAAGCTTGTGCTCAAACAAGCTACCACAACAAAAGACATGCACAAGTGAAGCTTGTGCACAGGCAACTGCAAACACAATTTTGGTTTGTTGATAATAAATAGCATCGGTCAGATAATGGACTTTGATCTTGCATTTGATACAAGTATTAATTAAATGGAGAGACATGCCTCTTGAGCCGACATGTCTCCACTTTGAGGAGACACATCCACTCATGGGACGTGTCTCCCACTTTGATATAAATATCTACTCCTTCCTCACTTAAACGATATGGAAATCAATAGATGTTGTTTACTTGTGAGGATCAACAGTTACAGAATGAAGAATTTAATCATTTCATCAACATGGTATCAGAGCCACAGTAGGAAAGATTCGATTAAATTCAAGTCAGATAAGAGCGTAGCTTTCATCTCTCGACTTTCACATCAGAATCTCTCTCTACCTTCGGATATGAGTTCTGGCAACATTCAGAAACGTTGGCCATGCTGTCGAGTCTGCATTTGAAGCTTGAGGGATTGATATTTACTATTCCCGTGTATACGGGCATGAGGAACTGTGCGTCCACCGTAGGTGTAAGGAACTGTGCGTCCATCGCGGGTATGAGGAATTGTGTGTCCACCGTGGGTGTGAGGAACCACAGGACACGATCGCGACTCTCAAAATACTCGACATCACCTGAAGGCACCTTCCTGTGTGGAGCGATAAGTCTATCTTCATTACCTCGAATTGTAACATTCCTTTATGCGATTGTCTTGATACATAACTCGTGCAACCTCCATCCTTGCTGTCGAAATTGTTGTGATTGTGCTTGTGATCCTAACCTGTGATTGGGTGCGATCATACCAACGGTCACGTTGTGGTGACCACAAATGTATATTGGTAAAGAACGACCACTATTTGATGTCAAAGGGGTGTTCGTCTGAAGGTATCGGGACTTGAGATGGAGACTAGATTCGTTGTCTAGGGGCTTTGGCTAGCGTCCTTCTAAAGCCATTGTTCAAAGTTCTATGGATACAAATCAGTGGTTGGTTGCAAAAGTGCTTCATTGCTATGGCCGAGTCCATAGGCTCTGGCCACACCTATTCACACATCGCACCCAATTCAGATTTCGTGCGACCAACAAATACATTTCATCTGACTGCCAAGGCTTCAAGTCTACCTGAGCGATATTCACTACACCACTGTAAAAGCGCAACTATCATCGTCGAACTCCTCTGGTGCTTGAGACCACTCAACTATCGTTCCTAGCGAGATCGTGTGTCAATTGGGTGCTAGGTTGCATCGGAGACCATTATCTAAACATGTGCACCAGTCAAGAGTCACAATTACATCACGGAAAGACTAAGGTGAACTATGTCATTCACGATTACTCACCTGGACATTCACTACAAGCCATCCTAGTGATCTCTATCCAGCGTTGGCATTGGTGGGGGTGTGAACAGAACATCCAGATCTGGTGGAGCCATGTGAGCTTGACTGGGTGCCAAGCTGCAATGGAGCAACATCCTCGGGATCCGCATACCAGTTTGAGAGTCATTGTACATTAACAGGAATTCCTAAGGTGGTCGTGTGGAAGCAATTGTTGCTAAGTCATGGTAATGACTTGATTGAGTCCCAAAAAGATTGAAGGCATGCATTACAATTTGTCGACATCAGGCATTTTGTGAATCCTGAATGGGCTCTCAAACAAAAGTACAGTTTGTCACTATTGGACGAATTACGAGATAAGTATTTGTTTTGTTGTTGTTTATATTCTTTCTATGAATCTCAGTTTGCTGAGTTGTGCAGATTTGATAAAATTTATGAGTGATAATCTTATCCATCTCTAACTCTCTGGGTGTTGCTAGTAAGTGTGTTGCATCTGTTTCATAATCTGGTGGATTGCAGCTGAAAACAGAGTGCGTCGTAAAATTTGAACGGTCAATGACCATGTTCAAATTTAATCCTGCAAAGGACCTATGTTCAAGCCTTGAAGATGTGTCCAGTATTTGCATCCATCAAAATGTTTAAAGAGATAAGTATTTTTTATTGAGTTATATCATTTATGGTGGATCTTGTAATTAGTAAAGAGAGATAGTGGCTTCTCTTGAAATTGTGTTCACTAGCATAAGATCCTTTGAAGATTTCATGTATTCATGCTATAACCTGAGATAGTAAACCTTGTATGATTCTAGCCTTGATATTTCTTTGGATAATTATAAACTGTTAGTAATCTCTCTAAAATGCTTCCAGGACAGATCTAGGGGCAAGAAGGTGATGAGAGATTGCTCAGTGATGAAAAGCTTGAGGCATCTTGTGAAGAAGTCATGTCGACCAAAGAAATGATCAAGCGTGAAGTCACAACTTGCAACCATGGGATTGAGTTGGTGGCTAGAGGGAGTTCACTTCCAGAAGTCTTCTTTGCAATCTCTGAAGCAGGGATCAAGAGGGAGTTATATGACTCACTAAGAAGAAGTGAAGGTTGCAGTGTTGCAAGGCCAAGTGTTAAATCTTTGAAAGACATCTCTTCGAAGAGGATGCATTAACCCTCAGAAGTGATCTGGGATGAGGTTGAAGAGAACAACCTGAATCTCTACAAAGGTGAAAGTTGGAAACCATTTCTCTAAAGCAAGTATTACAGACGATTTTGGACGAGGAGGTTAGGAGGCTGATGCAAGTAATTAGAGCTTCAGAGGGAGTCACATCTTGTAATGCAAAATTCTCTGAGATAGAGAGATATGAGGTGAACGCCCTTGTTCATCTTTGAGACTGAGATGAGACGTGATGTTGAGAGACTCCATGACGACAGGTCCCAGGATCTAACTTCAGAAGAGCCCCTAGCACCCGCAGTGTGGCTTAAAGGGGGGGTGTTGGAAATAAGCCACACCCGGACTGACAATGGGCTGGCCACAAGGGGCCAGTAACTAAGTTGATAGAGCACTCCTGCTGCAAATGGAAGCTCCTAGTGAATGCTCTAAACCAGTTCAGGTGTGAGCCAAAGGAAATTCACCTTATGGCTGTAAAACATATATTGAGATATCTTCAAAGGCACTATTGGATACAATCTTCTTTACATAAATGACCAACTAGATCAACCTGGATACTTTGATTCAGATTGGGCTATGATCTCTTGGATCTGTAGAAAACAGTCTTTTGTAGCACAAAGCTCGACAAAAGTTGACTACAATGCAGCCTCTATGGGGGCAAGAGAAGCAGTTTGGCTTCGTAAATTGCTTGTGGGACTCCTTGATCTAAGCACATTGAGATCCCCTATCATTATGTAAGAGATATGGTGGAAAGGAAAGTGATCCAGTTGGAGTATTAGTTCAAATGTTTAAACAACAGACATACTCAACAACTTCTCTCCAGAGTTAAGGTTGAACTCTTCGGGAAGAAAACTTGGTATGTAATTTGATATTATGTTTGAAATTCAAAATTGTTTATAAGTTGTACTAATATATAAAGATGTTTAATGTGTAAATTCTTTTGTCATGTGTGTGACTCCATGACCTTATGGGCCTACTCCCCCTGTGTACATTATTGAAAAGTGACGATCTTTCTAATAATGAACACGTGTATGTAACATTGTAAAGTGACGACTCTACAATGTTGGACTATCATGATAGATATCATGTGACTTGATATCTGTGGACATGTCATGATAGTATCTCTTGGACACTTTGATGGATATCATGGGACTTGATGTCATCTGAAGATCATTGTGATCCTTAAGAGATAATCATGGTGGATAATTATATCCGTGGATATGCCATGAATTATGGTAGACATCACGTGACTTGATGTCAATGCACATACCATAATGAAGATGTGTTATGGAGAATGTCATGTGATTTGACACCTTCAAAAGCATACCATATCTTCTGATATCACGAGTTAGGTGATATCATTTTTTCTTGATGGAAGTTATCCTCCCTAGTTAAAGAGGGAGTGTTGAATAATGAAGATGTGTTATGGAGAATGTCATGTGACTTGACACTTTCAGAAGCATACCATATTTTCTGATATCACGAGTTAGGTGATATCACGTTTACTTGATGGAAGTTATCTTCCCTAGCTAAGAGGGAGTATTGCATAATAAAGATGTGTTATGAAGAATGTCATGTGACTTGACACCTTCAGAAGCATACCATATCTTCTGATATCACGAGCTAGGTGACATCACTTTATACTTGTTTGAAGTTTATCCTCCTCGCTAAGAGGGAGTGTTGATAGTAAATAGCATCGGACAGATAAAGGACTTTGATCTTGCATTTGAAACAAGTATTAATTAAATGGAGAGACATGCCTCTTGAGCTAACATGTCTCCACTTTGAGGAGACACATCCGCTCATGGGACGTGTCTCCCACTTTGATATAAATATCTACTCCTTCCTCACTTAAACGATATGGAAATCAATAGATTTTGTTTACTTGTGAGGATCAACAGTTACAGAAAGAATAATTTAATCATTTCATCAACATGGTTGATGCAAGATTGTGCCAACCAAGGATGCTTCTGCATCACATGGTTAACAAACTTGAGTTTGATTAGTGAAGTAGCCACACAACATGTCAATCATAGTGGATTTTATCAGATGGAAGAACCCATTGATTGGACTTGTGACTTGGCAGGATGAATAAAACATGTGGAAGCATCCACAACTTTCAATTGTTGAGGGCAACAGTTTTTTGAAGGGGCTTCAAGTTTCTTGTATTGTCTATGCAGCCAGCAGGATACACGTTTGACTGTATTAATTTCAAGCAATGACTTCCAAATGCACTAAGCCAAGAGATGAATTACACAATTGTAATTCCAAACTGTTTATTTTAGATCAAAGAAACCCATAAGGCCCTAATTAAGTCAACTATCAAAAATGAAAAACCTGACAATCTACTAAAACATTACTGCAAGGTTATATGTGCCACATGTTGACTATTCCATAACCCAATCACACAATGTAAGTAATAACATATATATGACTACTCATAAACTTGGGCAATGTCTATGCAGCCAGCAGGATGCACGTTTGACTGTATTTATTGACTGTATTTATGCATGTTTGAATGTAAGTAATAACATATATATGACTACTCGTAAACTTGGGCAATGTCTATGCAGCCAGCAGGATGCACGTTTGACTGTATTTATTCATGTTTGACTGTATTTATTAATAAATACAGTCAAACGTGCATCCTGCTGGCTGCATAGACATTGCCCAAGTTTATGAGTAGTCATATATATGTTATTACTTACATTGTGTGATTGGGTTATGGAATAGTCAACATGTGGCACATATAACCTTGCAGTAATGTTTTAGTAGATTGTCAGGTTTTTCATTTTTGCTAGTTGACTTAATTAGGGCTTTATGGGTTTCTTTGATCTAAAATAAACAGTTTGGAATTACAATTGTGGAATTCATCTCTTGGCTTAGTGCATTTGGAAGTCATTGCTTCAAATTGGCTCAAGTTTCTTATTATTTACATTTCAGCAGTTTTATTTTTGATCTGTTTGTCATTCTCTTCTACTCTACCTCATTTTTATTTGATATTTCTGAGTTCTCTGGATCTTTACTGTTTCAGTTGCATAATAGAAAAATGTTGTTACATGCTCACTCTCATTTTAGGATATTACAAAGCATTTATGAAAAATATTGAAGCATCTTATTTGCTGGTAATCATTTGCATGAAGGAAACAAATATTTTTACACTGTTCCCCTGGAAATGGCCAAGAAATGTTTCCAGCCATTTCCTTAAGACTTCTTGCATGTTTCCCCTAAACAGTTTTTAAAGGGAAATGGAGGAGAGGCAGTCCTGGCAGTTTTTGTGTGAACTATTCAAATATCAGAGCGACTCCTTTTTAAACAGGCAAAAGCTTTTAGCATGGAGTCATTTATCTTTCTCACTTTGGGCATTGCTTATTTTCTAAACCACTAGGCTTGTGTTTGGAGTCAGTTGCTTGGCTATTCCATCAGCTTCTTATGTCTTGTAGGATTTTCCACTAAGTTCTAAGTGGTGCATGATAGATATTTTAGGTAGTTGGAATAGAACTTAATACTATTTACAGGGACAGGCAGATGAGCTACCCAGATTTTTAGATTTTAAATTACCATCTCTGCTAAGGCATCCAAGTCAATTTCTTGCTTGAGGTAATGCTGTATGAAAAAGAAGCACATGCCATTTAAATTTACACGGTTATCTGTTATACTTATTCATATGATTGTGGGTGTTCGAATGGTAAGTTATTGGTTATGGATTAGGTGTATATGCCATTTCTTTTTTCTGTGATAAGAACCTGATTGCAATGTGTGTTCAATAAATAAAAGTCCTATCTACATGCAATTTGTATCTAATGAAATTATCATTACGTCTTTTTTTAACTGCTGTATACAACAATGAATTCTTGTAGAGGACATAGAAATACTGGGATGTGTATATTGAGGACCAAATACTGGCATCTAGAGACAACAAAGTTCCTCCATTATTTTCCTTAAAGAGATTACATGTTTTCTTGTTCCTTCTTGAACTTGAAGTTTATTTGCACATTTTGCGTCATTCATCTAGAATGATAATTTGTATTCTGAAGACAGTATTAATGATTTCAAATTGTGTTTTTATATTAAAAGATTGTTTCTTTTGATGCAGATTTTGGACACAAATCCTCAACTCTTTTTCCATCTACAACAACAAAGGTTGATAGAGCTTATACGCAATGGTAAACTAGAAGAAGCACTTGAATTTGCACAGGAGGAACTAGCTCCGAGGGGAGAAGAAAATGTAATTATCTGTTTTTTTCTCATCTTTTTCAAGCTTGATCTGTTTTGTGCTTTAGCTCTTTTTGATGCATTAGTTATGTGTCTCTCTCATCTGTAAGTCATCAATTTACTATCTCCTTTCATCTGTATACTTTTAATTGCTCTAAAGTAATACCCTTGCAAATGAAAGGTCAATGGTGTAATAATGCAATGCATCAACAAGAAAATTTTCAGGACAATTTATTTTTGGCATTTTATTAATTTTCCTTAACAGTCGTATTCTTTGTATCTCAAGGAATTAAAGAATTTAGAATCTGTTTCATCATAAATCTATTTAGTGTCATGCCCCATCCATGTTGGCCAACTTGTATTTCAAATATAGAAACAAAAAGAAGTGTTTTTTAGCACTAGATTCTATATATAAATATAAATAAAATAATAAAATAATAAATATTAATAAAGTTAAAAAACTTAAATTTACATTTGTTTTGCGCCAACCTGATTTCCCAAGCCCCCCCTAGTGGCAGGTATTAATGACGAGTTTGTTTTCTTTCGGAGGTATAGAATTTTGGATTCAAATACTACTGTCAAGTTTTATGAACCTGCTCTGCTTTCCAAGATGAAAACCACAGTTGCAGTGTGAGGTAGGACACAACCCCTATGCTCACTTTGGCAATTTCACCTAGAAATTGCTGACCGCACCGAAAACTGTTCTGTTGGTTAATTTTCAGGAATTGTGGCTTGGATTGAAGGTTCAGAAGAAGGGCGTGTGAGACTTGAGGAATTGCAGCCTGGTTATTGCTGAAGACACCCTGAATTTTTGAGCGCTGAAGTGCTGAAGGCAGACCCCTATGGACAAGATCCATATTCTTGGTGACCAGCGATATTGGCACTGTTGGTGCAAGTGCCCAACCTATTTCCATGGGGCAGAAAATAAGGAAACTAAACAGCAGTCCAGGTAGATCAAGTTACAACAGACCTACAACTGATACAACCAGATTATCTCTAGATCTGAGTCATAAGTATGTGGCAAAACATAGGCAATGGTAGTTGCTATCTTGTGCCCTATGTTTGACTTAGGAATGATACACCTATAGGTGCTGAGCATTTGATGATAATTTTATCGGACCTGGAGGGTCTAATTGTAACTGATTTTGTTTATTCAAGTTATAGAAAAGTCAGAACATTTGTTTCCATGTTTACCTGTTAATGAAACTGTGATATGAAATAATAATTGTTGGTACAACAAATTCAAATTGAATGTCTCTTGTTTATGTGCTATCTTTTGGGTGTAATAATCCATAGCAGAATACATTAGATCATCAAAGTGGTATAATAATCCATAGTAGAATACATTAGATCATTACTTTGGTCTCAGAGCAGGCAGACCTGCCAGCTTGTTGGGTGAGTGTTGTGCATGTAGTTGAGCCAAAGGGATCAGTGGGCCTTAGAGAGGGAGAGAGAAATTAGAAGCAGTCGTAGTCAGGGTCTGGAATTGGAAGTAGAGGCAAGAAGATGTCAGACTAGGATGAGGATTAGAGAGCTTTCATGCAAGTCCTACAACAAATAGCACAAAGGCAGGAACAAATGGCAAAACAATAGGAGAAAATAAAACAAATACTCTTCCAAATGTTGCAGTTTGGAAGGTGAACAACAGCTCCAAATCTGCAATCTTGTCCAATGCCACTCCATAGAATAGTTTCTGGAAGGCCACAACCCCAATCCTGACTCAATACCTCACAATTATGAATTTCACCTGGATCCCATGTCTTGTGGTCATCACCAACCATAACCATGAAATCAGGAAGTGTTTTATCCCCCATCACAAAGAGTGGATTATCAAAAGTGGAGTCTGTATCTCACTCAAAAAGAGGATTATCAGTAAGCTGAAAAATATTTCTATTTTCTTGACCCAACTGTCCCTCTTGTTGTTCCAACACTGCTCTTGCCAAGGTGGGATTTTTCTCTAAATCAAAATCTACATGAAGCCTATCAAACTCATCTACTACTTGCTTGATTTCCTTAGCTCTTTCCTCATTTTCTTGCTCCTTAAACTGTTCTCGCAATAGCTAGCTGGATTTTTGCTTCTTGAAGAGCCATTTGAGTACTTTCCAAAGAATCCTTAGTAGACTTGAGCTCAAAGGTGAGCTTATCTACTTCTTGCTCTTTTCCTTTCAATGTGACAATAACTTTTTTTGCAAGCATTATGGAATGATCCCTGTCTGAAAGTAAGTTCAAGAAATCTGATTTCGTAGATCCCAAAGTTTCTTTGACTAGCTGCAAATCTGCAAGAAAGGTCCCTCCTTCGATGCCTTTTTGTCTCCTCTCAATTTGGGCCTTTCAAAAGAGATCCTCAATGAACTGGTGTGTGCAATCAAAACGTGTCAGGGCTTTGGAGGGACTTTAGATGTGGGCAAGTAGGTCACCACATGTTTGATTGTCTAGATGTTGGGTGTCTGCATTTTGCATAGGTTGAAGAGGCAAGCCCAACAAGTAACAAAGCATAAAGTGCAATCCGTATGGCTAGAGAGAACTTGATGATGCATGAGGTTTTGTTGAAACCCAACTGCAAAGATGACACTCTATGGTTAAGAAAGAACCTGATTTTAACTAAGTGCAAGTTGGGAGGAATTTGTTGCAAGTTGATTATTGATGGAGGCAACATTGACAACTCAATGGTGGTATGAAAATTGGCATTGAAGATAGTTACACATTCTACACCATATGGAGTCTTTTGGTTGCAAAAGAGACAATTTATGATAGAGCAATGCCAACTTACTTTTTTGTTTGGGTGATACATGGATGAGGTATGGTGCCACATGATCTTGATGGATGCCTATTATGTTTTTGGGATTGTGGTAGTAGGATTGATGCATAATGCATGATGGGTACAAGAGCACCTTCACTATCAAGAAAGATGGGGAGAAATTTGAGTTACTTCCCATGAAGGCCAAAGAGGAGTTAGAGTGGAAGGGAAAAATGTTGCTATTGTCAACGAAGAGTTCCTAAAAAAGGTAGGAGACTTGCAAGGCTGCTATTCACTAGGTGTAAAGCATATGCATAATGTATTTTAGAGCTTTAGGGAGCTAGAAGTCATTGCACTGCTTGATTTCATAGATGTGATTGGCAAAGGAATGCCAAATGGATAGTTGTTGATGTGCAACATCTCACATTGCATGATTTTGATTCTAGGTTCTAATTTGACAAACAAGTTGTTGCACAAAATGAGACTTGACATGATTGTGGAGTTGAACAAGCAAGTTGAAGAACTACTAGAATGAGATTTGATAAGGGAAAGCTTGAGTCTTTGCACAATGCCTACAATATTTGTGCCAAAGAAGGATGAATAATGGAGGATGTGCATAGATTCTTGCATGATCAACTAGATCACCATCAAGTACAACTTTCCATGTTGCACATGAATGGCTTGATGGATTGCTTGAGTGGAGTATGCTATGTCTCCAAGATAGACCTCAAGTGTGGATATTATTAGATAGAGATGAGGGAAGGAGATGGATGGAAGACTACATTTAAAATGAATGTATGGTAATTCCATTTGGGTTGATAAATGCATCAAGCATGTTCATGATATTGATGGACAAAGTTTTGAAGTTGTTTCTTGATAAGTTTGTGGTTGTTTATCTTGTCAAACTCTTTTTGTTTAGCAAGGGAGGAACATGTTGTGCACCTACAATAGGTGTTGGTGCAATTGAGGAGAGAAGACTTGCACATTACTTTGATGGAATGTAGCTTCATGAAGGAGCTGGCATACTTGGGATTCATATATCTTGAGGAGGATTGCATATGGATATTAAGAAGGTTTGTGTGATTGATGAGTGGCTTGAACTAAAAAGTGTGATGGAGGGCAAAAGTGTACATGGGTTGGTGAGCTCCCATTAGAAGTTTATCAAAAACTTTAGAGGCATTTTGCACCCTTGATGCATTGCATATGGAAGGGCAGGTTTGAGTGGACAATTGTTGCTTCTAAGAGTCTTGTTCTATTGAAAAAGGTCTTATGCTCGAGCTCCCATACTTTGGAAAGGTGTTTCAAGTTGATTGCAATGTTGGTGAAATGCTAATGAAACAACAACTAATGTTCTGTTGAGTTAGAAAGGTAGACCAATCACATATTTTAGCAAGAGGTTAAATGAGGCTATACAATGCTATTGAGTCTATGACTAGTAATTCTATGCCATAGTGCAAGCTTTGTGTTAGTGGAGGCTTTACTTGCTGCCAAAGGAGTATGTGTTGTATATAGGTCTCTACATGTTGAATTTTATTAATAGTGAGGATAAACTTAATCAAAGGCACATGAGGTGAGTAGAATATTTGTAGGGTTATTCTCTACTTTCTTTAGATATCCAATCAAGAATGTTTGGGCCTTTTTTTTTAGGAGGCCATCACTCTTTGGTGCAAAGCCTTACATGAGGGCTCTTCAGATTCTAGAGTCCCTAGGTTGATCACCCCTCTCTTCTAGCACATCTAGGAGATTGATAGATTTAAATGGCCTTTGGATATTAGTGTCTCTCATAGTGGTTGCCTCGACATTTTCCTTCTTGACATCATGATCTTATTTATTTTTGATGGTGAGGTTCAACTTCTTGTTGGCATAGATCTACTCCTCTCCAATCACCTGCCCAACTAGAGGGATAGGTGCACATTGCGAGATTTTTCACTAATATAAGTTTTACTTTGGCCTTGAATGTTAGATGCGATCCTAGAGACAATAACTTGCTTGATCCCCCCGACCCTCTACATTCCTTGATGAGGGTTCCTTCAGACTGATTGATGATGGCACTAGTGACTTAACCATTTCTAGTCTAGACAATGATATTTGGAGATCACCAAATTTTCTTAGTGTTTTCTCTTAGGAGTTCTTGTACCCCCTTCTTGGGTATATACACTAGTTTCTTGACCACTTTTGTGGGTGATTTCTTGTTCTTTCCTATTTCTTTGCTATTGTTCTCCTTTTTGGGGTCTTTCTAGGCTTCTCTTTCTAGAATTTTTTATTGTAAACATATATAATCTTGAGTCCCATTGACCTACTTCTAGTCATCCGTGGACATTAATATAATTTCTTTCTTTCTTCTCTTATGTTGAAGCACTGCACAACCAAGACCGACAAGGTTGCAAATGCCTTAAACATAGGGTGGGTGTATTGTCTAAAAGGATTGTAAAAGTTTAAACTATTTTATATCCATATGAAATTTGACTTTTGTATTGCCTTTGGTTAGCTTGTAGTCATTAGTTAGTTCATCTTTATTCTTTTAATCATGTCAACCAAGTCTTCATTTGTCAACTTGCAAAGTCATTTGGTCATGTTAGATTTAGGATCAGAAATGAAAGCAATCAGAAAATGCAACACATAAGACAATGAACACAACAAGATACCCCGGGAAAACTCTCCTACTCGAGGGAGAAAAAAACCCAGCAAATATATCTCTTATATATTGAAGGAATAAGAGCAGAAATCTGCTTACAACTCAAGCCCAACACAATGCCGAATTTGATACAATGAATAATAGCACCTCTCCTAGATGCAAAGATACAAATGAATATGTTTCTCCTTGAAATCGGTCTGCTGCTACAAGATGATGATCTGCTACTACAAGATGATGATCTGCTGCTCAAGTATGAACTTCTTCTAGGAATGATGAATGAACTTGACCATCAAATGAATGATCATCACCTTGTATTTATACAAAACTAGGTGACTCTTCATTTGGGTTGGCCTCTTTTAAGAAACAAGGTGACTCTTCATAAAATTATTATATATAGCAAGTCCGACTTGCCTTGGTATTATTTGTCCATCATTTTTAAATTTGAGAGAAAGATATCTCTTACTGCTATAACATCAACAAGTCATAGTTCATTTTTTCCATTGAGCATTCTCGCAAATTGTCTGAGGTTGAATTATTTTGAGTAAAGGATGAAAGGGTTTGTAATTGATGATGACTTCAATAGTGGAAATAAGATGGATATGGCAAAGGATGGGCTTTGAAATCAACAATATTGAAAACTGGATAAGTGAACTTCTCCAACAACTTATTTGAGTTTCAAAGTTAGCAAAGATCCATGCCAAGGCAAAATGCATAGACAAGTCTTACTTGGCACACTTTTCAAGTGGCATAGCCACCTCAAAGTTCTACTTGATATGAGGGAAAAATGATAAAGTGATGAAGGAAATGCACCCAAAGTGAAGTTGTTTAAATTATCAAAGCTTGGCACATGGACTAAGTTGCTTGTCCATTGCTAGATTGTGCTTTGAGATGGCAATGTTATTCAAAAATCACCCCTAGCGAAGAAAAAGTATAATCTAGTAAAACAAGTGTTATTTCAAGGAGGCAAAGCCAAGTTAGAATCTTGCCAAAATACTTAGAAATGGCAAATGCATTATGAATCTTAGCCAAGGAAGAAAAATATGCTGAAGTGATAGTAGGCATGTTTTAGGAGTGACAAAGCTAGATGAAACTCATGCCCAAAGTGGTAGTTCCTTTAGTGGTCCACGGCTAAAGACAAAACACTTAGAAATCAAGTTTTTGACACATTTTGGGAGTGGCATTGCCACGTTAAAGTTCAGACAAAGTTCTCAATGGTAAACTGTAAAATGGTTACTCAATTTTTTCTTGATTTTAACACCAATTATAATGCAACATGCACCTGTTAAGGTTAGCTCCAAAACCAAAACGATGCGGAATAGTAACTCTAACCAAGAATGCGCCCTAAGACCGGATGAGGGAGGAGGGGCAGGCATATGTTTAGAGGATCCCTAGGATCTAAATAACTCAATAACTGTAACTGATTACAATTGAAAGAAACTCAACGCCAAGAATGCACACACAATCCCAAGGAAGGAGAGGTGTTGTCATATGGCGGAGAAAACTAAGCAAATACTAAAATGAAGTTACAGTTGAAAGTGGAAAGATAAAACTCAACGCCAAGAATGTTCACCAAGATCCTTAGAAGGCGAGGTGATAGCATATGGCAGAGTAATTAAACAAAACTGAAATGTAGATATGCGGTGAACTAGCCATGAGAGATTTCCACGCTATCACTTAATTAGTGGGGGGAAAAACATTACAATTCAAACTAATTCATCTGTTGGGGCAGACATCCACTCAATAGTGAGAATTCGCCACTTTTCAGTGGGTGAGATAGATAGAGACAAATGTTTATTCTTCCACACTGGGGGTAAACCATCCAGGGGTTACAATGTGTGAATTGAAACACAAGTAAATGCAAAAATATAAATGACTAGATTAGTACTACTAATTCTCAGCCTCACAATGTAAATAATCTGCAAATTACACAAATTTCCAATAGAAATCTGCTCCAAAACAGCTGCAATGATGACACTATATTTCTGATTACAAATAAGAATGAACACACCCAAGAAATATAGCACGAAACGGAAATAACTAGGTCTGATATACAAAACCAGCAAATTGAATGTTCAGACCAGCAAGTTAGGAGATCTCTAAAATGCTCATATCTCCCTCAATACTCAACCAAATGACACCAAATCAATTGCAAATGAAAGCTAGATGAAGGGCGACCAAGAACAAGTCATTAAACAACTTCAATACCCTTCAAATTATTAAGCACGCATCCCAAGAAGAAATCTGGAAATGATAAACCCTCCTGGACAAGGCGACCTGTTCTAGAAAATTGTAGACATCATAATAAAATCTGAAAATGCACAAGAATGATCACCTATAGCATAGGAAATGATTGAGCAAATACCCATATGCAAATTAAAATCACTTCAAAAGCTGTAAATGAAAACTCGTTTCAGCCATGTTTGAACCAACAAGTACAAAACTGGAAATTATTACCAAAATCTTTAAAATCTTTCAATGATGAAGCTCAATATGCACTTTTGAATGAAGCACACTCTCAATTGACCATTTAGGGGACCATAGTTTCAGGCCCGAAGAATGGAGTAAATTTGCTAAGCTTTCCTTTAGCCGGATTCTAGATTTCAAGCCAACAGCATAACTTTACAATATTTTCCAAAGATATTAAATGAGAGAGCAAAGGCCTTCTTTTATAAGTTTTGAGGTGACCCTTCAGCTTCTCCATAAAAAACTTCCTTTCTTGCTCTTGAAAATATTTCTTCCCTCTTATTTTGGCATCCAAACTTAAGGGAGATAATAAACTTTTAATAAAATAATAACCATCTCCAAAGTGGCATCCCATCCTTAAAATAATTAATTGACTTTAGAAATATTAAATATTTCTTTCATGGGACGTCCTCCCTTTTATGACCACTTTTTAAAAACAACATGAAGTTATTATGCTAGGCCAAGGTCATAAAATATTAAAATCATTAAATGATTTAAATAAATCATTTATTCACAAATGCACCTTAGAAAGCCAAATTAGGGAAAACTCAACTGCTCCGCTCAAAGTGAAAAACTTACTGTGTTGCTGCCGATTGGAGTCCTGCTAAAAATAGAACTTACTAAAAATAGTAAATTCTGAAAAGTTGCTCCGCTCACTTTGTATGTCATACCATTGCGAAGCTCTTAGAAAACCCAGAAAGAATCTGCACTCCAAATCTCGAAATTCCAATGCGTTGGCTAAAAATAGCAAGTTTCGGAAAAGGTTCTCTGATTGAGATGCATGTCACGCCATTCCGAAGCTCTCCAAAAACCCATAAAACATCACCAGACATGCATCAGAAACTCATACATGCAAACCCTCAAAACTGCTCCAGAATCCCAATAGCATAGGAAACCCTAATTTTACCTCTGACAAGTCTACGGGCTTTCGGAAATAGGCTATCAGGCATTGAAGGGGGAATGGCAAAAATGGGGACATTACATAAACTAGTTAAGAAACCATGCCCAAGTTCCTTAGCCATTTTTTCCATACCTTGTGGAAGAAATTGGGCATGCGACTCAATTATAGCTATGCATATCATCCAAAGGTTGATGGACATATAGAGGTTGTCAATTGAAGTGCTGGTAGTTTGCTAAGATTTTGGTAGGAGAGAACCCTACACATTGGGATTCTATTTTGGCACAAGTATAGTTTGCGTACTAACAATTTGATGAATAGATTGTTAGGGAAGATTTCATTTCAAGTGGTGTATGGGACATCCATGTGAGGTGTTAGATATCTCTTGGGAGTTGAAGTTGATGGAAGTCACATGAATAGAGAAGTTGATGACTTTGGGCAATATGTGAAGGAATTTATGCACTAGTCAAGAAGCAACTAGAGGAGAGCAATGGAAGGTATAAGTGTGGGGAAATGAGTAATGGAGAGAGAAGGTTTACTTGGAGGGTTTGTCAGTCATGTTGCATCTAAGAAAAGAGTAGTTTCCTAGAGGAACATATAACAAATTAAAGCTCCAAAAAATTGGTTGGTGTGTAAGCTGACATACGGTCTTAGCGTAGTCGGTCTTGGCGTAGCCGACCTTAGTGTAGTCGGCCGGTTGCTTTTGTAATAAAACCATAGTCATAGTGGGAATAAGTAAGTATGATTAATGGCATTTAACTAAGTCTTGATTAGTGGGCAGTTTTGGTTATGAAGCGGCATGACGGTTGGTTACTCAACCACCGCCGAATGCTATATGTATTGGGATCATGTAGTCGGATGGGAGTTATGTGTGGAATTAATGATACTATGACAATCAAATTGTACATGTTGATATTTGCTGGAAATGAATAGAAGTGTTTCATGATTCAATCGTATTATGTTATTCTATCTATGTGTTGCATATAATTCAGTTTACTTCCTGTGTATGTAGTACATTGATATATACCCAGAGAGGTAAACATTTATAGTTGCCGTCGACATACCTTCCTCCGTATTGCTGGTACCACGTAACATTTTCTCCTTCTACCGTGGGGGATCTGGCTGGATTGGGTATTATCTTCCAGAGTCCATCATTTGTCGCTATCTCCCTTACCCTCGGCACCTTCCTTCTCTCTCTTCTCATTTTGCATAAGATTTGTAAGAATGAATATGAGATAGAGCTATCAAAAAGGTTGGATATCTCATCAATATTCAATGTATTTGTTTTGTATTCCTATTGTGCACTTGAAGGTTCTAAGAATGTGTAATGAATGGAAGTGCTTGATTGGAGAAAGAGGGTACCAAAAAAGAAATGAGAGGAAATTGCACAAATCTTGGATATGTTCAAATAGGCAAAAATACCAGGTAGAGAGGTAGAGAAAATACAACGAATATCTTATTTGTTGGAAGTGTAAAGGAATTGAGAAAGACTTGTAAATTCTTGGACTTGAAGTATGCCGACTTGGGTGGCCAAATCAATTGTTTGTATAGTCCATATTGTGAGCACTTGGTTCACAATCATTTTACCATGGGTGTTTGATGCAAGAGTATGCTTGGGTTGGCACAATCTTACATCACACAAAAATATTTGAGATTGCTTGTTGTTGCATTATTCTAGTAAGTTCCTAACACAAGTTGGCTGAGATTTGGATGCTGAGGAGAAATTGAATGACAAAGACATGCTATTCATAGTGAAGCACGTCTAGTAGAACAAAAGAAGAATATTTTACAAATAAGCAAATTGTAAATCATTTTCAGCAAGAGATTCAAAAAAGAAAAAGCAAGTAGATGTTATCACATAGACAACATAAATAGGGGTGATGATTGAATCAAATAAAGTTGTCTAAAAAATTGCCATTCGTATCAATGAATAAACTGCACGCCATACATTGTTTTAACTTTTTATTTCTGCTTCCAAAGGTAAGAACCACAAAATAAGTCATGAATGTTGCCTAGTTGGCGAGGAAAAGAATCTTTACCAAAGTAAATTGAACCATAGGAAGAAACAAAGAATATTGCTTAGCAAGGAAAATAATCTTTTCCATTGAACCATAGCAAAATGACAAGTGATATTCCTAGTCAGAAAAAGTGGTGGTTAGATGAAAGAAATTCTGCCATAAAAAGACAACCAATAAAAGAAGATCTAGAAAAGGACAAATAATTGCTTAGTCAGCATAAGGTAAAGTGGCAGATCAGATTAAGAAATTATAGTTAAGGAAAAAGACTAATAAACCTTGTGCATTTTTTGGAATGTTCTGTCATTTCCCTAAAGGTGGTTATCATTATGAGTTTGTGCCTAGGTGAAAACAAGGAAGGTCAGTGCACTTTTAGATTTGATTGTCTTTTCTGAAGTTTGATGTCTAGTTGGAGAAATCATGCTTGAGGAAATATGGATGCAAGCACACAATTTAGTTATTTGGGGTTGAGGTGGCCATCTAGTTAGTAAAAGGGAATTGCAGTTAAAGAAAAGACATAAGTTTTGGAACACTTTTTGTGAAGCATTGTAAACTACAAATTGCACCAAAATAAAATGTTTCAAAAGATTAAATAAAGTGTACATTGTTATCTTCTAGTCAGTTTATTAAGTGGCCCACTTTGTGTTAGAATATTTTGTCATTGATGTCAAGGTGTTTGGTTGATTGAGCTACCTGCTTGTCTTTTTGAGCTGCTTGGTTGCTTGCTCGAGTTGCTTGGTTGTGTGCTTGAGCTACCTGGCTGCTTGCTTGAACTACTTGGTTTCCTGGTTAAGCAGCTTGTTTGTCTCCTTGTCAACATTTTTATGTCTAATCAGCTATGCCATATCAGCAAGTGGTGTCAGGTTGAAAAGTCTATTCAGCCTTGCCTTGTCTGCAGCTTGGTTTGAATGGTCGACTTTTTATGAGCTGGAGGCTTTTATTTTTGTAGAGGACGAACTTAATTTTGTAATGCCTATGTTTATGTGGCACGATTTTTATTATAGGCGGCTTGTAAATATTTTGGCATAGTTATTATTTTCAGAATTATGTAACGGCTTCAGATGTTAATAAGTGGCGGCTTCATTTTTATTGAGGGCGGCTTGTATATGGGCGGCGTTTTGGTTATGAGCATCGCTGGCTTAAAACATGCATTGTTTAATGATTTAATCAATAACGACTCAAGGAAATTAAAAAAGACTCTAAAGAGCTATAGGAATCGTGGACCTTTATTTTTATGAATGCAATATTTCTGATGGAAGTTTTTAATAGCTTTCAGGTTGCAATAATCTAGTGTTTTCAAGAGGTATTCGAGACAGAGATATGCGCTGGAGGTTACAAGCATGTGTGAATGGGATGAATAATGCAAATGATAATTTGATGCATCTAAGTTTATCGAGTCTTCTATTTTTTGCTAGCCGTTGAAATGAATCGATTTTATTCTAGCTCGGGTTAATTTAGTATGAGGCGGCTAAGTCTTAAAGGCAATTTATTCCAGCGTTAACTCCTTTATGAAGGGGCTATGAGGTGTTCAGAAAAAAATTGGCTTCTTCATATCGATACTAGAGAAAGTATATATGCCTGCCATCATTCATATCAGTGGTTGAAGATTTGTGTATAAAAAATAGTGTTTGGAGTTTGACATTTTTTTGAAGGTTGACAGATGTCTATTGAGGCTTTGATGTGTGGAGCAAATCGATAAAAAATAACACTATCATATCCAAAAAATGGACCGTGTATGTGCTCATTTAAAATTGAATTTGATGCTTTCTTTATTTCTTGCATTTTTGATTGTATGGGTGTGTGGAGTTTGTGGAACGTGGATGATTTGCTTTCGTGGCTTTGTGAGCTATGTGGGTCATTCATTTAAGATTGATAATAATCTTTGACTTCCAGCGCAAAAATTCTGGTCATAATGCTTGCTTTCTTTCCTGGACGGTTTTGTGTGGTGTCATGAGTTACAATCAACATTGCCATTATCTTTTTAGTATCAGGCTGTTTGTGGAGGCATTTTTTTGAGAGATGTTTTGATAAGTCACAAGTCCTGTATGAGTTTGTATTTTGAACATCGGCTGAAGAAATAATTGGAGATATTGCTTTTCTTGAGTTGAGTACATGAGATGCAATTTAGTCTGAAACTTCATCGTCTCATCTTTGCCTGAGATCGTGATTCTTTTTGAAAGGTTATAGCTGGGAAGAAATCATGTGTTTTCTTTAGTATCAGAGGTAGCTGAGAACTGAAGATTTTTATATGCCTAGCAATGTGAGTCATTTGCACGTATGGATGTTTGTCATCCTGCTCACATGGAGATATGTGCCATTAGTGTTCTTTTTGGAACTGTGTTGAAGTCACCTTGCTCTGAATATTAAGTATCTTTATCTATATAATTATTATAGTGTGATGTTCTTGGTTTGAAAGTGAGAGGTGCTGTATAATACGATTTGCACTACCTTTTGTGTATATAGAAAGGGTAATGGTCTGGGTCAGTGTTTTTCTTCGGACATCATTATCACTACCTTGAAGAGTGGAGAGGAGCTGAGTATAGAGAGTGCAAGCTGTTGAGATAAGTTTACAATGTTTGGAATTTATGGGGTGTGTGCTTCACAAAAACATGTCAAATCATTCAAAAGCTATATAGATGTCATCGATGCTAAGCCTTTTGTGAAGTTGAGCTGTTATCAGCAATTTTCTGAGTATGATATACTTTCATAGGTGTATAGAGGAACAATGATGTTATTTCAGTTTGTGATTATGTGCAGATTGCTTTCTGTACCAAGAAATCAGATATTGAGAGGTGGTTGGTTCTGCATGCTATATAAATGTTAAATGGAAAGAGCTAAGACTGTGTGCAGATTATATTCGAAGTTTAGAGTTCTCCATCGCTAAAGTTTGTGTTTTAGAAGTCTGAAGTTGGTGCTTCAGCAATACTGGAGTTGGTGCTTCGAAGGAGAGTTGGTGCACTCAGTGGGTTGGTGCCCCTTGAAGATAATAAAAGCAATATTTTGCCATGGTTTTTCTACCCGAAAAGGTTTTCCACGTAATCTTGGTGTTCATCTTGTTCATGGTGTTTTATTGCTGTTAATGTTTTGATTTGTGAGTTATATAGTTTTAAGCTATGTTACCGGGTTCATCCATCCTAGTTATAGGTTTTGGTTTGGTTCGCTGAAGGTTCGAGTTCTTGTTCGGTCCACAAGGGGGTTCGCCTAGGGTTTTGGGAAAACTTTGTGAGTTCGTCAGAGACGAACTCAAGCGAACTTGTCATGTTTTTCGTCATTTAATTTTTTTTTGTTTAGGGTTCTTCATACTCATGATCTTGTTTGTCAACAATTATACTGTTATTTGCTCGTTCGTTCGCCGATGAGGTAGTCTCATTGATAGGTCGTGATTTCGCTATGCAGCATCTGGATTGATGCTCCAACCAAAGTCGATGTATGAGCAACTCGAATTATGCTTGATGTATGAACAACTCGAATCATGGGGGGTTTGTAGAGTGGGAACAATCTGTTCTCTTCTTGTACGCCACTGGCAAGATTCGCTCTTCCTCCATCATCTCTCAGCCTTTGGCTCGAGGAACCTCCTCACGTTCTAACCAGTCCGTTGCCATTGTAGTGCAGCCCGTCGTGCAACATTCTCTTTCCAACGTCTCTCTTCCCTGAACGCCAAGTACGTCCTCTTTGTTCTCTATCTCCTCTCTTCTCTCTTCTGTCCTTAGCATTAATTGTGATGTTTAGTTTTCTTTGAATCATGTTGAGTAATTATCTTTGGGTTCTAATTTTCAATCTTCCTTAGATCGGGTCTCACCTCGAGCCCAACCTAATGCAGTCTTCTTGCCAATCGCTACCCCTCTTGTTGATTTGTCTCTCCATCTCTCTCCCACCTCGCACCTCGAGCCTAGTAGGGTGAGGTCTCTTGCTCCTCTTCGTGACTCATGCCTTCATTGTAACCCTTCTCTTACGTGTGCGAGCTCTATCAGTTGTCAGTCCCTTGTCGTCCAACATCCTCCCATTGTCTCTCTTTGTCCTTCGAACTTTCATACCCCTCTTCTTCCTATCCGATTGTCTTGTTATTCACCTCGCCTCGAGAGCTCACCCTTTTTTCCTCCAAACCAAGATTGGAAGTGCAAACTTGTAGTCAACTTGTCCAGCTTTACTTTAGAACCTCGTGTCGTGAAAGTTCTAAAAAGAGGCATTGGGTTTTCCGTGGCTCCTAAGGCTATTCCGCATGTGGAATTTCTCATTGAAGTTGAGAATGCCATTCGATCTCTCGCTTTAGAATTAGTTGAAGAAGTAAGGCAGGATTGTGCCGTAGCCCTTAGACAGGCCAAACCTCCCAAGCGTAACATCCCTTCAGCTGATTTTCATGCCTTTAACAAATTAATTCGCAATAAGGATCTTGTTTTCTCTAGAACTAACAAAGGCAATGCCATGGTGTTCATGAACAAGCAAGACTACATTTCTAAGTTTGATCTCCTTTTCGATCGCAATAGCTACAAAACCTTATCTTTCAACCCTTGCTCCAAAATCATCAAAAAAGTCAAAGGTGTTGTGTCTTCTTCCTCCTTTGATGAAGCTACCAAAAAGCATCTTCTTCCCCACAAAGAGGTAACCCCTCGCATTTATGGGGTGTCCAAAATTCACAAAGTTGGCATTACCTTGAGACCCATTGTCGACACCATGGGGTCTTCGACTTACAATCTTGCCTCATTCCTTTCCAAATTGTTGTTCCCATTAGTGCAAAAATTTGATTCCTTCATAAAAAATTTGAACCATTTTGTCAAGTTTGTCAAGGATAAAAGGTTAGAGAGTAATGACATTTTAGTGAGTTTTAATGTTGTCTCTCTTTTCACTAAGGTTCCCATCTTCGACTCCTTTGAAATTGTTAGGCGCAAGTCTAATGATGAGGTGGCTTCTCTGGTCAAATTTTGCTTAAGGTCTACCTTTTTCTCTTTCCAAGGTGTCATCTATGAACAAGTTGATGGGGTGGCGATGAGCTCTCCCCTCTCTTCGATCATTGCTAACCTTTTCATGGAACACTTCGAAGAGTTGGCTCTTCACTCCTTTCCTCTCAAGCCAAAGTGGTGGAAACGTTATGTAGATGATACCAATGTTTTTCGGCCGCACGACTTGGAAAATTTAGAAGAATTCCATGCCCACCTCAACAACTTGTTTCCTTGTATTTCCTTCACCAAGGAAATTGAATCTAACCAGCAACTTCACTTCCTCTACATTCTTCTCAAAAATCTTGATGGATCCCTTGGTAGATGTGTGTTCCGCAAGACTACCCATACTGATCTCTATCTCCACTCTTCTTCTCATCATCACCCTAACCAAAAAGTGGTGTCCTTAAAACCCTAGCCTTCAGAGCTTACCAAATTTGTGATGAAGATCACTTAATTCCTGAGTTAAACTGTCTTCGTCATGTCTTCAATCTGAATGGGTACTCTAGTAAACAAATTGCTAGAGCCTTCAACTAAGTGAAGACAAGTCTTCACTCCTCCATCAAACCCAACCTCTTCTCCAATCTCCCTGTGGCTACCCTCCCTTATGTTGAGAGCTTATCCCATAAAATCTCAAGGATCCTTCATAAAAAAGGCCTTCATTGTGCTTTCAAACCCTTTGCTCCTTAAAAATCGTATCACTTCTCTTAAAGACTCTAAGGACACCTTTTTTGACTCTGGTGTCTACAAGATTGTTTGTTCATGTGGCACACCTTATATAGGTGAAATATGTTGTTCGTTTAACACTAGAATCAAAGAGCATAGTGCTGACATCAGGCATAAATGAGTTCTCAAATTTGCTCTCGCCGACCATTTGTCTTCTACCAAGCACCACATTTGCCTGGAAAAACACACAAATCTTGTGCAAAGAAAACAACTTCTTGAAAAGGAAACTCAAAGGAGCCATCAAAATCAATAATCACCCTTCGAACCTTAATTGTGATGAAGGGTAGAAGTTAAGCCAATTGTGGCATCCTTTGTTAGCCAATCTTAGATCTAGCCTTCTTCCTTTGTCTCATTAGCTTCTTGTCTCCACCTTTCTATTTTGTCCTATCCTTCTTCCTTTTTTTCCTAGGGCCGTGCTCTCTTTTCCTTGTTTTGTGCTTGTTAGGTCAAGCTCTATTTTTTTATGGTGTTAGGTGGTTCCTTCGTGGCTCCTCCCTCCCCGATTTCCTTCCCTTCCCTTCCTCCCTTCCACCAAGGTCTTGCCCTCCTTCCGAATGTTTTGGTTTTTCCAATTTTGTTTTCATTTAGTTGCTTGGTTGTTCTTTTTTAGTTTGTTGTTTGTCCTTGGTTGTTGGTTTTATTTTTCTTTTCTTTTGTAGGTCTTACTCTCTTTTTTTTTTTTATAGATTAAGTGCTATCAAAGGGGATAGCACCCAAGTACATTCTTATACTTTGGGTCAACATACTTTCTACACCATTGATTTAGAGAACCTAACTGACCATGCCTCCTACCTATTGTTGTAGGTATTTGTAGATTACAGCAAGACACTGCCCCATCTTGAGCACTTTCACCAAGCTGCCCTCATTTGAGCCAAGATCTGCCTGTGTCCATATATCTGGAGAAGGTGTCCATATTGGAGTTCACAACCCCAACCCTCTAGACCTCCCACGCATTTAGCATGAAGTTTTCCAACGCCTCCCTACGTAGCCTTAACGCTTCAGCCTCGAACGTCTCGTTTTCATCCTTGTCAGACTCCATGCAGGCAAGATCAAAGAAGAAATGAAACTGGCTCACGAAACCTTTGACTGCCAACCCCAATTTCGCACTTGCCACATCAGGAGCATTGGCAGGCGCAACAAACCCATTGAGTAGTTCCACCATTGTTTCTCTAGAGCCAACAATGTCTACTAGAGGGCCAATCACTATCTCATAAATCTTTCCATCACACCAGTGGCTGTCCCCCTTGAGCAATCCTAGCACCAGACTCACCACCGCCGAGCTCACTTGTTTCTTTCTTTTGTTTTCTCATTTTTCTTTTTCCTAGCTAGTAGCAATTTCCGTTTCTTATATATATATATATGTTTGTTGTCTTTTTTGTTTTTTGGATACATATACATATATATGGATATGTATATGTTCTTGTTTTCTTTTTCGTTTTTGTTTTTCCTAGTTTCCCCTTCAATTGCTTTCATTATTTTCTCATTGTAGTTGTTTATTATTTTATTATTTTTATTGTTTAATTTTAGCTCTTTTTTTTTTGTCTTTCTCTCCCCTTAATTTCGTGCTTTTCCTCCTTTGGTTTGTTTTTTCTAATTTCCTTTTCCTAGCTATTAGTTGTTTTATATATATATCTTATAGGTGTTTTGATTTTAATTTTTCCTTTCATTCTTTTGCATATTCTCATTCTTGTTCAATTTTATATTCTTTTTCTATTTTTTTTGTGTAGCTCTTTGTTGGGTTTATACTTTGTCATTAATTTGTATTGGTTTATTGTTTGACTTTTGTAATGTCCCCTTCTAGTTGACATCAATCGTCAGAGGAAATTAGCCTATAATTTTGACCCTCGTAGGCTAATGAGGATGGTTAGAGGGTCTCCTAAGGTTTGTATCATCTCTAGTGTTCAGTGGCATTCAACTTTGGCTTTCGTTTGGCATTCACAAGGCTTCGTATGCATTACTTACTATTTATAGTAAGTTAGAATTACATTGAGGGGGACTCTTACTATTTTTAGTAAGGTGTGTGGTTGTATGCAACTCCATCAGCTTAGCTCCCAGTTCAGACGACACTCAAAGATAATGAGTATTCATGGAGATATTAATGTTTATTTCATGTTTGGCTTAAATAAACATTAATTATTTAAAAAGATTATAATATTAAGTTATAACTTAACTTAAAATTGAGGGTCAAGGCGTCATAAGAAGGGGCCATTTATTTAATTAATTTATGGGCGCTCAACCCAAGGTGGAGACTACGGAGAATTAAATGAAATATTATAATTTCATATTATATGTTTAAATTGCTTTATTTGGGGAAATCAACCGCTCCTTGGAATTATATATTTCAGCCTTGTGAAATAAATGATTCATGGGATTGGGCATTGGTTTTGGTGAAGTTTGTCTGTGAAGGAGAAGCCTAGGGTTTTTGTCTTTCAAGCCATTGGAGAACGCTAAACTCTTCAGTGTTGCAGCCATTTGAGGTGGTGAAATATCCATTGAATTTGGTCAATTGGGAGAGCTTCATCCAAAAGTTCTATTTGTGCTTAAAGGTGAAATTTTTATCTAGGGTTTGAAGATTATCGAAAGGACTATCAAGTGCAGACCCGAGATTCATCATTGGCAGCCATTAAAGAGCAGATTGCAAGCTTTCATCTACGTGAATAGTACCCACGTGAACAGTACCCGCTACAGTGTTCAAGGGGGTGATCTTGGTTAAGAGGGGCTCAAAAAATCAGTAAAAATCATAAAGAGGTGCACCTAGGAGTGGAGGAGCCAGCCATAATAAATTTATGGGAAAAGAGTGCAGCCTTGAAGATAATCAAACCAATTTATGATTTGCTTTTTGGGTCTGCAGTATGCTGGCAGCCATGGGTATTTGCTTATCATTTCCGGGTATGCTTGTAATCTGATTTTCTTGCAAGTATTCAATGAAACCAGCTATTTGGGGTGTTGCTATTTAGCTTTAGATTATTATTATTCTTTCTTTTATTTCCAGCATTGTGTCTTTATATGCAAAAATACAAAAGAAGCAGAAAACCCTCACGAAACACAAAAATTATAAAACAAAAGAAGTCTCAAAAACTAGGGCACAAAGTGTTCTTACAACTTTGATTTAACTATGTCTTCTCCTTTATTTTCATTTATTCTTTTATTCTTTTTCTTCCTCTTTTTATCTAATCTTGTTATTTTCATGGTTTTTATTCCTTATTTTTAGGCCATCCTTAGTTGTCTTAAGGTTTAAATTTTTTCCTAATTTTCCATTTCATTTTTAATTTTATTTGGTTTAAATTTGGGGCTTCTTTCTCTTAATATTTTTCTTCTCTTAATTTTAATTTTATTGGTTTGTGTCTTGTCGTCCTCGTCTCTTGTGCATCCTTCTCTTCCTCCCTCTTTTTAAGTTGGTCTTGGTCTGCATCTCTACATTCTCCTTCAGCTCTTTGCCTTCATCGTGATGATGGATCACAGAGTGTGATCCGAAACTTTGATGCAAAAATTTTTATGCAATCAAATTGAGAAATTTAGTTGTAAAAACACAATGTTTATGATGGTGAATGATTGACTTATTTTTAATATAAACCATAGTTGGAAGACTCTACTAGACTTGCCGCAAACTCTGTGGACTCGAGAGTCTGCAAGCTGGCCGAGTCGACTTGGTGCGGACTCTCGAGCCGAGTCTCTAGCTTGGACTCTCAAGTCCTTGGCTCGGGGTCCCGAGTCATGGGCTTGGACTCTCGAGCCCTGTGCTTGGACTCTTGCTGCGGCTAGACGTTTCTTTCTCAGCTTGAAAGCATGATTTTTTTCATTTTTTTTTGCAAAGTCTGTGCGGAGTTTTTTGTTGATTCCGTGCTGAGTCTCGAGTCTGAGTCCTATTTTGGGCTGTCGAGTCTGCGCTGAGTCCGAGTTTTCAAACTTTGATATAAACACTTCAAAGAGTGCTAAAATGACTTTTTGTAGCAAATAAGCTTACAATAACAACCTGTGCTTTACAAATGGAGCAATGCAGGCTGAAAATGTACTACCTATATGCAATAAACTATACTGTTTTAACTTTTAACAACTATAATATTTTGATCCCAAACCGAACCGAAGGTTCTTATGGCAATAAAATTTTGGTACAACATTGTTACTCCCTTTATATGCAATGAATCCGTCGTTAGGCAGTCATATGGAACTATTGGTTAACCAATAGGAATTTGATCTGAAATTTGAATTGTTACTGCACTTAAAATTGTTGGGACTGCTAATATGAAGCTACAAGTTGTTAGTTTTACATGATCAGATATAACAAGACAAAAAGTACTCAAAAAATGCAACACATGGGACAATGAACACAACCAAATACCCTGGGAAAACCCTCCAACCTGAGGGAGAAAAACCTAGCCAATATATCTCTTATATATTGATTTTATAAGAGCAGAAATCTGGTTACAACTCAGGCTCAACACAATGCCGAATTTGTTACAATGAATAATAGTAGATGCAAAGATACAAATGAATATGATTCTCCTTGTAATCGATCTTCTGCTACAGAAGATGATCTGCTGCTACAGGAGAATGATCTGCTGCTACAGGAATGAAATTTGCTGCTACAGGAATTCAAGTCTGCTGCTTAAGTGCGAACTTCTCTAGATAAGCGAATTATCCTAAAAGAAACTTGATATCCAAATGAATGATAATCTCCTTGTTTTTATACACCAAGGAGGGAAGGAACGTGACTTTTCAAGGAGGAGGTCGGCCCAACAAGAAAATCCTTTATTAATTATTAATTAATAAAAAATCGTCTCTTAGAAGGTCGACTCAAACAAAAGGACGAGTTCTTTTAATGCAAGTCGGCCTCCTTAATAAATGAATTTTAATTATTATTAAATCTCTTTATTTAATAAAGGGAAGTCGGCCTCTTTCATTTATTCAAATATACATATAAATTTAAATAGCATTAATGGTACATTTAAATTTAGTATTCTGAATTTGAATTTGGAAGTATTACTTCTGACGCCACTTTATCATCAACACTCCCTCTTAGCTAGGGAAGAATACTTCCACCTGTACAAGACATATCACCTCATCGTGATGTCAGTCAACTTGGCTACATCCATGTAAGAAAAGAGCTTATCACCTCATCGTGATATTAGATATCACCTCATCGTGATATCAACCATCATGGCTACCTCCCTAGATGGTATGTACAAGTGCTCATCACTCAAAGTGATGTCACCTCACTGTGACATTCACCATGGCTCTCCCAGAGGGTAAAACACAAGTACAAGTAAATCATCACAAACTCCCTCACGTGATGTTGTCATGGAGTCACACACATGACATCCACCATGGCTTTCCCAGAGGGTGGAATTGAGGGATTTCACCTCGAACTTCTCTTACAGAGAAGAACTCATTAACAAGGGATTTCACCTCGAACTTCTCTCACAGAGAACTCATTAAAGAGGATCACTGATACTGAGACTCCTTCTCAGTTAAGGCTGAGTTCTCCACCATACCAAGCTTATCTCAAAAGTACACGAACTTTATCCTGGAGAGAGACTTGGTGAGAATGTTTGCTGTCTGCTCATCAGTGTTGATATACCTCAACTGTATAGCTTTCCTCAATACCATATCTCTGATATAATGGTATGCTTAGTTTTGTCATGAAACACTGGAATGACAGAGAGCTTCTCAAATCTTTGATTATCATAATGGATGATAGTCGGCTCGAATGATTGGCCAAGCAATCCTGCAAGGAGCTTCCGAAGCCACACTACTTCTCAAGCTGCCACACAAGCTGTAATGTACTTGGCCTTTGTTGTACTCAGTGCCACAGAATACTGCTTCTTGCTACACCAGGGTATCATCGTAGACCTCAACTTGAAACAACATCCAAAGGTACTCTTCCGATCAGCAACACAACTATCTTCTTTAGGTTCAGTAGGCTCCCTCTGAATCTTCAAGCACTTGCATCAACCTCCTGACCTCATCGTCCAAGATTTGCCTACAACGCTTGCCTTAGAGAAATGGTTACCAACGCACACCTCTGTAGAGAATCAGGGTTGTCCTCTTTGACCTCATCCCAAATCACACTATTCTGAATAGGTTTGCGGAGCTACCAATGTTAAATCCAGATTGACAGACATGAGCAATTATGAACTCAACTGCGGAAGAGGTACTTCAAGGATTTAGCATCGAGCCTTGCAACACTACAAGCCTTACTTATTCTTAGCAAGTCATAGAACTCCCTATGAAGATTAATTCTTCCTCTTTGAAGAGATGTCTTCAGTCATGTTGTGACCTATTTCACACATCGCCCCATCGCAAATGGGGACCCCCAAGTTTGGTTCCGCCCTCTGCGCAACGTCTTTGAGAATCTTGAATTTGGATAAAATTTTGAAAGTAAGTCTGGCTAAGTTGAGACTTTGAACTCGTTTTTGGACCTTAACGTCATCGAAGTGCTTAGAAGACCCGGTGGACGAAGATCGCCATTGCTTTCGGTCGTTTCTGACACTTCCTATTTTTTTAGGGAATCTGCTTTTTTGCTTTTTGCTTTTTTGATTTTTGGCATTTTTAGGCCATTCCGGAGTCCCTATTTTTTAGGGATGCTTTTTGCTTTTTCTATTTTTGGAAAGTTTCTATTTTTGGAAAGTTTCTATTTTGGGAAAAAGTTTCTATTTTTGGATCCCACGGAGCAGAAAATCAATATGTCTTCGGAAAACGAGAAAATCAAGGCAAAATGTAAAAAGTTTGAAATTGGCAAGGAATTTTTGAAAAATGTCTAAGTCTGAGAATGGCGCCATCAAGAGAGGAATGGCATGGAAGAGTCAAGGTCCGCCCTACCTTTGGCATGACAAAGGTAGGCACTGGCAAGAAATTCATCAAGTCCGCCATGGCATGAGGAAGCCAAAGTCCGCCCAAGATGATAGGGAGAGGCGCATGGCACAAAGAGGCTGAAGTCCGCCATAGGCATGAAGGTTGCCAAGTCCGCCCTTGGCACAAGGAACTCAAAGTCCGCCCAGCAAGGTAAGAAGTGCGCCATATGAAAAATGGCATAAAACTCATGAAGTCCGCCCCTAGTAAAATTGGCATAAAATTCATGAAGTCCGCCTAGCCTAAGGAAAATGGCACAAAAGGTTCAAAGTCCGCCCTTAAGAGAAATGGCATGAAAAACACAAAGTCCGCCCCCAAGAAGTGTGGAGAAGGGTAAAACATGAAGGGGGTGCGCTCCAAGATGTTTGGAAAGGGGTGAAATTGCAAGATAATTCATTAAAAATTGAATTAAATGATGGAAACAAGTGAAATTTTCCGTTGGACAAGGCACAAATAAAATTCGCCATGGCAAGGAAAATCTAAGACCAATGGATGATAAAATACGCCATAGGCAAGGAATTATAAGACATTCGCCTAATTCTTGAAGAGAAAATTAGTCTAAGGCATGAAAAACGAAGAAATGTCTAGAAGAAGAAGAGGTTTTGGCCGGCGTAAAAATCACGCCCCAGCACAACGGAGTGAAATTTTTTTGGCACAAAATGAAGAGTGCTTGGCAGAGCAAACATGAAGTCCGCCCCTCTCAGCTTGGAAAATTCCTAAGCGCTAGTAAAAAAATGGCAAAATGGCAGAGGTCTCCAGGTTCGCCCAACCCAGAAGATGAATCATTTGGCTAAAATAAAAATGTCCAGAGAGGTCAAAACTCCGCCTAGAGAACTAAAATTTGGCAGATGAGCTATTGAGCACATTTTGGCTAGGCAGACAATTTAAAAAAGAGATATTTTGCCTCTGACGAACGAAATTAGCCATGTATCAAGATTGAACGGGTTGGAATTTAATATTTTAATATTTTTAATTATTTCCCTGACACTTAGGAAATTTTAATTAAAAATTCAAAAATCCGGAGATTATTTGGAAGATTAAACTAGTCTGCCTTAGATAAGTTTAAACTTTGCCACGTTCGGAGGATTTAAAACGCGTTGGAAAAATAATTTTGGACAATTAATTTAATATATTTTCCAACACTTAGTCAATTTTCCTTGAGAAAATTCGAAAATCTCAGCAGAGATGGCACAAAGACGAAAGTTAGAAACTTGCCTCGATAACTGAAAGTAAAATTAGAAGTTTGCTAATCCGAGGAGAAAACGTTTCTAAAAATTGGAAGAAAATCAAAAGAAAGAAAGCAATGCCTTGAGGAAAATCGCACTTCTCAGCCATAAAATGAGTTTCAGCAACTCATTTCTTCACAAATTCCGGCTGAGAAGCAATTATCTCTCTCAAATCTTCAGGAAAACATTCTCGAAGGAGAAGTTTGTGAGAATAACATCATTGTGAGAATCGAGATAGCATTCTCTTATTGAAAGACGTGATTTTTGAGAGAAGTAATTTATTTCTTGGCTGAAATCGTACTTCCAGCATAGTGGCGCACTTCTTCTGGCAGATTTCTTTGAATTTTTAAATTCATTTGCAGCCACAACGTGATCTTTGAGGTTTGGAAGTTAATCGACAACGCATTTGCGCTGTGTTTCTATCTTCTACTTCGTTTCCGGCACAAATTTCATTCATGATAGGCGAATTTAATTACTTTCAGCTTGCTTTTTGACAGAAATTTTTAATTTAATAAGGCTGAAAGTGCGATTTTGTCTAGGCTATACCCCGAAACTCTTTAATTCTTAAATGATATTGTATTAATGTTAAGTATCTTGTGCTTGCAGGCTGCCGATCGATCAAAGCGAAATATCCAGGCAGGCACAGATGAAGTTTGCAAGTAAAGGATCGCAGCCAGAGACCAGAATAAAGTCTAAGTGGAAAAATGTCTCAGACACTGATCTTGGCCACATCGATCTCGTGGAATTTAAAAAGAGGATATATGGACACAACGGACCCTTACCAACGCCTGCAGCTAGAAGGATAGTGAGAAACGGCATATTTCAAGCTGCCGGATTCCAGCCTGCACTTTGCTGTGCTGAACTGATGGTGGAGTGTGCACTTCACTATGATGCTGAGTCAAGGCGTATTGTGGCGCCTGATGGGAGAGTGTTGGCACATCTGACAGAGGTGGCCATTCAGGAAGCCTTCGGCATTCCGGCATATCCTAAAACTGTCTACAAGACCAAGGAAGATGCTCAGAAGCTATATGACAAAAATCCCGATCTTTGTGCCGCCAACCTTAACAAATTTTGGCTGGACAAGCCTAGACCGTCCTTTAAGAAGATGCCCAAGAAGTTGATGCGCACGGACTTCAAGGAGGACTATGGAGATATTATTATCTTGCTGAACAGAGTGGCAGGCAGTCCCTCGGGAGCACCCTTTGAGCCATGGATGTATTACTTCATTGAGGACCTCACAGAAGGTGTCAAAATGTTTAACTGGGCTAGGATGATAAGCAATAATCTTCACCACCAGCTTATCAATCTAGAGAAGACCAAAACGTTTCATATGGGTTCTTACGTCGTCTATATGTTGGCCAGAACTTACAGATATGCAGGCTTGATCTGCAAAGGCACGGTTGGCAGTAAGGAGAACGAGCTAAAACCTTATGACTGTTACCCACAACTCCAGCTGAGGGAGAAGGCGCATTTTAGACGAGCCCACGACGCGTTCCTGATGTACATCACCAGGATACTCCAGGGAGGGACGCATCAGCGGCTGACACATGAAGCCAAAAGCCTAATCGGTAAATACGGGTCTTGGTTTATCCAGTATCCAAGATTTACGTATATCAGAATTCAAGGATTCACTGGAAGCCCGTACCGTCTGCCCATCTTCCCCACGAATAAGATGGTCCTGCTCGAAGTGTTGAGGCAGTTGGAAGATTTTCAGGGTCTTCAAAGAGCAAAGCAAAAGGCGGCAGTTACTTTTCCCTTCTTTATAGGGAACATGCTGGAGTCGTGTCCGTCATCACAGGCAGCTGACAGTGCCAGAATCGAGATACAGCATTACCCTTTCTCTCCATATCCGGCCAGAAATCACTACGACCCCCATCACCACATCAAAATGGTGGATGGAAGGAGGTACAAGCATAGGGTCGAACTGGAGGACTATTGGGCAAATGCTGCGGATGAATTTGAGGTCAGACGGAGGATGTGGTCCAGATTACCTCTCAGCTTGATCAGGGCAACAGAATTTTGTCACGTGCCAGATCAGTTGGAAGAGGACGAGAATCAGACGCAACCGCGCTTCGATGAGAATTCAGCTTTGCCCGCTGTCCAGTGGTCAGAAGCAGAGCATGCTGACTTGAACGTCTTGATGAGGCCTGTCATCAAGTTTACTCAGTGGTGGGTGGATCAACGAGTTCAAGAATTAAGGCGCCAGAAGATAACCCTGACCTATGATATGCTAAGCGAGGCGGAGTCTTATTCTTCCAATGCGGGAGCATCACAGGACCTCCCAGTGATAGAGGCCACCACATCTAGGAAAAGAAAAGAAATAGCTGCAGGCAAAGAGCCGGTCCAAAAACAGGTAAAGATGAAACCTTCTCAATCGGCCGCCTCTAGAAATATTGAGGAGATACTGGCTACCGCCGATGCTTCACTAGCAGATATGAGGGATCCTTCTCCGATTCCTGAAAACAACGCGGAGCTCCAGCCATATGAGGATGCGCCACCTTCTCCCACGGGAACCGAAATATTGGAGTCGGATGACGACAATGTGGGCACACAAGATGAGGATTTTCAGGAAGGGATGATTTCAGCCCTTAGGGGAATTGTAGACGTTCCTGATAGAGAAGGCGTGCCAGAAGAAGACGGTGTTGAGCAGCTTACGATACCGGATTGGCTGAAGGAGAGGCTAAAGGTACAAGTGCCGGCAGATGAGCCAGAAGAGGATGATACGGCAGACTTTTTGGCCAGATTGTCTCAAACTGTGCCCAAAAAGTCGGCAAAGAAATTCTCCAGCATACATAGAGACGAGGCCGGCAACAGGACAGTGCAAATCGCCGTGCCTACAGTGGACAAGCCACGGGAGGATATGGCTCCACAGGATTACGCCATCACGACCATTGACTTGGGTCCAACCACTAAGGGCCAAGAAATGGAAGATTTGGACAATTCTGTGTCCGCCATCAAATCAAGGTTGGCGAAGGAGGTAGCCAGAAGGAAGGAGTGCCAATTAGAGATTGAGCGCTTAAGGGAATATATTCAGCACTTGATCAAGCCACTTGATCAGGACACTACGGCGGCTCCTCTACTTCCGAACTCTTCGCAGGAGGCCATTAAAGAAATTGAAGAAAACAGGCTCACGGTTCAGGAGGCCAAAGAATGGATAGCCGTAAAGGGGACTGAAGCTGAGACATTTGTGGAGCGGCTAACTTTGGTTTATGGCCAGGCCACTGCCTTGCTTTCTAGGTTCGCTTCTTTGGCAGAAGTATGGGACAGCCTTCCAGACGTGCAGGATAGAATAATCCCTTGCCTTAGGATTCTGAAAGGAGTTCCTAAGCAAGAATTGATAGAGGGAGGCGTCATCGCAGCGGGAGCAGCCTATGACTTCCACTCTTGGTATTGGACCTTGACGGCACGAGGTGAAGTCTTGGAGAGGGTTAAGATTGACGGCATCAGACTGGAGGAACAGGTCAAGGAAGTTCAGGCCAAAATCCTCAACATAATTGCCGATGTCCTGGATAAAGAGGCACTGCGAGAGAATGACCTGCAGTTGGAAGTTTTGAAGAAAAGTGTCCAGGAAAATATCTTCTACATCACTGGGCCCATCTTGAGGCAGGACTGGGCCAAATTGGCGAACTTCTTGAGCATCAGAGAATCCTTTGAGAAGACGGAACCAGAGTGGGAGGAGACCTTCGCCAGATGCGCCGAGAGCATCGATGGGCTTGAATTCAGAATCGGCATGCTTCCACAGGTTACCATGGACGAGGTTGCCTCGATCGTGTCCAGATTCGGCGAATACACGGCAGCTCGAGAGGATCGGGATACAGTCCCTTGAAAATAGCTCCTATTGCCAACTCATTGCTGTTCATTGCCAGTTAACTGAAGTTATTTTGGGAAACCCTAATTAGGGTTTCGTTTGTTAAATCTGGACCGTCGGCTCATTTTTAATCTGAGCCATTTATTCCATTTATGAAATTCTATATAAACTCATTGGCCCTCATTTGTAATGTGTGAAGTGAGTAATAAAAGATTGTTGCGACGAAACTATTTCCGTTTATAAAAGCTCTTGTGCATGATTTGCTAAGAACAACTTTTATTTTCAAGTAGTATGCAAGGTTGAATATTTCTCCTTCAACACTTAGAGTAGAATTAGAGTAGCATTTCATTACATGTTGGTTAGATGAATGATAGATTTGATCGCAGTGGCGGATAAAATTTTGCTCATACTTTTGTCAAGTGGATGATTTGCATTTGACGTGTAAAGTTAGTCTGAGCCATTAAATCGTGGATGCTTAACTTCTGTTTGTTTCAATTACCGATTCAAATATGAAAATTCTTATCACTTCCGTTGAAGATTGCACCTGCTTCGCGTAGTTGTCCAAAGGTGGCGAAACGAAGTGTGGTTACCCATTTTGTCTACTCACTGCTGTCTCTGGAATTCTTAGGCGTAGTTTTAGATCTCTAAACCCTTATCCTTTTTTTTTTTTTGGAAAATCTGAAGATACCCACCAAAAGAGCCTTCAAGGATAAAACCGTCTAAGTTTTCAACCCGCAAAAGAGAATTTCATGTAAGTCCCCTTGTGATTACCAGCAATCACAACGCCCACTGGCCTTATCCACATGTCAAGACCTGACCAAAGAAACCTTGGAGTTATTGTATTGCCTACTGGATTTTTGCAAGCACTTTTCAAGAGAGGATAAGAGTGTCCTTTGGGCATTTTTATTCTGTGTTCGGTGGCGTACTCAAAACACGCACCAACAAGTCATTCACTCAAACACATGGCTGCAGGCAGTGTCTCCATTCTTCAACCTACAGGATGCATTAAGCTCTTCTTGAAAGCAATATCTTACGCTTGTTGATCCATCCTGAAAGCATAAGAAGGGATTACTAATAGTTCATGGAACTCAACTATCTCGAACAAAAGTACCATTGCTAGAAGCATACATGATTGACTATCTCAATGTTATAGCATGAGTTAATAACTACATAACAATTCATGAACATTATTCAACCATGCAATACTTATCTCATTGAAATCATGATCTCCTGAGTAATCCGAGATAATTAATTCATCATTCATCTTTGTTGATTTTGACATGTCTTTCTTCCATTTTCTCAGAAGAGCTAATCTTAGCATAACGAAAGACAATCTTCACAAAAACAACTTGCAATGAATAATTCTTAATTCTAAAGAATCTTATCCTAGTGATCACTATTTACTAGTCACACATAATCCAAGTAAATAATGTCAGATTTGCACAACTCAGCAAACTGAATTTAGCGTAGAGGGATAATTACAATCAAAACAAAGAATACTTATCTCTTAAATATTCTGAAGAGTGAACACAGTACGATACGTTGCTCTTGCGTTGAGATCACTTCATGGCTTGAATACAGGCACATGACTAGAGTAGAAATTCACTAGAATCATTTTGGGGAGAGATCTCAATCACATCCGCAAATGAAGCATGCTGATTAGGCCTGGTACGGCAATCCTTCGCATAGTGACCAAACTTGTCACATCTAAAGCATTGAACACGAGAGAGGTCCCACTTCTTCTTGAATGCAGGAGCACCATTTGAACCTTTATCTCTATTCCTTTTGAAGTATCTTTTCTTTCCTCCTTTTCCTTCCTTCTTCGAGGATTGAGCGAAAAAAACATGAATGTCCTTATTTCGAGGGCTTCGACTAATACCTCTCGCAGCCAGCCTCGACTCTTGAATACAGTCAGCCCTCAATCGATCAAACTTGGGAAGTTTCGATCTTGCGTTGATTCCTTGAATGTAAGACTCCCAAGATGAAGGAAGACCATTAAGAGCCAACATGGTCAAGTCCTTGCTATCAACAACGTGCCCAATAGTAGAGAGCTGATCTCTCAACTTGGTGATCCTCATGAAGTAAGCGATGATAGTTTCCCCTTTCATCATCTTCAAGTGATGGAGTTGTTGCTTCAGTGCAAGTGCTCGACTTGTGTTATTGATTTCGTACATCTCCTCCAAGGTTTTGAACATCTCTCTTGCAGTCCTTAACTTGGAGACAATAGGAACAATATGATCCTTAACGGAATCAACTAACATCTTCTTTGCCCTAGTATCTTTCTTCTTCCATAGAACCTTTTCTTCCTCATCTGTAGGCTTGGGAGTTGTGCTCTCCACAAACTTTGCCAATTCACTTTCCTCCAAGGTGAGCATGATCGTGAATTTCCACGAAGTGAAGTTTGATGCTCCCTCAAGCTTATCCTCAATCTTGAGACCATTTACCATCTTGACGGGGAGATAGAGGTAAGCAAGGATGAGGAATAAAATAAAGAGTATCGCTGAAATACACCAATTTGATCGAGATCTTCTTCAAACCCGCTCTGATACCATGTTAGTTTTACATGATCAGATATAACAAGACAAAAAGTACTCAGAAAATGCAACACATGAGACAATGAACACAACCACATACCCTAGGAAAAACCTCCAACCCGAGGGAGAAAAACCCAGCCAATATATCTCTTATATATTGATTTAATAAGAGCAGAAATCTGCTTACAACTAAGGCTCAACACAATGCCAAATTTGTTACAATGAATAATAGCACCTCTCCTAGATGCAAAGATGCAAATGAATATGATTCTCCTTGTAATCGATCTTCTGCTACAGAAAATGATCTGCTGCTATAGGAGAATGATCTACTGCTACAGGAATGAAAGTCTGCTGCTTAAGTGCAAACTTTGCTAGATAAGCGAATTATCCTGAAAGAAACTTGATATCCGAAAGAATGATAATCTCCTTGTATTTATACACCAAGGAGAGAAGGAACGTGACTTTTCAAGGAGGAGGTCGGCTCAGCAAAAAAATCATTTATTAATTATTAATTAATAAAAAATCGTGTCTCTTAGAAGGTCGGCTCAAAGAGAAGGACGAGTTCTTTCAATGCAAGTCGGCCTCCTTAATAAATGAATATTAATTATTATTAAATCTCTTTATTTAATAAAGTGAAGTCGGCCTCTTTCATTTATTCGAATATACATATAAATTTAAATAGCATTAATGCTACATTTAAATTTAGTCTTCTAAATTCGAATCTGGAAGTATTACTTCTGACGCTGCTTTATCATCAACACAGGTCTGCGAATAATTTCCACTTCTCTCTACACAATAAGCTATAGCTGGTTGCCCTGGAAAACTTGTACAAACATTGAAACCAAGTATATAAATCTGAATGTGAATGGGATTTGATCTGATTGTAATTTTATACCCATTGGAATATCCCGGAATTTGTTTGCATTTCACCCAATGATAATTACACAAAGCATGTTACAACAATTGTTTGACAAAATAATAAAATATTTCGCAACTTCAAGCATCATTTTACCAGGTTTGATGAATATAAAGTAACCAGATTGCTAATTTGTTTGACTTTGACTCTTATTTGAACTCTCAATTTAACACATTTGTTATGTATTAAGGTTCTATAATATATATATATATATATATATATATATATATATATGAATGTTTTATCAATGTTATCATATGAATATTTAAAATTTCCCTATATATTTTAAATTTTCCCTATTTTTTATATAGCCGCCCCCCCTTGCTATCCCCTGCCATCCCCAAAAATGAACTAACATGTTTCTAATGACGGAAAAAAGAACTAACATGTTTCTAATGACGGAAAAACCCAACCCAGAAGGCAGCTAGAATTTGCCTAATAAATTTGTATGGAAAGGTGATCCCTTTTGGTACAAGGATTGTTTATGCTTACAATTAAATTCAGATTTGAAACACCAGATTCTTTTTGAAATTCATCCTTCTTTAATATGATTCCACAGTTCTCGATTCAAACATTTGCAAGTCTTAGCTTGAAACTGAGAATGAAGCGTCAAAAATTAAAAAAATGCTTTCGCACTTGAATGAGTGCTTCCTATGTATTAGTTTCTTTTAAGTTATGAGGTAAATGGGCAAATGTTTGTTGTGAAGCCACCCAATTAACATAGGTCGATAGCAATACTAGATCTTACACTTTTGTCTATTGCACAATTAGAATGGTACATTGTGTTAGTGTCTCTTAGATCAGATTAAACAATGAAAGCACTTAATAGAATTGCAACACATAAGACAATGAACACAACAAGATACCTTGGGAAAACCCTCCTCTTGAGGGAGAAAAACCCAGCAAATTAGTCTCTTCTATAATGTATAACAAATGACAGAAATCTGCTTACAACACAGGCCCAACAATGGCCAATAGAGAATTACAATGAAGTCGCACTTCTCCTTGATGCACAAGATACAAATGAATCTGTTCTCCCTTGAGATCGGACTGCTGCTAAGAATGCGAATTCTGCTCTTGAACAATAAATGCGAACTTCTGCTCTTGAAGGATAAGGTGTGAACTTGCTTGATTAAATCGAATTTAATGATACAATGATAATGACCTTATATTTATACATCTTAGGTGCCTCTTCATTTAGGTCAGCCTTTCTTAGGAAAACATAACAATGAATATATATATTGAGGTCGGCTCAAGTTAAGACAAGAATAAGCAAACCATAAGGGGTCGGCCCTTAACAAATATATATTGTTTGATATAAATTAAATAGCCGAGAGGCTATGCATTTAATTTATTTTTTCTTCTTGGAATTCGTGTGATGAAGTGCAGACCGTAGCTGCTATAACATCAACACTCCCTCTCAACTAGGGATGAACTTCCATCTGCACAAGACACATCATATTAGAATGAAAACAAAATAGAATATCACCTCAATGTAATATTAACCATTATGGCTACTTCCATAGATGGTATAAATAAAATCATCACGGATTCCCTCACGTGATGCTGTCATGGAGTCACACACATGACATCCACCATAGCTCTCCCAGAGGGTGGAAACAAGGGCTTTCACCTTAAATCTCTCTCAATAGAGAATTGCATTATCAAGGGCTTAAACCTCAACTCTCTCTCAACAGAGAATTGCATTATCAAGGGCTTACACCTCAACTCTCCCTCAATAGAGAATTGCATTATCAAGGGCTTGCACCTCAACTCTCTCTCAATAGAAAATTGCATTAAACAATGGAACACTGATACTGAGACTCCCTCTCGATCCTGGCTTCAGAGATTGCAAAGAAGACTTCTGGAGATGTACTCCCTCTAGCCATCAACTCAGTCCCTCTAGTGTTTACTCCCTCTTATCATTTCTTTGGTTGACATGACTTCTTCAAAAGATGCTTCAAGCTTTTCATCACTAAGTAATCTCTTATCATCTTCTTCCCCCTAAACCTGTCCAGGAAGCATTTTAGATAGAGATTACTAACAGTCCATAATTATCCAAAGAAATATCAAGATTAGAATCGAACAAGTTATATCATGAATGAAATTTTTGCAAAGATCTTATGCTAGTGAACACAACACAATCCAAGAGAATCTACTATCTCTCTTAATTACAAGATCCAAAAAATAAATGATATAACTCAACAACCAATGAATACTTATCTTTTTAACTATTCTGATAGGTCCAAATGCTGGACATAGTGTGATACGTTGTACTTGAGCTCAAATCAATCCGTACCCTTCATAGTTTGAACACAATGACGACCTGGAAGGTACATTGACTTCAAGAGATATCTCCAGCCATTAATGTAGTTCAATGATTGCATGCTATGACTCCAAGCTTGATCATTTCTTCATCATTTCTTCATTCGGTAAGACTTTGATATCCAACCTTTCCAGATGCAGAATGCTAGATGCTCAGGATATCTCAATGTAAGAGCCTCTTAATAATTACAAAAACAACAATTCATGAACATTATTCAACCATGCAATACTTATCTCATGGATTTCAAAAATCTCTTGAGTAATAGATAATTAATTTATTAATCATGACATGTCTTTCTTTCAATTTCATAGAAGAGCTAATCTCAGCAAAACAAAAGACAAACTTCACAAATTGGCATGATCCTACTTGCAATGAGTAAATCTAAAGAATCTTATCACAGTGATCACTATTTACTAGTCACACATAATCCTAAGTAAATAATGTCAGATTTGCATAACTCAACAAATTGAATTTTAGCCTAGAATAGTAAATACAATCAAAAGCAAAGAATACTTATCTCTTAAATATTCTGAAGGGTGGACACCGTATGATATGTTGTTCTTGTGCTTAGTACACAACCTTCACAGCTTGAACATAGGCCCATGACTAGAGTAGAAATTCACTAGAATCATTTTGGGGAGAGATCTCAATCACATCCGCAAATGAAGCATGCTGATTAGGCCTGGTAGGACAATCCCTCGCATAGTGACCAAATTTGTCACATTTAAAGCATTGAACACGAGAGAGGTCCCACTTCTTCTTGAATGCAGGAGCACTATCTGACCCATTATCTCGATTCCTTTTAAAGAATCCTTTCTTCCAAACTTTTCCTTTCTTCGATGAATGAGAGGCGAGAACATGTAAATCTTCATTCTTTGAACTTTGACCAATGACCCTTGCCGTTAGTCTCGACTCCTCTTGAATGCAGTCAATTCTCAATCGATCAAACTTGGGAAGTTTAGATCTTGCACTGATTCCTTGAATAAACGACTCCCATGAAAGCGAAAGACCATTGAGAGCAATCATGGTCAAATCCTTGTCATCAACAATATGATCAATGGTAGAGAGTTGATCTCTCAATTCGGAAATCTTCATGAAGTAGGTGATGACAAACTCTTCTTCTGCCATCTTAATGTGAAGTAGTTGTTGCTTCAAGGTTAGGGCACGACTGGTGGTGTTGATTTCGTACATCTCTTCCAATGTTTTGAACATCTCCCTTGCAGTATCCAACTTGAAGACAATCGAAACAATATGATCTTTGACGGAATCAACCAACACTTTCTTTGCCCGAGTATCTTTCTTCCTCCACTGCAACTTCTCTTCTTCCTCCTCAGGTTCGAGAACTTTTGTTTTCACAAACTCAGCCAAATCATTCTCTTCCAATGTGAGCATGATCCTGAACCTCCATGATGTGTAGTTAGAAACTCCTTCGAGTCTATCCTCGATTTTCAGACCGTTCACCATCTTGAAATTTGAAATAGGAGATAGACTGAAAAAGATTAGAGTGAGTGCTGCAAACTAAATCTGATCACGATCTTTTTCAAACCTGCTCTGATACCATGTTAGTGTCTCTTAGATCAAATTAAACAATGAAAGCACTTAATAGAATTGCAACACATAAGACAATGAACACAACAAGATACCCTGGGAAAACCCTCCTCTTGAGGGAGAAAAACCCAGCAAATTAGTCTCTTCTATAATGTATAACAAATGACAGAAATCTGCTTACAACACAGGCCCAACAATGGCCAATAGAGAATTACAATGAAGTCGCACTTCTCCTTGATGCACAAGATACAAATGAATCTGTTCTCGCTTGAGATCGGACTGCTGCTAAGAATGCGAATTCTGCTCTTGAACAATAAATGCGAACTTCTGCTCTTGAAGGATAAGGTGCGAACTTGCTTGATTAAATCGAATTTGATGATACAATGATAATGACCTTATATTTATACATCTTAGGCGCCTCTTCATTTAGGTCGGCCTTTCTTAGGAAAACATAACAATGAATATATATATTGAGGTCGGCTCAAGTTAAGACAAGAATAAGCTAACCATAAGGGGTCGGCCCTTAACAAATATATATTGTTTGATATAAATTAAATAGCCGAGAGGCTATGCATTTAATTTATCTTTTCTTCTTGGAATTCGTGTGATGAAGTGCAGACCGTAGCTGCTATAACATCAACACATTGCACAAAAGGAAATTCATTAGGTGTATAGAATCTATAAAATTATAGTGTTTCAGCTTCATTAGGATTGAAACAAGCCCTCCTTTCTTTTCTTCTGCTCCTTTATATATATTATAGTCTCAACTACTAACGCTGAAAGGGGTTGGAGCTGGATATTGATTGATTGCCATTCTGATAATTATATCAGGTACTGCATTTTGATTTCCTGTAGGGTGGATTGTAGACAAAAAAATGCACAAGATATAATGTTATATTCATGGGACCTGAATTCAATTGCTATTTACCACTAGTGCCCATAGTGTTGGAGCAGGAAGTAGGTGCAAGGGGCTCAAAAGATCAATCTCTCTCCTTCTGAATGTCTTGTAGATGTCTTGCGTGCATCTGGAGATCAAACAGTTGTTGAAATGCAAACTACCTATGGCATTATCATATCTACCCTTGAAATAAAAGTTTGTTCAAACTTCAGGGAGTCTGCTCTAGCTGGTCGTTCATGTCACTTTGGTTACATGATATTGTAATGTCCCCATCTTTGAGTTCTCTTGCATTGCAATTGGTTCTAACCTTTTGTGTGTGTGTGTGTTAGGCTTATCTGCGAGATTATTTGATGTTACTAGTGAGCTTAGATGATCTAAGGGACTCAGATGACACTTTCTGAAGTCATTTCCGTCTTTTGGTGTGTTCTCCAAGATTCTTGGAGAGAACGCCTATTTATAGTCACCCGGTTGGGTCCAATTCTCATTATTCATCATTGGTATCATTTAAGTGCAATCAGTTTGCTATTCTGATGCTTTTCGATAGTTTTTGCAACTCGGATGTATTAATGAGCTATAATTTAATTATTTTTACTAAGGTTGCTAATTTTATTAAAATAATTTAATGGGCACCTTAGTATAATAGCTTGTTGGAAAGAGAATGAAAAGTTTTAAATGTTGGACGTTGCTATAGTGGCTTTATGCTTTGGGAATGTTTAAATAATAAAATAATTCAGTTTTTATAAAATGATTTTATTATATTCTTCAAAAAGCCTCTGAAAATGTAATAAAAGGAGTTTTGTGAGCTCTTTTGGACTGTGCTTGATTTTATTCTCTCTATTGCGGATTGTGAGAGCTTCTTGCAGAGCAATACCCTAGGACGGAAACCCTAAGGGAAAACAGTTTCGGTGGTAAAATATCTTCCCTAGCTTATTGTAGGTGGAATCACACAAGTTTCACACATTAGATCGAATGATTTAGTAATTTGTGAAGTCTTGTAGGCTAGACAAATTATCTCAATATTTTCAAAGGTGGAAGAATTTGATGAAATATTAGAGTTAAATTTTGGAGGAATTTGCAAAATGGAATGAATGAAATATTTATCATTTTATTTTTGCCATACTTACATCTGTACTATTGTTAAGCCCAACAAAGGGGCCGTACATATTGAAGAAGCTTGTTTAAGGAGTAATGTATATTGTTGAGTCCTAAAGACTCCTCAATACCCACAGCAGCCTTTAGTAGGCTCTATTAAAAGTGGCACAACTTTTAAAAGTAGTATTGCAGCCTATATGAATTGTTGTTTCAACATTTAAGCTGCCATACCATACATATAGGGTGCTGTATCATTGTGAAGGAGACTATAAAGCATAAAGAAAATTGCAAAGAGGTTGCTGATTGGAGTGTGGACTATTCAAAGGCCCAGGTCAGCACTTGGTATGCTAATATTAAATTTCTGTTAATGGTATTGTTGATGAGTGTTTTAGCACTGCTCAACACAGACAAAGCATAAGTACTCTATCTCTCTTGAAAAGTGATTTCTTCCAGTAAACTTTAGAAAACAACCCTAAGGTCTCTAATGTTAGGTCTTGACAATGCACAAACAACTTAGTGGTAATGTGTAATGCTGGTAATCACAAAGAGCATTTATGGTAAACAAAGATTGAAACTTATAGGTTGATAACAACGGTTTTGTAAGATCTAAAATAAGGATGAACCCTAGATGCAGTTTCCAGATTTGAGGTCTAAAGACAATGCTCTCATCTTAGTGAAGCTTTCAATCCTAATCTAACATAACTTTCAAAGAAATAACAAAAGATTCAAGGGTTTGAGAGATATTTAATCTAAATCCTAAGTGCAATCATGTAAACCATAGTTGGAAAACTTGACTCGGCAAAAAACTTGCCAAGCCGAAAATTGACGAGTCAACAAAAACTCGGAGAAACCTCGGCAAAAAACTTAGCAACTTTTTTGTTTTGTTTTGTTTTTTTTCATTTTTCGCATCTTTTATGTATTTGGCGAGTCTTTTGTAAAGACTTGCGAGTTTTTGGAAAAGACTCACAGAAAGACTCGCAGGGCAAAAAAACTCGCGAGTTTTTCATGACTCGCCAAAAACTCGACGAGTCTGCCAACTATGATGTAAACAATTCAGCATTTAAGGTGGACAAATCCCCAATAACTAATTCTTGCTTAACCAAGATGACATCCACAATATCATAGAAAATTGAAATAGTGCAATCTTCAAAGGAGTGTAAAGATTTTCAGATTGTGAAACATTCAACTTATACCCAGATCTGAATAATATGCATAAACATTCACAATTGAACTAATGCAATAAGATATGGTCTAGGCTAACTATGCAAAGTGACTTACAATTAGCAAGCCTTAAATAGTATGGATAGAAAATTCATCACCAACACGAAAGAACTGTAACTAAATCTGAAACTAATTAACTAAGATAGCTTGGAAACATAGGAACCACACACAAAATGAAATAACACAGAAAAGAACACCAAGTCAATCTCTTCTCTTATATTAACTTCACCAAATGTTTGCAACAATTCCAGAATCAATCTTTCAAATGAGGAGATACCTTATATTTATAGAGTATGATACAAATTGAGGGCAGAAACCAACGGTCTAGATTACATCAAGATATGGGCTCCTAACTAGGTCGGCTAAAACAGGTTGGCGTTATACAATTCAAATGTCCATATCAAAATTCAAAATTAGAATCCGTTTTTACATTAAAATGCCATTAAAAACATTAATAAAAGCGCCTAGCACTATTCTCAAGGTAGCCGACTTGTCTCTTGCTTGCTGATGAAGGATGACACAAAACTCGAGGTGGATTGGCCCTTTTTCGTCTTCTTTTCCCATTCGCTGCCTCTTGAAGAACTCTTGAAATTTATTTAATACCTTGTTCATGTCGGCTTGGCTGGGAGTTGGGATAAACTTGAGTCTTAGAGAGATAGACTTCAATTCATTTTCATACTTTTTCAAATATTGTATCCCAGTCAATCTTTGACTCCTGATATATATGCATGATGGTGATATACATGGTAGTATCCTCTAAGTGATTTTCAGTTACAACTCCATCTTTTACATGTGAATAAGTATCATTCCACCATTGCATCAATACATCAGCCTGCATATAATCTTTGCTAAGCCTTTTCCTTGTCATAACCTCCAAAAACAAAGTGCAGCCATGAATGATGTCACTCAAATTGCTCTGCATTTTGGGGACTTGCTCCAGAGCTCTATCTATTATTTCCCTTCTGAACTTGAATGCTTCAATCCACTCCTTGGGCTTATCTATCTCTTCAGAAGTAAGAATATCTTCCTTTATCAGTACATCTTCAGGAACCTCAAGCACCTTCACAAGCCTGACCATAGATTTGTCATCAACTGCTTTGCATTGTGTTGCCATTTGCTGTTCTGTATCCTGAAAAGAGATTGTCTTCTCATGCAACCTGTAGGATATCCCCAATCAATGGGATACCCTTTTGATACACCCCCACTACCCAATCTTGAGACACTTGGGCTGAAGTTCTCATTTTCTCAAGCTCATTAATGGCATCCTTAGACAAAATGCTGGGTTGTGCAGATGTTCCAACTTCAGCTAGAGTCTGAAGAGGCTTTACCAGATGTATATATTTTTGTAGTTCTTCTACTTGCCTCTGCAACCTTTCCTTGGCCTTCACTTCTTTGTCCAGTCTCTTCAAAACAGCATCCACCGATCCTTTTAGATCTTGTGCTCCCGCTTTTTGGTGGATGGGCTCAAGTTGATTGTCTACACATTGTAATCATTAGGAATAGCCTCCTCTTTATTCTTCTCAATTGCAGGGGTAGCAATGTGCAACACCTTATTATTGGAGTCATCTCTTGTGATCTTGGAGATTACCATAGCCTTCTTCTTCTCCTTAGGCTTGTTTAAGCCGACCAAAAAATTGTCCCAATCTGGAACTACATCTTTAATTATCATAGGCTTGGGCTTGAGGCTCCCCTTAAGCCAATCTGGAGTAGTTGACATTTCAACATTTGTATCAAGGTCAACATTATTTTGTCCTCAGAGGTCTTCTCCTTTATTTATTTCTTCATCCTTATGAAGTTGTTCTTCCTAATTTATTTCCTCTTCTTTTTTTGTTTCATCCTCCTCACTTTCTTCATGAGTTTCCTCTCTCTCAACAGATTGAACATTAACATCCTCCACCTTCTCTTGTTACTTTTCTCTTTCTACCTTAGAAACATTTACATTAAACTGTTCTCCGAAATTGTTGAGGTCTCCATCCTTGGGAGTTTGTGGTTCCTCATTTGATTCCCGTTCTTTGGAAACATCTTCAAATGCTGTGTTTTCTACTCCTGTTTCCTCTTCCCTATCAAGTTGAACATTCTCTTGAGGTGGCTCGAGAGGGATGTTTTTTGTAATCACTTCTTCTGCAGCTTTATCCTTTGCCAGATTGTGATGTTTGTGCAGCTTTCTCCAATTCCTCATCAACTTTATCTATATTGTCAAGGTTAGGAAAAGGAATCCCAGACTGAGGAGAAGCTTTCTTGGTATACACTTGAGTTTTTTCTTCAAAACTCCACATCAATTGCCCCTTCTTGGGTTCCTTGCTCTGTATCTTGTGGATTTTCTTCACTGCTTTTATCTTTCTTCTGCCTTTTAGAAGGGGAACCACTCGAACCACCTTTACCCTTTCCTCTAATCATTTTTGAGCTTAGTTGGCTTCCTCTTCTTTGGGATTGGCTTCCTTTTTGGTTCTTCCGTCTTGGCCTTAGCCTTTTGCCTACCCTTGTTTCTCCTTTTTATAACCAGTGGCTCTTCTTCTGATTCTTCCTCTTGAGTAGCAAGAGCCTTTTCTTCTTCTTTCTCTGACTCATCCTCCAAAGAAGATTGGGATTCTAAATCCCCCATCAATTCATATGTAGGCTTTACTCCATCTGACTCCATTTCCAATATCTTGTGCTTTGCCCACTGTTTAGAATACTTGATAACTGGAGTAGTGACTTGGGTTAAGTCTGTTATTTCTTCTTCAGGCCAGTCTATTGCAGGGAGAGGCTTATTAGAAACCTCCATATAATCATGGTACTGAATTACTTCTCCATCATCTTCAATCTGATCCGGGACTTGCATGACTCTTTATAACCTTATCATTTTCAGAGATAGCTTGAAGAATTTTCTTTTGAACACTTTAAATTCATCTTTGCAGTTTGTCCAGTGATCCTTAATATCAGCCTTGTGTCTCTAGTCTTTGGTGGCAGCCTTTTGGGCTGTTCCACAGGGGTCAAAATAAGCTCTGAAAGTATGTGTATGCAAGTTGAGATATGCCGTCTCAGTTTTTGAATGTTGAACACTCTGAAAAGTAGGATAGGCTTGCCATCCATTGATTGCTAGGGGGAATTCCCCTCCAACTCCTGTCTTATGCATATTCTTCAAAATCTTATCAAAGGCAACCAATTGCCTTGTCACTTCTAGTAAACCTTATGAGTAGGGTATTGTGGGAGCCTGTATAGTACCAAGGGGCATCCTTGAATTATGATATATGTAAACTTTGGGAATTGCAGGTACCAATACCTGTGCTTCTTCACAAGCTCCATGGCTTGAGCTGAAATCCTCACATGCAGTGATTCCTGCATAGTTCTTGTGATGTACATGGTGATGCATCATTCACCCTTCTGTAATGTGAGGTGCTTGACAAATGTAGTTGGGGATAGATTTCATACACCTTATTTTCTCTAATAACTTCCCTTACAGCTCAATATCTTATACTTGAAGCTCCTTGCCAGCATCTATACAATGTAGGAAGTCATTGTGAACTTCCTTGTATCCTGAACTGCTCTTAGTTGTCTATTCAAATTGTCACTGATTAGCCTTGCCCAGTGGTAGTTGGTACCTTCCTTTATCTTCAACAATGATATAGAACAGCCAATCTTCAAAATCTGAGGCCTTTTCCAACCCCATCACTATGCTAAGAAGAGTGATCATGTCATTGTACTCCACCTTGAAGTCACTTCTATGCAGCAGCTTGGGCAATTTAGAATAGTGTGACCTTGGTTTGGCAATCCATGAGCATTAATCATATCCAGTGCCTTCACAGGCTTATCAGTATAAAACTTCTTCACCTTATCAATCTTGAACTTCACCAGTTTGTTGTGGGTAGGGATGCCAAAAGCCTCAGCCAAAGACTGCTTAGTTATGTTGGTCAATACTCTGCCTTGGGGACCAATAATCATCCTCCTATCAGAATCATAGTGCTCTGAGCACTCTACTATCAATTTAGGACATTGGATTGAAGGAGGAAACCTTGTTGCTTGAGCCAATCCAGTATGCACCAACCTCTTGGTCAATTCTGTTGGAGCGTAACAATACATCCTCTTCTTGAAATCTTCTAGATCAATGTGCCCCATGTTGGTGTCTCCAACATCTCCCCAGTAAGAAGTGAACTTAGATTCCAGGAGCCTTCCTTTGAAGTCATACTTCTTCTTCTTTACTCTTGTAAGCGCTTCCTTCATTGGCTCAGTTTTGTTTCCTTTTCCTATCTTAGCTTTGCTTGACTCTGCTTGCATCTGGTTAGACAAAATACCATAATTACTTGAAATGCTCAAGGATTTGAAACATGGTTAGCAAAGTCAAGATATTCCACTTGGCAACATATAAAATCATGCTATCTATAATGAAATCAAAGGAACTCATTAAAAAAAACCTTGAATAAAGATAAATAGCCATTGTGTTTTTGGAACAGCCAGGGAATTTGGGGAATCCATCGACACAAGGATTTCACCAGTGTTCCACGGGGACGCGTCCCCCCCCAAAAAACCCCTCGTTTCCTAGATGGGGACTTGGGGGAGACGTCCCCCCACCAGGCCACCACCGACGCCACCATCCCACCACTAGTGTCGCTGTCTCCAAGACGCTGATAGGACTTTGAGGACGTTGGGGTGTCCTCAAGATGTCTAGGGGACTCCTAGTTGTCTCCAAGATGCATAATTCTTATACTTATACATCTTTTTATAACTTTTTTTTCAAGTACTATATGTATTTCAACACCCTACTGCCCCCTCGCCGCCGTCCCCCCGCCGTCCCCCTGTCATTCCCAAACTTAGGCCCCCCGTACCCACGTCTCGGAAACACGTCCCCTGCCGTCCCCCCGTCCCTGTCCCTAAAACCCCGTGGAACACTGGATTTCGCAAAATCCAAGGCTCCATGCAATCCGCGAAACATTCCTCATCGGGAAATCTAGAGGCACAAGGAATCAACGATGCTTGTTTAATTGCAAATTCATCATGTTTAGTCTTATCAATCTAGCCCCTTGATTTTTCAACATGATAAGAATTTCAACCCTTAACTCTTAAATCATCATCAAATCCTATCCTTAAGAAAATCTACCATTCAAGAAATCATCAGTGTAAACCTCGGGGAATCCAGCCAAAGGTGGAATTCACGGAATCTGTGACCTCAAGAAATCCGTGATAAGAAACTCATCGGGAAATCCAGAGGCACATGGATTCAACGATAAGGACATAATCAGCCAGTTCAAAACTTAGTGAAATTCACGAAAAGGAACATATCAAGATTTCCAAGAGTTTGCAGATTTCGTGACAAACAATTAGTTGGAATTTTCATTAACTTGTGGGTGTAGCGAATAGACCAAAATCGGTTTTTTCAAATGCTCAAGGATTCCACGATGAATTTAAAGATGAACAACCAAGTCTCAAGTTTGCCCTCGTGAATTTTCAAAGTTTTCATGGGCATTGCCAAAACATGGAAGGAATTGGAATTAGCATTAAAACCTGGCATATTACCCTACTATGAGCTCGACCCCCTAAACATTTGCTTTCTAATGATTTCAATCTTTTAGTCACAAAGGTAACCTAGGGTTTGAATATGAATGCATTCGACCATCACCCTAGACGATGCAAAGGCAAACAAGAATTAACACGAACCATGAAATGCAACAACATAAACATCCTAGATAGTCGTCAAAGAGAAACCCCAATTTTGATCCCACCATCTATATTTCCATCGATTAACCTGTAAATGATGCGCAAAATGCAGATAATCTATTGATGCCCTAGCTTATTTTACATTTCAAATCCCAAATTATCATGATGCGTTTAAATCGACCATCAATAGCATAAACCCTAGTTCACCAAGCAACACACATAAATATGACACTCTAGCCTACTTTACATTTGAATAGAACGAGAAAATCGATTACGACGATTCAAAATGCAAAGAAAGCAATGATAAATCCAAAACAAAATCGCATTACCACGAATTCATGCGCAAATCACAAGGGACCACGGGATTAAAACCATACCTTTAATTGCAAACAAGGAGAAATGAAAGAATGCAGTGGCAATCTCAAATCCTAGACACCGATAGAGAAACCACGAACTCAGACCGTCAACCCCAGCTCCAAATCGCCCAATGCACTTTGCTCTTCAATCAGTCAAGCTCTCAACTGCAAAAATCCAAAAGGAATGAGAAAATAATGAATAAAATCAAGCTTAAAATCATTCAATCCATCCCCCATTAATGCACTTGTACGTGCTGCAGGATGCATTTAATTCGCGACTTGATGTTTATGCAGCGTCGAGCAATCCAGATCTATCTAGAATCCGCGATGAAACAGAATGTTGGGGAATGCAAGGTCCCTTGGATTTAGCGATGTGTAGGATTTCGGACCTTTCAAAGACTCCTAGATTCAGCAATAAAAGGAACTTCGGGGAATCCAAATGATCTTGGAATTCGCGAAAAGAGACCTCTTGGGGATTCCAAGTGATCACGGATTCTCCAAACTTGAGCCAGACTTAGTCATTTAGGGGACTTAGTGATATTTCAAAGGCCTAAGCATGGAATTCATTGTTGTAAACATACTCACTCGAATATTTTGACAATCATTATAAGCTCGGGAGGTGATATCAGCAAAATTCAGAGGACCTATCCCTTACGGGGAAAAGGAAAAACCTAAGGCAAAAGAAAAGAAAAGGGGGTCCCTGCCTTCAGCATGGCGTTTGTGTGAAAAAGGCACAACAGGTATTTTCTGTATGAAATTTCTGTGACTGTATTTTTGTAACAGCAGTAGACAAAGTTATCAATAATTTTCTGTTAATTATTTTATGCAAGGATTTTTGTATGAAATGTGATGCTAAGGTTATGAAGAGCTGGAAATTGATGTTACGGTAATTATTTAATATATCCTTGCAAAAACAAGTTTAAAAAAAAAACCAAAACAGCAGGAAGGCAAACTGTTTGACAAAATACCTGTGCACTTAGTTGGGAAATTTTGCAATTTTATTCAGAAAATTGGGTTAAGGATTTTACACATTATCTCCATTAAAGTGGGCCTTGTAGAGGGATGGCAAGAGTTTGCTCAAAATTAAGACTCTCTTGTATCAAATTTAAAGGTGAACTGATCAGGCATGCTTCCTCATTTTGATGGCCCCGTTTTTCATCAGCCATCTTTCTTGCTTTTCCAAGCATTTTTCGTATTTGGTCTCTGGTTGAACAGGTTGTGAGATGATGGTGGCTTTTGGGTTGACATTGGATAGGATGTCTAGTGATAGAATGAACGTTGGAGATAACATGAACAATTTGTAAAACCACAGGTTCAAAAGGAGTTGAGGGAACGAGTAGGAATTGGATCGGGTCATGAAAGAAGTGATCAGATTTATAAGTTTTGAGGAAGATGTGCGAGTACAAGCCTTTCCTCATTGTGTGATCTTCCATACTATCCTCTAGAGAGAGTTTAGTACATGAAATTTATTGGAGGTGGTGAGAATTTCCTGCAGGATTTCTTGTTTTTTTTCTACAGGTGCAAGCCCTGCTTTAAGATCCATTTGTTTGGTTACTAGAGTGGGCACTTAAACTTTAAGGAGTCTAGTTTTCAACCTTTGCTGGAACTAGCTGAGCTTGTAGCTGCACTTCATCTGTTTTCCTTGGGTGGATTCAACCTGTTGATGTGTACACAGTAGACTTAGTTTGTTGGTTCATGGGGTAAGTCCATGCCAAATGACCATGGTGGTGAGACATGGCAGTGGAAGGGGATGTTTTTATAAGCCACCTGTTGCTCCCATTCAGTGTGTTTAAACTCAAGGAGTCTATTAGGGAGGGGCTATTTATCATAAAGATTGGTACAGATCCAAACTTTTTAAAAATGCCATGTTATGATCTTAGAAGATGCTATAGTTTTACTGATATTATTTCTTATTTATTTACATATTTATTTACAATTTTCAATGATTGTGCTCTAGCATTTTCTGGGCAGCAGTGGAAGTCCCACCCAAACCATACCAGTCTAGCCATATCATGTCAGGTTGAATGCTGGAGCCCATGGCTTCTTGACTTCTCAAGTCTTGACGAAAAAGGGCAATAAAATAGTTATTTTGCATTATGACTGTTGATATAACCTAGAGATTTCCAGGCATTGTGTACCCAGGCTTATAAAGTTATGGTATATGGATGGGATCACAGGAGCCTGCTGATCAGGCCCAATACTTGTAGAAAATACAAGTACTCGTCCAAGAGGAAAGATGTAGGAGTGGGGACAACCATTTTAAACAATCATTTGCCTTTTTGGAAGAAAAAGATGGTTTAATTCTGAACTTTTGGGCATGCTGGTAAACAAATATCAGTAGCTTATTCTTTTGAGTAATGCACAGGAAATTTTTGTTGTATCAGCTGGAAGAGTTGGTAGCCTTTCTTGACGGGGATAACCGATTGAGTTGTCCGTAGAGAAGCTACTGGTTTCTGGACTGATTAATGAGAAACAAGTAGTGAGATGGCTGTAGAGAATAGGAGAGCATTAGATTTGTCCATTTACCTCCACAGAAGAGAGGCAGGTTAGCCAAACCTCCATTCCTCATTGTCTTCTGAGGTTGTGAATCAGCTATCTTCTCCAAATTTCAATTTATTAAATATTAAACAATATACTTTCAATTTGAATTGCACCAAGAATGGTTATTCGTAGTCTTCATTTTTAAATGCTAAATTTTCTTTATAGAAGTTTGATACCTGCAAAAAGACAATTTCCAAAAATATTAGGCTCTGAGAAGCTGTTCTTTTACTTCCTTGTATTATCCAATGAATATATATTGGTTAACTGAGGTGGTGCTTCTAGTTCTAATAATGTCAACTGTGTATATCATTTGTTTAGTTGGTTTGTATATTTTAGTAATATTTATATATGCTTGATTGATTCTGATATTTTGATTATATGATTTTTAAGTTTTTCTTTATTCACACTTAATTGATTTTGATATACTTTTTAGTATATGATATTTTTAAGGTTTGATTTTTTTTTTAACAGGCTGTTTCTAGTATAAGCATCTCCAAATAAATTATTTACAGTTCCAAAGATGCTGTTTTTTGGTAACAAGTTTGCTAAATGCCTAGCTGTATTTGCAGCATGCATTTTTAGAGGAGCTGGAACGTACAGTTGCCTTGCTAGCTTTTGAAGATGCATCTAATTGTCCTCTCTCCGAGCTGCTTGACATATCTCAGCGTCTGAAGACTGCGAGCGAGGTTAATGCAGCAATTCTTACAAGCCAAAGTCATGAAAAAGGTCTTCTTTGAGCTGTTCTGATATTTCATGTTTTAAAGGCAGTTTGTTGCATGATTCCAATTCCTGTTCTGCAGCAACTTATTCAACCTTTAATTAATACATGACAGTGACATAATGAGAATATAATTTGAGACCACTGCTTATCGTTACATATGATAAACATCAACAAATCTTTGGTTCGGACAGTGATATGAGCTTGGTTTTCTTGTGTAACAGATATTTTGTTTACGACACATTAATTTGATGAATCTTACTTTTCTTGCAGATCCAAAGCTTCCCAGCTTATTAAAAATGCTGATATGGGCACAGAATCAGCTTGACGAGAAGGCATGTTATCCACATATATCTGACATTTCCAGTGCAACTCTAGAAGAAACCAACATATAAATGTGGCAAAGTTCTTCTATGGACTGGAATATAACATGGGATCCCGACATTTGTTGGTTGTATTAAGGTTTATGTATTTATAGAGCATTCAGAGGCAATAATTTGTAAGTGGTTGGAAATCCACAAGTTGGTATAAAATTTGCATGCTTGGCAAAAGTGGTCAAAATTAGAAAACAATCAGTCTGTAAAATTTGTTTGACAAGAAGTCCATATAGAGAAATGGCAACCTATTTATTGGTTTCAAAATAGCCATCTCCATTTAGAATGCGTTCTGCTTTTCCCATATGTTACGATTTATTTATGTAGCATTATTATTTATTTAGAAACTTGTCATGTCATGAAGATTTGTCCTCAATATGTATTATATTTGGGCGTGAAACCAAACCTACTTGGTGTAGCGAGATGCCCCCTTGCACAGAAAAGGGACTATTTGCTTTACCTATATATATATTGTTTTAGTTTGCACTCTCTGAGGGTTATAGTTATATTCATTCAAGATACAGTCCTGCAGTTCCCGTATAGAACAATATATTTATATGGAATTAATAGTCTTTAAAGTATGTTATATCATGAAGATTGTTCCTCAAGGTTTGTCATATTGAAAGGAAAAGTTGTTTCACTCTTTGCACTAGAGAGCGGAGAGAGCATACCTGCTTGGTGTATGAGACGCCCCTTGTGAGAAAGCTGGGCTATAATCATGGCCTTGCCAGTCAAGCTATGCCCTGAGGTTTGGGCCATATGGCATCTCATATTCATAAGAAAGTGTGCGTGCTTATGCCTCTATATATGGTTTCTGGAATTCCTTTGTTAATTAGAATGGTCCAAAATGTTGACCTGAAAATAATTGTCAATGTTAATTCACAAACCATGAATGAACATGGTAAATGCAGAAGATAAAGACTTTTTATCTTTAGATGTTTGGAGTAGGGCATTTTATGGAATACAAATATATGCTATTGTTATATGGTAGGTTAATGTCATGCTTGGTATGGTATTTTTGCTTCTTGTTTTCTTAGGAATTATCAATTATGGTTAGATTAGCATGCAAGTTAAACTATTAAACCTATAATTATTTAGCTTCTTAACAATTTGGTTAGCATTTGTTATTGGTTTGACTATCTTGGGAAGTGGTTGTATGTAAATTAGGAGTAGAGAGATAAGTGGGTTTTGAGCTTAAACGTAGGGTTTGGATTCTTGAAAACATGAGCATAGCAAATCCTTTGTAATGTATAAATATCAGTTGGTATGAGTTTTCCACAGTCCATGAAGTTGTAGAGCAAGTTTTTGGATTCAACCATGTATGCTTTTTGATCGATGTTTTAGATCACACTCAATGATCCATCATCAGGAAGAGGAAAGTGTGGAATTGGAGTGTAGATAAGGCCTTAAAAAAGAAATGAGGGAGAGGGAGAAGTAAACAATTAATTAAAATAAAATAATTCATTAGATTGAATTATTTCTCATTAGATTGAATAATATTGCGACGTATTGAATTATTTTTCATTAGTGTATCAATATTTCTAATTAGTTTGAATAATACTATGCCTTGTGTTGATGATTGGAATTAGTGTATTGTCCATTGTTCACACTATGACCAAATTCTATCATTTGATATTAAAGCGAGCCATTACTAAAAACTCAAAGCTAAGAGTTAGTGTAAAATGGTATGGTAAAATATTAGCTAGGGGGTAGATTCTCTGTCCCTTTTGTAACACTAACCTTCATAATCATAGGCGAAGGACAATATTTAATACTTCAATTTTTTTAGATACACTTCAAGCGGAATACTCATCTAGAAGACTAATTAAACAATTATTTTATTTTGATAAATGGTTGAGTTTCATTGACATATTTTCGTTGTTTTCATGTTACTTTTGAATTGTCAATCTTTTCTTGTTTTACATTTCTAGGATTACATTGGTATCAAAGCACAAGGACTACTTTCATTTGCAGTAAAACCATGTCCTTAAATCCTCGCTATAGTGTTAATTCATGTTTGCCATTATTTTAGTTTGCCCTTATTCTTCCATTAATCTAGGGCTTTCCAATAAAAATGTTGTTTGCCATTCAACTTCCCTCATTTTTATAGTGTATTTAATGTACCCAACAATATATAATTTTTGATGCAAAAATATTGACACAATCTATTCCAAAAACATTAAGCAATAATTTTCACGGATTGTGGAAATCTGTGATCATTAATATAATTTTCAATTCCTCTCCCCTTTTGTCTACCCACAATATTTTTCAAATTGGAATAATTTGTGTATTTGTTTTGAAGGGTAGGTCGATTTTCCTCATTAGTTGTGTTTTTTAAATATAATAGATATACAAACAAATTTTGTAGTGGATCCATTCATTCTTTGACATAAAGCGAAGAGGAGGTTTGTTGGGGTCATTTAAAGGACACAAGATTGAGACCCTAGGAGCTTGGTTTTCCCAACCTCTTGACAAAACGTTTCAAAAGCCTTCAAATGTTTTCTCAAATCATGCACAGTTTTAGCAATTAATATGAGATCATCAACATATAAGAGTAATTTTATTACCAAGTTGGCGAAATGAATGCCTTCCCCATCAACCTTGTCTATCCATTCTTCCAGCTTATCGATGTAAAGCCCAAATAATGATGGGGAAAGCAAGTAACCTTGCTTAACACCAATATCGCTGCCAAAGCATTCTGACATACCACCATTGGTTTTGATTTTAGCTTCGACCTGCTCATAGAGCATATGAACAACCACCCTCAACTCATGTGGAACTCCCAATTCCTCCACTCTCTTCCATAACTTACCTCATGGAACCGTGTTAAAGGATTTCTTAAAGTCTACAAAGCAACAATACGCTTCATTGGCTTGAATCTCTCATATTTTTTAATCAAGAATCTAAGGGTAACTCCATGATCAATAGTGGAATGTTTGGGCCTAAAACCAACTTGCCTTTTAGCTCTTTTCCCCTCTTTTTCAGCCCAATTGCTAATCCTGCGCTCAATCATGCTCCCAGAAGTTTTCCAAGAAGAGGATTAATCATAATAGTGCAGTAGTTTGATGGGTTATTTATGTCACCACTTTTGTGCAAGGGGACACCAACACTAATGGTCCATCCTTCCGAGAAGCCTTCTTAACTAACCCTATTGAAAATGCACCTAATACAAGGTGCAAGGACCTCAATACCCCACTTGAAATGTTCTACTTGCAACCCATCAATATCATGTTTTTTCCCTCTTGCCAACCTTCTTATGCATTGGTTGATATCTTCAACGGTGAAAAGTTGAGTGGTTGCATTGATTATAAGAGGTCTATGTTTATCTTGCTCACGCTCGTAAAGTAGTTTTGCATAGTCTAGCCATTGAGAGCTTGTAATATTATTTTCCATTTGTTTTCTTTTTTGCCGTAGCTCTTGCCAAAAATTTTTGGGGCTGTTTTTTCCAAGGGTAATCAACTCCATTCTTCCTGTATTTACATACTTTTCGTTTTTACTTCGTATCACCCTTTCACATTCTTTTTTCTATTGTCATTCCCCCCTCACAGAGATTTCTTTTTGTTAACTTGGACCCTTCATCAAACCATGGGTTTGTTGGGAAAGTACTAGTATTTCCTCTCTTGGGCCTAGCCATCTTACACTCACCCAAAGCTTTGTGTACTGGAGGAATCAATGTGTTCTTGCTTATTGAGTGCTTCTTTATGTAAGTTGATTTTTTTTTTCAGATTCCCGAAAGAGCTTTTTTAGAACAGCTTTAAAAGATTTCCTGATTTTCTTGTCATGAGAATTCTACCCTACGGGGATACTTTTTTTTTGCTGATAAGGTCTTGTTCCCCTTGTTGCTTGATTATGTGAATGTCAAGTTTTACATATATTGGATTATGATTTGATTTCAACTCTATTGGACATTTACTACTCACTAGCTCCATTATCCTCGTTGTATAGTTATGAGATAAAATGACATAATTTACCATAGTTTGACCATTGTAGGTTGCAAGTAATGTTGCTCGAGTTTGGCCATGATCCCATACCATTGCATATTACCAAGTTGAATAAACTGCATATTCCCAACAATTCTGCTCCATAGTGAGTGACATTATATTTATTATCTTGAGAGGTTTGTTCCCAAAGTTGATGGTTCTCTTCTTCCAGCCATAACATACCATCTTTGTCTTTATCTTTGCTTTTCAAGTTAAGAGCTTGGATGCTAGCTATCCTAGCATTAAAATCACCTCTTAATATAACTTCCCCCAATGTGTTAAACATCAAAATTCCTTTTTTTAGAGAGATAAAGGGGTCTTCATGATCTAGACTCCTTTTCTTATATGATTTGGAGCCTTTTGGGGCAAAGTAGCAAGCAACCAATCTTATTGTAGTATGATTTTCTGTTATTTTTAGCCATATGTACTATTTGTTTGGGTCTTCTTTCTCCACTTTTATATTTTTATCTCATGATTCTTTGATTAGAACTACAACTCCACCATGTCCTTTGCCATTTTTTGTTCTCTCATTCCAAATTGAAGCCTTTTTATATCTTTCAAAATCTTGGATTTTACACCCTTCATGCTCATGAGTCTCAGTAAAAATGATAATGTTGTTTCCTACTGCTATGGGTCGTAAACCAGGTTCTCTTCTCCAAGGATAACCTTTGCAATTCCAACTTCCTATACATAAATATTCCCGGGAGGCCCAAAGTTCCTATTTTTGGTGTGTAACTCTGTCACTAACTTGGGCCTTTCCATTTTGCAACCAAACCCATTTACCTTCACTAGCTATTTTTACCTTTTCCCACTCTTTTTGTTTTTCCTGTTGTTGTGTTATGGTTAGATTCTTATCAAGGTAAATTTGCACACCTTTAAGGAACTTCTTGTTCCTTAGTAGCAACATTTGTCCTCAAGTTTCCCCAAAGTAACTCTTACGTGCCTATTCTTACCACCTTCCATCCATTTTCCAATCTTGTTTGCTTGTTGAATAACCCCTGACCAATGAAGTTCGTCCTTAAATAAATCCCTTGCCAACTCTTTTGTGGTTTCTTTCTCACCATAGTCTTTTAGCCCTTTAACAATTATATTCATAGTTCTATCATTTTTGTCTTTTTCCTCTCTTAACTGCCTCCTGACTTGATTTTCTATAATGTCTCTTTGTGCATCTGATGGTCCTCTTGCTACATGAGCCCAAGATTTGGCCTCTTCTAATTGATCCCTTAGTTGTCTTCTTTTATCTTCATGTTGTCCATTACTGATTGTATTACTTTAACTGTGAATTATTTCTTTCAACTATCCCTTTTGGCTTGCTTGTGCCTATTGCGCCAATTTGAACTAAAACTTTCCTTATCGATAGTAATTCTTGCTCCCCTTTTGTCATGGAGATTTGCAATTTGTTTATCTATTCTTGAGCAAATTGTTCTCCTTTGTTAATTGCTAATTGGCTTCTATGACCTCTTTCACTTTGCTGCCTTCATAGTGCCCTCTTGTCTCCAAGGATTGGAGTCTCTTCTTCATGGCCATTAGCTCATTGACGTATAATTCAAAGGAACACATGAACGATGTTGTGGTGGGGTTGTAAGTATCAGAGTTAACTTCCTCCCCCAACACCTTGTCCACATGAATTTTTTCATCTCCGTTTTGCTTCTTTCTTGAGATTATGTGAGTTGAGCTCACATTTTCTTTTCCTTTTGAGTGTACTATTTGTTCTTGCTGGATTTTAGTTGTGACAATTGTGTTCTTAGGTTCCATCGTCGATAGAATTGCTACAAATTTCCCCCTCTTTGCAAACTTCACTTTTCGAGTCTGCCTATGCCTTAGAATCCCCTTGTACTGCTTTTCATTTACATAGACACACCTTTCCCCCATGCTTAAAATATTATTTTGTGGGTAGCTTAACACACATGCTCCCCAGGTGTTATTTGTTCCTCCAACGTATGCTGAAGATTCCACTAGAAGGTGTGTTGAAAATTTAAAAGGAATCAATTTTTTTTGTTGAGCTAACATGCCATCCATAGGCCATTGTGTACCATTTTTTCTTTTTCCTATTATTTCAACATTATCTGACTTGGGCTCTTTTGAGCCATTTTCTTCAGACTGAACTGAAATAATGTTAGTTCCAATTACAACATTCTCTTTACTTGCATCCCTCAAAATTAGTGGATCCTCCACATTTTCATTATGCCCTTTCAAATATTGCCATTCGATATGTTTCTCTAACTTCATTTTTCCTATTGTTTCCACCTTATTTGATTTGCTGATAACAGTAACAATGTTTTTGATGTAGAGGCAAGGTGCTGAACTCCTTTCCTATGTCAATACAAAGGTTTCTACACAATCTCAGTTGTTAATTTCACAAGGTCCTCCACTTAGCAACCTACACATCACCCTGCCCTTGTAGCACTCCAAAACCGGTTCAGACCAATTTTCACTTAGTCTTTCCAAAACACCTGCCATTACAATATGGATTAAGATACCCTTTTCAAGGTTACACAACATATAGGAAAATGAAGGGTCACTCTTTCAGACCAATGCAGACTTTTAGCACACCCACCCGGTTCTAGGTTTCACAATTAGGCCAAAATTCCAAAGGAACCCCCTCTCGAATTCATCCCCAAACCAAGGTAACCCAAAACAGTCTTAGGAATGTTCTCAAGACTCAAGATTTTCCAAGTCATAGGTCCCTAAGGACTCAAATTAGCCCCCAACTCTAAAACCCTCTCATGAGCCTAGAAACATAGGTATTTAGGACACCCTTATTGAAAGTGCATGCTCCAACCTATCCCAGGCCACACCAACTGCTCAAACACATTTAGTTTGACCCCCTCAAGCTTTTCAAATCATAATACTGACCACTCCTATCTTTCCTTGACCATATTCAAGACTGTCCTCACTAAATCACACAGTCTTCCAATGGTTTCCACCCTACAAACACCCCAAAGTTAAGACAATCATCTTTTCTGCAGAAAAGAAGGTACTAACATGTCTAATGAGTCTATCTAAGCCTGTCCACCGAGTCACAGGTCTTCATAGTGGGTGGAAGGCTTAGATCATCATTTTGACTCCTCTCAAACCCTTGGTTCAGGGAAAACAAAGTAGCTCTTGGAGTTTGATTACCCTGCACACAAAACGATGGTTCTAGACCCCCCAAAAAAATGCAAATGACTGTAAACACATCTATTTAAAGGTAACCAAAGTCTCAAGACATATAAGTTCTGTACGGGCTTATACCATGAAGAAAGTTAAGGAAAAAACACAAAAAATGCAGAGATCAATGTTTCCAACAATCAAAAATCTTCTTCCAAACTTAATCATCATCCTTCTCATGAGGAATTACATTGTTTTGTAAGGTTTCAACATCCAACTACCTCTTAGAACTGACAAACTACTTTAACCAACTTTAGTTAGAGTCTAAAATGGCAATTTTGCCAATTTTGCTCGCAAACACCATCCCTTTACAATTTGATTTTATAAATCCATAAATCGTTCTTAACTGATCCACTAAGCCTTTTCCATACATTTATAAATGGTCATAGAGACCTTATTCATAAATCAAACACTAAACCTTAGCTATTCTATCACCTAGACCTTATTGACACCATGACATTACATGGGAAACTCATGGCATTGCATCCTATTTTTATATATTTTGCAACTTCCTCGTTGCATATAACATAAAAGATATTCAAATCATTTGATAAACCGTCAAGGTTCATTTTGTTATCACTTCAAGGTCAGGGCCTAGGTTCTCTTGCACCATACATCCCCCCATAGATAAACTCTTGTTCCAAGAGTGAAAAACTTGGTCTTTGACCCATTTTGTTCTTCAAGTATCATCTATAAACTTGGTGCTAGTCTCTTTGGTCTTGGATCAACATTTGGTGTTGTTCTAGTTCTTAGACCTACAAACAAACAAACATTAGAGCCACATAAACCTACTCTCTTCTTTTCTCCATCTCCATACTTGCACCAATCCAACTGTGTTTGCATACACTGTCCTCCCCTCACTGTCATCAGACCTTTGCATTTTTGTTCCTCTTGCTCTGCCCCCACTTTGATCAGACCTTGTTCACTGTCATTGCCTTGTACCTCTATTTCATCAAACTCACCAACCCTTATGCTTGCAAAGTTCACCTGCACTTCACCATTACTTATGCTGATAGAACACACAATGGTCCCCACAGTGATCTTATCCTCCTTTAGAGACACTCCACTTTGTTCACCATGCTTATGCACTACCTTACCTTTCTCCTCCTTGTCTGTATCAGACCTAGCTGTGAACCTATCACCCACTCTTTGTAAGACCAAACTCCTCACTGTCCACTCATTCTTCCCTTTGACCAAATCAGGCCTAGGCATGAGTGCTTTCCCTGCCTTTTGCAAAAACACACTTCCTATTGTCTTCACACCATTTATAGGTGTTCTCTTCACTATCATAACTCCACCAACCTTCTCTATACCTGCAACCACATCAAACCTACTGTCCTTAGGCCTTAAAGGCTCCTTCTTTCCAAACGACACTACTTTAGCCTTACCCTTATCCCTTACACTTGTTTTCAAGGGAAGCAACTTAGTTTTTTTGTCCTCCTTGATGGTGTATGTGTTCTCCCAACCATCATATATAGACCTCCTGTCAAATTGCCAAGGCCTCCCCAAGAGCACATGAAAACAATCCATTGACAAAATATCACATAGGACCCTATCATTATACTCCCCAATCTGAAAATCAACATATGCTTTCTCTTTAACCACCAAGGTTTGATTATCATTGACCCAAGAGACTCTATAAGGTGCTTCATGAGGTAATTTTTCTAGACCCAACTTGTCCACCATTTCCCTAGACACTAGATTATCTTGAGAACCAGAATCAATGACAACTTGGCACACTTTACCTTTGCTTTTGCATGTAGTTCTAAATAGGCTCCTTCTTTGACTCAAATATTCCTCCTTGGATGATTGCAACACAGTTCTTCTTATCATGAGTGCCTCTCCTTCTTCTGATGTAAGGTTCACTATAGGTGAAGTCACACTCTCTTCATCTTCATGCACTAATTGATTTCTCCTTTCTCCACCATGAGAGCTTGAGCCTTGTTTTTCAGGGCACTTAAAGGCTGAATGTCCAGGCTCGTTACAAGTGTAGCATCTTCCTGAGAACTAATATTATCCTCTTCCTCCACTAAATCTGCATCTTGAATCTCTCCATCCACCTCTTGAATCAGATTGCTCTTGATCCTTCTTGTCATCTCCTTGGCCCTCATTGTTTGTCTTTGAACCAGGATTGAACCCCCTTCCTCTAGAGGTATTACCTCTTCCTCTTGCTGCCTTCTCTTGTCTCCTCTTTACTTTTTCTTTTGCCCTCATTGCCATTTGAAAGCATTTCTCTACTGATTTTGGTGCCATCATGTTGATTTCATCCTGAATGTTGAATCTTAATCCATTCAAGTACCTAGCAGTCATCTCTTCCTCATCTTCTTCATGTTTAGCCCTTATACTTAACCTATAAAACTCTTCAGTATATTCTTTTACATCTAACTCCTTTTGTCTAAGGTTTTTCAATTTCTTTAGCAATTGAATATTGTAATCAAAAGGAAGAAATTTACCTTTGATCTTTGTCTTCATCTTCTCCCAAGAAATGATCTTTCTTTTTCCCTTTCTCTCCCTATCTTCTTGCACAAAATTCCACCACACCAAAGCATGTCCTTTCAATTTTGTTTTTGCTTTCTTCACCTTATTTCCTTCATCAACATCTTCACTATCAAAGTAGTTCTCCAAAGCCCCTATCCACTCCAAGAGCTCTTCACTATCAAGTTTTCCTCCATACATAGGCACATCCATTTTTCCATGTCCATCCTTCTTCACAACCTTCCGTAGCTTCATTGTTCTCACATCATCTGGATCCATCTCCTCTTCTTCACTAGAGGTCTCTTCCTCTTTAGACTCACTTTCCTCCGAAAGGGTCTTTCCCTTAGCCTTTATTGCAGCCATCTCCCGTTTCAGTGTATTTATATCCTTCTCATGAGTATCAAGTTTCCCTACAACAAAATTGTTTTTAGGAGGCATTTTGTTTCCCCCAACTACCTTCTTCTTCTTGCACACAAAATTCAATCTTGATCTTCACAAAGACCTACTCCCTCGCTTTGATACCACTATGATGTAGAGGCAAGGTGTTGAACGCCTTTCCTATGTCAATACAAAGGTTTCTACACAATCTTAGTTGTCAATTTCACAAGGTCCTCCACTTAGCAACCTACACATCACCCTGCCCTTGTAGCACTCCAAAACCGGTTTAGACCAATTTTCACTTAGTCTTTCCAAAACACCCGCTAGTTGCAATATGGATTAAGATACCCTTTTCAGGGTTACACAACATACAAGAAAAGCAAGGGCCACTCTTTCAGACCAATGAGGACTTTCAACACACCCACTCGGTTCTAGGCTTCACAATTAGGCCAAAATTCCAAAGGAACCCCCTCTTGAATTCACCCCCAAACCAAGGTAACCCAAAAAAGTCTTAGGAATGTTCTCAAGACTCAGGATTTTCCAAGTCATAGGTCCCTAAGGACTCAAATTAGCCCCCAACTCTAAAACCCTCTCATGAGCCTAAAAACATAGGGTTTTAGGACACCCTTATTGAAAGTGCATGCTCCAACCTATCCCAGGCCACACCAACTGCTCAAACACATTTAATTTGACCCCCTCAAGCTTTTCAAATCATAATACTAACCACTCCTATCTTTCATTGACCATATTCAAGACTGTCCTCACCAAATCACACACTCTTCCAATGGTTTCCACCCTACAAACACCCCAAAGTTAGGATAGTCATCTTCCCTGCACAAAAGAAGGTACTAACATGTCTAATGAGTCTATCTAAGTATGCCCATCGAGTCACAGGTCTTCATAGTGGGTGGGAGGCTTAGATCATCATTTTGACTCCTCTCAAACCCTTGGTTCAGGGAAAATAGAGTAGTTCTTGGAGTTTGATTACCCTGCACACAAAATGATGGTTCTAGACCCCCCCAAAAAATGTAGATGACTGTAAACACATCTATTTAAAGGTAACCACAGTCTCAAGACATATAAGTTCTGTATGGGCTTATACCATGAAGAAAGTTCAAGAAAAAACACAAAAATTGCAGAGATCAATATTTCCAACAATCAAAAATCTTCTTCCAAACTGAATCATCATCCTTCTCATGAGGAATTACATTGTTTTGTAAGGTTTCAACATCCAAATACCTCCTAGAAATGACAAACTACTTTAACCAACTTTAGTTAGACTCTAAAATGGCAATTATGCCAATTTTTCTCCCAAACACCATCCCTTTACAATTTGATTTTATAAATCCATAAATCCCTCTTAATTGATCCACTAAGCCTTTTCCATACATTTAGAAATGGTCAAAGAGACCTTATTCATAAATCAAACACTAAACCTTAGCTATTCTATCACCTAGACCTTATTGACACCATGACATTACATGGGAAACTCATGGCATTGCATCCTATTTTTATATATTTTGCAACTTCCTCGTTGCATATAACATAAAAGATCTTCAAATAATTTGATGAACCTTCAAGGTCCATTTTGTTATCACTTCAAGGTCAGGGCCTAGTTGCTCTTGCACCAATTTTCTTTGTTTTCCCCCTCCGATCCTACTAGAACCTCAACCTTTTCGACATGCCCTAACATTATGACACACCCGATTTGATGTTATCATTTGAGAGTTTTGTTTATTTGGCTTGCTTATGGTTTATATGCTTATTTTAATGATGAGTTGATTTAAAAATGGTAGGAAAAAAATAAATAGGGACAAGAGCGAAGACAAGGTGGGGAAAACCTATTCTTGATGCTAAGACTATTGTCATTGAAAAGGGGCAAAAAGTCAAAAGAAAACTGCTACCGCTAGGACCCACCATGCACACCTGCTTATCCCCTACTGCTGCACATTCCGAACTTCACAGACCCTTAGAAAAATCGTGCCATAGACACTCAAAAATTTTCCTTGCTATCTCTATTGCTACCTCCATAATTGTAATGCTCTAGGTTGATGACATACTTGCTCAAGCATTGCAAGATAAATCAAAATCACCAGATAACTTCCTCGAAAAAACCACTAGAAGTTCATTCTAGTCAATTTCACATTCACATATTGTTGTCAAGATGTTTAACTGACATTCATATTGTTGTTCTACCTACAACATGCTATTTGCAGTATAAATGTTGCCATGACCTGCTATTAAGACCTTTAGTTCAACATACTTTGTTGTGAGATTTTTTGGTTCCTTGGCCTAACCTTGTGCCACATGGAAATTTCAAAACTTTTAGGTCATTAGTTTTAGGTTTTGAAAGTTCTATTTTAGTTTATCATTATAGTTGGGCACATTTTATTCGGCCTTTTGTTTTAAATATAGGGAATTTTCATACATTTTAATGTAGATGTTTTAAAAAGACTATGTGGTGCTTTTATATAGAGTCTAAGAATTTTTCATTAAAACAATAGTATTTTTAACTAAATGGGTGAACAATTAATTTATGAAGGGGATATCTCAAGCAAGCAATAGGTTAAGTTTTTTTAAAAGTCCAAGGTTCAAAAATAGAATAAAATCTGTAATCCAACAAAATAAATCACAATGTTTTGTACACAAGGAGGGAGAGAATCACTCAAGTGCTTTTCTAGCAACCACGGACATTGTGGTCCCCCTCACATCTACCTAGTTTGTAAGATGGCCCTGCCTTTTGACAAAGAGATTGGTTTGGCAACATCATAATTCTAGCCTTCCTGAACATTGTTTTGTGTCTTACAAATCTAGAGCTACCATACATTTGCTACAACCTACATGTATGACTTTCTCTGCCTAGTTTGCATTCTTGGATCACAGTGAATTGATAGTGTAAACAGTGGCAACTTACATTACTTTGGCCAAAAAATTCACTCAATAATTCAAGTGTAGGTTGTATGCTCACCCACCCTTAGCTCAATTTGGTATTTGATCATTCATACTCTTACACACATAACATACATTCCTATAAAAGATTACGTCATGAAATATTGACTAACTAGGTTACATTCCCTTTCCCATGGATTATCCTAATCCCATGAATAACCAAGCTAACAACCCATGTTCAAGTTGACAATCCTACTAACGTAATTGAAAGAAACTTCATATCTCATACTTCACAACTTAAGAAACATTCATATAATCTTAACTTAGTATAGTTCCTAGTAACAATATAAGCACTCAAAATCCATTATATATGGTATATGTGTATATCCTAATAACGAGGTTTCACCAAAACTAGTCTCTTCAAGAATCACACAAGCTTATCCAAAGTAAGGAAATAAACCAAGTTCATAATAAAACAACATAAAATTCTTAAAAACCATTTTTTCCTAAACAAAGGAAATCTCAAACAAATAACATTTAACATAAAGAATAGAGTGATGAAAATTAGCCTTCCTGGATATATATAGTCCAACTAACAATACTAGTTTCCTAGATCAACCTCCACAAATGTGCTTGCTATTCCTTCAATACTCAACCTTACACCAATCTCTCGCCTCTCATAAACAATCTCTCAACAATTGTAAATGCTCAAACTTCTCTCTTTTTCACAAAATCTCTCTAAAATATGCTTGCATAAAAAACTACAACAAAACAATGAATGAATAAATCAAATTGGAAAAGTGTAACCAAAGGTAGAGGGAATGACCCTATTTATACACAAATTTGAGTATCTTAATGCTACAATTAAGCTTCTAAATTTTCCACCTTCCTATTGACTAAGCTCAAGAAGAGAAATGTGGTTGCTAAAAACTCTTATCTTGCAAACACCTACACAGTCCATCTTCACAATTGAGAATGAGTCGCTTACATCTTGTTGACAACAAAGACTAAACTTGAAAAATGCAACTTACATGTTTCCTTATTGCAATCTAAGTTGACTTCCTTCAGCCAACTCGTTCTAAAGACTAGGTCTCATGTTTCCACAAGTTATGTGTTGGTTTATGAAACAACTTTTAGACTTATTTTTTGTTCATTCTTTCCAAAATATGGTGCCTCATTTCACATTCATGCACCCTTTATTCTTGTGTAGTTATGACAGTCAACTTGTTATGTATTCGTCAATTCTTTGCATATGATTTGATTCACTTTACTCTATGCATTGTTTTGAAGGCTTTAAGCCTTAGTCTCATATGCGCTATATGTGTGCAGACTCTTAGCCATTCAACTTTATATGACAACATTGTGTACATGCACTATCATCTACTTCAAAGCACATAATATATATAAATATGTATATATATTATAAAGATTATATATATAAACATATATTAATATATATATTTATATATATGTATAAATATTTACATTGACGTAATTATATACATGTATATACATATATATATTATATAACATTATTTTAATACCCATACTGAAACATATATATTCATGTATTCATCGATTGGTTCATATATATACAAAATGTGTATATATATATATGCCTTATATATCCAACTAATACTCCCATGTGTATGATATATCTGTACATGGATATATGTAAGTACATATAACTACATATACACATGCATGTGTATATTCACATGAATGAGTTATCAAAGACACACATATATATGCATTCTATGTATATACCCATCGACTAATATATGAGCATGAATAATCGAAAAGAGAACCTATACTTGTCACACAGACTCAATCACATATCTCTAACCAAGAACATTCAAAGACTATCAAAAACCAATACATAACATTCCCCAACCCAAGATTGAATATTACTTACCTCTTCCCAAACTTATATTGACTCAAATAGACCAAAATAAGTTGTGAGTGTGTGCATGCTCAAGTAGTCTCATTAAGGGTTACCATGCCAAGTTCTTCTCTTGAGTGATATACTCCCCCTCTTCTGGAGGTTTGAATATGTTCTTGCATCCAACTTAGTGCATCACACCAATAGTTCGTCAATAACATTACATTCATATGTATCATATATTTTCATCTTCTAAATATTTAGGATATCTTATTGAATTAAACATTCATTCATCACATTATACATCAAAATTCATATACAAAACACAATCATATATTAAAGCATTTTAACACAAGTTAATAAGTAAATAGTAATAACACAATGGGGTATAACACAATAAAACCTACCAAACATTGTATCAAAATATTCTATAACTATTAAATGTGTTGCGAGGTATTATGAAAAATAATCAAGTCTTCACCTATTGTTCAATCTTGTGAAATTGACGAGTTGCCAATTCATGAAAATCAACTTGCACTAGAACCTATCAAGTCCAAACATATTTTCATTGTGGATGTTGATGGTGTACCTCTAGTGATTGTTTTTCTTACATCCTTGTTTATCATGCACAATGTTTTGCTAGAGATCTACCTACCAAATCAATGAGGCACATACATTTTTGAGGGAGAGATCACTCTCGATATCAAATTAAGTCTTGTCTATTGTCAACATACCATAGGAGTCTAATCCAAAATTTAGATGTTAATTTGTATACTCTTGATGTGGATTTTTTTATTTATAGATATTGTTGAGCTTGTCTACTCATGATGTGATTTTTACTATCAATGTATTTGATATGGGCTTAGCATTGTAGATATTGTTGAAACTATCAAGTGACAATCTTGTTGGAAAAACAAGGATAGACAACTGAGAGGGGGGTGAATCAATTGTTACCAAAATCAAACTTATACAACATTAGCCAACCTGAGATCACAAATCTGATAATTAATAGTGCAAACATTAAATCAACAACACATCAGAGACACATGAACACCAAGATTTTATATGTGGAAACCTTTTTAGGGGAAAAACCATGTTGGATATTAGTCCATAAGATTATACCCTGTTAGAAGTATAATGAAGAATAAAAAGGAATGAACTTGCATTCAGGCACACTACTTAGAACACACTGTTCAGAAGGAAGGCTCATTTCCTTACATACAGTAATCAGATTAAATCCATTTGATGAAGATGAACTGAGAAATTAGCTTATGCAAAAGCCCGATTACAATTCTGATTAGGCACAAAAAAAATTCTACAAACTCTTCCAAACTCTGATCAATCTCTTCCACACTCTGCTCTGAATGATCCGACCTTTATTTGCACATGTACATCAGTACGCTTGATAAATACCTCTAAATGAGGAAAACAATCTCATATATATATCCGCTACATGGATTTACATCCACTATCCAGTCGGCCACAAATAAATAATAAATTACAATTGTCGGCCTCAATACATGAATAAATTTCAATGCACACCAACACAAGTCAGTCACAACATAGTGAGGACCCAAACAAACACCTCCAAACATGCCAAACAATAAAATATTAATCCTCATGGATCTTTAACATGCTAACATCATCATGTCAGCCAAGAACATGAAAAATCGAGCACACATCAGAAAAATCTCAGATCACGAACACTTTGATCAATGCGGACACACAAAAAGGATAGAGAACGATCTAGAATCATCCATGAATGTCATAGGTACATGAAAAACATATGAAATTACCATAATTTCATCTGATTAATCCCAAAACACCATCTACAAAAATTGAATAACTGTAGGCACACAGATCTTCATAATGCCCACAAAACTCAATGCGAACTTCTGAAACTTTTAGACAACATACTAGAAAGGTTAAAAAAAAACCCTTTGAAGAACACCTTCATATCTTCAATGTACACAAATTTCCAACATTTTGACCTTCTCAGCTCCACTGGCTGCCTGCACTATATTTTTTACAATTTTCTCAATCTCCTTGACATATACTGCCTTAAGCATCACTAATGCTAATAGTGTTGACATCAATGACAACCAAATATCAGAAACACAACCACAACATCCAAATAATCTACTAAAATAATTGTAGAGTTACACTCAATTCCCATAGAGGGGTATTTGTAGGATCATCATGGAAAAAACAGGCCCTTAAGTGGCGATGAAAATTCAGAAAATTAGAGTTAGGAAACTTAATGTAAAAATTTGAATAAGTTATCTATATTATATCAAAAATATTTAAGAATAGAATCTATATAAAATTGAATGTATTTTCTAAACTACTAGGTTTATTTAAAAAGAAAAATTCTATTTGGTGAAAATTTGAAATTTCAATGCAATAGTACTTAAATTTTAGGGAAAAAACAAGAAGTAGGTGTCTGTCTAACCACCCTAACCACAATAAAATGATAATATTTTTTATAATAATTTAGATATAAGTAGAGGACTAATGTCCCGATGTGATGTATATTTTTTTGTAATTTTTTTCCAAGTAAATAATTAATTATGAATTTTTTATTACAACTTTTAATAAATATAAAAACTCGTATGTTTGACCACCTTAACTTGGTCAAAAATTCATGATTTAAAAAAAATAAAAATCCTATAGTATGTAAAGCATAGAATGTGTCACTGTTTGAAAGCTATAGATGTTTTTCAATAAGCCTATCAATCAGGACTTTAGTCTTAATTCAAATAGAAAATGAATAATAACTATTTATTAAATTCAAAGTAAAGCATAATTTATATTGGTGGAAAGTTGAAAATCTCCTTTAAAAACCCTTTTCTTTTCAACAATTTTGGTTTAAAAAAATTTCGTTAGCCACATGGGTCATCATATCACTTACATATCGCCACTTTTTGGCCCCATCATGATCCTGCACATACCTATAGGATAATTATGGACTTAGTACTCATGATTTCTCATTCTAATGAGGATATTGATAATGAGCACAATAAAATTACCAAATGCATAGTATATATAGTGTTTGGGGATATAAATATTTCTTCTTGCTGATTATACTTTTGCACTTGAGTTGCAAGTTGGAAACTTGAAAGGGTGACTCACAAACTCTTTCCATTAAAATGAAAAGATGACTTAATGAAGACTTGTGATGAAACTTGAAAGGGTGGTTTTTTGGAGACCCATGATAAAAATCTAAAATAAAAACTTAAAGGAAGCCATGTTGAAAACTTGAGAGGGAATCCTTGAGTGGTGCACCTCTATACATAGGTTCATATTAGCTATTCCATTTCTAGGAGAAATTTGTAGCAACTCCGCACTCTCATCTTATAGGGGAAACATTAGGATTTAGATTTCAAGTTCTTCAAATATGATGCTTTGAGGTTTCTCATATTGTCCATTAAGGTTTTGACATTACAATGTATTACTCCTTATGGCATCTTCGGAATTAATGTCTTAACATTTGAACACCTACAACTACACACTTCATTTTGGTTTTTGTTGACTGTGCATGGAGTGAGACCATCATATGCTTTCATGTTTGATAATTTTATGCCACAAGATCAATTTTTATGTGTGAACATGCATCTTCACTTGAGAGCATTGTGGATGGTAGTTGATTCATAATTTTAGCTTGACAAAAAATGAGTCATTTAGTGCATTTTAAGCCTACTTTTGGGTTACTCATTGGTACAATTAACTTTGGTTATCTAGTTTTTAAATCATATAATGTAGTTGACATAATTGGGTTACTCATGGGCACAACTAGATTGGATTATTTAGTTTTCACTCTCTTTTTTTATTAATAATCGTATACAAACTTTCATTACATATCTAATAGATCTTCCAATCTTCTAAACTATAGACTGATGTACAACATATTACATACTATTTCCATATGTTGTTTCTGATATATTTATCAGACCATCTACTACAAGTATCGATACAAAAATACGCTCTTAGAGTTTATAGGTATTCATACAAACTGTCTGCCATATGCTGTTACTAACCATCTACTACAAGTGTCAAGGAAAAAAAGGTGAAAGTTCAGATTGTACATGATTACACAATGTATATAAAGGTACAAAATGTTATAGTAAATATCAAAGCTCGAACTAGCACAATAGTAATAAAAAATGTCAAAATATCCTTCTCTGGCTGCCTTCCTCAAGTTCATTCCATCCTTATTCACCTTCAAACATCATCTCTTTGGAACATACCTACTCAAAAACTGGAATCATTCCTTCATTTGCGTGTAGCCTAGCATGACAAACTTTCCTTGTCTCTTTTGCCATTCCTAGCAACTACTTCATTGAAGACGTTTTGGAATTCTCTTAGTACTTTTAGAAAGGTTTTAAAATCCTCATGGTTGTGATGCTAGGTATGCCCATACCTCACTATGCCATCACCAATTAGTTTCATGAATTTGGCCATCAAACTCTCCATTGTGACTATGACTTGTAAGACAACATTGAAAAAAGAGTCTTTTTGATGACTCGGTAAGTGTCCTCTTACAACTCTTGAATTTTTTTTTTATTCCTTTCCCTCCAAATGTGCCACATAATTTTAGTAGAAAGGTAATCCCAAAACAAATACATCCATTATTTAGTTTTACATTTCTAAATAATACATTTTTCCAAATAATCTTACCATCATTTGCCCAAATATTTAAGTTTTCACTCTCTTTGGAGGTATAAGATATATATAGATGCTGAGCAACCTTGTACAAATTTAATTACCAAGAATTAATGCTAATATTTCACTTAACACAAAAAATGGTGATGAAATCACAATTTCATAATAAATGAGTGCAGTATTGTATCAAAAAGGGATATAACATCATGGATAGTTGACTCCACTAAACTCAAGTCTTAGTTACCTAGTTAATATCCTGGATCTTGGAAATTTTAAAACTATAGAAGGGAATAAGTTACCGCTTAGGAAAAACATTTTGCAAAAGACCAAAGCTTCATATTAAGCAAATGAGGTGCCATAAAAAAGTTGAACAATACACAACATAAACATTAGTTTTACCACTATCCTTGTAAATTAGAGGGTGCTATAATAATTTTGTACATAATCGTAGGCATTGCAAGATAATATCTTATATAATTTCTTAGATACGGGGTCACCTCACAAAAGCGTGTCCCACTTTTTGGCCAAAGTAGGACATTGAAATCAACAATTTTATCAAATTTTCACTTTTTAACATCTATAGCAACTAAAATGTCAACTAATGATTTTTGAAAATTTATCTATAGACTATAAATATATTTTTTAAAAATAAGAATTAATTTGAGTTCTTTACCATAATTAATATTTTTTTTAGCTAACAATATTTTTAAAAAGTGACATTACTTCGATAAAGCACAAATTTATTTGTACAAACCTTGGATAAAATTATAAAAATTTAAACATAAATTCGTAACACCAATATATACTGGACAAACATTCTTTCCTAATTTTTTTTTTCGACAAAAGTGGCAAGCCACTATAATATATTAAAATATAAGGATAGAAGTACGAAATCCTAGTTCAGAGGGCATACCAGTAGGAAAGAACCAGGAATAAAACCTTTGGTTATAGCCCAAAAGCAAAAAGGGTTCAAGTAATTACAAAAAATTAAAAAATCCTGCATGTTGGGATCTATTGTCTAATTTTCAAAGTCTAACTACAGTTCCACCACCTTATAAAAATTCTATTGAAAACTTGATACATGATCGAAGCAAAATGAGACATGATTTTCAAACATGTTGCACCTAGCTTCTTCCAAAATAAAATAAAAATTATGCTGGAAAGATTTATAATTATTCATCAATTCGCTCTACACATGTTGAATTTTGGTTCTTGGCCGCAATTTGCTCATTCTGCAAGTCATCTTGATTGGGAAGAGCCGGCTCTCTTGCAAATAAATCATAGCCAGAAAAAGGAGCAACTTCGTCTTCTAATTGAACCACAACTTCTATTCAAATGCATGCCTCGAGATCCTGAAGCAATGATACATAAGTACCTGCCCATGGGTATTCCTGAAAGTCTTTCAACACTTGAGCCTCTAGCTCAATACATAATTTTTCTTTTTTACCCGAGAAACGAGCTTAAGGAACCTGCTGCACAAAATCCTAAGGAAGGAAATGGCATAGAAATTTTATTTGATTTATACTCCAGAGACAAACTATTTCACTTATTGTGTTTCTTTAGAGCAGATAACGGGGAAAAATCATTTTTGAATTGAAGGCCCAGCCTGATAACTTCGAATATTTCTTCAAATCCAGACCTTTCCTTAACATACTCATGAGGGAATAAGCCTCCAATATACCCCTCTCAAGAGAATAAGTTGTAGTTTTGCACAACAAAAAGAAAATCATGCTTATCAATGAACTGAGGGTTCACAAATTTTATGACAATTATTTCTAATTCTCTCAATGATTGCAATAAATCCATAGTATTTGAAAGGAAAACTGATAGCACTTGAGAAGGGAATATTAACCTTTGAGCTCTTGGATTGGTTATCTCCAATCCTAAAACCAATCTTATGACATCCTCTGTGCGCAAGTTGTTCATTTTAAAGATGATGCTTAAATCCTCCTGAGAGAGGTTGCATTCAAATGACCTTTCCCAAGATTGAATCGGGAAATTTATTCTTAGATTCTAGGGGCAAAGAGCCATGATACCATTTTTTGTTCACTCAAAAAGCACTAGAGTTCTATTAACTACTCACTATCACTGATAAAAGTTGCTTAAAACAGATTGATGAAAATGGTTGGCTTCATGTAGTTTTAAATCCCAAGAAACCCTTCGCACAAAAATCGGAAAACATAATTGCAACTAAATAATGTGAATAAAATCCTTTAAGATATGTCAAATCGTGCGAAGAGGATTAAATTTGTGCAAGAGATTAATGCTTATTGCATAGCTTGTTTTTTGTTGAAGTGAGATTAACTATAATTTAGACATAAAGTACTTCGATAATGAATATATTTTTTTATGCATCTAAATTATTATTATTTTGTTGAAATAAGAACATCAATACATAGTGTACATACATTTTTTATTTTAACAGAAGTCTATTTTAGTAATTTTTCATGTGTGTGGAACAAAGACCTTAACAATTATTAGAAAAACTATATTCACTAGAAAAAATATAATAATTAAATTAAATATACTCAAAATTATATTCATTGGAAACATGATTTTGAGTGCTATGATATTGCACAATATCCTATCTAGTTGATTCCATTTGAAGGTACAACTTGAGGCTTGAAGTTGAAAATTTTGAGAAAAATTTTAGACATGGAAGATGAAAGGCATTTGAAGGGCCTTCATTTGAAGGTAACTTTAAATAAAAATTCCTTTGAATGAAAATGTGAATGATATTTTTTTAATAAAATTGACCTTTGAAAAAAGATCCTAAGGTTGATTTTTTTTTGTATTAATAATATAGGATTTTAGATACAACGTATACATAAGTTGTAGTAGTTAGACAACATAATAACCACCATACACATCTTGATTCTTAGTAGAGACTACAACTAGAAGCCGAGTTAAATCATTGATCATACCCTTGCATCAAGTCTATACAAAATTAAATACAAAAATGCAACATGTATGTGTCAACTTATACACAATATATATACAGTGTCAAAAACTGATTATCAAAAGGTATTTGCTAGCTTTAATTCCAAAGATTCTTGCTTTGACTATAGTCTTCATGAGAACCTCAATTGGCCAAGGTCTCAATAACATTGAGCTCTTTGTTGGAGAAGACCTCCTCAATCTCATAGTTCTCATTTGTGAATAGTTTTGGAGCTTTGGATGTGGTGGGTTCCTTCTCGACATTAGATTTGTCATTGAATTATTTCTAGAAGGCTTCTAATGCTTTCATGAACATTGAAAGATTTGGCTTCCCTTGCTGCCAGGTGTGGCCATATTTGATTTCATTTTGGTGGATGAGCATTGTCCCATCTCTCAACAACTTTAGGAACTTGTTCTATGATATTTCCATGTTGATAAGCACCTGTATTGCAACATTAAAGAAGGCGAGTCTTTTACATGACTCAATAAGTGCCTTCCATACCCCACCGAATGTTTCCTCATTTCTTGCCTTATGAACCAAATTATCTCAGTTGTTAAAGAAAACCAAAACAAATGCATATATTTATTCAGATTTTTATCATTTCCAATAAGAATTTCTTTCCAATTAATTTTACAATTCACACCAAATATCCTAGTTAAAGAAAAATAGTTTCCAGATTTCATTAGCATAAAAATAATCAAAGAGAATATGACTAATAGTTTCAAGAACCCTGCAGATGCTGAAAATGTCAATGTTAGCATTATTTGACTTATAGGGAATCCTTTGCAACAAGACAAGCCATCTAAAATAGTGTTTTTTTGCATCCACACCATTATGCCATAATGAAGAAAAGACTTTTTGGCAATTATTACTTTCAAGGTTAGTTTTCCAAGTATTATTTAATTAGTTAGTGGAAATATTTGAATTGATCATTTCTCTATAGATAAGCTTAGTTTTCACATCATGGAGAAGGATTGAACCTTTCCATAGGAATTCAATTGGAATGTCATTCCATTTATTAGAATTGAGGTTTGGAAGCCAACCTTGGAAAGCTTGTTTTATAACAAAAAATGTTATTATATTAGACTAAGGAAGCCCATAGTTCTTCTTTACTTGGTACCGATAGATAGAATTCCCATAATATATGATATTGATGAAGGTCTTGATCCTAGCCTGGTTCCACCTTTTTGTAGAACAACCTTGAAGTAGAGCCAACGACTTTGCATTGTGCTCAAGGTTCCACCAAAAGACCTACTTGGATAGATCAAATTTCCATTGTGACTAACTAACTAAGGACATTGGAAATCCCTCCTAACCAATTCCCAAGCCTTCCACAGGATTCTAAATACATGAACCTACAAGTGCTATTGGATATTTAGTAATGATAAAATCATTGAAAGGTCTAGTGATTTCCAAGACTTAGCCAATTTGGGTACAACTTGAGAAATGTTATTCCTTACCAAGATTGTCTAGGGTTCATCCCCTTCTAGGGATTTGATGACCCACTTAGTAGCTATAGCAATACCATGTTTCTTTAGGTCCTTGAGTCACAGACCACCATGTGGTTTTTCTAAGCAACACTAATCCCATTTAACAGAGTGAATTTTCCTTTTTCCTTTCCCATTAGACCACAAGAAACTTCAGATTAATTTTGAACCTCATTATTGAAGAACCACACAGATGCAAAATAAATGGTATAAGAAGATAGAACTTTTTGACATGCTTGAATTGTGCCAGCTAAGGAGAGATATTGCCTATTCCAACCATCTAATTTCTTTTCAATTTTGGCTTTAATCCATAGCCACATTTCTTGTAGGTTGGGAGATACAAAGAATGGGATCCCCAAGTACCTAACTTGTTTTTGGGGTCCCCCCACTAAAAATAAAATTTCTACAACCAACTTGGAGGTGTATTTTGCCACCCTAGCATCACATATTTTATCCTAGAAACCTTAGATCCAAAAGAAAGGAAATATAAATTACTTATTCATTAGATTGGTGATATTTTCTTCTTACAACTCTAAGAAGTAGAGGTATCATTAGTAGACTAATTTTTTATGAGGTCGTTCTGATTAAGCAGTATTAGGTCTCTCACCTTTGGGGATTTGAAATCCTCCCTTAGAAGGAAATGGAGGGCATCTCAGGCGATAGAAAATAATGCAAGGGCAAGGGAACAACCCTGCCTAACTGAACTCTCAAGCTTGAAGAACTTTGACCTGGATCCATTCACCTCTACTTGGGTCGATGCATCTTTTAACAGAGCACCCACCATGTTACAAAAATCTTGTGGAAACTTGAAAGCATCGAGTGCCATTTGAAGAAAATACCACTCCACACTATTATCATAAGCCTTTTCAAAATCAAGCAATATAATGGCAACATTTTGACCTAAGTGCTTGGCCTAATCAAATCCTCCAAACTAGTTATCAAGTTTTCCAAGATGTATTTACCCTTGATAAATCCTATTTTATTAGAGTTTATAAACTTAGGGAGTAGGTTGGTTAACCCCATGGCTAAGATTTTAGCTAAAAACTTGTTAGAGACATTCAACAGAGTGATTGGTCTCTAATTTTTAATCAAGGTTTTGTTCCCATCCTTAGGAAAAAGCTTAATGAGACCTTTGTTGATACTGGTCCCCAAGGAGCCTTGATTTAAGGCCTCCATACAGACCTGATAAAATTCATCACAAATCCAATCTATGCATACCTTGTAAAACTCAATAGGTAGCCCATCAAATCCTAGATATTTGTCATTAATCATGGAAGAAATGGCTTTCCTTATTTCTTCTTCGGATATGTTGTTTGAGATCCTAACACAATCTTCCTTGGGTATTTTGGAAGGTATCAAGCCCTTAATATTGATTCTAGCTTCCTTGCATCAGTAAGAATTATATACTAATATAAACTTAATATTTTTTTGTAAATATAAAATATTCCTCAATTTATATTTTTTTAGGTGAATTTTTTAAAGAAGATTTACAAAAAAAATTGTTTGCAATTTGTTTTTTGAAAGGAGAAATTATTTTCCAAAGGAATCTTGGAGAAATTTTTGGAAAATAAGAGGTCAAGGAAAAAAAAGACTATGATGAAATATTCAACAGAAAAGGATTAGCAACAATTTCAATAAAGGGTACTAAGATATATCTCATAAAGATAAGGTATGTATAATTTTAAAATTTCTACAAAAAAAATTCAAAAATATTAAATTTGTATTTATCTAGATATTTCTTCAATTCTAAGGTTTGAATATAGAATTTTATTTTAGATAATTAATTTTAATAAAAAATTTAATTCCTAGATCTTTTACATTTATATAAATTCCAAATTCTACATAGATTTCAAATAAATTGTCTATCTCAAATCATAGGTTTATTTATAAGGTTTGTAGATCTCTTTCCCCTACTTCTTCAACTCTAGGTTTCAACATACTTTCTAATTTTATATTTAATTTTAAAAATTAAATTAGATTCCTACACACAAACAATATTCATCTAAATTTTAAAATTTAACCTACATGTATTCCTATATATTATACATTCATCTAAGTATTCAGGTAAGTGCAGAAAGATGGGAGGCCAAAAAGGGGTCTTAAATGGCCACTTTTTCTTGAAAATCAGGAAATACTGAGCTTGGATGAGAAATTGAGGATAGTTACACTCAAAATTTTTAGATGCAAAAAAAACAATGTTTATAGTGCTATGAGTCTACTTTCTAAATTACTATTTTTTTAAATGACAAAGATTAAGGGGCTCAAAAATTAGAGCCATATAAATTGGTGTTGTTTTTGTCAAAAAAACATAACATAGCATCTTTTTTGGCTTCCTCAAAAGGTTAACTTTTTTTTGGTATTTTAAAAATTTCTTTTGAGAGAAATTAGCTATATGTAATTTATACCCAATTTTTTTGATAAATTTTTAATGAATATTTAATCTTTTACTAATTTTCAAAGAGGACACATCTTAAAAAATAGAATTTTGGTCGTGCTACCCCTATAATTTTTGAAAACTAATCAATTTTTTTTAAATGTGTAGAATATAAAAATATAATTTATTTAAAATTTCAATGAACGATTAAAAAATAACGTAAAAAATATTGAATGTTGGTTTTTGACAAAAAATAGACACACAAACAAAAGAAATTAAAAAAGAAAGCCTTAACATTGTCAAAATGTGAAAAAAATTACATCGTTAAATAGCTAAGAGAGAGCCTAACATTACCTAGGTGTTTTATTTACTTGACCTTGAATCACATGCAAATCTGATGGTTAGCATGAATGTGATTATGTGAAATCCTATAGAATATGCAAAAACACATCTTTAGACATTGGGAAGGCACTCCAAGCATTTGGATTAGAAATCCAAAGCAAATCCAAGCCTAAGGCTTGGGCATTCCCAAAGCAAGACATAATGCAAGCATGTTATAATGTGATTATGTTATGTTTTGTATTGAAATTTGTTCCTTGTCAATGAATTTCAAAAATTGCCCCAAAATGCATTACGAAAACACACCAAAAAGAATTTCCAAAATGTGAGTGTGTTATAATGTGCTCACATTTTGTGAATGTATTGACAAAGTGTGACCGCATTATAACACACTTGCATTTTGGTCTACTTTAAATTTTTTTCTGCTCTTTTTTTCTCTTCTAATTTTCTTAAGGGAAACTATATACATGAAATAAACATTTAAGTTGACATTTACATATGGAAATTTACTTTCTTATACTTTAAATTATATTTCATGTATATAGTTTCAAGATGTTTGAGAGTGGTTTCAAATCGGTAAGAGTTATAATGCAAACTCTATTTTTTGGAAGATCTTATAATTTTTTAGCCAATCAAATTTTAGTAATCAACATGTCAAATTTCAGTAATTAGAAGGTCAAATTTTAGTAATTAGTAAATTTTATCATATTTCTCTCTCTCATTATGTATCAATTATGCTCTAGACCCCTCTCTCACTCTCTCTTTCACTCTCTACTTCTCTCTATCTCACCATTCTCTCTTTCTCTCTCACTCTCCCCCCTCTATACCTCTCTCCCTCTCCCTCTCCCTCTCTCCATCTTTCTATCTATCTCTCTTTGTCTCTCTCTCTCTCTCTCTATCTCACTCTCTCTCTCTCCCCCTCTCTCTCTCTCTCTCTCTCTCTCTCTCTCTCTCTCTCTCTCTCTATCCCACCCTCTCCCCCTCTTGCTCTCCCACTCTCTCCTCTCTATCTCACCATTCTCTCTTCGTGTTTCAATTTTTCCATCACTATATCACCATTCTCTCTCTACTTCTCTTTATCTCACCCTCCCTCTTTACCTCTCCCCCCCTCCCCCATGTTCCCTCCTTTCCTCTCTCTCTACTCTTTATCTCACCTCTCCCTCCCTAACTCTCCCTACCCCTCCCACATCCAACCTCCCACCTCCCCCCCCCTCTCTCTCTTTCTCATTCTATCATTCCCTTTCTACTCTCTATCTCACCACTCTCTATCCATCCCACTCTCCCTCTTTCCTTCTCTACTTCTCTCTCACCTATCTCTCCCTCCCTCCCTCCCTATCCCTCCCTCTCTCCTTCCCTCTCTACTTCTCTATATCTCCCCTCTCTCTCTACCTACCTCTCCCTCCCTCCATTACTCTCTACTCTATCCACTATATCTCACCATTCTCTCTCTCACACACCTCTATCTCCATCCCTACCCTCCCTTCTCTCCCTATTTCTCTCTCATCATATCCTCTCTATCTAATCATTCTCTCTCTACATCTCTTTATCTCACCTATCCCTATTTACCTCTCCCTCACTCCCATCTCTCTCCCACCCTACCTCCTTCAATCTCTCTCTATTTCTCTTTATCTTGCCTATCCATCTCTACCTCTTCCTCCCACCTCCATCTATCTCTCTTTCTCATTATCTCACTCCTCTACTCTCTATATCACCACTCTCTCTCCATCTCTCTCCCTACCCCTCTCTCTCTCTCTCCTCTCTATCTTAAATCTCTACCTCTCACACAAAAACACACACACTCACCTCTATCTCCTCCTAACTCTCCCTCCTTCTCTCTCTCCCTCCCTCCCCTCTCTACTTCTCTCTATCTCTCCTCTCTCTATCTCTCCTCTCTACTTATCTTTATCTTCCCTCTCCCTATCTCAAACTACATCTCCCTCTATATTTCTCTCTCTATCTCTCTATATCACCTTGTATCTCTCCCTACCTCTTTCCCTCTCTAATCTATATCTCTCCTCTCTCTCCATCTACTTACCCCTCTCTCTCCCTCTCCCTCTCTTCCCCCCTTTTTCTCTCTCATCCAATCCTCTCTATCCAACCTCCCTATATATCCACTTCTCCTTCCATATTTACTTATCTTTATATCCAATTTCCCTCTCTTTACACACCTCTCCCACAATCACTCTCTCTTTGTGTATCTCTTTGTATCTCTCTCTCTCTCTCTATCTCACCTATGTATCCCTCTCTGCCTTTTCCCCTATCTCTCACTCTCACTCTCTCCCCCTCTCCCCCCTCTTTCTCTCTCACTATCTCCTCTATCTCACCATTCTCTCCCTCTCTCTCTCTCTCACTCTCTCCTTATATCTATCTCATCATTCCATATCTCTCCCTCCAAAATTCCCCCTAGTGTTTAGGGTTGAGGGTATAGGGCTAAGTGTATAAGGTGTAGAGATTAGGTTTAGGATATTGGGTATAGGGTTGATGGCATTAGGTTTAGGATTGAGGGATTAGGGTTTAGGGTGTAAGGTTGAATGTAGGGTTTAGGGTTTAAGTATAGGGTTGAGGGCCAAGGTTTGAGGGTATAAGATAAATTATATAGGGTTAGGGATTCAGGTTTAAGATATTGGGTATAGGTTTTAGCTTATAAGGTAAAGGGTAAAGGGTTAAGAGTGTATGTTTTAGGGTATAAGTATAGGGTTGACCTAGATAATGTTCAAGGTTTAGGGTTTAAGGTTGAGGTTATATGGTATAGGGATGAGGTTTGAGGGTTTATGTTATATAATATAGGGATGAGGTTTGAGGGTTTAAGAAATAGGTTTGAGGGCTAAGGGATAGTTTTCAAGGTTGGGAGTATAGGGTAGAGGTATTAGGGCTTAGGATTTTTGGTATAGGGTTGAGGGTATTGGGTTTAGGGTTGAGGGTTTTGGGTACAAGGTTGAAATAGTGTTGAGGGTTTAAGTATAGGGTTGAGGGTTGAGGGTTGAGGGTAAAAGGTTAAGTGTATAGAGTATGATTGGAGATAACTGTGGTTTTAAATTATTCTTAAAATGGGTTTGATGTAATATTTAGAAATGGCTTCCTCAGTTCATCCTAAAGTGTCAATCCGAGAATGAAGGCTTTTGAACCATGCTGTGGAAATATGCCAAAGATCTGAAATTAATAAACCAAGGGTTGATGGATGAAAAATAATGTAATCTGCTTATGGACATAATTCTAATTGGAAGACTTCTTGTCACAGGTGTAATAGGAACTTGTGAAGAAATAGTTCTGCACATAAAATAGGTTACTGGCACACAACAAAATAGTAGTAAAGTTATCTATAACATAATGGAAATCTATCTGGAAATAACTTGAATAGAATCAGAGTTGAACTACTGAATATAAACAAACTTTTGACACCAATCGATTACTCAACTTCTTAGCTCATAAGGATTTCATTATTTGATATCAAAATATTCTATAACAAATGATTGATGAATTAAATACACAAACAAACATATATCAAATAAACCAATATAGATTATAATGACAAGAATTAACAAATCAATACTGATTAATACTTTCACAGAAATGGACTATGCAGATAAAGGATTGATCAAACAATATAATAATGAAATAATCGAATAACTTATAAAATCAAAACATACATTACCACACACATAATCCTAACGCAACAATCATCATCAACCAAGGAAGTGTGCCTTGCCTTCGCTAATTATTGAATGATGAAACTCACACACATAGAATTACTCCACTATCATTTTCATTCATCCACATCACATAAACAAAGTATAGATAAAAATCACCAAACTTCTAATTTCAATTATGTATATCTATATCCAGTTTCACTATACAAACATATATATACATATTGTAGCTACCTATATGTCTAACAATATTTTATATGTAATCGAATAAATGTTTTGGTTGTTAGTGGCTTTCAACCAACAACCATTAGAAGATAATAAAAAATTGTTTTAAAGTCTTTTGAAAGTGTTCCGAGAACAACATAACAATCGAAAACATAATTGCTAATCTTTGACGAATAGAGCCAAAATGACGATATGAATTCAATAGTTTAGTCATCCCTCCATTGATGTCCTTCATGTGCGCTATCAACCATTAAAAAGTGCTTGTTACCAAAATCACAAAAGATAGTTAGCAACAGTTAGCAAAATCGGTATTTTCACTAGTTTTAACCTTTCCTTCTATTTCATAAAATAACTTCAGTTCATTAATGAAAAGTGACAAGAATGACAGGAGACACTAGGAAAGATGACAAGGTTTAACACAAATAAGAGGTAAAAGAATGGAATATTTTGCTCCCATCATTTCCCCCCAACTGAAGACTTTGCATGTCCTCATGCAAAGAGAGTATAGAATACAAACCGAAGAGAGAAGGGGAAAGTTTGTGCAGAGTACTAGTGACCTCTATGACACACAATCGATGGAGTTCTTGCAACTATTTTTCATGCTCCTGAATTGTTACCACCGATGTCTCAGGGACCTATGCTTGCTAAAGTGCTGCCTTTAATTGAGTGATTTCATTTTCTTGGAATGAGTTGAGTGATTCTTCCGTTTGAACTTGTTTATGTAAATTTTCATTTTCCTCAGTTAGCTTAGTCACCAAATTCTATAGGTTGTGAATGTCATCATTAGTGAGTAGGGGATGTTCTTCTTCATACTCTTCTTCTTCCTCTAACTCCATTTTGTCTTTTTGTTCCTGATGAAGGTTTTCAACATTTCCCTGTTCCTGAATCTCCACATTCACTTCATTCCCTACCCTCTCTTCTACTTGATTCTCTTCTTCCTAGGTAGTGTCATGTGGCTTGTGATCCTTAGGATTGTCAAGATCATTATCACTTTTGGCCAGGGTAGATTCAGTCTGGACAATATCCTTGTCAATAATTTCTTCTTGACTGCACAACATCTTCTCTGAGATAGGGAAATGTTGGGGCGACACCTCAAAGTTTTTCTCAAGTTCCTCCCTTAAGATAGGATAATTTTGTGGTGGAATCTCGAGATTTTTCTTAGGTTCCTCTTGGTGTTGTGGGGGATCCTCGGGGTCTACTGGTTTCTATTTCTTTTTCTTAATTCTTCTCAACTCTCTAGCGACAACTTCTGTTCTTTTAGTCTTTTGAGAGACCGTTGCCACTATTGTCAAATCCGCAACACCCTCAGTTTTCTGTGAACTTAAGTCACTAGCTACATTAGCAAAGTTGGCTAACTTATATGTGGAATCAAGTGACAATTGTTTTTCCTCTAAAACAATAGCCAAGGTAGACCCACTATGTTGCTTCTTTTCAACCCTAGAGCTAGGTGTAGAGATTTTGGTATCCTTGAGTTTGAGTCATTTATCACTAGAACCCTTAACCTTTTTGCTACTTAACCCTAGGGTTTGTGCTTTTCCATTCTTAGCACTACTAGGAGGAGCTTCAGACTCAGAACCCTTGGTTCATTCATTATCATCTAATTTTTCCTGACCAGACTCTTCCTCTTCTAGGTTATCAGTAGAATTTCCTATATTGTGGGAATCTTCTTCGACAGAGTGCTCTGAAGTATTATGGAGGGAATTTTCAACATAATTATGAGGGATTTCATCTAGAATAAATGAGTCCTAGTCCCTAGGAGGTGAAAGTCTCTTTAATTCCCTTACAATTAGCAATTTAATAAGCCCATGATGTGCTAATGAATTCTTACTACCCTTCTAAACTACTTTACGCATTTGCATTAAGGAAGAATACAAAAAGAAGGGAATATTGACAAATGAACCCCATCTCAAATGTATCATCAGTCAAAATTGTTTTGCATAAACATATATATACCTTCCTTCACAAGTCAAATACTAAATAAAAATTTTTTCCACATCATTCCAGGGAGCTGGAAGTGAAGATAACTTCATGCCCTGACCTAACACTACTTCAATCGACTCCCCACGCTTTAGGAACTTCTTATAGAGGGATTTGAGGTCTCTTTCTCACCCATAATTATCAGGAAAATATTTTTCTCCTATCAATGGAAACCTCATGAAATCCACTATATTTTGGATTGAGACACGAATCACTAGCCCACAGAATCTTGCTCGCGTCACGTTGCAGGTTACCATGAACTCGTGAGCTAATTTCTCATCATACCCCTATAGTCTCTTAAAAATGCATCCCATCCTACTTTCTTGAATATATTGTAAGCTTCAAGCATCATAGGAGCCCTTAAATCATCCATAATCGTTGGCTCATAGTGGTGTCTACGTTCTTCTGCCATATCCTTACGAGGATGTGCAATCTGAACAGTTAACAGTTCGAGCCTGGTAAAGTGTAAAAATAAAAGTTTTTTTTTTAGAAACAACTATTACTAGGAATAGGACAACTTAACTAGTATCAATTTTTAGGTGGTAAGAAATGGTTTATGGTAAGTGGTTAAAGAATGGTGTTTTTTAATTTATTATTATAGGTGAATAATAATGATTATTGGTAGTATTAAGAGGGAGGTACTATTTATGACAAATCACATCAAAAATCAAAGGATGCAGATATGACAGGATAAGGTTTTTATGGAAAAGATGAGACATGATGGTAGACATGACACTTCCCCCCTGCTTAGCAAGTTACCTGTTCATGGATGATGTCACCATCATTAAATGAATGACCGGTATTTAAATAAAATAAAAAGAAAAGGAAAAAAATGTGAAATACCAATATCGATGACCATTGATGGACATGAGTGGTGATGTGGTGACATGCGTGGGGAATCCGATGCTGATGTAGATTGCAAATCACAACAATGATAGGGTGGTAAGAGCGCAGTGCAGGAGGTACATGCATGATAAAGTTGAAACTAAATGAAAGTAGCCAGCTGGAAAATGTTGTGTGGGAAAGAAAGCACGAGAACATTGTCAGGCGACGAGTACAGTGACTGACAAGGCAACGTTCAACTGGATGAAACACTGGAAACAATGAAGAAGGACTGAGTTAAATGCAGAGGAAAAGAGTACCATCGAGCAAGAAAATAGCTCCTATGAAAGAAGAGACTAGAAATTAGGCTAGGAGATAACCACATTAGTTCCTATCACAAGAGAGTCAGGAACATAAAATCAATCGAAACAATGGTTGTTGGATGAAAGCCACTAAAAACCATTGTGACATGGATGGAAGAAAAATGAGTCAAGGTTCATAGAACCCGATCAGAAGTAAGGGATAACACCAACCAGAAGGGACACTAAAAATAAGGGTTCCTGACAAATAGATGACAAGAATAGTGTCAAAGCTGATCGTCGGACGACAAGAAAGAATAGGCTAGGGTTTTGAGCAGGAAGTTGAAGGAGGACCCCAAATGAATGGAATGAGAGACCCAGACACTAGTTGTGCAAAACAGGTCCTAGCAGAAAAAATGACAGGAAGGTGGGGTGCCAATGCTGAAGATATATCTCTCTTTTTCTCTTTTTTTTTGTATGTCAACAATAGACTGCTGGTGGCTTGATTTTCAATCTATCACTACCTAGTGGCACCGAAAAATCAGTTTTCATCACTAAGTTTTATTGAATGGGTAATAGTCACCGAAAACTTGTTTTCGAACATTAACCGACCAACAATGCTCAAAAAGGGTTTTCATTGTTGGATCTTTTATTGCTTCTTGCCCTTTTTTTATTTTTATTTTTAGATATTTAAATTTATTGATCAATCTCGAAGGAGGCCAAAAGGAACAACAGTAAGTTCCTGTGCCACCTCTCAAAAGAAAGCTTCTTTGGAAAGATGCTTCTTGTATAGTTTGAGGTAGTACCATTGACAAGAAGAGATCGCCTTTCAGAGTCCACTGTATAGAGATGAACAATGCCATTAGCATATACGGTCTGGATCTCATAAGGTCCCATCCATCTTATGTGAAAATTTCCCTTGAAATCTTGGAAGAGGGAGTCGTATAGGAGTGCCCAATTGCCAGGTTGGAATGACCATTGGCGGATGTGACAGTCATGCCATATAGCATGTTGTTTCTAAACAACCTCACTTTGGAAGAGTGCTTCCTGGCATAATTCATCTAAGGAATGTAGTTGATCAATGCATGCCTTTTGTGCATCAGAAAGAATCATACCCAATTGTAGTGCAGTTCAAATAGTTTTAATCTCAAACTGAATGGGAAGGATTTCCTTCTTACCATAGACAAGTTCATAAGGGGTTAGACCAGTGGTGGTCTTCCACATTTCTTGATAGGTCCACTGGTGCAGGAGCACTTGTTTGATTTCTTGACTCCATGAGGCCATTTGTAAATAGTTGCTCTATTTTATGTATTGGGTCTTATAATAAGGTTTATAAAACTATTTTATAGGTGTTTGAGTCTTAGGAAGTAATATTTGAAGTCATTTGTCAAATAATGTTTAAAGTTGTTCCATATTGTAAAAATTGTAAAAGTTGCTCAAGAAAGTTGTCAAGCAACTTGTCAAAAGTGTCATTAAGGTGTTTTGTCAAAAAAATAACTAAAAGGTGGTTGAAAATAGTTGGTTTTGGTTGTAAATGTATAATTACACCCTCCAAAACTCGAATTGGAGAGGTTGGAGACATTATTTGTGAAGTTTGATGAATGGCAACCTCAAGTTTGTGTGCATTTTCTGATTTTACATTGTTTCCAGGTTGAAGTTGTGGTTTGTACGGCCTGATATGCACTCAAATAATAGATTATCATATATGGATGGAAATATATCTATTTATAGTTTCCAATTCTTTTTGTCTCATTCAATTTTATTGAGTTTTGTGGGAGATATGATTATTTTGGTGAGACTGCCTATTTTAACAATATTGTGCAGAATTTACAGTCTGAAAGAATTTGATGGTACAAATTTTAAAGTATATATTTTGGGTCTGAAACCAAGTTTATATTGTTCCTATATGAATCTACTTTCATTTGCTTCAATTCTCATCAAATTTCATTAAGATTTGAATAAGTTATGATCATTTTAGTGAGGGCAGGTTTGAACCCTGTCTAGGGTTTGTAGTTTTGGGAAAAATGAAATAACTTCTTTTGGGCTACCATGGTTATGTTTCCAATGTGACATAGAATGAATAATAGAATGTGTTATAAAAAGATTGATTTGGATTAATTTTTAAGGATTGTGAGATATGTTGTTGAATCCTCCTAACTTTGCATCAAAGTGGTATCAGAGCTAGCAAGGTTCTATTGGTTGGTTGAGTTGATGGTTTGCTGAAGTTGTTGTGGCTAATAGTTGGTTGAGAATGTTGGTTTGGTTGCAGGTGCTTGGTCCATCTAAACTGCATAAAGGAAAGTTTCTGAGTTGTGTGTGTTGGCAGACAAACAAAGGTTTGTGGTCACCATCCTCCAATGGAGATTAAGCTAGGTAGAAGGTGCAGGCAAAGAGAGAGAGGCATCTTCCAGGGTCTACTGTTGGGTAAGATGGATGGTTTGTTGAGTTGGTGTTTAAGTTTGTGTTTGCAGGTTGAAGAGAGATGTATATTTTTCTGAGGAAGCACTTAAGGTTGCAGCCAAGTTGAAGGATACTCCACTGATAGGAGTAATTGAAAAGATGAAAGAAGACTGGTCAGAGAAGGTCAAGGATGATTACTGGAGAGAAGTAGTATGCAAGGACAGTCTTGTATCCTTGGTTGAGAAAAGAGTTGGTGAAGAGATGAGTGTTGAGAAAGGACGTCCTTCTGAATAGTGAATGTGAACCCGATGAAAGAGAATGAGAAAGGAAAGAGGCAAGAGAAGACAAGTGATGAAAACAAAGGCAAAGGCAGATTGAATTTGTTTTGGAGGTCCAAACAAAGATGATGCAATGTGTGTTTCCAAGGGACTTGGAAAATTTTGTTGGTTGGTTGTATGGTGCAGGAGCACCTTGATTTTTTTTTAAATGCCTTCAAAAGGCTAATTTGTAAAATTTGTGTGTTCAAGTTTAAAATAATGTGTCAAGGCCATGTAAAGTCCAATTTGAATGTATTCAAGCCATGTAATAGGTCCAAGGTGGTCAAAGGGATGAAAATACAAATCTTGCAAATATTGGATTATGGAAAGTTGCTAAAATTGAAGGAAAAGCAAGGAAAATCAAAAAAATATATGATGAGTAGTTAGAGGAATAGGCCGATGGAAGTAGTTGAGGAGGTAGTTATGAATTGGGAAACTTCTTTAAAATGTTTGAAAAAGAAAGGAAGAGGCAGATCTTTTGTAATCTTGTTCATTTTTAGGAAATAAAGTCCCTTGTTTCAGTGTTTTTCCTGATTTTTGTTCAATTACCAGTCCTGTACGGACTGCACAGAAGTTCTTGGGTTATAAATTTGTTGTTATTTCTTATTGGAATAGGTGTACCATCAAAATAAGTAGGCTTGAGGGGTTACATTTGAGTTTGGTGCTGGTTATTGTCAATTTTTGCAAAACGGGCTTAAAAGCAGTAAGGTTTTGAGAGTCAAATAGGAAAATGTTCTCTACTCCACCAAAGTAGGAATTGTAGAATGGTGGAGTAGAGTGAGATAGGATGATTTAGATTGTCTTTGTGTTTATTTGTGCAGGGAAAGGCGAGATTACAATGTGAGAGCTGCTGTCCTGACAGAAAAACAGTGATTTCTTCATGAAAATGAATGGCTCCATGATAGAAAATGATGTGAAAGCATGCAAACCAGTTGGGAGTGGGTTTATACAGTTGGTGCAGACCAAAAAAAAGATTTTTTTTGAATAAATTTCAATGAGGAAGAAAGTTTGGAGAGAATATTTCCTTGAAACCCTCATTCATTAAGCTAATTTTGAGCAAAAAAAGCAAGGGTTTGTTGGATCAGTGTTTTATGGGGCCTCTTTCTTCCTAAAGTTTGTTGAATCTTGACTTTTTCAACATGAATTAGGACTGTTTCAGGTTATTTAGTGGTTTGGAGTTGTTTTATGGTGACCTCCCTTGTAATTTTGGCCTAATTGAGCCTATGATTGAAATGGGATAGTCAATTTTATGTTGATTCTTTTCAAACCACCAGCACCTGCTGTTGAAGTATGTTTAATAAGGCTGAAATGGGTTTCCAAAAATGTATTTATATTGTAGAGATTCAATGTGGTTTGCAATATACACCCGATTTAGTGTTTTGGTACTTACAAGCAAATTTGGTCTTCTAGTGCAAGCAATTGAGAAATCTGATGAAACAATGTTGTAAGAAGGTGTTTTAGCTTTGTTCCTGTCAAAATAAAGGTGAATAAAGTGTACTAAGGTCTGGTAAAGATTTGAAAGCAAGAATACTTGGGTTGTTGATATTTTGCCTTGTGGAATAAGTTGAAAAGATAAGTAAATCAAAGATGCTTGTTCAATTTAACCTTCTCCTAATAGAGTTTTGTTTGAAGAACCATGAAGGTTTGTGGTTGAGTTTGTAGTTTCTCTACATCAAAGTGGTATCAGGAAGTCATGTAGTCTAGTCGTGCTTATGAAGAGCAACTGTCTTAGTAAGAATATTCTCAATCTCTTGATTGGTGACTTCTACCTGCCCATTGGCTTGAGGGTGATAGGGTCTGGAATTGCGGCGGCGAATTTCATATTCATGAACCGAGGCATAAATGAGCTCATATGTGAATTGTTGTCCTTGATCTGTGGCTATATCATGTGGCACACCAAATCTTGTGAAAATCTCAGAATACAAGAAATCGGCTACTTTTGTATCTCTAGCATGCTTCAATGCGACCATTTCTACCCACTTGGTGACATAATCAATACATACAAGGATGTATTCCTTGTTCCTTGATGGTGGGTTGATTGGGCCAACAAAATCAAGACCCCACTTCTCAAATGGCTCTATGGAAAAATGTGGATGTAAGGGACTCTCGTCCGAGCGCATGGGTTGACCCATGCACTGACACTTGTCGCAATGATGAATATAGCATTTAAAATCCTTGTGGAGTGTAGGCTAGTAGTAAATTTTAGTGAAAATCTTCTGAGATTTCCACTGAGCAACAAAGTGTCCTCCACATGGTTTGTATGGCATGCACGAAGTATATCGAAGACATCATCTTTTGGTACACAACGTCGCATGATATTGTCAATACTGATGTGAAAGATAAATCCATTAATCCATGTATACTTTCCACTGAGTCCAACCAGTTTTTGTCGCTCTCTCGGAGAGAAATATGGTGGGAACTTGCATGTAACCAAGTAGTTTGCAATATCGGCAAACCATGGGCTCTTTGTGGATATAGCAAAGAGGTGCTCGTTTGGAATTGCATCATCAGCTGGAGTGGGCTCATCGTCTAGCTATTGCAAGCTGGATAGAAAGTCTGCAACCGCATTTTCTCGACCAGGCTTATCAAGTATAGTTATATCAAATTCCTGGAGTAGAAGCAACCATCTAATGACTACCATTTACCATAGGTTTATTCATTAAAAATCAAATTGTCAAATGATCTGTGTGGACAAACACTTTATAGCCAGTAATGTAATGACGAAACTTATTAATGGCATACACAACAACTAAAAACTCTTTTTCAGTTATTGTGTAATTTACCTCGGCCCTTGTGAAGTTCTTGTTGATGCAGTAGATAGAATATAAAAGATTATCCTCTTTTTATCCAAGCACAACTCCCATCGAACAATCAGAGGCTTCACTGTGGATATGAAATGGTAGTTCCCAGTTTGGTCCTCTAAGGACAGGTGTGGTTAAAAGTTTTCTCTTGATGGACTCAAAGGCTTCTTAACACTCAGGTATCCAAGAGAAAGCAACGTCTTTGAATAGTAAGGAAAAAAAGGGGGATGCAATCTTATTGAAATTCTGGATTAATCTCTGGTAATATCTTGCATGGCTGAGAAACTTAGAACATCCTTTTGACTAGATGTTATAGGCAAGTCTTGGATAATTTGGACCTTTTTAGGATCCACTTGAATACCTTTAGAGGAGATGTAATGACCAAGCACTATCCCTTCAGTCATAAGTATGTGGCACTTTTCATGACTTAATGAAAAGTTGGTATCTATACAATGCCTAAGTACCTTTTCTAAGTTTGTTTTAGCCTCTTCATAAGTGTTACCATGGACAATAAAATCATCCATGTATACTTCAACACAATAATTGACAAGATCGGCAAAAATGCTCAAAACTACCCTTTGAAAAGTGGCAAGGGCATTACATAAACCAAATGGCAATACACTATAAGCAAGGGTGCCCCAAGGGCAAGTGAAAGTGGTCTTGCCCTGATCTTTTGGTGCTATGCGAATTTGGTTGTAACCACTGAACCCATCCAGAAAAGAGAATTGTTTACCTGCAAGAGTGTCCAATACTTGATCAATAAATGGTAATGGAAAATGATCTTTCTTATTAGATTTATTTAATGCTCTATAATCAACACAAATTCTCCCTTTACCATTTTTCTTAGGAACCATAACTAAAGGAGAAACCCATTGACTATTTGAAATAGGATATATAAACCCAAAATTTAACAGTTTTTGTAACTCCTCCTTAACTATCTCACACAAAGTAGGGTTGAGCCAATGTTGTGGTTTTCTAATTGGATGACTACGTTCTTCAATGTAGATACGATGGGTGCAGGTATTAGGGTGAATGCCACACATATATTGGTATTCCCAAGTGAATGCATCTTTGTTTGTTCTAAGCATGGCGAGAAGATCTTGGATTTGTTCAGGGGTTAACTGTGGATTAATGTTAATTGTGTGATTAGGTAGAATTTCCATAGCTTCTGAATTTTTAGGTGATTCAATGGCAAAGACTTGTGAGGTTGATGACATGTCACTCAGATTTGTAGAAGATAAGAGTGAACCATATAAGCAATTATGGGGTAACAACTAATGCAATGTGATAAAGTGCTGAACAGAACGTGAACTACCCACCAATGGAAAATTCCCAAAAGGACATTGGGTAAGTGCACCAATCTGTGACATAATTTTGGCTCTTAAGATGCCACTTTTTTCTGAAATCAGCAAAATCTGATTTGCATGAGAAAATGAAGATAGTTACACTCAAAATTTGAAGATGTGGAAAGAACAAAAGTTGAAGTGCTTTGAGTCTAGTTTTATAAAAAAAATAGCATAGCGCCCGAGGGCTCCCCCCTTTTTGATTAACCTTTTTTAGAATTTCAAAAATCCCAACAGTGAGAAAATAGCTAACACCAAGTAGTTTATCCTTGTCCTTTCAGATAAGTTTTTTAATGAATATATAATATCTTATGAATTTTCAAAGTGGACACATCCTTAAAAGCTAAAATTTGAGCATGCTTCCCCCTAAATTTTTTCAAACTAATCAAAAATTGATTTTTTTTTCATCATGTGTAGAATGGAGTCTAGTTTCAAAAAATGTAATTTGTTTGACGTTTCAATGAACGAGTAAAAATCATCCTAAAACTAGCACATGTTGGTTTTTGACCAAAAATAGAGGCATTTACAATAGAAGCCATGGATCAAAACCTTAACTAAATCAAAATGAAAAAAGAATTATATATTTATATAGCTAAGAGAGAGGTTAAAACTATCACAATTTTTTTACAAACTTGCACTGAAAAAAGTGCAAATGAGATGGGGAGCACGAACAAAAATATGAGGAAATTTGGCAGCCTTTCAAAAAATCACATCTTTTTCATGAAATGGTTGTCCAAACCTTTGGGTCGGATGGCCAATTAAAAATCCAACCCATTGGGTTGGTATTTCCCAATGCAACCTATTTGGCACATGCCAAATGGGCTGCTTCAATTGGCTAGCGCCAAATTTGGCGCTCACCAGATGTCATTCATGACTTTTGGAATGCATTTTTGTAAACTCTTTGATTTTTTCTTTCTTTATCAGGGAAACTATATACATCAAATAAATATTTAAGTATAAGTTGGCATTTACATGTATGAAAATTTAATTTCTTATACTTTAAGTTATATTTCATGTATATAGGTAGGATATTTGAGAGTGATTTTAGATCTCTAGGAATTATAATAAAAATTCTAGTTTTTGGAAGATCTTAAAAATTCCAGAGTTAGTCAAATTTTAGTAATCAGCATGTCAAATTTGAGTAATCAAGAGGTCAAATTTTAATAATCAGGAGGTCAAATTTCATCTTTCTCTCTCTATCTCACTCATTTTCATCTCTTATTCTCTAGACCTCTCTCTCTCTCTCTCACTATCTTCATCCCTTTATTTGACACTCTCTTCCTTGAGCTCAAGAACTACGTCTCTACATGTCCATCTCTCTCTCCTTCCCTGTCCAATATCTATCTCCCTCCCTCATTCCCTCTCTACATTTATCTATCTCCCCTTCCTCTCCTTTTATCTCTATATATCTCTCTCTACTCTCTATATCACCTCTCTCTATACCTACCTATCCCTCTCTCCTTATCTCTCCTCTTTCTCTCCCACTCTCTACTTCCCTCTCTCTCTCTCTCCTTCCCTCTCTAATCTCTATCTCTCCATTCTCTCTGTCTCCTTCCCTCTCTAGTTCTCTCTCTTTCACTTCTCTCTCCTTCCCTCCCTCCCTCTCTAATTTTCTCTATCTCCCCTTGTCTCTCCTTCCCTTTCTACTTCTCTCTATCTCACCTCTCTTTCTCCCCCTCTCTCTTCTCCCTCTCTCTTCCTTTCACCCACCTTGTTTCTAATTTCTTGGCATTCAACCCATCCTCTATACATATTGCTTATCCCCCTCCTTCCTCTCAATCTCTCCACCTTACTCCTTACCTCTCTACTTTTCTCTCCATCACACATCTCTATCACCTATCTCACTTCTCTCTCTCCCCTTCCCTCTCTACTCTCTTTATCTCTATCTCACCCCTCTCTCCCTACCTATCCCTCCCTCCTCTCTCTTATCTCTCTCACCTCTCTCTTTCCATCCCTACCTCTTCCCTCCTCTCTCCTTCCATCTATAATTCTCTTTATCTCCTTCTCCCTCTATCTAGCTAGACCTCTCTCTATTTTTGTCTCACCTCTCTCTCCCTCCTTGCCTCCTCTCTCTAAATATATCCACCTTCTTTCCCTCTCTACTACTCTCTCTATAACCTCTCTCTATCTCTCCCTCCCTCTCCC